>ONZH01000059.1:0-600000 GCA_900303285.1 Rhinella marina | reverse complement strand
AGGCCCACTGCGTTCCTCTGGGTATTTATAGGGAAACTGTAAGCGCAAGGATGTTGATGGCTTCAAAAGAAACTGTCTAAATTGATAGTAGACACTGCGTGGCTCCAGACGAGTGGTTCCCAACCTTTCTTACCTTGAAGGCCACATTTGGCACTGGGAGATGGTTGCAAGCCACATTCAACACAGAGGGATCGTAAATGCCTTATAATCAATAGGAAACAGTTGGAAATACAGTAGTTGCAAAAGGTTCGGGCACGGCCACACATGGTATAATCTCCACAGTGGAATTGTATGTGGAAAATCCACAGCTTTTACAGTGGCAGCTATGTGGATGGTATTTGGATGATACTTCAGGTTTTACCTGCAGCTTTCGACCTTTGGGCTATGTATATACATAGTGATTTTGCTGAAGATTTTCCACAGTGGAAATTCCTCATCGGATTTGACTGAAAGTTGTCAGCTCAAAAAACGCCCTAATGCTACTTACAAACTAGCGTTTTATAATTCCGGTATTGAGTTCCGTCATAGGGGCTCAATACCGGAATAAAACACTTCAGTTTTGTCCCCATTCATTGTCAATGGGGACAAAACTGAACTGAAGACAACAAAATGCTCCTGAAAGCATTCCTTTCCATCTTCATGCTGTGGTTTGCTCTCCGGTCCAGGCATCCGCACCAAGACCGCTCCGTCATGACCCCCAATGAAAGTCAATGGGGACGGATCCGTTTGGTGTGACACAATGGTGAACGGATCCGTCCTCCATTGACTTTCAATGGAGTTCATGACGGATCCGTCACCTGCACACATACATACATATACACATACAGACATAAACATACACAGACATATACACATACAAATACACATACATACTTACACGCTCCCGGCAGGTCTCCACAGCGCAGGAGGAGCAGGACGGCGAACACATAGGACGATTCCACCCGGCGCCCAGCAGAGGGCGCTGTGGGAATCGTCCAATGTGCGCGCCGCCCTGCTCCTTCTGCGCTGTGGAGACCTGTCGGGAGCATGTAAGTATGTATGTGTATTTGTATGTGTATATGTCTGTGTGTGTGTGTGTCTGTGTGTATGTACTGTGTGACGTGTGGGGCCGGAGCGCGGTTCCAGCCCCACACATGTCCTTGCGGCAGCACGGATCCGGCGGCACCCTTTACCTGCTGGATCTGTGCTGCCGCTAGTGTGAAAGAGGCCTAAATGGGTTGTTTGTGAAGGCTTTGTTCGTGGGATTACTGCAGGTCTTGCAAACTTTGGATTGCAAAGGCGGAAAACTAGGTAAAATGTACACTACACAGCGCTTACACCACCTATGGCTATGCTATTGCAATGCAGATGGTAAGAGTAGTGGAAGACCCACTGCAATTCCACCAACAATGTCATTGCAAAATCTAGCCCATTTTTGACTGAATCTGCTGCAGATTTTCCTGCTGACTCGCTACTTGTGGATGTAGCCTAACACATAAGCATGGCACTTCATTTAAACTATTACTTGCATTCCTCCATGTCCTTGCAACCTGCCCTCTTCTTAATACATACCTACATTTGGAGATCATGGATGTTCCTGGCTAATAGTATAAGAGGTACCCTTCATATTAGGTTGTTGACAGTGTTCAAGGCAGGAGTACGGATGCAGGGCCGGCGGATAGATAATGGAGTCAATAATCAGGTCCATTGAATGCAAAAAATAAAGTCTTTCTTTCTAACTCGATGGTGGGAGTAGTAGTACAGTACAGACCAAAAGTTTGGACACACCTTCTCATTCAAAGAGTTTTCTGTATTTTCATGACTATGAAAATTGTAGATTCGCACTGAAGGCATCAAAACTATGAATTAACACATGTGGAATTATATACTTAACAAAAAAGTGTGAAACAACTGAAAATATGTCTTATATTCTAGGTTCTTCAAAGTAGCCACCTTTTGCTTTGATTACTGCTTTGCACACTCTTGGCATTCTCATGATGAGCTTCAAGAGGTAGTCACCTGAAATGGTATTCCAACAGGCTTGAAGGAGTTCCCAGAGATGCTTAGCACTTGTTGGCCCTTTTGCCTTCACATACATACATACACATATGCACATAAACATACACAGACATATACACATACATACTTACATGCTCCCGGCAGGTCTCCACAGCGCAGGAGGAGCAGGACGGCAAACACATAGGACGATTCCACCCGGCGCCCAGCAGAGGGCGCTGTGGGGAATCGTCCTATGTGCGCGCCGTCCAACTCCTCCTGCGCTGTGGAGACCTGCCGGGAGCATGTAAGTACGTATGGGTATTTGTATGTGTATATGTCTGTGTATATGTCCAGCTCACCCCAAACCATCTTGATTGGGTTCAGGTCTGGTGACTGTGGAGACCAGGTCATCTGGTGTAGCACCCCATCACTCTCCTTCTTGGTCAAATAGCCGTTACACAGCTTGGAGGTGTGTTTGGGGTCATTTTCCTGTTGATAAATAAATGATGGTCCAACTAAACGCAAACCGGATGGAATAGCATGCCGCTGCAAGATGCTGTGGTAGCCATGCTGGTTCAGTATGCCTTAAATTTTGAATAAATCCCCAACAGTGTCACCAGCAAAGCACCCCCACACCATCACACCTCCTCCTCCAAGACATGGTGTTTGGAACCAAAGATCTCAAATTTGGACTCATCAGACCAAAGCACAGATTTCCACTGGTCTAATGTCCATTCCTTGTGTTCTTTAGCCCATAAAGTCTCTTCTGCTTGTTGCCTGTCCTTAGCAGTCGTTTCCTAGCAGCTATTTCACCATGAAGGCCTGCTGCACACAGTCTCCTCTTAAGGGCCCATTCACACGGCCGGGCGGGCCCGTTCACCTCTATGGGCGGCACGCTATCTTGCTGAGCCGCGGCTCCGTGCCACGGCTCAGCAAGAAAAGATAGAACATGTCCTATACTTGTCCGTACGCACGGACAAGTATAGGCATTTTCAATGGGGCTGCCCGGCGTGTGTTCCGAGCGCTGCGGAATACACGCCGGGCGGCCCCCGTATTTTTGCGGGTCCGCAGTAGTGCGGACCCGCAAAAATACAGCCATCTGAACGGGGCCTAACAGTTGCTGTAGAGATGTGTCTGCTGCTAGAACTCTGTGTGGCATTGACCTGGTCTCTAATCTGATCTGCTGTTAACCTGCGATTTCTGAGGCTGGTTACTCAGATGAACTTATCCTCCGCAGAAGAGGTGACTCTTGGTCTTCCTTTCCTGGGGCGGTCCTCATGTGAGCCAGTTTCTTTGTAGAGCTTGATGGTTTTTGCGACTGCACTTGGGGACACTTTCAAAGTTTTCCCAATTTTTCGGACTGATTGACCTTCATTTCTTAAAGTAATGATGGCCACTCGTTTTTCTTTACTTAGCTGCTTTTTTCTTGCCATAATACAAATTCTTTTTTTTTTAATCAGAGATAATTTTTATTTGCGTAAGTAATGATGTACAACAAATGTTCACAATAATCAGTTTGCAGTTTACATCATATGCATGCAAAGTATTTGACAGAAGTTGTATACAATCAATAAATGTCAACATTTTATAGAAATAAAAGATAGTACGCAAGTATGGTTTTTATTTATACCACTAACACCCCCCTAACCCTCCCGCCCTTCCCAACCTCCCTCCCCCCTCCCCAAATATTAAGCAAATAAACGGCAGATAGAGGACAAAAGTGATATCGCACGAAACACATCCTACCGGTACGTGTAAAGGCCATGAAGCAAGGTATTATCCTTCAATGCCCCCAACCCTACCATGCCTCCACCGTCACACTTTTATAAGAGAGTGCCTACAAAAGCCATTGCCCCCTACATTGCAGATAAGGCCATTCTGATTTGATTTGTCATGCCCCAAAGAACTCTCCACCTATCACTGCAAGTCAGGACCCGGCCGTAGCCTTTCCACTATCCAGCATTATTTCCAGTCAGCTGATCCCTCAAACAGTCCCTAAGTAAAGCCTGGGAAACTAAAATTGGGGCCTCCAGCCACCCTTGCCATATTTTCATGAACTTGGCCGGGCATCGCCTTTTCAAATAAACCCCCCTTTCATACCGCAGTATGGTGTTAATTCTACTCACATACTCACTTCTCGAGGGAGTAGTTGGCTGGATCCAATACTTAGCAATCAGAACCCTTGCCTGAAACAACATTCTTCCAATCATAATGGATACTCCCTCAACCTCTCCATCCTGATTGATCAGGCCCAACACGCAGACTTTTGGATCCCTAGGGAGCCGTATCCGGGAGGCCACCGTGATCACCCTCAGTACCTCATCCCAGAATTTGGCAATGGCACTACACTCCCAAAACATATGTAGAAGCGATGCTTCCTCCCTCCCACATCTAGGGCACCTGGAGTCTATCCGAATGCCTATTTTATGAAGAAAAAGAGGGGTCCTATATACCCTATGTATAAGGAAAAGCTGAGACACTCTCTGCGCTTCGCACACCGTGAGTTGGGGGGTTAAGGCAAGCACATCTGTCCACTGGTCCGAGGAGATCACTCCTACATCCCTCTCCCATTTATCCTTCACTGCCAACGGTACATCAGGGGTAGATTTCTCCAATAGATATTTGTATAACATCGATATGAGCCCGGTAGTACTACCAGGTTTCAAAAGATGGACCAATATCGGTGGTAGAGTAGCTATAGACATCCCCTCCTTAAATTGCGCCTGAAAAGCATGTCTGATCTGTAGATATTGATAAAACATCCTATGAGGGATATCAAATTCAGATTGCAGTTGTGAAAACGCTTTAATATTTCTCCCTGTCAGGATTTGGCAGAGAAATATAATACCCCTGTCCTCCCATGGCGAAAAACCCTCCAGTCTGAAAAACTCAGGCAAGAGTGGATTCCTCCATAACGGAGTGAGAGGACTATGTCCCACCAATCCCACGATATCTTTAGCTTTAACCCATATTTTGACCATCAATTGGAGAGTAAGATCCATACCTCCACCACTGCCCACTCCTCCCAGTTCCAGTGCCGCCCCAGGGATCCTCTGTCGCACACTCCGATTAACTAACTGTGCTGCGGAACTCAAATTCTGCCCCTGTCCCCACCCTTTAAGATGCTGCAGCTGGGCCGCCAGAAAATATAACCACGGGTTGGGCAGAGCAAGGCCTCCCTCCTCCTTATGTTTTTGTAATGTTTCTAATTTGATCCTCGGCTGCTTCCTTTTCCATACCAAGGAGCGAAATATCCCTTGGATTTTATAAAAAAGGCGTTGGGGGATCCAAACAGGTGCATTATGTAGTACGTACAGAAGCTGGGGCATCAGAATCATTTTAATTAAGTTGCACCTGCCCACAATAGATAATGGAAGCTTACACCAGGAATTAACCTTAGTCACAAACTTGGCAAGTAACGGCTCCAGATTGAGTTTAATATATTCCCCAACTGACGACGTTATCACTAAACCCAAATATTTAAAACTGTGACCAATCTGCAGAGGAATAGCGGAGAGATCAAGCTGAGGCGGCACTGGATCCAAAGGTAGAATAATGGATTTGTCCCAGTTGATTAATAAACCAGACCGCAGCCCAAACTCCTTAATATGCTGCATAATGGGAGTAATAGAGCCTACCAAGTCACCTACATAGAGCAGCATGTCGTCTGCATATAACGAGATTCTCTCTTCTGCGGATCCCAACGGAAACCCCTTCCAATCCGTCGCATCTCGCAGCAGACACGCCAGAGGCTCTATTGCTATGGCAAATAATAGAGGCGATAACGGGCAGCCCTGCCTAGTGCCACGCTGCAGCTCAAATTGTTCTGACAGTCCCCCATTTGCTCTAATTCTGGCCATCGGAGCCGTATATAGTAACTGCACCCACGATATGAATGCCGGCCCAAAGCCCATTACCCTCAACACCTCCCAAAGATACGGCCACTCGACGCTGTCGAAAGCTTTGGCCGCATCCGGGGAGATTAACGCTCGACATCCCTCCGTCTCCACCGGACGTTGCATATTCAAATACAACCTTCTGAGATTTATTGCCGTGCTCTTATCCGGCATAAAGCCGGACTGATCCCTATGAATGACCCCGGATATGACCCTACTGAGTCGGACAGCTAGAACCTTGGCAAAAATCTTAATATCCGAAGTCAGCAGGGAAATTGGCCGGTATGACTCAGGGTACATAGGATCTTTGCCCGACTTTGGTATTACAACTATAAACGCCTCCCTCATTGAAGTAGGCAGCATCCCACTCTGCATAGCTGCATTCACTGTATCCAAAAGCTTAGGCAACAGCGTATCAGGGTATCGCTTGAAGAATTCCATTGGTAAGCCATCACAGCCTGGGGCTTTCTCATTGGCAAATGAACTTAACGCTCCCCGCAACTCCTCCAAGTCTATAGGTCGGTCTAAATCCTGCGCTATCTCATGCGTCAACGCAGGAATACGGACGTTCGCTAAATAAGATTGAATATCTGCGACATCCTTCTGTAATCGAGACGTGTATAAATCCTTGTAGAAGGAATGGAATTCTTTAAGGATAGTCCCGTCATCTGCAGCCAGCGCCCCCTCTCTAGTGGTGATAGATACAATCCTGGATGGGCCCTCTTGTGAGCGCACTATTCTGGCCAGTAAACTACCCGCACTTTCCCCAGCTTCAAAATATTTTTGTTTTAAGAAAAATCTCTTATTATCCGCCACCTGGAGCAGATGGGCCGACAACCTCTCCTGCGCCTCTATCCACCGTGTACCCGCCCCAACACTAGGATCCGCTACGTATGCAGCCTCCAACCCACTCACTTCATTTTGCAAAGTTTCCGTCAGCCTCCTAGAAGTCGCTTTACGGCGTTTAATTTTTTGTATATACAGACCCCTGACGTATGCCTTCATAGTGTCCCACACTACCTCTGCGGAGGCAGACCCACTATTGGTATTAAAGAACTCCTTAATACGTTCATCTATTGGGTCTCCCTCATCCAGCAACTGGAGCCAAAATGGGTTCAACTTCCACGGAGGCATGTTTCTGGAGCTATCCAGTCCCCCCAGCTGCAGCTCCAAGTGTAATGGCGAATGATCCGACAGACTGCGAGGTAAATATTCTATTACTGATATCATAGGCAACAGCTCCAGAGTCCCCACAGCCAGGTCAATCCGGGATAGGGACCCATGAGACCGCGAAAAACATGAAAATTGCCGGGCAGTTGGATGTCGGGTCCGCCATAAATCATGTAATTCCACCTCATCCAGCAGCCTAGCAAGAGAAGTGACTGGCCCAGCACCCTCCCCTGTATCCCACTGGAATTTATCCAAAGATGGCTGCAAGTATTTGTTAAAGTCTCCTATCATAAGGATAGGAGCGCCCGGCCCCTTATCAATGAGTCCCATTACTTTTTGCAGTACTACGCTAGAGTAGGGAGGAGGCACATACAGAGCAACCAAATATAACCGCATCTGATATATTGAGCATAGTAAGCACACAAATCGACCCTCCGGATCTATAGTAGCTGAGTGACAGGTAAATGGCATGGCCCGGTGGACCAGGACACTGACACCCCTTGAATATGAGGACAAAGTGGAGTGGTAGGCGTGGGAGATCCAAGGCTTGTGTATAAGCCTAGTAGTTTCCTTAGTGAGATGTGTTTCCACAAGACAGACAATAGCCGGTTGATACTTTTGTAATTTCGAAAATACCGCCTGTCTCTTAGTGGCATCTCCCAGCCCCCTCACATTCCACATTAGTATCTGCGTCCTACCCGCCATCACTGATCCACATCAGAGCAATTCCCAGGATATCATACAGCACTTTCCGTGCATACCCGTAGTGTGCAAAATGAAAAATAATCTGCCTGCCCTCTATCTGTAATATATCAAAACACTCACCCCCAAACCCCCCCAACCCCCCACCCCCACCCCGAACTTGCACAGAAATAGCGCATAATACCAACGAGGCCTCCCAACTTCCTGAAACCAGCACGGAGGTGCGCCCATCATAGTGATATGAACCGAACAGAACTACCCAAAGCCCGAACCCGGGCAGCGCCAACGGAAGTGACGCCCTGACCACTGCATCCCCATAAACAGAACAGTAGTAGTAATGTGCAGTATAACCTTAGAACAAGAAAGCACTTATAACATTGCGGAATTAAATGCAAACATGACACGAGAACACATGTAGATATAGAAATACTTATCAGCTCCATTAATGAATCGTGGAGCCACAGGCGTCCCTCATGTCAGCATCCCTGGGCAAATCAACAGCACAATCATCCCGCACCGTCCGGGAACGCCACAGACTCAGCTCTAGAGTCCAGCCACTCGACCGCCGCATCAGGAGAGTCAAATATTTGTACTCTATCGCCCGCAGACACGCGCAGTCTTGAAGGGTAGAGCATGGAATATTGGATATTCTTCTCCCGCAGCCGTCTCTTGATGTCCACAAATCTCGCCCGTCGTCTTTGCACCTCAGCCGAAAAGTCTGGAAAAATCAGCACTCTGCCATCTCCAATCCTCAAATCTGTATGGCCCCTCGCCGCACGCAGGATAGTGTCTCTATCTTGATAATGCAGGATACGAAGTAACAGCGGTCTGGGTGGTGCCCCCGGTGGTGGTGGACGGAAAGGCACCCTGTGGGCCCGCTCTATTGCAAACATAGCGGATAAGGATTCCCGGCCAAATTTCTCAATCAGCCACTGCTCACAGAATTGGACTGCGTTAGACCCTTCAGCTCTTTCCGGAACCCCAATCAGACGGAGATTATTGCGGCGGGATCTGTTCTCCAAATCTTCCACCTTATTGATTAAAAGGGTGACATTGTGAATGACCTTTCCCAAGTCCCGCTTGACAGGGGGTACCTGATCCTCCAAAGTTCCCACTCTGTCCTCCACCTCCTTAATCCGCTCATTCATTTTGCGCAAGTCATGTCTAACGAAGGATACAGTCTCTTGCAGAGATCCCATATGAGTATTTAGAGCCATGAGTGCAGAGCTGCATTGCTGCACAGCTATGTATACATCTTTAGTAGTAGGATCAGAAACCTGGCTGCTCCCTGAAGATGAGGCAGAAATAGAGGGAACCAGCCCCTCTCCACACTCTGCTGAAGGTGCCGTCTCCACGTGCTCCACTCTCTCCATGTCATGGCCGCCATCTTGAGGCCCACTCCCCTCCAGAATGACTTTCTCAGCCGCCTCCTTGCTCCTCTCGGCTGCCGGCTTGTTGGGGGATCCAGCCACAGATCTAACCTCCCCCGATGACGGGACCCGAGCATACTGCTCCAGCCGGGCCGCCACCTCCGCCGACCGCGCGGCCGCGCCATATTGCTTGCCGGTGGGCGGGCCGGTGACATCCTTCCCCTCCTTCTCCTTTTTGTTGGAGCGGGTCATGGCGCCAAAGGGAGGATTTCCGCAACTTGCCTGCACGATGAGTGAGTCGTCCGGGTCAAAAGGGCTGCAGTAGCAGGAGGATGTAGCAGGATTATGAATGGCGCTGCCCGGAGCTCTAGCCTGCGCGTCTCCTCACATTGCCGGCCAGGCCACGCCCCCCATAATACAAATTCTAACAGTCTATTCAGTAGGACTATCAGCTGTGTATCCACCTGACTTCTGCCCAACACAACTCATGGTCCCAACCCCATTTATAAGGCAAGAAATCCCACTTATTAAACCTGACAGGGCACACCTGTGAAGTGAAAACCATTTCAGGTGACTACCTCTTGAAGCTCATCAAGAGAATGTCAAGAGTGTGCAAAGCAGTAGTCAAAGCAAAAGGTGGCTACTTTGAAGAACCTAGAATATAAGACATATTTTCAGCTGGTTCACACTTTTTTGTTAAGTATATAATTCCACATGTGTTAATTCATAGTTCTGATGCCTTCAATGTGAATCTACAATTTTCATAGTCATGAAAATACAGAAAACTCTTTGAATGAGAAGGTGTGTCCAAACTTTTGGTCTGTACTGTACATATAACAGCAAAGGCACAGTTCCAAAGTATATCACAATATATTCTCGTGAAAATATCTGCGTATGGGCAGCAGCAATAGTAGTGTTCCCTGACTCTTCTTCTAAGGACACTTTGCAGACTCAAAGTAACCATAGGTGTGTTATCATTATATCTTTCTGCAATTCGTGGGCTGAGGTGTGCAGTTCTTAGATCTGGATGGCAAGTCCAAGTGTGGTGGGTATGGAGGCAGTTTTCCCTTTCCACAGCACCAAAGTCATTTTGCCATAAACAAGCAAATACCTTGCTGTCATTATCTTTTGCAATGGTTCTGGACTTTTTAAGATGGTTGGTCTCTTTCCTCTCGGGGGTACTCCAGTGGCAAAGTAGCTTTTTTGGCAGCTGTCGTCTCAATGAGAAATGTTCTCCGGACAAGGGGTTGTCCCACAAAAAATATTATACAGTTTTCAAACCAGCAACTGGATATGAATACTTTTGTGATTGCATTTAATTAAAAATTTTGCTACTTAACACGCTAAGAAAAAGATGGTACAAAAAGGTTATCTTGTCCCTAGATGGCACGAGATAACACTGTGACATGTGTTATCAGAGTCCATTTTAGCTTGGCTATATCTGTATGTCTTGTCAGTAGCTGTGCTCTCATAAGCTTCTACTACACTAACTAACCAGGGCGTGGACCAAGCCCATCACCCTGGCAACTCAACCAGGTCTGCCCATTTTAAACTTATATTATCCATACATTGCTATTAGATATGCACAGTCCATATGTAAGTAATTAACCATTTGCTATAGTCCTGTAGGGCACAATAACCACCCAAATTATGAAAAGCTACAGTGAATATAGGTTTGGTGTATTGAGTCACAGTATGTTTCTAAACAATCTAGCTGTCTATGTAAAATAGATTGTTCTAGGCTTTAAACATAATAAACTTCAGGTTCTTGCTAGCTAGGGCTTGCTCTAAAAATGGTCAAGAGGCTGCCTAAAGGTCACAGTGAAAGGAGAAACTTCTAGAACTCAGCATTCCTGTGAAAAGTTCAGTGATGTTACTCAGTATAATCCAGAAATGTGTGAGGTGAATATTGATACTTTTCATCATACCATTATCTCTCTCTGTGTTTCATGGGGCAGAGATGGATTGTAGGTCCACAGTGCTACAGCATGGATTGGTGAAATCATTTTTTCTTTGTTTGCTTAAAAGGGTTTTCTGATCCCTTTAAGCAAGTGGCTTAAATTAGTGAAAAAATGTAATATATTACCTATTAAATTTGATGCCACTACCCGTTATTGTAGTGTCATCATGAGTCATCCAGTACCAAATGATTGTGTCAGTTAGTAACAGACCGAAGCAGTGATGTGTCATCCATAGTGAGATTACTGCTGCCCCCATTCCTGGGAGAGCTCTTCACAGGTTGATATTCATGCGGCAGGTGGCGGCAAAAATGATAACAGCCTTTTGAAGGGTATGGCTAATCTACTATTCCAGATACAGTAGTAGTGGTGTCATACAAAACTCATTACAAATACAGAACCAGAATCAAACATGGTACATAAATACAAAACCAAGACAAAGCTCAGTACATAAATGCAAAACCAGAACCAAGCATGGTAGATATATACAGCCCCCGGTTCAATATAGATTCCATTTGCTTAATCAGGTTAGCCCTTATAAGTTTGTACAGTGTAAAACTACAGCATACACTGTGGCCTGAACAGTTGTTTATGGTGGGTGTTGTTTCACAACAGAGAATCCTACCACCCATCATCGTGCTGTAGATCATACAAGTGACTACAGCACTGATCAGACACAGTCTGTGACAAAATAAACATTTAGATTTAGCGAGTTGCAGGTGATATCTTCTCTGAAATTATTCTCTTTCCTTTTCTTGCCATCTGGTTCAGACCACCATGATGACTTCTCCTGGACATGATTCATCTCTACAGAGTTTGACAGCTAGATGGCATCAGTTTCTGATTTTACCAACACATTTTCACCTTATATACTAACATAAATATACTGTAGATAGTGTCACACACCTTGTGTCTCTTGCAGATGAAATCTCAAACTTTGTTACCATGTATAGAGCTTCATGCATTGAGCTCCCTGTATATAGTACCAGGTTATGCACCTCCTGTATGTAGTGTCAAATTGTGTCCCCCTGTACATAGTGCCACTTCTATGCACTATGTATATAGTGCCTCTTGCTCTGTGATCTCATTATATAATTTCAGATTCAGTGCCCCTTTTATATAGTTGCAAGATGTGTGCTTACTGTACATAGTGCCAGGGTCTGTGCCCCACTTATATAGCACCTCTTGCTCTGTTCCCCTTTACATAGCGCCAGGTTCTGAGCACCCTTTATATATTGCCAGTTTCTGTGCCCCCTTTATGTAATACCTCTTGCTCTGTGCCTTCTTTAATAGTACTAGGATCTGTTCCCCCCTTTATATTTCCATCTTATCTGTACTCCTTGCTGTGTGTGACCACTTTATAATGTGTAATATATGGTATTAAGCTTATCCTGATTCACTTAAAATGGGCTGAAATATAGTACCTGTTGTGACACTGTTTCCATATCCACTAATTTGTTATATGGACATCATGAAGATAGGGCCTTTGTTTGAAATCCTCTTCTTTGAGGTGAAAATCAGCTGTTTTCCATAGGTTCCAGGTCCAGACCTACAGTCACATTAAAGGGCATCTGTCAGCAGATTTGTACCTATGACACTGGCTGACCTGTTACATGTGCACTTGGCAGCTGAAGACATCTGTGTTGGTCCTATGTTCATATGTGCCAGGCATGATAACACAGATGTCTTCAGCTGCCAAGCGCACATGTAACAGGTCAGCCAGTTTTATAGGTTCAAATCTGCTGACAGATGCCCTTTAAAGGGTTTGTTTTTATTCATGTATGAGATTAAAAAAGAAAATACGTTTTTATTTTTTCCAGAAATAGCACCAACCTTGCCCATGGACTTTGTATGGCATTACACCTCATCCTGATTCATTTGAAGTGAGCTGAGCTGCAATACCAGATCCAGTCCGTGTACAAAGGGGGCACTGTTTCTGGTTAAAAAAAAAAGTCAAACCTTTTTTTCTAATGACATAAAAGCCCTTTAGCTTCTTATCTTATATCAAAGATATAAATATATAGTTGTAGGTAATGTCGTTTCCGTAGAAGCTTTTGTTTTCTCCTTATGTAATATCCTACAATTGTGTTCTCACAAAGCATCATTTAGTAAGTTTTCATTTTCAGTTTGAACAGCAGCCCAGAATTCCTTGAATCTGTTGTAACATTTTTATTATGTCATGCGGTAAAAAGAAAAAATGAATAAAGGATTTTCACCTAAGCAGCAATCTACTGAAGGTCATTGATCCCCTCCCTTACGTGGCTGCCAGTAATGACTGGATAATCTCTGTTACATCATAGGTCATGACACCTGTAAAATATCATTGTTTGAGATCAACAAGACATTGCATATGTTATAACAATATGTCGCGACTTGCTAATAAGCGGAAACTGGGGCATAATTTCTCTACAACCTTTTTGGGTTTTTTTAACCTATTGCTAACATTCTTTATAAATGTCTTATCCAGGCAGTTAATAATATAGATTACATTCACATTTATTATACAGTTTTATGAAGGTAAAAAGATTGTCACAGCTCCGCCCTGTCCCTGAAAGCAGCATGATTTTTTTTTTGTCTAAAAATATAACTAAAATGATAACACCAACATTTCTCTGTTTTCTGAGTTTGGGCATCCTCATCTATTATGTAGAGTGGTTGCAGAGCGTGGTTCTCACTATTGGACCGAGCAGATCCCTATATTCTACGAATGGCCCTTTTGATATATCATCAGTGCCTGAAAGATATCAAAATGGACATAGTGTAATGCTTCAAATTCCCTGTGATGGTCCTATAAAGAGATGAATAGTTGGTCATTCTAGCAGTGGGAATTATTTGATGAAGTATCAATTGAATCGTTCTAATAAGTTGTCCAAGGCAGAAGTGGCGCTATGCATACCACCCTCTTCAATGACTGACAGCTGAATGCTAAAAGTCAGCTCTCTCAACTCCCCCGTACATATACATGCACAGTTCGGCTAAGCATGTATATGTTGTTGCCTAACATTTGTGATGGCGGCTTACCTCCCAAGAGAACCAAACGTTGAAATCAACATATCTGTCATGGAGGAGTTGAGAGCTGTGTGAACATTGGATTCTCGGCTGGTCTTGCCAAAACGGCAGGTTTGGCAAACAATAGCCTAAGTTTATAGGGGCCTTTGTTATTACTATTATTCTTAAGCATCATTAACCCTTTCAGTACAGAGCCACTTTTCACCTTAAATCCCAGGCCGATTTTTGCAAATCTGACATGTGTCACTTTATGTGGTAATAACTTTAGAACGCTTTTACTTATCCAGGCTATTCTGAGATTGTTTTCTCGTGACACATTGTACTTCATGACAGTCATAAATTTGAGTCAATATTTCACCTTTATTTATGAAAAGATCCCAAATTTACCAAAAATTTTGAAACATTTTCAATTTTCAAAATTTCAATTTCTCTGCTTTTAAAACAGAAAGTGATACCTCATAAAATATTTATTACTTAACATTCCCCATATGTCTACTTTATGTGGGCATCATTCTGTAAATGTCATTTTATTTTTTTAGGAAGTTAGAGGTCTTAGAAATTTAGAAGCAATTTTTCAAATTTTCAACAAAATTTCCCAAACCATTTTTTTGAGCACCAATTCAGTTATAAAGTGATTTTGTGAGGCTTACCTAATGGAAACCACCCATAAATGACCCCATTTTAGAAACTACACCCCTCAAATTATGAAAAACTGATGTTGTTAAAGGAAAATGGAGGTGAAATTTCAAAATTTCACCTTTTTGGTAGATTATTCATGTTAATAATTTTTTTCTTGCAACACAGCAAGGGTTAACAGCAAACTAAACCTCAATATACATTACTCTGATTCTGAAGTTTACGGAAATACCCCGTATGTGGTGGTAAACTGCTCTATGGGCACGTGGCAGTGGTCAGAAGGAAAGGAGCGCCGTATGGATTTTGGAGGCAGATTTTGCTAGAATGGTTTTTAGGCACCATTTTGTATTTTAAGAGACCCTGACATACCCCTAGAGTGGAAACCTTCAAAAGTGACCCCATTTTGGAAACTACACCCCTTAAAGAATATATTAAGGGGGTACTGACCACTTTGACCCACTAAGCGTTTTACGGAATTTGGAAACACTTGGCTGTAAAATGAAACGTTTCATTTCTTCCAATAAAATGTTGCTTTAGCCCCAAATTTTTCATTTTCACAAGGGGTAACAGGAGAAAATCACCCCATAATTTTTTACCCATTTTCTCCTGAATACGTTAACACCCCATATGTGGTGGTAAACTGCTGTGGGGGCACATGACTCAGAACAGCAGTGCCATATGGATTTTGCAGCACAGATCTTGATGGATTGGTTTGCGGGAGCCATTGATTTTTATTTTTTTGAGTTATTGTCAATGGGGTCTTATGTGGGGTCTTATTTTTTGCGGGATGAGGTGACGTTTTCATTGGTACCATTTTGGGGTACATAAGACTTTTTGATTGCTTGGTATTACACTTTTTGTGAGTCAAGGTGAAAAAAATAGCTGTTTTGACATAGTTTTTTTTTTGTTTTGTTTTTTACAGCATTCACCCGAAGGGGCAAATCATTTTATATTTTTATAGAGCAGGATGTTTTACGGACATGGCAATACCCAATATGTCTATTATTTTTGTTAAGTTTTAGGCTTCATTCACACTACCGTATGTTCATTTCCGTATCTTATCCGCTTTTTTGCGGATAAGATGCGGAACCATACGGACCCATTCATTTTTCCATAGGAGGAAAAAAAATGCAGAATGCACACAGTGTGCATTCCGCATCCGTATATTACGGAAGTTCTCCCGCAAAAAAAAGGAAACATGTCCTATACTTGGCTGCAAAACACGTCCGTAGCCCCATTAAAGTCAATGGGTCCGCAAAATTACGGAACACTACGGAAGACTTTCCGTATGTCTTCCGTTCCGTTTTTATACGGACACGGAATACATACGGTAGTGTGAATGAAGCCTTACACAGTAAATTAATTTTTGAACAGAATAAAATCTTTTTTTTGTGTTGCCATTTTCTGAGAGCCATATTTTTTTCATTTTTTGGGCGATTGTCTTAGTTTGGGTCTCATTTTTTGCGGGATGAGATGATGGTTTGATTGGTACCATTTTGGGGTAAATACACCTTTTTGATCGCCTGCTATTATACTTTTTGTGAGGCAAGAGGGAAAAAATGGCTGTTTTGGCATAGTTTTTTTTAAAAAATTTTTTACAGCATTCACCTGGGAGGCCATCTCATGTAATATTTTTATAGAGCAAGTTTTTACGGACGTGGTGATACCCAATATGTCTAACATGTTTATTTCTGTTAAGTTTTACACATTAAAAGTATTTTTGAACAGAATAAAATCTTTTTTTTTGTGTTGCCATTTTCTGAGAGCCATATTTTTTTATTTTTTGGGCGATTGTCTTAGGTAGGGTCTCATTTTTTGCGGGACGAGATGACGGTTTGATTGGTACCATTTTGGGATTAATACGTCTTTTTGATCGCTTGGTATTACACTTTTTGTGAGGCAAGGTGACCAGAAAATGTCTTTTTTTACACTGTTTTTATTTTTTAGTTTTTATGGTGTTCACTTAGCAGGGTGGGTCATGTGATATTTTTATAGAGCCGGTCGATATGGACGCGGCGATACCTAATATACCTACTTTTCTTTTTTTTCCCTATTTTTTACTTTTTTTAAACTTTATTTTGGGAAAAGGACGCTTTTTTATTTTTTTACTTGAAAGTTTAATTTTTGTTAAACTTTATTTCTTTAACTTCTTTTTTCACTTTATTTTTTTGTCCCAGTCTGGGACTTCAACTTTTGGGGGTCTGATCCCCTGCACTTCTGTATTGCAATGCATCGGCTTTAAGTGTATTACCAGTAAGGCAGCCCGATGCCTAAGCAAGGGGATGGGGATAGCAAACCCTTAGGTTGCCCGCACGTGCCGCGGTCAGCAGTGTTTTCACCGATGCCAGTGCATATAGCAGGGGTGGGGCTATCTGCGCTCGCCCTGTAGCTGATCTGATCAGAGCGCCGTAGCAGTACAGCGATGGGATTTTTTATCCTAAGGGTTAATTCCAGGCGCTGTAAATCTAAAAAGGGGGTATACATTCTGTACATAATTAAAACAAAATGAGAACAATATGCATGAACTTATTAACAGACTGGAAAAGAGAAGGATAGGACCCTGCCCACAAGGGCTTACAATCTAAAAGGGAAGAGGGAAGGAGACAGTAGGTCAGGGTAGAAGTTGCAGGGTCAGCAGGGTTACTGTAGGTTGTAGGCTTTACGGAAGAGGTGGGTTTTCAGGTAGCTTTTGAAGGTTTGGATGTTGAGGTAGAGTCTGATAAGCTGGGATAGAGTTTGAGTATGGGAGATGGACAAGAGAAATCTCATAGACAGTTGTATGAGTAGCAGACAAGAGTAGAACAAAGAAGGAGATCTTGTGAGGACCGGAGATTATGTGTGGGGAGGTATCGGGAAAGTAGGTCAGAAATGTAAGGAGGGGACAGATTGTGGACGGCCTTGTATGTAGTGTTGAGTGAGCACCTCTGTGCTGGTATGCTCTGGCCGAGCACTAGGGGGTGCTCGAGTGCTCGGCCAAGCACCCGAGCATAATGTTAGTCAGGGAATAAACCAGGCACCCCCCGCTCGGAAGACGGGAGGGTGTCTGGTTAATAGAAAAAGGTCAGAATCGCGACTTCTCCTCTTTTACTCCTTTCACTCGTAAAAGTACGCTAATTAACTGAATTTGTACGCATTAGCGTACAATGCGTAGCATCAGCATACAAATTTGTGCGCATTAGCGTACAATGCGTAGCATTAGAATACAAATTCGTACGCATTAGCATACAATGCGTAGCATTAGCGTACAAATCAACATTACAGTGAATGCCAGTACTCTCCCGCGCATTTATTCACTGCGTAGGAGCGAACAAACGTGCGGGGAAGAGACTCGACCATTGCGCTCGAGTACCAGCGAGTTCAGCCAAGCATGCTCGCTCAACACTACTTGTATGTTACTGTTAGCATTGTTTTCAGCTGAATTTGCTGGGCATTGAAGAGCCACTGAAGGGATTGGCAGAGGCGGAAGAGGAATGTAGGAATGGGTGGATTAACCTGGCAGCAGAGTTAAGATAAATTGGAGGAGTGAAAGAGTTTTAAATGGGCGACCACAGAGGAGGATGTTTCAGTAAATCAGGCAGAAGATAATGAGGGCATTCACTGGCATTTTAGTTGAATCAGGGTTGAGAAAGAAGTAAATACGAGAAATGTTCTTGAGTTGGAGGTTGCAGGAAGTGGTAAGGGCTTGGATTTGTGGCATGAAGGACAAGGCAGAATCTAATGTTATTCTAAGGCAGTGGACTTGTGGAGCTGGAGAAAGTGTGGCGCTGTTAACTGTAATTGACAGGCCTGGTGGGAGGGCTGAGTGACATAGGGAAAACAGAGGATAATAGACAAACATATAGCTAATAGACACGCAGAGACTCTGGATAGTAGGAAGTGACATCAGAGCAAGAGAGGGAAATTTGAGTATCATGTTTGTGCTGTCCAAGGCAAAAGGTATAAATGAAGAAGAAGAGTACTGAGCACTGAAAAACACGAAAAGAGAGAGGTGTCATGCGGAGGTGGTGTGGGAATGGGAAATATTGAATTTCCAGTTGTTGAGGTATGATGAAATCCACGAGAGGGACAGATCTCGGATATAGATAGATGATAGTCTAAACAAAAGGGTGTGGCCGACTGTACCAAAGGCAGAGGACAGGTCAAGAAGGAGGAGCACAGAGTGATGATATTTACAGTAGCTTTGGTAGCTAGCAGATCATTATGCCTTTAGTTAGGGTGGTTTTAATAGATTGGTGTAGTGCTGGATTGTAGCTGGTCAAAATGTGTGTGAGATGCCCAACTATTTTACAAGCAGCGGTAAATTATTATAAAACAAATTATACTTTGTACTTACAGCCATGTAGGTTTTGGGCAAAGTTACTGTCACGTCTAGACTGGTGGGCGCACTCCTCAGCAGCCTCGCCGCCAGCATCTGGTTGACATGGTGACTGGGTCGGACTTTCTGGTGCAGGAGCAGTAGCCAATCAGATGTCATCAGTCATGTGACGCCAGACATGTCACATGACTAGGAAATGTGGCCTATTTAAAAAGGCAACCTGTTGGCCACAAGCTGCCTGTGATTGGTGTCTTCTCCTTAGGATATCCTAACGTTATACTGCTCATTCTGACTCTCCTGGTTTTCTGATCCTGCTTGGACCTTGACTTTGATAGCTGACCATTTGGGCCCTGACGTGCCTTCCTGGTTCTGACTCCTGGTTTGGTATAGTTTCTGATTTCGGTTTTCTGATTTTACCCTCAGTGTCTTCCTGGTATTGACTTTTGGATTTGGAATTGACTCTGATTTATTGGTTCCTATTTGGTTTATCTTGGCCTTCCCTTGTTTTTCCTTCCTTTTTAGGCCCCTGCACTTATTTAGGGAGGGATTGTCATCCAGTTGTGGGCCGCTGCCTTGGGTGGATTGTGCAAGTAAGTAGGGACAGTGGGACAGGTGGTTCAGGGTTCACTGCTCCTTAACTTGAACCCTTTTTAGAAATTACTATTGCTTCTGTAAAGGGATGAGCTGTTGGGCTTACTGACATGGCCATATTGATCAGTGGCGGATCTATTGTACGATGGATATTAGTGATGCCCAACAAACCCCATTGACATAATGAGGTGCCTGTCATTTGGGTGGGGAAAATAGTGGTGCATGCAGTGGTAGTTTTCCCATATAAAATGATTGTATATGCGATGTAGACATTTGAAACAGATGTGAAAAAGAGTCTTATGTCCATGTTTCTTCTCCATATGTTTCTTGGCAAAAAAAAGTAAATTATTTATAAAGTATATAAACAAGTAAAAGAAAAACAATAAGCATATAATAACAACGGAATAATAATTATGTTGTAATTTAATGTTAATCTTATTAAACATTATTCTTTACACTTATATTGTAATATATGAGAAATTTGAATATTGCTTTTTAACGTACAGTATATGTTTTACAGTCATTACATATTATTTGATTATGCACATTTATTTTACCTCCACGAAAGAGAAAAATAAGTGCATACGTTTTTGAAAAATATATTTTTTTCTTTGTTAAAAGTACTGCAATTTTGCCCAATAGTGGAAACATAAAACTGATAAATGTAGTAATGGATTAGTCACACTGGAGAAATGCCTCCTGTATCTGCCATTGATTGTTGGAGAGGACACTTTGGATGTGACCCTGCTGCTTTTGACTAAACGTTTATCAATATCCTGATATTTACCAGAACATTGCAAGGAAGGATCAAAGAGAATCTAATGGAATTACTGAAGAGCTATCTCTGGAATCCAAGACTTTGCCCTATTCAGCCGTGTTCTACAGGGCATTTAAATAAACCAAATGTAGCATTCGATAGTCTTGAAGTCCAACCACAAAAGATACCAGCAGAAGAGAAGAGTCCCAGTGACCCATTTCTATGAATGATTTGAATTGTTATACAATAATCATATACATTTTCAGATTAGGTCAATCTAACTTTATAATAGACAACCAATCTGCCTTTAAAGGGAGCCTGTCAGCTACTTTTCTCACATCAAACTGCTTGAATCACATGATAGTTCATATGCATGGCTCACAAATGGTACTTTTGCCTTCTCTGCGGCTGTGATGCCAAAAAACATTGATTGCTAGGCATACTTACATGGCGCAATAATAGGGAATAACATTTTCACATTCATTCTCCCATCGGCCCTTGAAAAAGGGACTTAAACAGGTTGTCCAGTTTCCTATATTCATGACCTATCCTCAGGCTGGAGTTCAAAAGAGTAAAACTACAGCACTCCTCCAATTCAAATCAATGTGGTTATTTATTCATTAGGCGACGTTTCCCTTTATTCAAGCAATGAACTCCTCAAGATAGGTGTCACGGACATTCCTATGACAGATAACAGGAGGTCTGTCAGATTGGCAACATGTGGTATAATCTGACATGTTTCCCCTTTTTGTTGTTGGTATTTACCACACCCTTTTCCCTCTGGTGTTCCTGGTGTGGTAATTGTCCCTCCTCTATTTATTGCTTCTCCCACTATGCCTTGCGGTTTATAGCTTCAGTTGTTGTTGTGTTGTGCAGCAGTTTGGTTTTCAGCTGAGATCCTGGAGCCTCCATTTCTTCATTAAAATATAAGTTTCCTTTTCCCTTCTGTGTGTTTTGTTACTTTTTCCTGTTGTTTTGTTATTAGGCCTAAGGGAGACTCCTGTTCGTCCTTCCTTTTGGAGGAACAGGTAGACTCATTCCTGTCATTAGTTCCAGGGTCCTATAGGGTCAGTTCGGTGTTTAGGTTCCTGTGTATGAACTTGCCTACTTTGAGGCCTGTTCATACTGGTAGATAGACAGGAATTGAGCCAGGGTTTCCTGTAAGAGGTGTCCATCTTCCTTCCTTAGTTTCTAGGCCTAATCTCCTTTCCCTCCTACACTAGGTTTGGTCCCCCCCCCCACACACACACACCTGCGCGTGACAATAGGTTATCCATGAGATCGTGGGGCTCTGACTCCTAGCACCGTTTTTGATCAGCTGTTTGAAGAGAATGCAGCGCTCACATGAGAGCTGCATTCTCTTCACTTTTTATCTGCTCACAGCCGACATAGCAGTTGCGAGCAAGTGTAATTGCAGCTCCTCCGTCCCATTCACTTCAATGGGAAGGAGCCATTGTAGTTACACTCTGTCCTATTCAAGTGAATGGCATTGAGGATCTGGTAAACAGCTCGAAGTAGACGGAGAGCAGGTAAACAGTGAAAAGAATGTGGAGCACACAGGAAAGGTGTGTTCTCTTCAAACAGCTGATCAGCAGGGGTCCCAGGAGTCAGAGCCACACCAGTCTGATATTGATGACCTATCCTGAGGATAGGTCATCAATATAGGAAACTGAACAACCCTTTTAAATGGCCACCTCTGGGACTCACTCTTAGCTTTAGTGAAGGAGAGCACACCATGCATGCTTAGTATTCTCTCCATTCACTGCCATGGAACTACCAAAAATAGCTGAGCCAGTGAATGAAGCGCAAGCGCTGATGCATAGCCGTGAATGGAGGTGGTCATGTAACTTTGGGGGCCCCATTCTGGAGATAGGTGCAGGTCCTGCATCTGGGACCTGCTCCTATCTCAGATTTGTGAAATATCCCTACGAAATGCCATAAATGTTGATATGGGACAACCCCTTTAAGTTATTCCCTCTTTGAGGTTATTACTAGACAGCCTTTGGGCCTCCTCCCTTTGTCTGTACCATGTTTGGTAATGACTGCAGTGTATCAGGGGTTAAAAGTCAGCCATTATTGAAGGAGCCTGGGTGCCAGTCACACTCACAATCCAGATAAGCCACCATGAATATCAGTTGTGACTGGGGTGCCTGTTTAAAGGGAGTAGTGTGAATATGAACTTTTATTCTGCCAGGTTCTGATCCTGGCCAGGAGGTGGGGCTGCACTGTGAAGTTTTCTCTTTAAAGCAGAGAACATATTCCACTTCACAGTGAAGTTTTGCCTCCTGGACACTTGCAGGCCTGAACCTGGCAGAAGACAAGTTCATATGACAATACTCCTGATGATAACAGCTCCACAAAAAGCGTGTTTGTGCTACTCTCCTTATTCCCTACTTAGTGCTGACAGATTCTCTTTAATTCCAAGACAGCGTAAAAAAAAGTAAAAGACACATGAATGTATAGATTGTACAGAAGCCAAATCCCAGCTTATGGTATCTCGGTCACAAGGCTATTGTACGATTATTAACATAAGTTACATAAAAACTACGCCTAGCCGATATAAACCTTAACAGCTTTCACTTCTGCCCTTATGTTATTCAGCTCCATCAAATTTTATTGAGGAAACGCATTCTTCAAAGAACCCGCCTGGCTTGCAAAGTCAACCTATAAAAATCAAACTCCAAACTCATCTACATTGCATGTAGATGAACCAAGTCAATTTTGGAATTGGGAACAGAACACAATACGTTCTGCGACTTTCTTAGAGACTTTGGATTCAATTCTGCACCATAGTAATATCAATATTTGCTGTAACGAAAGAAAAAAAAACTAACAAAAGTCCCTAAAGCAGGGATCAGCTGTTGTGAAACTACAACTCCCAGTATGCATACACTCCATCATTACGTTAATTGATATTGGGCCACAAAAAACAGGGTGGCAGAAGCACCCTGATAGTTTTAATGGACTACACTTAGATCCAAGATCCAAAGTTGATTTGTTCCCCAACTTCGTTTTTTTTTTTTTTTTTTTTAAACTGTATATTTTTATTGGTACAAATGTACACTTTTTCATAATACAATAAAAGAGAACACAAAAATATGCATCTGAAGAATATGGAAGTAAACAAATTGTCAATAAAAAGGGTGCAATATTAAGCAGCTGTATACAAAGATCTCACGTTCCCATGCATTAATCAATAGATCAAAAGAGGAGAAGACAGTATGGACATAAGACAAGACAAAGACAAATGTAGGAAAAAAAGGCGTAGACCAACTTCGTTTTAATCATGTACGGAGACCTGTCTCTGTACAGCATTAAAATGTATGAGCTGCATGGAGGTAAAGTTCGTTAAGTCTGAAGATTTAGTGAAGAGCTTCGGGCTTCGAATTTACAGCTCTAAAAAACACTTTAAAACTGCAGTCCGAGGTACTGCTTTAGATTGCCGTTTTAAAGTGTTTTTAAAGTTGTAGAAGTGAAACCCATCGTTCTTCACTGAAGTCTTGTAAAGAATTTTACCTTAACGCAGCGAATACATTAAAACAGCATTAAAACGATGTTGGGGAACAAATCGACTTCGGATCTTGGATCCAAAACGCGATTCGCTCACCTCTTAATATAAACATTATTAGTTAAGTTTTAACCAATTCAAGGGTGACCCTGCACAGGGATCGATATAGGTTTGCTGAAACGACTCACAAATTAGCAGTTTGTTGCTGTGGCAACCAAGGACCTATATAAAGGCTCCAAAGCCGTCCATAGTAAAGTTCCTACCAAGCCCTGACTTGGAATGCAGTAATTTTGATTGTATGGTATAAATGATCTAATGATTGCATGTAGAAGTCCCCTAGGGGGACTAAAAATTAAGGTAAAAAAAAAGTTTTAAAAAATATATAAAAAGTTAACATTTTAAATCACCCCCTTTATCAATTTTAAAATTAGAATGAAAAACACATTTAAAATGTCTGAATTGCTGTTTTTTATGTGGTTGCTTTGCCTTGAAAAAATGTTATAAAAAGTGTTCAAAAATTCATACATACCCCATTATGGTATCAATAAAATCTACAGATCATCCAGCAATACATTAGCCCTTACACAGCTCCATAGACATAAATAAAAACAGTTATGGATGTTAGAATATGGCAGTGCAAAAAAATGTTCTATTTTTTAAAGGTATTGAAAACATGAAGCATAAGAAAGACTATGAAAATTTGGTATTGCTGTAATGATATTGATCCACAGAAAAAAGTTAACATGTCAGTTTCACTGTAGGTCTTGTGTTTCTGTCTAGTACTCTTATAAAGTCCTCTGAATCCTGCTACGTGGAAACTCTTACTTGCACTGAATCATGTAGTGGGCTTGCTGAACCTCTGGATCACCGTTGTATCCAGTGATGACCCACAAAAACCCCAAAGATAAGTAAAAAAAGGAGTGTCATGGCCATGTCAACAAAACAACATGGTGCTTAAGCTGCGAGACATGGAGGCCCGACCATCTTGTGTCTCAGAGACTTTCCAAGGCTGCAACTGTAACCACTCTGCAAGCTGAAGAGCCCTCTGTCCCAATCCACTCAGGTAAAGATGACTTTGTGCTGCATCAGGGGGCTAATGATAAGGATAGTGATATGCATGGCTACATCTTGCTCACTCTTAAAGAAGTCTATAAAGCGGAGGCATTGTATTGCAACTTGTGTGTATTGTTTTTCAATGACCATATGGATAGTATGAAGGGAGAATAAGTGATTTAGAAGATAAATTCCCACCTGTTAAAAGAGACCTTGTGGTGCACCATGTCTCTTTACTGATTGCCAGATCTGATGATTTGGAGAATAGATTGAGGAGGAACAATATTAGACTAGTAGGAGTCTCAAGGAGGTAACACAGTTACGTGCTTTTTGAAACATGGCTGCTGGAGAAGTGTGCTGCTTATTCTTTATACATCTCACCTATTACCACCAGGGGCACATTCAAGACCTGTTTTGATGAGAATACTTCATTTTCAAGACTGTGATACTGTTCTAAGAAAGGTGTGAAACCTCCCAGAGTTTAGATTTTTCCCATACTTATCTGCTGACATCCAGAAACGTTGTGCCCAATTTACGGATGTGAAGGGAAGGCTGCGGGTGCTGCAGGCTCAGTACTCTATGGTGTATCTGGCTAAACTCTGGGTGGTGGCCCTAAGTGACTATAAAACATATATAAACGAATGTTATCTTTAAGAGGAGCTACAAGATGTGAGCAGTGGGACCTGGAGTTGCTGTTTGATGGGGGTTTTGATGGCTTCCCTATCTAGTTTGTCATTTTGCTGGTCTATAGTGATAAATGATATTACTGTATATGTCCTACTGTGATAGCAGGTTTGCTGCACTAGTTATTGTGTCTGTCAATTGTTGGTGGCAGACAGGACTCTTAATTCTCTCTATTATGATGTTAGAAGCAATGCAGGACTGGACCATGTTATCGACACAATTGTACTTTTATACTAAGCTACCAGTGTCTCATGGTTTCAGGAAAAATGTTGTATATGTTAGTATCTGCATTCCTGAACTAGGGGAGGCCTTTGAAGCACCAGAAATGGCAAAAGGCAGAGTGGATACTACATGCATGTGGAACAAAACACCCCCTGATTATATGGAAGCCAAGTCTGGCACGTAACAGGTAGGATATAGTGTTAGGTTCCCATTCTGCAGAGATCACCTTGACGATTCGGTGAATGGGCTCAGATAATTTTGTACAAAATATATTTGCCAAGAGTCTCTGATTTATTTAACAAGCATAGCATGAGCTTTGGAATACTCTATATCACTATGGCATTTTGTGCTTTATCTGGTTAGCGGTGTGCGGTTGCAATCTATGTATTTTCCTTTGACATGTATTTAGCCATAGCAACCAGCACCTGCACTCTGAGATGTGCTGACTGAAATTTCTCTTTTTTTCTTTAAAAATGTTGTATATGTTTATTGTTTTTTTGTGGGAAGGATATATGAGAAGTCTAGCCAAATTGGTATTTTTCAAAGATATGTTTATTTTGATACCACTGCCTGTCCAGTATTGTGAGCGATCCATGGATATTAGTTTATTATAGACAGTGAATGTTATTGGGTGGAAAGTGAGAGGCATGGGGGATGCTAGGAAAAGATCATCTCCTCATGTGGACAACAGTTTCATCCTTACATTGTCTGCCTCTCAGAGATTCACTTGATAAAAGAACACATGCATACAGACTGTATGCATACTGTACGATACAGTATGTTGCACCGTTTATGGATAGATTGTTCTTATCACTCTACATACTCCACTATTACTTCACTGGTTGATCCGGATGGCAGATTTATATCTTTAAGAAAAACTGGGGGTCAGTCAGCACATCCAAGTATGCAGGTGCACGTCACATGGCTGCAAATAGAAAAGTAAAACATAATAAAATGCAACAGCACTCTGCGAACACAAACAATAAAATGAGTACATACAATACTGCCATACTCACTATCTGCACGATACTAGCACCACGTTGTAAATGTGAGATTCTTGGCACATAATTTTGTACAAAAATTATCTGTGCCCTTCTGCCATACATCAAGGCGATCTCTTTAAGACGGGAACCTAACACTAAACGCCATAGTCACTAAGTGCCATAGCAGCCTCCATTAACGACAGAGGATGCAGGCCCCACATGCATGCTAAGCCGACATTATATTGTACCTCTTATGGGCCAAAATGGCCTCCACTGATTTCAGGGAATGCAGGCTCCACATGCATGCCGAGCCCACACAATATGATACCTCCTTGGTGCCACACTGACCTCTATTACGCTCAAGGAATGCAGGGTCCACACAACGCTGAGCCCACTCTGTATTCTACCTCTCCTGGTGCCAACTGGCCTCCAATGCATATAGGGAGAGCAGGACACAGCTTTATGCTAGCACTAATTAAAATCAGCCTGTTAGGCAAACAGGTTAGTTAGGAGTGCACGACCGAAATGGTGGTGGAGTCAACCACACCTCTACCTAAACTGCAAGAAAAACTGGGGGTCAGTCAGCACATCCAAGTATGCAGGTGCACGTCACATGGCTGCAAATAGAAAAGTAAAACATAATAAAATGCAACAGCACTCTGCGAACACAAACAATAAAATGAGTATATACAATACTGCCATACTCACTATCTACACGATACTATATGTAAAGATTTATGTCTTTACATTGCTCTCTTTGTCAGGTTCATATATGTGGCAGTATACAGTATATGCTACCTCCCTATTCCTCTGAGGTGCTCAAAATTTAATTGTATTTAAGCAGCATTAATTGTATTTATAGCAGCTGATAATCCCCTAACTAGTATGGCAAGATTGCTGCATGAGTGTGATCTTTTGTGGGTTGTAGTTTGCTGAGGCATTTTTCTTTAAAGTCTTTGATGGGCTGGAATTGTATGGGATGGTAGATAGGTGTTGGTAGTGGGACTTGCCATTTCCACCCCACTCCAGTACGCCACTTGTCCCTAGCCTGAGGTAAACCCAGGTGCAGCTGCTGTACTTTTTAACAGCTGTTAGAAACAGAAGCAAAACCAGAAAATTGATATACACACACGGATACAAAATGGACATTAAAGGGAACCTGTCATCTCCGAAACACCCCCTGAACTAGAGTAAGTGTTGTATAGTGTAAGTGATGCTGAATCCGAATATGTAAGTTTTATCTTCATACTCACTTCCATTCCGACGCTGTGCTCCCACAAACCTGCAGTAAAATGCACTCACTGGACTCTTCTTTGAGTCGTCTCCATTATGTGAGTGAGCACCGGAGTCCAGTGAGTGCATTTTACTGCAGATTTGTGGGAGCACAGCGTCGGAATGGAAGTAATTAAATTACATAACCGGACTCAACGTCACTTACACTATACATCGCTTACTCTAGTTCACGGGGTGTTTTGGAGATGACAGGTTCCCTTTAAAAACTGTCAGTGTATCCGTGTCTCTTAGTGCTGATTTTTGTTTCTGGGAGTAAAGTAATGGTACCAGACTCTACAACTACTAATGCAATGCCATAAATATTTTACTTTCCTTGTTGAGCTGAGGAAGGTTTGACATTTTTCTAACTTAGCTGCCCATAAAAGGGACAACTACACAAATTTCCATTGTTTGGAGTCAGTCGCTTTAGTTACATGCACATAACAGTTTTACGAATCGTCTTTTCTGGTCTTATCATAGCGTCGCAATTTTGGTTACTTATATTGGCTTTACAATGCTACATGTCCAAAATTCTATTTCAGAAGCATTTACTGTAATTCAGTCATTTCCCAGCAAATTTCTGACTATAGTGCAACTATGAAAATGTGAAACATAAAAAACCATATAAAAGTGATTTATGGCATCAATAAAGCGGTTAAAATTGTTTCAAGTCAAAGGCCATCAAATCATAAATGATTTTCGCTTTGAGACTTTCACAAGAATATTGATAACACTTCTGGATTTCATTATAAGTTTGTTCAATCTTTAACCTTTAGCTTTAAATTTAGAAATTTAGGTTAGAAATGAAGGACAAAATAAATTAAATGAAAAGTGTTAGTTTTTCTATTAAATGCATTTATATCAATTTCTTCAAAATATTGTAGGCAACCATTATGTGGGATGAACGATGAAACCTACATAATATGATGATAGTGCCTCTGCTGTGATGTCATCACCCTTAAGGAACATTAATTAACGGTGTGTGGGACTTCATGCTGTGATAGGGGAGAGGGAGTAGCAGGAAGAACATTTGATTGTATTAGACTATACAGCACATCTTGTACCTTGAGAGCTGAGTAGATATGGGGAATCAGAAAGCAACAAATGTAAAGAAACACACTCAATCTGCAGGTTACACGCAATATTTTTGGTTGCACCACATCTAAAATATATCTGCAGAAGAAGGGAATTTTTTTGGAACCGGTACTCTTTAAAGGTGTCTTCTCAAAGCTAAACTGCATCCATAAAAAGAATCACCCTAAAATGGTCATTCAAGAGACCATAATAATGGAGTGGCGCCTTAATTTAGAGACAAGAAATGCTCTCTCAGGAGTGCTAAGTTATTTTCTGTTCCTAAGGCATCAGAGGGACAGGACCAATGATTGGCTATTTATTGGGACTGATCTTTCCTACAAATGCCTGTTCCAGTTAATTACTCTGTGTAAGGCCTCTTTCACACGAACGTTGTGTTTTGCGGTCCGCAAATTGCGGATCCGCAAAAACAACGGATGGCATCCGTGTGCATTCCGTATTTTGCGGAACGGAACAGCTGGCCCCTAATAGAACAGTACTATTCTTGTCCGTAACACGGACAAGAATAGGACATGCTCTATTTTTTTTTGCGGGCCACGGAACGGAGCAACGGATGCGGACAGCACACGGTGTGCTGTCCGCATTTTTTGCGGGCCCATAGAGATGAACGGGTCCGCATTTTTCATGTGAAAAATGCGGATCGGAGCCCGCAAAAAATGCTGTCGTGTGAAAGAGGCCTAAATGTGCCACATGAAAAATGCGGTCACCTGACAAACAAATATTCCCAATCATCGGCCCGTCTAAAAGGGCCCTTAGTGTCATTTGTTGTGATCTTCTGCTATTTTTTGTTGATATTGTTTCACCCAACTTTATTTCAGATCTGATAGGACATTTCGTGCCAATCATGTCCACTGGCTTAAAGGGAGTCTGTCACCTCATAGGCCCCTATAAAGTAGTAAAACAGCCCCATAGCACTTGTTATAAATAAAGTATTGGTACCTTTTGCGCTGTCTTGTGATCTTCAGAACTGCCAAAAACGTACTTTAATTGATATGCTAATGAAGCGTCGGAAGAGCCCGGAGGCGGGGTTTGCCACCTTCGAGCCCGGGCTCCTGTCCTTTTTTAAAGTTATTCCCCGCCCCAGCAACTGCCTGCGCCCGCCCTGCACGTCACCATGGTCCTCCTTCTTCTTCAGCAAGATCCCGCGCCTGTGCCTTCCTGCGCTTGTCTGGACCAGATTTTGCGCCGCTGGACAGGCGCATGCGCACTAGGTACGGCGATGCCGTGCCCAAAGTGGGCATCACAGTGCGCATGCCCCGTCCCAGCGAGAGACTGCGCAGGCCGCACGGGATCTTGCTGAAGAAGGAGGACCATGGTGACGTGCAGGGCGGGCGCAGGCAGTTGCTGGGGCGGGGAATAACTTTAAAAAAGGACAGGAGCCCGGGCTCGAAGGTGGCAAACCCCTCCTCCGGGCTCTTCCGACACTTCATTAGCATATCAATTAAAGTACGTTTTTGGCAGTTCTGAAGATCACAAGACAGCGCAAAAGGTACCAATACTTTATTTATAACAAGTGCTATGGGGCTGTTTTACTACTTTATAGGGGCCTATGAGGTGACAGACTCCCTTTAACCCCCAAAAAGAGGAACAAAAAAAAACATACCAAATTCTAGTGCTTCCTTTTTTAGGCTAAGGCTTTGTATCAACATGGCGATGACTCCAAAGTTTTTTGATGGGTAAAAAGTTGTCCAAAAATGTGAGATGGTCGTTCAACTTTTTTTTCCCAGTGGTAAGTGACCCTGTGTCACTGAGGCACCCTAGCCTAAAGCTGTTCATACACATGAGTATTTTGTTGTTCAAACCCGCCAAGAACAATGGGTTCAGCTGCGGGGAGCTCCTGACTCACCCCTGACAGATGATGTTGGGGGAGACAAGCATCTTGTGAATATTTTTTTGCCCAATACTTTTGTTCTTTCTCTGCTCTCCTCATACAGTACACGTACATGTTCTGCCAAGCTGAGCAGGTATGTGTATGGGGAAGCCAGGAGGGAGGCAAGAGAGCTGTTGGCTGGACAATTGTTCATCCCACACCTATAGAATCTTTATGAGCAGCTCTACTTATAAATGTATTCAGAATTCATATTACGTATATATACCCACATATATAATCATGATGTTGTGCTGAGAAAGAAATGACAAGAATTATAGTAAAACTATGGCACGAGAGTAGAGGAATTTCTATAAAAAATGCAGAAAAATAAAATTTTTTTGCTGTGCTTGTAAAAACAAATTGCTACTTTGTTTTCCAGTCTGAATCTTCAGCTGTGAGCGGCTTATCATGGCCCAGATAGATTTCCAACGCTTGTAATATTGTAAGAATCCTTGGATCAAGGTAATTTCACAGTTTTGACCGATTCCCATGAGTTCTGGATTTTATGCACCTTTTGTGCATTGCAATTCGCAGATATGTCTGCCTCTGGTATCTTTAATCTCCGCAGTAGCCCTGAACTTTACACTACTAAATATCACTTCAAAGGGACGGCGGCTGAGCTGTTCAATGGGCCAATGATTAACCCATTCTTCCCCAATTCTCCAACTGCATGCTGCATTCTTTCTTACTGGCAGTGAAAGTGTTACAGTGTTTAACAAGTGAAGAATTGCAGACATGAAAAGAAGGTGCACTACGGTTAAAGTGCATAAGGTTCCTCATTTTTGTGTTGTAGGTATATTACAATACTCCAGTCAGACATGACAGCTCACTTGTTTTTACCAGGAGACACCCGATTTTTATCCCTCACCCAGTCACCAGGTGATATATCTTTTCATATGGTTGCCTCAGGGAGGGGTGTGCAACAATAAAAATATCTGCCATTATCTTTTGGATTAACCCAATAGATAGCAGACTGTATATATACCCTTGTCACTCCAGCCTTTGTTCAGACACTGGCACTGGGTTTAAGGTGGATAACGGGCATAGCTATAGGGAAAGCGGCTGCTTTGGGGCCTGGACTTAGAGGGGGCCCACCCAGGAGGAGGACTAAGAGATTTTATTTTCGGGTCCCCTCAAAAGTATTATACAATGACATTATATACGGTATATAAAGTGTAGGAAACGTATGGAGCATCTGTCGGGCCTGGTCTGAGAGGGAGATTTTTACCAGCCACTGAAGTGAGGGTTGCATGAAATGAGGAGGTTGTGAAGATGTTACTGGGGAAGAAGGGGCCCCATTCAAAAATTTGCTGTGGGGCCCAACCTAGTTACACCACTGGTGGATATTTATGTATATAGTTAGGCCTGTGGTATAAAGTTTTTTTTTTTTTATCAATCTAGGGTCTGAATTTAGTTATATTTCTGAATATATTTAGCCACGTACTTTTACGTAAGCCACACCCCTTAAAATACCAAGAATCACCACTTGAAGGGCAGGATGCAGTACATACTGGGACCCATAAATAAATTATGTACCCAAGTTTAGGGGAGAAGGTTTCTGAAGCAGATGTAGGTAGTTACCGGCTGTGATATGAAGCTATGAAGGTTATAGCTATGAACTGAGATAACATAATTACTCATAAATTCCAGGGCAATCTTCTGCACCTTCACTTCAAACACAGTCACCATTTCATTGTTCCAGAAACTCATGAAATATGAAGGAAATAAAGATAATTTGCACTTCTCGCTGGAATGTTTCATGTCAGAGGCACTGGTGTATCTTGCAATTTATCCCCCACTTCAATATACATTTCTCAGGAACAGTCCTTTTATATGGATATTGCCAGTTTTCAGAATAATTTTACAGATTAGATCTGCATATAATATTGAGAAATTTTCAGTAATATCCCATCATGATTGAAATATTGCATAGTTCTCTCCAGTCACATCCTGAGCAGCTTGCAAAATTCACCTTGCAGCCACTTGGAATGAATTAGCAATGTAAGACATTTCATAACAGCTTAGCTGAGAACATACCTGGTGTAAACACTACATCTCCCATAATGCACCGCAGCAAAGTATGTCCTCTGTAGATTACCCCCCCCCCCCCAGAAAGAGGGGCTACACAGATAAAAAATTTGGTTTGCCGTACAGCTGAACTTTTCCCAAATATATGTTTTTCACAAGACTATCAACGATTGGGTCCTTATTCATGTTTGCATATAAAGGGGCATTGCTTATAGGTTTTGGGGGTCGCGTCAGTGGAATACATCTTGATTAGGAGTGGCATTTCATTACCAGGTCTCTGTTTTGAATTAAAGGAAAGATTGGCTGAGGGAATGCCCAGACTGGTGGTGGTTGTATAAACAGATTTCCGGTTGATAGTCTAGGAGGGAAGGAGTTGTAGTGGTAGTGATAGGATGGTCTGGTGTCACCTTTTGGGGCATTTACAAGACTAGGAGGGCCGTCTTAGATTCTTCTTCTCTCGTTGGTGAGCACCTTTACCTTAGAAGCAACATATACACGGTTGAGTCACATTCTTATGAACGATTAATACTTTTGACATCGGCAGCGCGTAGTTTAGGAAGGAAGTCACATGTCATGAGCTGGCTTGATGGGTATATAAGGTGTGCGATAGGCTGTCTGCACATGTTGTAAAATGAGATGATTATTGGCTTTCATGTCAAGGGTGGTGGCATTTGTGAAGCTACGCAGTTTGTGAGCTGTTCGCAAGCTGCTGTGGTGAAAGTGTATTGTGAGTGAACAAATGGCACCACTGTGAATAAGCGACATGGAAACTGCAGAGCACCTCAAGCCGCTAACGAAGTTGCATTGGCAGGAAAGGCTTACATTTTTGTGGCAGTATTGGCAAAGGATGAGTCCTGAAACCATTGCTGGAAGAACACAAGCTGTTGGTGCCAGTCAATGGCAGATTACAATAGGGGCGTTCGTAGGGTGACCAGATCTGGGATAAATTATGTTTGACTCAAACAGTTTGAGGCAGTCCAACAAAATCCCGGACGATTTTCCAATTCCCCCCGGACATTTTTTTAATGCCCAAAAGTAGGACATGTCCGGGGAAAAGAGGACGTCTGGTCACCCTATGCGTTTGGGTCAGCACCCCCAGGCCCAGCATCACTGAGGGGCCCAACGCCGACCCGAACACCCACCTACTATGGCGGGGCATGGGAGCACACAGTGCCCTGCCCCGTCGCTGATCAACGCCTTAGGCTTCAGGCCTAGTGGGCCTGAGGCCTATGCGGTAGTGAAATCCTGGCACAGGCGGGTGTGATGAAGTCATCGCGCGCCTGTGCCGGGATGCCAACTGTGACGTGTGTGCGCCTTCCTCTGCGAGCAAGCGCCTGGCCCTGGATATAGGTGAGTATTTAGCTTTGAATTTTTTTATTTTTTTTTATTTTATGTGCCTACTTTGGGGGACATGGGGGGGAGAGACACACAGGAGGACAACTTATTAGTGAAGAGACATCGGGAGGGGGGATTACTATATTGGGGCTTCTGTATGGGGGGATTACTATGTGGGGGCTGTGTGGGGCCAAATTATTATGGGAGTGACTACTATGTGGGGGCAAATTTCTATATGGAGCAGTGTGGGGGAAGCTACTGTGTGGGGGACATTACTGTATATGGGGGCAATGTGGGGGAATTACTGTATATGGGGCAATGTGGGGGAAATTACTGCATATGGGGGCATTGTGGGGGAAATTACTGTATATGGGGCAGTGTGGGGGAAATTACTGTATATGGGGGCATTGTGGGGGAAATTACTGTATATGGGGGCAGTGTGGGGGAAATTACTGTATATGGGGGCATTGTGGGGGAAATTACTGTATATGGGGCAGTGTGGGGGAAATTACTGTATATGGGGGCATTGTGGGGGAAATTACTGTATATGGGGCAATGTGGGAGAAATTACTGTATATGGGGGCATTGTGGGGGAAATTACTGTATATGGGGCAGTGTGAGGGAAATTACTGTATATGGGGAGAGTGGGGGGGAAATTACTGTATATGGGGACAGTGTGGGGGAAATTACTGTATATGGGGCAGTGTGGGGGAAATTACTGTATATGGGGACAGTGTGGGGGAAATTACTGTATATGGTGCAGTTTGGGGGACATTACTGTATATGGTGCAGTTTGGGGGACATTACTGTATATGGGGGCAGTGTGGGGGAAATTACTGTATATGGGGACAGTGCGGGGGGAAATTACTGTATATGGGGCAGTGTGGGGGGAAATTACTGTATATGGGGGCAGTGTGGGGGACATTACTGTATATGGGGACAGTGCGGGGGGAAATTACTGTATATGGGGCAGTGTGGGGGGAAATTACTGTATATGGGGGCAGTGTGGGGGACATTAATGTATATGGGGAGAGTGTGGGGGACATTACTGTATATGGGGGCAGTGTGGGGGAAATTACTGTATATGGGGACAGTGCGGGGGGAAATTACTGTATATGGGGCAGTGTGGGGGGAAATTACTGTATATGGGGGCAGTGTGGGGGACATTACTGTATATGGTTACAGTGCGGGGGGAAATTACTGTATATGGGGCAGTGTGGGGGGAAATTACTGTATATGGGGGCAGTGTGGGGGACATTAATGTATATGGGGAGAGTGTGGGGGACATTACTGTATATGGGGAGAGTGTGGGGGACATTACTGTATATGGGGAGAGTGGGGGGGATATTACTGTATATGGGGAGAGTGTGGGGGACATTACTGTATATGGGGACAGTGTGGGGGAAATTACTGTATATGGGGCAGTGTGGGGGACATTACTGTATATGGGGAGAGTGTGGGGGACATTACTGTATATGGGGAGATGTGGGGGACATTACTGTATATGGGGACAGTGTGGGGGAATTACTGTATATGGGGACAGTGTGGGGGACATTATTGTATATGGGGCAGTGTGGGGGACATTACTGTGCGTGGGGGACATTACTGTATATGGGGGCAGTGTGGGGGACATTACTGTATATGGGGCAGTGTGGGGGACAATACTATATATGGGGCAGTGTGGGGGAAATTACTTCATGGGGCAGTATGGGGGAAATTACTATATGTGGCAGTTTGGGGGAAATTACTATTTGGGGGAAATTACGGTGTAGGGTCAAACTACTATATGGGGGCAGTGCAGGGGAAATTACTGTGTGTGGGGGTCAATCGCTATTGGGCAGACACTGTAGGGGCAATTCTATTATTTTGGGGGACACTATACAGGGATTATTACCTGGAGAATAATATAGGGTGTTAGTATTATTACTGGGGACACTCTAGGGGACATTATAGCTGCTGTAGACACTATAGGAACATTTGGGGTCATTAATCAAACTGGTGTAAAGAAGAACTGGCTTACTTGCCCATAGCAACCAATCAGATTCCACCATTCATTGTTCACAGCTGTTTTGGAAATCCAGTTCTACTTCACACCAGTTTGATAAATGACCCCAATTATGTCTACTGGGGTCACTATTTTTTCAGCAGTATAGTACCTGGAGCATTGGGGAGCACCAGGGGCACAGTATTGGGAGTGGCAGCAGGATGACACTCTGGGGACATGAAGATGGGGAGATTGATGGAACAATTGAGAAATCTAACGTGTCTCTGTTAAAAACTCTGTAAAGACGAGATGCGGCTGAAAGAATTTGCCATGGCGGTCTGGGTCAAACGGAGGAGAAGAGGAAAGAGAAGGTCTACATGACAGGAGATGTTCCTGGATGTAAGAGGTGCTGATTGTCTTCCCTGGGGGGAACGGGATCTTCCAGCAAGACAGTGTGACATGTTACACAGCTATAAATGTCCAACATTTATAGCTGGCCTGTAATTCCCACACTAAAATCCAATTAAGCATCTGTGGGGCCACCTTTATCATTGTGTTCATTATATGGATCTTCCCCCACATACTGTCCAGCAGCTGTGGGATGCACTGCAGGCAGCATGGCTCCACATACTTACCAGAACCTACTAGGACCTTATTGAGTCACTCCAAGCCCATCTAGCCACTCTCCATACTGCACATAGTGGTTACTCTGGACATTAACTGGTAGTAATAACAATGTGACTTTTGGGAAGCTAGACTTCTGCGAAATGTAATTTACATGGTGTCTAGTCAACATTCACTGTGTGTGTTTGTGGTACAGTATATTTGAGAAGTCAACTTCCATTATGACTGGTATATATGCAATGAAATACTGTAGGCACATGTGAACTTTCATATTTTATCACAGTCTGATCAATAAAGTGATGGTTTGTGTTGACTTTACTCATGTAATTCCAGTAAATCTGGGGCATGACAGGAGACTACTGCTTTAAGTGGAAATTGCAGCTGATAGGACAGATAGGATGAATCCTCCATGGAATCCCATCACAGTGGCCTGCAATTTATTTCCAACATAACCAGTAAAAGTGAATTCACACACGGCAGACTTACAGCAAATATTTATGCAACTGTAAATCTCTTATGTACATCTGAATGGAGTTGTTTAGACAGCAAGCACATGGATTTCTGCAAGCTACCTACCTGCAACATATCTGCTACATGCAAATTGACCTATAGGGTATGTTCACATGTGGCGTAAATGCTGCAAGCGTACAAGCAAAGTGAATGAGATTTTAAGAAGTTCTAGAGGTGAAGAAGAAGCTGCATAAGAGGATGTGAAGTCATTAGTTTTGATGGATTATTTAAAGGGAATCTGTCACCACATAGCTCGCAATGAAACCATCTTAAATGCCAGATGTGCATTCCATGATATATTCTAATGTTGTTGGTCCTATTTCTATCAGTAGCCCTACTGTGGAGAATTCAGGCTTTTCATTTTATGCTAATTACCGCCTGAGTGCAATGAGAGTGGAGGCATTGCACCCGAGGCTCCACTCCTTTTTTCTGGCCCTGAAGTTTCCCAAAGTAGAGAAGCTTGCTGGTCAATGGATACTATTCGATGTACTGCACCTGTGCCAAATAGATTCCCTTTAAAGGAGTATATGAGTCTAGCATAGTAAAGAAAGACATTTCCTGAGGTAAGGGGCAGCTCAAGAGAACTTCTGTAGTCATACATGGGAGTATGAAAATGGAAGAAGTGAAGGAATGGTATCTACACTCAATTTCCAGATCTTTGTCCCCATGGACAAGAGGGTCTATTAGGTCTTACACATCCTATGTTAGAAAGTCCATACCTGTATAGGCATAGAAAGGCACTTCCACATTACTAACAATGGGATACATAGTACTTGCAAGCACAAGGCTACATGTGAAACCAGTTATGGCAAATCCTTAGGTTTTTGATATTGATGGCTTATCCTCAGGACATTGGAAGGGGTCCGATTTCCAGCGCAACCACCAGTTAGCTGTTTGAGGAAGCTGTGGTGATCACTAGAGCTCTGGTGAGCGCCACAGCCTCCTCACAGCTTAACAAGCACAGTGGCAAGCAGCTGTGCTTGGTATTGCAGCTCAGCCTCATTCACTTGAATGGAACATCACATGGGCCAGGAAGAGGTCTAAGAGGTCATACAGTAATGTGGCCTCTTCATACAGCTGATTGGCGGGGTGCTGGGAGGTGGACTCCCACCAATCAGATATTGATGACCTATTTTGAGGATAGACCATCAATATTAAAATCTTGGAGAACCCCTTTATAACGACAGTATTGGGTTGTGACAACCTCTCAGTCTTTTTAATGTAAAAGGAAAACAGTTGTCATAATTAAAATAGTGTTTAAGATATACATTTATGGGCTTTGGTGTCTTAACTTTTGTATTACAATATTCATATTGTTCTGATTAATTTTTTACGTACAGTTCTGAACTGGGAATCTTGGGGTTATGCGTTGCGTTTTCTTCTTGGACAGTACTAGATGTGCCTTAAATACAAGTTCCTCATACTGCTTCAAACAGATGTTTCCACCACTAATACTAAACAAGAGGATTCCTAAGCAATATCACAGCTACATTTTTGGGTTTGATACAAGGTATAGTAATCTTGGCTAAACTTAAAGTTACATAGAGTGAAGTGAGTTCAAGGTTGTACACCAAGAGCTTCCATCTGGCAGTCATTTAAATGTAGAATAAAGCTTATAATGCTGAGTCTTTCTGGAAATGAAGTCCTCTAACGAAGCTCTGTGATAAATATGTGGATTAAATACATGATAGATATTTAAATAAGTACAAAAAAATATTTTAGGAGTAGATCACACAGATTACATACCGAGTTAAAGGGGTTTTTCAGGACTAACATTTTAATGACCTATACCCAGGATAGGTCATCAATATGAGGTTGAGGGTAGCTCAACAATATGAGATCGGTGGGGTTTCGGAAGTAAATGGTGTACAAGTATGTACAGCTCTACAAACTGTATAGCGAGCGTTCTGAGGTAATGCAACTTAGTGCCTATTCACTTGAATCCCAGAAAAAATATTGAAGCCTAAGCCTTAAAGGGGTTTTTCAAGACATTTTTACTGTTGACCTATCCTCCAGATAGGTCATCAGTATTTGATTGGCCGGGTTCAGACACCTGGGACCCCGGGTCACGTTGAACATGGTATTTGAGCTGCAGGCAGCATGTTATAGAGCTGGAGGAGCTGAGCAGATTGATATATAGTTTTATGGGAAAAACGTCAGTATAACTTATATTTCAATCATTTTAATTCCTGCTCATTCTGAGCTTTGAAGTCCAGGAGGTGGTCCTATCAGTCATTGACAGCTACAGTGCCTTGCGAAAGTATTCGGCCCCCTGGAACTTTTCAACCTTTTGCCACATTTCAGGCTTCAAACAAAAAGATATAACATTTTACATTTTTGGTGAAGAATCAACAACAAGTGGGTCACAATTGTGAAGTGGAACAAAATGTATTGGATCATTTAAACTTTTTTTGTAATAATAAAACTGAAAAGTGGGGCGTGCAAAATTATTCGGCCCCCTTGCATTAACACTTTGTTGCGCCACCTTTTGCTGCGATTACAGCTGCAAGTCACTTGGGGTATGTCTCTATCAGTTTTGCACATCTAGAGTCTGAAATTCTTGCCCATTCTTCCTTGCAAAACAGCTCGAGCTCTTTGAGGTTGGATGGAGAGCGTTTGTGAACAGCAGTTTTCAGCTCTTTCCACATATTCTCAATTGGATTCAGGTCTGGACTTTGACTTGGCCATTCTAAGACCTGGATACGTTTATTTTTGAACCATTCCATTGTAGATTTTGCTTTATGTTTGGGATCATTGTCTTGTTGGAAGATAAATCTCCGTCCTAGTCTCAGGTCTTTTGCAGACTCCAACAGGTTTTCATCCAGAATGGTCCTGTATTTGGCTCCATCCATCTTCCCATTAATTTTATCCATCTTCCCTGTCCCTGCTGATGAAAAGCAGGCCCAAACCATGATGCTGCCACCACCATGTTTGACAGTGGGGATGGTGTGTTCAGGGTGATGAGCTTTGTTGCTTTTATGCCAAACATATCGTTTTGCATTGTTTCCAAAAAGTTGGATTTTGGTTTCATCTGACCAGAGCACCTTCTTCCACATGTTTGGTGTGTCTCCCAGGTGGCATGTGGCAAACTGTAAACAAGACTTTTTATGGATATCTTTGAGAAATGGCTTTCTTCTTGCCACTCTTCCATAAAGGACAGATTTCTGAAGTGTTCAACTGATTGTTGTCCTATGGACAGACTCTCCCACCTCAGCTGTAGATCTCTGCAGTTCATCCAGAGTGATCATGGGCCTCTTGGCTGCATCTCTAATCAGTCTTCTCCTTGTTTGAGAGTTTAGAGGGACGGCCGGGTCTTGGTAGATTTGCAGTCGTCTGATACTCCTTCCATTTCAATATGATCACTTGCACATTGCTCCTTTGGATGTTTAAAGCTTGGGAAATCTTTTGGTATCCAAATCCAGCTTTAAACTTCTCCACAACAGTATCACGGACCTGCCTGGTGTGTTCCTTGGTCTTCATGATGCAGAACCCTGAGACTATCACAGAGCAGGTGCATTTATACGGAGACTTGATTACACACAGGTGGATTCTATTTATCTTCATCAGTCATTTAGGACAACATTGGATCATTCAGAGATCCTCAATGAACTTCTGGAGTGAGTTTTCTGAACTGAAAGTAAATGGGCCGAATAATTTTGCACGCCCCACTTTTCAGTTTTATTATTACAAAAAAAGTTAAAATGATCCAATAAATTTCGTCGCCTGAAATGTGGCAAAAGGTTGAAAAGTTCCAGGGGGCCAAATACTTTCGCAAGGCACTGTATCTGTGTATACACAGTCACAGAGGGAAGGTTGTCAATAGCTGATAGGACCACCTCCTTGACTTCAAAGCCCCAAATGAACAGGAATTAAAATAAATAAAATATTATAAAAAGTTATACTGAATATTTTCCCATAAAACTATATATCGATCTGCTTAGTTCCTCCTGCTCTACAACATACTGCCTACAGCTTACATTGCATTTTCCTGGTGAATTTATGTATGCGGTAATATAGATTAATACACCGAATACATCCTTTACAGAATATTTTCACTTTTTTAGGTTTTATGGAGGCTGACGTGGATAATACTCTATTTTTTTGCCATAAGCTGAAACACACATGTAAGTGAAAGGAAATCAGACAAAGTTAACTAATAATTGGGGCATACACAAATGCAGAAGAGGTCTGTTACAGTACACTATTTAACCTCTTCTCCAAACGGGCCTATTTCAACACAGTCCATCAATTGTTAGAAATCGGTCAGCATGAAATCAGCCCAGGAAACTAAAAGGGCAAAAAATGGGTGGAGTAGACTTGACTGAAGTGTAAAAAAAAGGGCTGGCCTGGTCCAAGAATATGACACCGCAAGAATAAAATGATTACAGATTATCTACTATTAAAGAGGAAGCAGGGCAGATGTTCCTCGGATGATTTTAAGGAACATATTCGCTCAACAAGGAGCAGAAAAAGAAAAGCGTGCGACTCTGCTATCTATAAAAGTTATTTATTAAAAACATACATAAAACACTATAAATAAAAGGCTAGTTACACGTTTCAGTGGCAGGCTGCCACTTTTATCAGGCTGTAAGGTCAGAAGAAAATACATACATTTAAATAGGGCTAAGCACAACAGACAGTACTCAGGCCAATCAAAATACAAAGACATCCAAAATTTTGATTGTACTTTGCGCCTCTCTACTGCAGCTCCCTCTATCAAAGCTCAGGGATGTGTTCTTTCTGCTGCAGCTATCTCCCTGTCACAGCTCAGGAGTTGTAACCTTTCTGCTTCAGCTCTGTCCCTGTATCTGTCAGAGCTTCTAACAGTAGATACAGCTGTTGGCAGTTGAAGGATGGAACTGAGCATGTGCGACTACCTCAGTAGGTGTACAGGCACTTTACTATACATATTAAACACCAGAGGGCAACATTATAATGAAGTCAGGAGAAGAGCTCACAACTGGTGCATTTGTTTAACTGAAAGTAAATTACAAATGTAACTAGTTACTTAGAATGGTGTCATGTAGCACAGAACTTCATTCGCTTGCACCATATCATATCATTAAGATAAGAGATGAGCGAATCATTCAGAAAATTATTTGCCGAACATTCGCAGAACTTTTCCTAAGATTCGTATATTTGCCGAATAGATTTGTTGTATTTGCGTACAAAATATACGTTATTATGTGCTATTAGCGTACATTCGCGCACTAATAACGAACGTACATTTAAAAAATGTACGCAACGTCTTAGAAGACGTACACATGAGCGTACAAATAGCGTATGAATCCTCAGCATACTATTGTCTATGTGATTATGTAATACACAGGCATGCACGACAAGAGGCCGGCCGTGCACTCCTCAGAGGCATTGCGAATATTCGAAAATGGCATCCAGGCAATCCTCATCATTTAGCTCTGCTGCACAGCTGAAATACATAGTCCGGCTGATGGACCGGCAGGATTACGATGGCACACACCGCCACCCGAACCAGCATAAAAAGGAGGTGATCCAGCAGGTGATCCAAGGCTTGCGCCATCGTTTCGACACCTTGCGGACCCCGGGCCAGATACAGCATAAATGGTCAGATCTGAAATCGCCCACAGAGGCAGTATGTATATTTGAGGTAGAACAAGTAAGGTGCTGTCTATCCGGCTAAGTGCATAGTACAACCATGCACCATACTATAAAGTGAATATGAGGACACATTGCGGTACCTGTAAAGAAATACACACAATGGGCAACATACCCATACGTTGCTGAAAGGTAAAAACATTAGTGCAAACCAGTGCAAACAATATAGTGCAAATACATTATATGTATAATGTAAACATTTAAAATATCACCTACCTAGTATGCTCACGGACACGTTTAAGTCTCTTTTCTTCTGACGCTTGTCATACAACTGGAACAGAGTCCCAAACTCAGTTGCAATTTGTAATCCACATAAGTAAAATTGTAATCCAAATGGGTAAAAAAATAGCAGCAAAGGTTCCTTAAAAAACCCTCTTTCAAGGGGCTCCCCAATAACCTGAAAAGGGGGAAAAAAGGGATGAGGCACACATCTGCGCAACTTGGTTGAAACTTTTTTTTTTGATGGAGGGGGGAGTCCTGATAATCCATGTCCATCTGGGTGAGGACAAACACAGGGCAACAAAAATAAAAACACAGGCCAACTAGTGCTCACCCTTCAGGTTAAATCCACGTTGTGGCTCCCATAAAAGCTGCAGGATCCTTAGGCCAGCAGGTCCTCTTCACTGCTGCTGGAGCTAAAAGACATGAGAGGGCGCTCCTGCCTAATGAAAGCGACACTGGCTGCGGCAGCAGACCCCCACGACCTATCAGGGATGGTCTTGGTAGTGACCGGGCGGTCACACTGGCAAGGGCTGTGGCAACTTGGGCCTTGCCCTTTACCTTGTAATGGCCAGATCCTCCCGCCAGCATACAAGGTGACAGAATCTCCGGCTGTAAGGGCTCTGGTAACGGTCTTCCACGAGCGGCGGACTGTGTGACCTGCACCTGCCATGGCAGTTGGTATTGTACCACCGATGGCTGGTACACAAAACTGTTGGTGGTCATCTGTCCCACATGAAGGATCGGCGGCGGTGGCAAATCTGGTATCAGGGGTTCCAGCTGAGCTTGTGATTTCTCCTCAGATTGCAGAGTCCTATCATTGGTCTCATGGGAACACCGAGCCTCTTCTGCGACCTGGGCCTTCTCACTCCAGTCTTCTGGGGGAGCTGCAGAAGTAGCTGGTCGCTTAAGGAGTTTCAGCCCAGTAGCAAAGGGGCCTTGGAGGCTCTTCATGGGGGTATACTCCGCGTAATCCCCTGCGTGGAGATTGTGGCGGACGGGCGGAAGATACGGCCGCTTTACAGAACGGTGGTTCACGTATAATTCTTCCGCCGTCTCCTCATCGCCAATAAAACCTACTCTCCGTTCCACACTGAACCAAATAACGGTACCCCTTCGGCGCTCCAGCTTGGGGTCACCGGACCGTGGGTGCTCCAAAACCTGCACAACCCACTCCTCTACCAACTTTTTCTATTCTCAGAGGGTCAGGGCGTTCCAGGTGACAGCCTCTGGGACCATTGAATTTTGCCGAAGGTAGTAGTCCTTCCGCGGCAGAGCGGAAACTCCTGCCACCTCCGCCGTGTCAGCCAGCGGAGTGAACACCTCAGCGGGCACCTCAACCGACTTCTTAGGCTGCCGGACATATTGAGAGACGTAGATCTCCTCCGGTTCCTTTTCCTCATAGGGGTTGGTGCCCCACACCATGCCTCCCCAATCAGGGCCTTGCTGTGTCGCCATCTTAATTGCCTGAGTTGTCTCGTCTTTCTCGTGCACTGGAGAAGGGGCGGAGCTACCGGGGAGGAGTCTGCATCACTAATGAATTGAATTTGTACGCAACAGCGTATAGAGTAACTTATACGTAGCAATAGCATATAATTTATAGGACAAACTACATAGCGAATGCGTACAAAACCGAAGCGAATCACCTAGTATTCAGATTCGCAGCTAAAAATTCTCAAGATTCTATACGAATCAACGAATCGATTCGCTCATCTCTAATTAAGATACATAGTCACATGGTTTGTTTTTTTTTAATTTTAGTGGAGCCCAATTATAAAAGACCCAACACAACAACTTTTCACAGATAAACCCCTAACGGTCTATGTAAGTGTTTACATCTTGAACTGACAGCACAACCAAATCCTTCTTCTGATCCTCTGAAAAGATCACACAAATGTCTTCATCCTAACCACTGACCCTTACAGTGAGTTGGGTTCCTGCAGGGCTTTGCCTCCCAGGCAATGATTCAAAACAGATAAAGGAATACAACTTGACACAGATATTTCCATAACTTCTAAATACTTCCTGCACTAAGCCATTAAACCTCACATCAGAGGTAGATGGACAATAGGTTGCAGCTCGGTTTCTGATCCTCTACCCTAAGGAATTTCAAGTATGTTCCCTGTGACTATCTGCAGGTAGATAGCACAGACCCTCTTCCCATTGCATTCTCCAAAGTTAATACCTATTATAATTGGTGTCTTCCTCTGACTCTGTCATCCTGATGTTATCTAGTTCAACAAATGCCAGATCTGATTTCTAGTCATTGAAAGCAGCCACCAAATCAGTATCCACAGTTCATGAACCATCATGCAGATGTGCTGGCTCTTTATTTTGTGGATAGTGCACATGAAAAACAAATTTTATTAAATCCTTGGTGATATATATATATATATATATATATATATATATACTAAACAGAGAATGGCAGCAGCACTAGATAAGCCATGACACATAAAATGAACACGAGGTGAATGTGTGAAAAGGTAAAAAAGCATAACTGCTATGTAGTAAGTAATATGGAAGCTCTTAGCGCATATAAATGATCATAAATATGTCGGGCTCATCCACCAACGATCAAGGTGGCTTCCAATCGGATGAGTCCTACACTAACACTGACCTGCATCCTACACAAACCAGCAGGCCCATATCAGGAGAACATCATACCTGGTCAGAAGCTGCACCAGTGTGAACAGGAGTGCTAAATTCCCAGAGGAGGCCAGTCCTCCTCTATATATACATAAGGACAAAGAACGGACAGCACCTCCTACAGGTGAGAGTCAGGTGCAAGCTACCTATTGGCTAATTAAATACTAAACAGAGAATGGCAGCAGCACTAGATAAGCCATGACACATAAAATGAACATGAGGTGAATGTGTGAAAAGGTAAAAAAGCATAACTTCTATGTAGTAAGTAATATGGAAGCTCTTAGCGCATATAAATGATCATAAATATGTCGGGCTCATCCACCAACGATCAAGGTGGCTTCCAATCGGATGAGTCCTACAATAACACTGACCTGCATCCTACACAAACCAGCAGGCCCATATCAGGAGAACATCATACCTGGTCAGAAGCTGCGCCTGCTGGTTTGTGTAGGATGTAGGTCAGTGTTATTGTAGGACTCATCCGATTGGAAGCCAACTTGATCGTTGGTGGATGAGCCCGACATATTTATGATCATTTATATGCGCTAAGAGCTTCCATATTACTTACTACATAGCAGTTATGCTTTTTTACCTTTTCACACATTCACCTCGTGTTCATTTTATGTGTCATGGCTTATCTAGTGCTGCTGCCATTCTCTGTTTAGTGTATATATATATATATATATATATATATATATATATATATGCCATGGGGATGTGCAGGGAGCTGCAGCCATGCTGTCACAGTGGGTGTCAACTGTAGGTTACATCTGGCTCTCAGCTGCAACAGCTGGTATATGAGATTAACTTCAATCTCAGGTATTTAACCCCTAAGAATCCATGTTCACTGATAACTGCAGCATCTATGCAGTTAGTCAGTGTGATAGAGCTCCCTCTGTCACTCCATCGGTGTCCCTGTGACATAGTTGTGTGGTGCTGATGACTCCCCATGGCAGCTGAAGGTCTAATGAAGGCCACCAGGTCTGCCATATTTGTACTCCTACTAGTCCCTGTCAGAAGCCTGTTTATTCACTTGTTACAATAACACACTGCACTTTAGATGTATTACAGTGTATTATATAATGGTTAAGTCTCCTGGTAGGACTTTAAAAAAAGCGATACAGTATGTATGTTGTGACATGATTTTGAGATATTGTGTCACGAGATATCTATCGTATATATTTGTTACCACCCAGTGATTGTCATGTGAACTTCAGCCTGTCAAGGGTTTGGCTAGCAAGTCATAATACAGTACTGAATTGGCTTTGGATTCCTTAATAGAGATGAGCGTATTTGCGTACGCATTTTAAAATTCCTACGCTATTCATACGCATATTTTAATCTATACGCAAATGCGTACGAATTGCGTACGAATAGTGTACAAATTGAATTCGTACGCATTCGTACGCATTTGCGTATAGATTAAAATATGCGTATGAATAGCGTAGGAATTTTAAAATGCGTACGCAAATACGCAAAAATGGCACTCGAGCATGCTCTGCCGAGCATGCTCGCTCATCTCTATTCCTTAACCAAATCAGAGCTAAGGTAAATGTGGGGATATCTGCATATAAAAGTACACATAATTGGTATCACCCTAATCATAATAACGACTTTGATAAAAAATGATTCATTATTTAGGTCATCAAAATTACAACGGTCAGGAGCAGACTTTTAGCGCTCCTGCCAATCAGATGTTCTGTAGTAGTGCCGGAAAACAGCACAAAGCTACACCGTTTTTTCCACTATGTAGTGGCCACCGCTGGTTATTGCAGCATTCAAGTGAACAGGAACAGAGCTGTAGTAACCAGCCTTGGATGGAGCTGTGTACTTATAGTGCTGTTTTTCAGCACCGGAGCTACTGCAGAACCGCTGATCAGTAGGGTGCTGGAGTTGGAATATAGGGGGGCCAATTCTAAGGATAAGCTATCAGTATAAAAGTTCTGGAGAACCCTTTTGAAGCCAGTTGCTGGGTACCTGTGCAGCAACAGACGCAGTGAACAACTCATCAATGGAGACCCTGCTGTGATCACTGTAGCCTTTTCCTGGGCCAGTGATGTCACATTCTTTGGTCATATGCCCTCATATACCCATTAAACTGAATTGGCCTGGGTTGCAACATCAAGCTTAGCCACTATACAATGTACTTTGCTGTACTTGGCTCTTTAAACAGCTGATCGACTGGGGTGCCGAGTGTTGGACCTCTACCCATAGGTCTGTGCAGTAACTGTAGGAGGTACCACTCCCAGGTATTCTGCAGCCAAACCAATAGACTGCTTTACACACAGTAGATTTCAATACTAAATACAACCAGGTTTCATCAACAGGACCACAAAGCAGCTACTAAGCTTAAGTATGATTCCACAACAGCGCAAACAAGTGACAGTTACAGAAAGAAAAATAGAGGGAAAGGTAAAAGAAAAGGGATTATATAAAAAATCTCTAAAATATGTGGTTCAGGTATTCCTGCCAGTGGAACTTTCATTCCCTTCTTATAGTCCTTATCGAGGGAGCTGTGGTCTGATGTTATATAGTTTGGCTCCACACACACAGACTCTCCTCCACACATGTCAGGGTGTTTTTTAAAACTTTCCCTAGGCAAACACACTTTGTATTTCGTTTGCCCAATCAGATGGTTAACTGCCCTCCAGCCAATCCATTTGGTGACTGGTGGTTTAAGGCTCAGTTTCAATCTCTTCAAACAGAGGCAAGATGGAGCCTAAGTTACAATCCCATAATCCTCCATTCCCCTTGCCCAGTGTCAGAGATAGTGAGGCCATAAATAAGCAGGAGGTCATCAGCTGGCCAGCACACTATGCAGTGGCTGGGTTTGGATGGCCTCAGCTCTATGTTGGCTTCCCCGGACACTGTTGAGGTGTCACCACGTGTTGCTGCTCTCTGGAAGGGATTGTAAGGCATGGTGCACCCAAATAGGTTCAGAGAGTCAGGGTATGCAGTAAAGCAGTGTGCTTCTTTACTGGAAGAATTTGGGTGTAAAATACAGGCGAGGCATAGGGCTGGCTTCTCCAGTCTCCATCCTGGCAGAAGAAGGGTTTGATGCTAAGGAAAGGCCTGGGCTAACTCTCCCCTTCTCTCTCTCTCTCAAAAGGCTGGTATCCTGGCCAAAGGCTGGGGGTATCCCCGTTTCAGCGTCTTCTTCTGGTCACTCAATAGTCTGGAAAGAGTCTCCTCCTCTGAGCACTGTTCTCTAACTGCAGAACACTAGGGGCTGTGACTGCTCTCCTTATATACTATTTCTAGCTAGACTGGAACCTGAGAGGGGTGGAGAAACTCAGCACCACTCCCGTCTGTCATAGACTTACATTAGAGCTTCAATAATACTTAATGGCAATGACACAGCAGTTTTTCCAGACACAAACAGGTTTTCAGACATAACAATAAAGCTAAACCAGACATTCAAAAGGTCAGTCTGTCTGGTTTTGGTGGTAAACAAGTCTGGCTTTATCCCGCCAAAACATGCTCTTCTTTAAACCATATGGCAACTGTGGAAAATTAGCAGCTTCTCATTCAAAGTCCCAAAAGTCTCTCATTATTCATTAACCGTTTCTACAGAGCCTCACAAATACAGTGCAAACGAACAGGATATATATATCACAATATACATATAAAATGCAGTTAAACAGTATTAAACAGTGCAAGTCAACCCTTTGAAGTGAAATTAAGTAGGGAAGGCAAAATTCCACAAATGTCCAGACTAAACAGTACCCCTGCTCCAGAGCACTACAACTACAACTGTGAAACACAAAAATGTCATATGTTTGTCACATATACAATTGCAGTGGTTTGGCCTCCTGCTCTTGTAAAACAAGAATATGCTGGGAATATGCTAGGTGTGCTGGGAACTGCAGTCTTGCAGGAAGGCTACAGGTTGGTGACTATTGATTTAGTTTTATGGACTGACCTGGTGCCCATCCATGGGGTCAGTGTCATTCAGTTGCTGCGGCAACAAGCCCCACTGACATGGGAGCTACTCAGCCTATCAGATAACAGGAACATAGTTGCCTGTGATTGTTGTTCCTGCATTTCTAGTGTTGTTACTACTGTCTGGAATTGCTGGTTATCTGATTTTGACCTTATTTGACCTAACTTTTATTTTGCCTCATGATTTTGTTAAAGAGGCTTTCTCCTGGTTTTGACACGGCTTGGTACAAGCCTGGTACTTCTTACCAGTTAGCCCCTGTGCACATAATACGGACCATCACCAGGTTGGGGGTCACTATTTAAGGTAGATCGTCCAAGTAGGGAGGGGCAGTGGAGTGGATGGAATTCAGGGCTACACTGTTCCTTACCTATCATTACATCTAGAAGCTGAACACCCAGAACTCTCTTTCCAAACAAGACCTACAAGTGTCAGTGGGATATGATCAGAATGGATTTTCAGACATGATATAAACAAGAATCTTTGTATTCATTAACTGCAAGAAGAGATCTTGAAGAGGGAGGAATTATTGACATGCATTATATATTAGATGGTTGTATAACTTTTCATTATTAAAATGGTTAGGAATTTACATAACATGTATATCAGAAAATTGTGTAACCCATCTTTTTATAAAAAAACTATAGATCTGATATTTTGTGCCATCATTATAGTGGTCCAAATATTCTGCATAGATTTAGTGTGAAATAATACAACTCTGTCCTCCTGCAGCTACCACTAGTGGGTACTTAGGAGCATGCTGTTTCTTCATTGATCTCAACAATAAAACAGTATGCAGTAAGCTCCTGGGCTCCCTCTAGTAGTGGCGACAGGAAGCCAGAATTTTAACATTTCACTTTACATCTATTCAGTGAATATTATTTTAGAAAACGGAGCACTGGCTTCTACAGAGGTATGTTAAGAAAGGAATCAACATACTCCACATGTGCAGCTGTTGGACTTTAATTAATTAAATTAAGTAATTATGTTTTTGAAAGACTTTTTTGAAATTTCTAAATGCTAAGAAAGAAAAAATTACAAGAAAGCGAGTTTATCATGTATCTATGAAAACAATTTTAATTGTGGAATGCAAAACAACGGCAACAATCTGCTCCTTTTATGTTGATTTTATATGGCGGCAGATGGATTTTCAATTTATTTTCACTGCTTAAAATACTTCTAGTATATATGAACTCCTATCATATGGCAGATGCTTGAAAATTATAGAGCATTATTGCTATGAAAATATGTAATGTTTGTTGAAGAGTCATGGCTGCCCCTATCATTCATGGACTAAAAGAAAATGTGGTCTTTTTTTCACTTTCATGCTTCAACATTGCTGCCATATCACTTCCTAAAGTCAGTGATGTGATCAAAGAGCTATTGCCAGAGGCCCCATAGATTACAGTTATGGTTGGAGAATTGCTCACTGATGATAATCATGTTTTTTTTCTTTAAAATAAAATGTATTCATCTTACTATATCAGTAATACAAGTGAATACCTGAACATTTGTAGTATAACTTATTTGGGAAAAGTGGCATCTTCCTTGCCTGTCCATGACTTCAGTAACGGTTCAGAGACCTCCCCATTCCCCAAGAAATCCATCTAGTATAAACCAGTAAATAGAATACAGGGAAGAGGAGAGATGAGGGGGGTGCAACTGCAGTATCTCTCCCTCAGTGTTTCTAGGCATGGTGTGAGATGGGAATTATTAGGGGGAATGTCTTCTGGATTATACGCATACTTTGATGTTGGTATTTCTCCTTCAATGGCAGTGGTATATAAAGCACAAGGTACTTCATAGCAAAGTTATGGTGCCCTATCTCCTACGTTCAGAAACAAAAGTACATTTATCCCTTCCTTGTTGGCTAAAGGAGTGGTTAGTAGTGTTGCCTTGTAGTGCTGTGTTCCAGGGTTTTCATGTTCTCCATGTGTTTTTGTGGGATTCCGCTAGATACTATGGTTTCCTCCCACACTCAAATATATACATACTAGGCACTAAGTATGTTATTAGGGGAGAAAGCTCTGGATACCCATGTCATCAGGGTCACTGGAGCCTCCTACAGTAGTGACAGATAATATATCTGGTGAGACTGCATATGTTGCATACCATTTAGGCAGGCCCAGAGGCTAGGGTTGGCATACCAAAAGAATGTCACTCAAAAATCTTAAGACTTTAGCAGTACTATCCACAATCCAGCCCCCAATGTTACATGATTGAAAGAGGGTACACACTGAAGAGTTGTTGCCATTAGGGTTTGTCTACCTATTTTTATTGCTCCAAAACATCTAAAATAAAAAATGAAGGAAGACCTGTGTGTCTCCATGGTAACAGACTACAAATAGATCCTGTGTAGTCAGAGCCTGCAGACATATGTTACTCCTTTTCATCTGTCTCCTCCTTTTGGTAGAAGTACTAGCTGATAAGGTGCAGGACCCAGATATCACTTTTTCCTCGGGGCCCGGTAGCTTCAAACTAGATTGTAGATGTCTCAATGACTGTATAACATTTCTTTTATGTTCCCAGCATTGGATGGTTTTGTCTTCCTCTCTGCATTCAATGCAGTATAGTGAAATGCACTAGTGACTGAAAGAAAAATAAAGATTCCATACCATATCATATGTAGCTCTATGCTAGTTGTCTGCTGTAGTAACAACTTGTTACTTTTTCAAAAAGTGGGTAAGGTGTGGGCAGGAGAAGGCAAGAAATCCACAACATAACTTAATTAACAACATGTGCACCAAAAAATGGCGCACGTTACACCATAAATCTATGTCACCTCCTGGCTGGAAGACATTTCAGCTGTGGCACAAGGCCAGTGCAAGATGTGACAAATTTATTAGAAGTGTGCATATCTTAATAAATTGGACTGATCTTCCTCTGGTGGAGTTTTTACTAAGACAGGTGTGTGAAATACCAGTCTTAGTAAATGACCCCAAAGTATAAAGAGATGTAGCAGTGCTGAATTTGTCATTAATCACAACTTTTGGTTATGTATGCACAGTGAGGCCTCGCTTGGAACATTTGCCTTGTTCTGGGCACCGCAGCTACAGAAACACGTGGATAAACTGGAGCGTGTCCAAAGGACAGACAGAGAAATGATTAGAAGTCTGGAGCATATGACCTATTAAGAAAGGCTGAAATAATTGGGTTTATTAACCCTGCTAAGGGGACGCTGAGGAACTGCATAGGAGATTCCAAATACGTATAAGGTTTGAGCAATTGAGTGGTTATCTACTAGAAAGCAGATAAACTGGACTTGGACACTTTCATTGGCCTCTCTGATATTACATCTTGTACTTCTGCCACAGGCATGACAGACATCTTTCAGGGGGCCCTTCAGTCTTAAAGGGGTTATTTAGAATTTCACAAACTGGGTTAAACAACTAGGGATGTACAAAGGAGAAATATCTTCTAATTAATCCCTGCAAAGTGATGTTAGACACTGCTCAAGCAGGGAGTTCATGTTTGGTTTCCATGATGTGGATCCTACATACTTACATCTGTGTATAGATAAGACAACTATATTGACTATGTCCATAGGGTGCAATATATGTATCCTATAGATTATTTAATCTTTATGTACTAACCAGAATGACAGCAATATGTATAGTATATATGATGCTCTGTAAGCAGTGCTGTAATAAGTGTTTTTCACTGGGAGATTGATGCCTCTCACATGGAAGGACTGAACGTCACATTCCATGTGACTATCAAATATTGTACCTAAATGCTTAACGTGTAGGTGGACCTCCCATCAACTCAAAGAACAGGGGTATGTGGTTCATTATGCCTGCTTTAAATTCCCCCATAATTGCAGACTAAAGATCTCCCCATAAAATTTCAGCCTGTGGTAACCTCTTATGCAGGTCTTTAGGCTCTAGGAATACATGCCTCAGGACTCTGATCATTCTGAGGACCTAGAGGTGTGCACCAACAGCCTTCCCTGTCCAGGGCAGCTCTTCCAATGTACCCTGTACAGAAATTTCTAGTAAAACCCCAGGATATACTATATATGTGTAGAGTATAGGTGGCTCATCTCTGATGGCATTTCCACAATCCAATCATGTCAAGAACAGATGGGCAGGTATGTGTGTGGCTGTAATGGAGTTGGTGGCTTGGTTGTCTCCATGCTTCAGTGGAAAGGGACATGACATGTACTACCAACTCTTCAATATAGGGCTGCGATAGGAGTCAGGTGGGGTCTGGGTTCCAGAAATGGAGTGAATTCCTTGCATCATACTTTATGCCCAGGGTCTCTACCAACCTTATTCTAGCTCCTAAGCTGGATTCTTTTGTCTTTAATTTGACATTCAGATGGTAATTTTCTATGTTGGATGTAGAAAATAGTGTTGTGACATACTATGCCACAATGAAAGGAGCAGTAGACAGGCGTGTAGTGGTGTTTGCACCCATAAAATAATATTACTGTTCTGGTGCCCACTGATCTGAAACTATGGCTGAGATATGTTTACAGAACTGATCAGCAATCTTTAACTTGAAGCTTCTGTGCCCCAATACAATATCGGCAACAGGCCCCCTACCAATTATGTGCCATTTAAATAACTAATGTCTGATGCCTTTGATCCCCTTCAGACACCAGGGCCCAGGGTACAATAGCTGCTTGTACCACCTAACACTATAAACCCTTGTTGGCAATTGCAATGGTCATCTGGGTGTAAGATAAAAGCTTCCCCACACAATGGGATACTACTACTGACTTGAGGAGAAGATACATTTTGACATGAATGGGAATATGACTGGGATGTTTGAGAGGTTAGCAAATGGTGAAAAAGCCCTTTAACCCTTTCCCTGCGAAGGACATATATCATAAATTCTTTCAGGGTGGCAATTCAGTAGTGAAGGATATACCTTGTTTGTCCTTGTTACTGATGGCTGGATCTCAGTTTGTTTAATGGCAAGAGATTCAGACCAGGTCTTATTTTAAATCTGACAATCTCAGCTTTAAAACAAGACCAAGATGGAGGCTCTAGCACTTAGAAATGGGTCATATACCTGCAGCTTTCTTTCCTGAGTCGATTTCTAATTGCTCTGACTAGCAATTTTTTGTGGCTAGAGCCTCAATCTTGGTCTTGTTTTAAAGGCAAGATTTTCATCTTTAAAATTTCTAGCTGTTACACAAGCAACCCTCAGCCAGCCTAGTGAAGGCGGGTCGGGGCAGTGGGGGACTTGCTGACAGGCTGCATTTAGGAGACATAGATTCTCTTTCCCTGTCTAAGTGTACATGCCCCCAGGGGGATAACATGGACTTGTGTGTATGTTATCAACCCCCTTCACCCATCAATCAGAGAGCATACTTGCTCTCTTGCAACACTTGGTCTTCCTGCAGTTCATCAAAACCAGAGGTATGGCACCGTAACTCATTTTCTAATCAACTACATGAGTCTGTTATTGGGTCCATAATACAGGAGTAATAAAGCACCCATATTATACCTATCAGAAAGCGTTATTTAATACATCATATGAGGTTCAAGGATTTATCATTGTTAATTAGGTTTACAGTTTGTATACGGGAGTGGTAAATTATATACTACATGATTCCCAATATTTGCATATAAAAATTGGTTGGTGCATCCCTGAGGTTTTTGCCTTTAACAAATGCACCATTGAATGTAGACATATATGGTATGTATGAATGCCTCACATCTTACCATTTTTTACAGACTATATTTTATTTTTAAAAGGACAATTTTTCTAATAATCGTTAGCTGCTTTTTTTGCATGAAAGTGGTTATATTTGTATACGCTGTGGGAGAGATTTATCAAAGTGGGTGAAAAGGAAAACCAATAGCAACCAATCAGATTCCACCTTTCATTTTATAGAACTAGTTTGGAAAAGGTGGAATTTGGTTGCTATAGGCAACTAAGCCAGTTTTTCTTTACACTACTTTTGATAAATCTCCCCCAATATGTTTTGCCACAGTCAGGGAAAGTCAAACAGGCATAGCAGACACAGGGATGTCCACCCTTTCAGTAGCTCACACTCAGACAGCTTCTCCTCCATGTCTTCATGGAGCCGGGGGGGCGTGGCCTCATGTTTAGTGATGTGTCTTCATGGGAACTGGGGGGGCTGTTTCACGTTTGGGGGAATGGGCGGTGAGGTCTGGCTTTCTGGGGTGAAGACAGTGGCCACTCTAGCTGCTGTGGAGGTCACTATTAAAGGGGTGGGCAGCTGTAGAGGTCACTGTTAAAGGGGCAGGCTGCTGTAGAGGTCACTGTTGAAGGGGCAGGCTGCTGTAGAGGTCACTGTTAAAGGGGCTGGCCGCTGTAGAGGTCACTGTTAAAGGGGCGGGCCGGTGTAGAGGTCACTGTTAAATGGGCAGGCACTGTAGAGGGCACTCTCGATATCTTTTAACGACACACACACAAACAGTAAAAGAAATAAATAAAATATACCCGGGCGAAGCCGGGTCCTTCAACTAGTATATAATATATCAGAGATTCTTAGCAGATTTTGTGATCAAAAAGTACTTGGGCCCATCCACCAACAGCAAGGTGGCCTCGATACGGATGAGTACCTAACTTTAAACCTATTTCTCGTCCATTAGTTCATGGGCATCTACTTTCAAGGAGAGCTGAACCCATAAAAACACTGACTACTACCTCTCAGGAGAAGCAGGCAATGACCTGTTCCATCACACTGTGTCAGCAAACTTTCCATGAGCATGAGGTGCACTGTCAGCTATACATAACACTAACTAATTAAAAACGACTGTATGGGTTAATGATGTCCGTCAACATGGAGGTAGCCACACCTTCTGATATATGCTGCAAAAAAAAAAAAAATAGAAAAACAGAAACAATAAATCAGTGCATTCTACATTGTGGGGATATATCAAGAGGTGTGTCGGCCTCCACATATGGCGTTTAGATTTAGGTATCCATCCGTATCAGGGTCATTTTGTTGATGGTGGATCAAAAAATATATCTGCCAAGAACCTCTGACTGCATATTAGATGAGGTATTAGTTTGTATATAGATCATACACAGTTGGAAGAATGCTGCTATGCCTGTTTGACCTTCCCTTTGTCACAAAGTCACCTGAAGGTGGACATGGCTGTCGACAGTCCAGCAAAGCAACTACAAGCATTGGGTTGACTGCTTTCAGGAAATATATAGGTTTTGGAGGTTCACTATAATCCCTGCATCTTATAGATTGCTACTTTTCTAAGGCTAGTTTCACATCTCCGGTGTAAAACTCCGGCAAGGCTGTTTTGGCAGACAAGCAAAGAATCATCCGGACACAAATAGCAGCATGCAGCAGTTTATGTCTGTACGGTTCTCCACTTGTCTGCTGGAATGTGTACGGATCTGTGTACATTCTGTCCGCATCCGGCAGTGTCGGATCTAGTGAATTCTCTGCTGGAACAGCCTGCCCGAATTCACAACAGAGGTGTGAAAGTAGCCTAAGATTTTCAGCTTAAAACTAGATTTTTGCTATCAAAAAGTATCAGTATTTCGAAAGTTGGTGCAACCCTGTTAAGAACTGCTTATTTTGCCTGGTGAAGTGCCAGTTGGCTGCTCGTTTTTCCTGCAGCGGCCACTAGAGGGGAAATGTAGAATTACCTAGCCATTCAAATTAATGGGTGTCCATGTTATATACGGACAGACTGGGTCCTCTGGCATGAGATCTGCTGCTTAGTAGAAGCTCTCTGCTCTGGCTCATAGAAGATGGTCCTGAGCACAAGAAACCCCTCTATAATGCCCTAGTGCATGTTATGACTGTATGACAAACTTTATACTAGCATTTAGTCCCGCTTTTATTCTTTGTAGATGTGGGGTGCTACATTTGAGCCCCCAAATTTGGATTGTAGGAGATCAAAGAGGAGAAAGAACAATAATATCACCTTTTTTGCTTACCTTTCTTTTGCAATGTGAACTCTCCACCACCCACGCAGTCAATGTCAGCTGCAGGCGCCACCTAATCTAGATACCTTCTGGTCCAAAATGTGCGGTCTGATCACATCCTTGTAAAAATCAAAGTTCTCTTATGTGCAGTAAAACCCTGGCTTTGTGATTAAAAGGGACACTCTCACCTACGCTGCCTTTTATCTGTTTATTGTTTTAACCTGTTCGGAGCATTAAATTGGATCTCATTTCACAGCATATCAGAAAGTTGTTCAAAAAGGTAATATAACAATACAATAGAAACATTTATAAATCTGAAAGGCTGGGTAGATGTATATAGATATGAATGAGGCTGATGGTCATGAACTAATATACAAGGGATATTGTACCCGTAAGTCTCCCTTAATGGAGATAGATAGATAGATAGATAGATAGATAGATAGATAGATAGATAGATAATGAGATAGATAGATAGATAATGAGAAGATAGATAGATAGATAGATAGATAGATAGATAGATAATGAGATAGATAGATAGATAATGAGAAGATAGATAGATAGATAGATAGATAGATATGAGATGATAGATAGATATGAGATGATTGATAGATAGATAGATAGATAGATAGATAGATAGATAGATAATGAGATGATAGATAGATAATGAGATGATAGATATGAGATGATAGATAATGAGATGATAGATATGAGATAGATAATGAGATAGATGGATGATAAATAGATAGATATGAGGTAAAAAGATAGATAGATAGATCAATAATGAGATGATAGATATTAGATAGATAGATATGATAGATCGATAATGAGATGATAGATAATGAGATAGATGGATGATAAATAAATAGATACCGATAGATAGATATGAGGTAGATAGATAGATTGATTGATTGATTAAACTTGTTTCTTGGGCCCATATAGCCCTTTTGACACAAGATGATACACTGCTCAGAGTTTTTGCTAGGAGAGGGAAAATCTATATCAGGGCCGGTTGTGTGTCATTCTTCACTGTAGTTCTGTAATTCCATTCATAAACCTAAATGCCTGATGATGCATTCACAGTGATCTGAGTGGTTGCTTTGATCAACTGCTAATTAGCTTTTATATAGTTCTTTAAGATAATAACCCTCATATGAAGTTGTTAGACATCGCAGTGACTTAGTTCTATTTGCTTTTGGCAATGAATGGAGCTGCCATTTCTGCCACCCAACTTATCCAGAATGTTGAATTGCAAACCAGTCTTGTGCATCAGTGAGGCAAGAATCACGCAAGGCACTCTCTAATGGCCATATGGGTTGTCACCCAGCTTTCTCAGCAACAGATGTAACTATAGTTGAATAGAATTTAAGTTGGAAATTGCCTGTACAGCAGAGCAGTGGAGTGCGGTCCTCTGTGCTTAGCCTAGAAAATACAAGCAGGTTATGGGACGTCTGTGGCTGATTTGAAACAAAATGTTTGATGAACTTGGTTAATAATGACTTCTTAGTGTAAAAAGAAAATACCCCCCCACACACACACACACACACCCCTGACCCCCAATACTCCAATGTCTGTGAATCTCGAGTGATTAGGTGCATATTTGCTGGCAGCATAAATCATATGAACCCGTAGGACCGAATGTATGTGCAGGTTTTATTGTCTGTAGGGTTAAGTTTGCTTGTTACATGGCAATACAAATACCTCCTCAGTACCACGTGGCACTATCGTCTTCTAAACCATATATATATTTTGTTTTTGCTGATGAAATTTCTGTCTCTCACTTTCTATAGAGTGTCATAACTTTATACTGTTGAGGTATACATGCCTTAGATTGTTTGTGGACATCTTAGTTTATAGGTAGATTATGGTATGTGCATTCGTAGGCTTGTTTCTATTGAAAACATGGAGAGTTTTTAAAAAAAAGTGGGTCTAGATGATAGCATTATTGATGTGGATCCAGTGTAAAGGGCCAGTTCACCTTTACTATACTTGCACTGTATTGCATATATAGCAACTCCCCCATAGGTGACTTATTACTTTTCCTATTACAAAGAGGGGTGAATGCTGGGGCCCGTCACCAGCTACAGGTTGTTTTATAATTATCTGCTGCTCTGTAGACAGGATACAGGCTGCTATAAATGGCCACCAGCTTCCTGCCAACACATTCATAGGGCAACTACTTGTTGAACATCTTATTATGAAGTTATTTCTGCCTGGTATCAGTAAACCTGGGCTGATTACAGAGGCCATGGTCATCTGGTAATGTTCTATGATTGTCAAGCCAAAAGTGGGGTAGAACTAGTGCCCTAAAGAACCACACACCACTGCTTGATTGCACCCACTCTTCAGATGTTAAGAGAATAATGAGGTCAGTGCTAGATGTTGGTCAGGTTCTTCAGGATTAAAAATTGTGCATGGGGTACTGTCATACAGAAACAAGAAAGGGTCTTGAGCCAACTCTTACCACAAAGTTGAAGGCACCTTATTTTCTAAGATGGCATTAAGACATTGATTCACTGGAACTAAGGTGTCCAGTACATGTAGTGTAAAAATGACATTTCACCATCAAACTTTATGACTGGCAGTATATGTTCATACAGGAAATGTTCTCTTGGCATCCTCCTAACTTAGATTCACCCTTCAGGTTGCCAGATGATGACATCACTATTTAAAGGGATTATCCAAGACTAAAGTTTTTTTAAACAGACCTTTTCAGAGTGGCTGGACCCCTGGTGGGATTCATACTTTTCTGGTCCCCACCACTCGATTCTAGCTGTATTGCTCCACAGCCATCTTGTCAGGTCCCGAGTCTCTAGGAATCAACATCCTGTTGATGGGCATCACAAGACTGTGGCGGCCAGTGATTGTCCCCCGTGTGGTATATACATACAATGTCCCCCGTGTGGCACATGACAACTCAGTGACGTACTGCAGGTCACTGCCACGGCCAGTGATTGGATGCAGTGGTCACGTGATGCTTTTCAACAGGATGCTGATGCCCAGAGACCTGGGACCTGTGGAGGAGGCTCTGGAGCAATGTAGCCAGAATGCCGAGGGGGTACACAGGTAGGTATGAACCTCACTACGGTTCCTGCCACTCTGAAGAAGTGTGTTAAAGTTTAGTCTTGGATAACACATTTAAGAAAAGACATTTCCACTGCCTCAAAGTGTCAAGGCAGTGAGCTGGACACTATTTCAGCTAGAATCAATATTGCTCAGGCTTGTGTATGGCAAATGAACATGCAGAGCAGGGGGAAAGGGTGATGGGTCTTTGTTGGAAAGGAGGGGCATTATGGCCACATAGTCTTTATATACAACCCTATCTATATTTCATTGCGTATTGCTTTATCAAAGATATTGGTGGCATATTGCAAGGATATACTATCAATATCTAATATGGGTCAGAGCCACTAATTGTTAGAACGAAGTAGAAGCACAGCTTGTATACCTGGCGCCAGTATTTCATTATTCTAGAAATTGTCGGGGGTCATAGCAGTAAGAGGTACACCGCTAATGTTTTTGGTGAAACAACCCTTTAAAGAATTTTAGGAGCTGAGGAAAGCCTATAGCCACACCAGCTTTCTCTTCACAGAAGCTTCCAGGCTGCATTTATTTTTACAAAGCCTGGCTCATTTATCAGTATCTCTTCAAAGAAAAACCTCCGTTCACAAGCTTTGTGGTGGGTGAGGACAGAAAAATTCAACTGTGGTATCAGCTAGCAGCTGGTCTCTGACACAAAAACTCAAGTGCTATCAGTAGGAACATGGGAGAAGCTGAAGACGCACAGACAGATACTTGACAAAAATTTGCTGCTTTCTCAAAGAAAAAAAAAAAAGAAAAAAGTTACAGATCAACCATAGAGGAAAAAATTCAGTTTACAAGTATGGCTACTTTCCATGGTCCCCGATGCATTAGGCAAACAAGTGTGTGGTGTGTACATATGAAACAGGTGGAGGCTCAGATGACTAATTTTATGACTCACGATCCTTTATTTGCATGTCGAGGAAAAATTGCTATTAGTATTTTCTCAAAAATGTGGCTGTCAAGAGCCAACTTGCTGTAATTGTGTAGGAAGAGATGTTTGTCCGCTAATAGCTCTGATCTGTTGGATGGGATTAAGCTTCAGTGATGACTTCAAGACTTCGGCATGGGCAGCAGAAGAGTGTTATACAATGTTTTCTTCTTCCAGAGGATGTAAACTTTCATTTGGAAATTACTTAATTGTCTTAAATTCCTGCCTCATGTTATCAGAAGATTTCCTATCTTGAAGTACACTGGCGGAAAATGAAAAAAGAACACCTGGAAAACGTAAAGGGAATCTGTCAGCCAGGGGCGTTGCTAGGGTCTCAAAAGATCCAGGGCCCAAGCCCCAATGCATATGGCCCAATTCTCTGTCGACCGATAACCCCCCCCCCCAAAAAAAAACAGCACTGAAGGTTTTTTACTGTACTTGTTATACAGCAGTATATAACTCTTACATCCAGGGCCTCCCAGGTGATGTTTCCTATGATGTAGATCTTCTCATCATCTTCTCCATTCAGTCCGGACACCTCTTTCAGCCGCGTCTCGTCTCTACAGAGTGTGACACACAGACATCTTAGCTTCCTCACTTTTCTATCATCATCCCCCGACCTGGAGTCCCCCCAGTGTTATCCTGCTGCTCGCTGTGCTCCCGAGTACCCCTAAATACTATCCTGAAGACAAATTAGTGCCCCAATAGTGCTCCTCATAGTCCCACCAATAGTCCCTTCTAGAATGCCCTCATTAGTAATACTGCCCCCTACAGTGCCCCCCAACAGTCTTAATTCTCCCCAAGAGTGCCTCCATTAGTAATACTGTCCCCTACAATGCCCCCAATAGTGATAATGCTCCCCAAGAGTGCCCCCATTAGTAGAAGAGCCCTCCAGTGTTAAGAATGCCCTCACAGAGCCCGCGGTAGAAATAAGGCCCCCTATTGTGCCTCCAGTGATAATAAAGCTCTCTACAGACCCCCTCAGTGGTGATAAGGCCCTTATAGTGATCTTAGTAGAAATAAGGCGGATCTATAAGTCCCTCCAATAGAGCCCCCTGTAGTAATAAGAACGCCTATAATGTCCCCTGGATTTATAATACCCCTACAGTGCCCCCAGTATTTATAATGCCCCCTATTGTTATAATGTTCACTCTGAAGTGCCCCAGTACTTATATCGCCCCCTCCTGTTCTAATGCTTGCCCTGGAGTCCCCCCAGTATTTATATTGCCCCCTACTGTTATAATGCTCACCCTTAAGTTACTGATGGTTTATACGAGCACAGCATCAAAATGCAAGTGAGTTAGTCATCAAACTCGACGGTACTTACACTATACACCACTTACTCTAGTTTGGAAGGTATTTTTGAAACTGATGAAGATTCCCTTTAATACGATTAAGCGGAGATTGACAAACTATAAACTGAAAATGATGCATGGTTAAAGATCACACCACCAAGGTGGTGTACCCTTTATGTGGGTTCTGCAGAAGGGTATATTTTGAGGCCGGGTCACATAAATATTGGGTGGCATCTACCCCACGGGGATACAGACTGGCATGTTAACGGTCATACAGATGCTGGATATCCTTCTGTGGTATGCCATTCCAAGCTCTTTCAACTTGGACCCATAGTTCAGCCAAGGTAGTTAGTGGCTGCTGTGCATGGGGCATCCGTCACCCCATCCAGTCCCAGACATTCTTGATGGGTAAAAGATCTGGCGTAGCAGCAGGGAAGCTGCTGCATACCCTGAATGGCACATTATGTTCATCTGACAGTGTGTGGGCAGGCATTATCTTGTTGGAACACCACATTTCCTGAGTCATAAAGGAAGCAGGACTGGTTCCATAATGTCCTGGACATGCCAAAGTCGATGTTCTCTCCACAACAGGAACGGCAATGGTAGCTAGTGACGTTGCACACCATTAGACCTGGTGTTGAGCCTGTGTGTCTCCACACTATGCATGATGACAGGCACTCTCCGGCCCTCCCACGACCATCATTAGAACCAAAGCAAAACCTGTTTCCTCATGGAATATTATGGTTCGCCATTCATGCCTTCAGTGGGCTCTCACCGTACCAGTGCTAGCGCTGTTGGTGATGAGGAGATGTCAGTGGCAAAGAAGCTAGCGGAGTGCTAGTAGACCGTTTCTTATGATCCAGTTGGTCACTGCATGGGCTACTTCAGAACCTGTTTGTGATACCGTGACAGCTCTTCTTATACAGTGATCTTGGCATTCATCTGTCTGTGTTGACTGTCTAGATGCCTCTCTACTTGTATGACAGCCCTCCTCTGACCACTGTCGACACCAACAGTGCGGTAAATAAACTTTCATCCACATGTTTCTGACATTCATTTTCTTGAAGTCCCACTATTCAACCCTTTTTCAAAGTCCAATAATTGCACAGTGAATGGGACCATGAGGGTTAAGCAAGATGAGATGTTATATAGGTTTTCCATGTTGCCACCAAATGGTGTCTCAATACTGCACCAGAGTACCAGGACAATCTTCCCTAGAGGCAGTTCTCAATAATACAGCATTCATGGAACATGGCAAGATTTTTTTTTTGAATGGATTGTATGGATAAAAGGGTTCTCCAGGACATAGATACTGATGGGCTATACTCAGGATGGTCATCAATCAGATCGGTGGAGGTCCAATACCCAGCACCCCCACCAATTAGGCTAGTTTCATATATGTGGTAAGATATCTGACAACCTGCCGGAGCTCTCTGGTTCCAATTAAATATAACAGGGTCCAGCAGAGATCTGTCTTCTACCTGGCAAATATACCGAGAATCAGCTGGACAAAAAATCATGCAAGCAGCGAGCTCCGGCAGGCTTTTCTCTGCCAGATCTCTTACAGCATATATGAAACTAGCCTTAGCTGTTTTGGATATCTGCTATCTAATGGATGGAACTAAAAGCACAAAGTTCAGCTTACTATTCTCAGGATAAAGTGACTACCGTCATTGGCCTGCGGCTCTGACATCAGCGCAGGCCACCCAGCTGCTCTAGTTCCCCCGGCCACTGGACACTGTTGCTGCATGGAGGCAACAGCAGCTGGGGAACCGTAACGGCTGAGCCAGAATACTGCAACTCAGCTTCCATTTGGGTGAATAGGCGCTGGCTGAGTTGCAGTACACCAGTGCTGGAAATTAATAAGTGGATGGAGCAGTGGTGCTATCGCCTGTTTAAAGTTGTTGGCACCTGGAACAAGGTTCCTGGATGTCATCCTGGGGGATCATTGTATACTGGCACTAGGGTTGGGGGAGCATTATATACTGGCACTATGGTGGGGGAGCATTTTATACTGGCACTAGGGTGGGGGAGCATTATAGACTGGTACTAGTGCAGTCTTGGAACACTGTTACTATGGGAGACTATCTGTATGGCACTGACAGTATAGTGTTTGTCGCCGTGGGGGGCAGCAGGATGACACTGGTCTGTATAAACTTGGGGGCTCATTTGCAAACAGGACCCATGTGCCAGATAGTAATACTTATATAGCAGAGGGGGCTGCACACCTTTAACCAAAGACATCTGCGCATAATGATCTGGACCAAGTGGAGAAGAAAAGGAAAGTGAAAAACTGAAATTCGTGGAGACATTAACTGTAAGTCACTGGATCTGCCCATGATTGCTTCTTTTAAATGTGTCTTAATCTTATTGGTAAGTAATGTCACTTTTAATTAATTAGGAAAGGGGGCACAATTTTCCTGCTCCACTTAGGGCATGGAAATACCTTATCCGAACCCTGTCCTGCATGAAGGAAGAGTCAATCAACGGCAGCCATTGTCTAGGAGTCTTGCTCTGACTTGAAAGCATTGCGCCACAGCATTTGTAGGCGGGGCTAAAGTGCATCCAGTGTGTTTTCAACACTAAGTGAGTGAGTGTGTGTGCTACAAGGCACATGGAAAGTAGAAAGCATGGATGTCTCAGCAAGGCTGGGGGAGACTTACAGAGAATGATGGAAGCCCTAGGGAAGTAAAAATACAGTTTAGCTGCTGCTACAGATTGTGCAGGTTAGTTCTGGGACCAGTGAAATGATTGAGAAGTAAATTAGAAAGAAACTGTAGGTTCTTCTGTTCAAGTGCCAGTTACACACCAAATATGCATGTAACCACTAAGCATTGTGTACCACTGTGTATTACTTATTGAGAGTCAAACATGCTGTCATAATGTCATTAATGAAAAAACATCTCTTGACCAATCCTGCACTGCCAACTACCTACCCGTCACTAATCTATTCCTCCTTTACAAACCTCTGGAAAGCTTGGTCTACTCTCTCGTCATCCACTATCATCCTGTTAAGTCTCTTCTTGAGCCCTCACAATCTACTTTCCACCCTCTACAGAAATTGCCCTTACCAAAGTGTCAAATGATCTCTTGATGGCTAAACGCAATATCGACTACTAGTCTCCATTGATTGTTCTAGACCTCTCTACGGCATTCGACATTCTAGACCACCAACTCCTCTTTGCCATGTTTCACTCTATTGGCATTACGGATGCTACAGTCTCTCAATCTAGGGGGAAGGGGGCATGTTTTGAGAGAATGGGGCGTCAGTATGGAGCACCAGGGGTGTCGATGGAGCAGTGCTCAAACCACATAAGCCTTCCTCCTGGTGCTCCAGTAGCTAATTTGCATATTAACACAAGTTAACATTTCTCAAGAATGCAGGTTTCTACAGGGAAAAGAAAGGTATCATTTTAATCAGCCTTATCAACCCTAGCAGGCTATATGCCTGGTTGTATAGGGTTGATCCTGGTGACTGAGCCTCTTTAAGATGGCTAGACCATTGTACAAATCAAGCACTTTTACCTTTCATGCCCATTTCCTCATAGATTGTAAGCTTTTGTCAGCAGGGCCCTCACATCAATTGTTTGGATTCATTATTCGTTTTTCCATGCACCCTCCGATCCTAAAGTGCTGCGGAGTACAGTATGTTGGCGCTGTGTAAATAAAGATGATGATTAGTAAATTAATAGCGAAACTAAACAAGACCTATAAGTGGGCCATGGCACATTTGAAGTGGGAATGGCGCAGAATTTAAAAAGTTAATATATTTGGTTGGGGGTTTTTTTTACACTTACTGACATGAATGGCAACATTTTGGAAGAGTTAGTAGCATCCCCTGATAATAAGTTGATGGGAAGGTGTCCTCATGCTGGGACCCCCAGCATTAACTGTAATATGGGGAGAAAACTAGCAGTAAACGTTTGATTCCTTTGCAGCGCCACCACAGGGGAAATTAAGCATTAGTGAATTAACATTGAAGTCATGGGATTATCTGTGCACTGCACACTCTTTAGAACCGCTCTCGACTCTGGTCCTGAACAGTAGATATCCCTCTATTTCCTAATAGGATATTATTGGTTTTCTGAATCAGAAATCCCTTTTAATATAATAAGTTGTAAAACACAATTTTATTGTTTTCTTCATGCTAAATTAAGCCAATAAACAACATCACTGTATACATGCCATGCTTGAGTGAAATTAATGTATTAACCTATACAGTGATCCTTCAAGATACAATGGCCTCAGGATACAATTTTTTCAACATACAATGGTCTTTTCTGGGCCATTGTAAGTTGAAACTAGATTCAACATATAATGTCTGACTCAATTCTAACCAATCAATATGGCCATTTCATTCATAAAGCACCTTTTTTTGGTTGTCTAGTAGCTCCTCTGTGGTACTACATGTTCCGCACTGACCTCGTCTGTGCTAAGATGAGCTGCTCTTTTGGACACTAGCATATATAGCGTCAACTATATTTTATTTTTCTGGTACGTCTGTGTGCTATGCAAAACCCTGAAGAATGTCCTGCCCTCACCTTAGAAGGTGATTTACATCTTCCAGCATCAATTACTGACTGTTGTACTTAAGACTTCACTTTTTTATTATAATGGGATGACATTTTTGGGCTTTGGAATCAATTACTGGTTTTCCATAGAGTTATGGACTACAATGGTTTCAACATACAATGGTCGTTCCGGAACCAATTAATATGTAACATAGTAACATAGTTTATAAGGCCGAAAAAAGACATCTGTCCATCCAGTTCGGCCTGTTATCCTGCAAGTTGATCCAGAGGAAGGCAAAAAACCCTGTGAGGTAGAAGCCAATTTTCAGGCAATCAGAATAACTCCCTGGATCAATGACTCCTCTCTAGTAACTATAACCTGTAATATTTTTACACTCCAGAAATACATCCAGGCCCCTCTTGAACTTTTTTAGTGAACTTACCATCACCACCTCCTCAGGCAGAGAGTTCCATAGTCTTACTGCTCTTACAGTAAAGAATCCTCTTCTATGTTTGTGAACAAACCTTCTTTCCTCCAGGCGCAGAGGATGTCCCCTCGTCACAGTCACAGTCCTCGGGATAAATAGATGATGGGAGAGATCTCTGTACTGACCCCTGATATATTTATACATAGTTATTAGATCTCCCCTCAGTCATCTCTTTTCTAAAGTGAATAACCCTAATTTTGATAATCTTTCTGGGTACTGTAGTCCACCCATTAACCCTCTCCAGCTCTGCTATGTCTGCCTTGTTCACAGGAGCCCAGAACTGTGCTCAGTACTCCATGTGTGGGATGACTAGTGATTTGTAAGTGGCAGGACTATGTTCTCATCACGGGCATCTATGCCTCTTTTGATGCAACCCATTATCTTATTGGCCTTGGCAGCAGCTGTCTGACACTGGTTTCTGCAGCTTAGTTTGCTGTTCACTAAAATTCCTAGGTCCTTTTCCATGTCAGAGTTACCAAGTGTTTTACCATTTAGTATGTACTGGTGACTTGCATTATTCCTTCCCATATGCATAACCTTACATTTGTCAGTGTTAAACCTCATCTGCCACTTCTCTGTCCAAACCTCCAATCTATCCAGATCCATCTGTAGCAGTGTACTGTTCTCTTCTGTGTTAATTACTTTACACAGTTTAGTGTCATCTGCAAAAATTGATATTTTACTGTGCAAGCCTTCTACAAGATCATTAATAAATATATTGAAGAGAATAGGGCCCAATACTGACCCCTGTGGTACCCCACTAGTTACAGTGACCCAATCTGAGTATGTACCATTAATAACCTCCCTCTGTTTTCTATCACTGAGTCAGTTACTTACCCACATACAGACATTTTCTCCCAGGCCAAGTATTCTCATTTTATATACTAACCTTTTATGTGGTACCGTGTCAAATGCTTTGGAGAAGTCCAGATATACAACATCCATTGATTCGCCACAGTCAAGTCTAGAACTTACCTTCTCATAGAAACTGATTAAATTGGTTTGACATGACCGATCCCTCATGAAGCCATGCTGATATGGAGTAATTTGCTTATTTTCATTGAGGTACTCCAAGAGAGCATCTCTTAGAAAACCTTCAAACAGTTTACCCACAACAGATGTTAAACTTACCGGCCTATAGTTCCTGGGCTCTGTTTTTGGACCCTTTTTGAATATTGGCACCACATTTGCTATGCGCCAATCCTGTGGAACACTCCCTGCCAGTATAGACTCCTTAAATATAAGAAATAAGGGTCTGGCAATGACATTACTTAATTCTCTTAGGATACGGGGGTGTATGCCATCCGGTCCTGGCGATTTGTCTATTTTAATATTTTTAAGACGCAACTCTACTTCTTCCTGGGTCAGACAGGGCATTTTTAATGGGGAATTTACTTTTATATTCTGCATTTCATCTGACAGTTTATTTTCCTCAGTGAATACAGTGGAGAAAAAGATATTTAGTAGCTTTGCTTTCTCCTCATCGCTCTTAAAGGACCACTGTATCTGCATTGTTGTTAGTGGTTTGCCACGTCTGTTTTATGAAGTACTGCGTTCTGCATGAAATAACAATCATGGAGCATTTTTCTTAGAACTCCATATTGTACCTCTCATTCCTAAATGAATTACGGCAATAAACTGAAAACTAGGCATTACCATTGCCCTTGTCAACACAATCTAATAATCTCTGCACTGATTGAACAACGATTGAACAGTGATTGAACAGCATTACGCTGGTCATTCCCAATAATTGGCCACGTAAAGGTGACGTTGACCACTAGGTAAATAAGCAAGCTGTCCTGTTGGGTGAGCATAGCTTTTATGCAGCATCCAAAATTGAGGTTTGTCGGCAGCTCTGTGTAAACAGGTCATGTGCTGCTGACAATACCCAAATTGAATGGAGCAGAAATGTGTATGGTAGACTGCTGCTTCATTCATACAGGGGGCACAGATCCTCTAGTCTACTGATTTGGAAGGGTTCATCCAGTGGAATATGGATAACTTGTTGTTACTCAAATAACCCTTTATATACAAAATGATATTTTAATCGATGTACACCTATTGAAAAATACTTATTCTTTACAAAGCTATTTACCTTTTATGCCTATTTTTACCCCCTCTCTGCGTCCATGAATGAGATTCAGATCAGGCGGCAGAACATGCTCCGTTAATCCTCAGCCTCTTTTTATTCTCTGGAGTGGGACCATAGCAACATCCATTGACCACACATGCTGGGCCTCCCTATCTGAAGCACATTCATGCATGTACAAGGCATGCACCATGAACGCAAAGGGGTACCATGACTGGCAACAATGATGAAGAGCTTTGTAAATAAGCAGTATTTTTAATAAACAAATGTAAATACTGTATTCTATATCATATACTACAAATGAGATGGTGGCACAAGCCCTTTTTATGTTTATAAATAGGCTTGCAGTGTACTGTGGTCCATTTGCAATTTCTTGGTTGAGTAATTGTGGATTATTTTACACATCCACACTCTTATTTCTTTAGTAAAGGAACACTCATCTAACAGTAGGAGTACTGGGGTATCTCCTTGCCTTAGGAATGTATGGGATGTTTTCAGTAAATACAAAAAAAATCAAGTGAACAACGTGTAGGAGGCATCTCTGAATGAAAACTAAGGTGCAGTAGTGTGACCATGTCAACTGTCCCAGCCTCTACTGAGCATTTATTCATGTTGTTGGGGAGATTTAATGCCGGTTAGAAGTTCAAAGTTGTGCTGACTTTCCATATATATTAGGCTACTTTCACACTAGCGTTTTTAATTTCCGGTATTGAGTTCCGTCATAGGGGCTCAATACCGGAAAAAAATGCTTCAGTTTTGTCCCCATTCATTGTCAATGGGGACAAAACTGAACTGAAGACAACGGAATGCTCCTGAAAGCATTCCGTTCCGTCTTCAGACCGGAGAACAAACCGCAGCATGCTGCGGTTTTCTCTCCGGTCCAGGCATCCGCACCAAGCCGGATCCGGAATGACCCCCAATGCAAGTCAATGGGGACGGATCCGTTTGGTGTGACACACCAGTAATCCGGATCTGTCCTCCATTGACTTGCAATGGGGGGTCATTCCGGATCCGGCTACACATATACAGAAATACATACAGACATACATACATACATACATACTCACACATACATACTCACATACTCCAGGCAGGGACGCTGGCAGCATGTCTTCACGCGCCTCCTGCACGCAGCTATGACGTTTCCCCACTGCGCCCAGCAGAGGGCGCTGTGGGGAATCGTCATCACTGCGCGCAGGAGGCGCGTGAAGACATGCTGCCGGCGTCCCTGGCTGGAGTATGTAAGTATGTATGTGTTTGTGTGTATGTGTGTGTATGTATGTATGTTCTCTGTGTCTGTGTCAACATGTGTGGGGCCGGAGCGCTGCTCCGGCTCCACACATTTATCAGCGGCAGTACGGATCCGTCGGCACCCTTTAGGTGCTGGATCCGTGCTGCCGCTAGTGTGGAAGAGGCCTTACATGTTTAGCTTTATTTGTGTGATATACAGAACATTTGACTGATGTAAACTATTTGAAGCAACCTTTGTCTTGTGAAATCTTGATACAAAAGAAACTTGTTCGGAAAAGATAAACTCATGTTTGTTTTTACTATTTTTGGATATCATTGAATACATAGCCCACCTGGGTATCTTGGCTAGACTGCTTAGTTAGGCATTTCTATTACTTGTTGAGTAGAAATATACCTACTTTTGAATTTATTTTACCCAACTTATTCATGATTTTATTTTTGGTTGGAAATGCAATAATCATTCTATTCCCCATATCCTCCTGCATTTTGGGGAGTAGATATGTACTTGCTTTGACAGTTTTTTACGTTGGCTACTCCTTTTCTGCATTTGATACATTGTTGCTATAGGTAACTTGCTTATTGCCACTGTGTTGTCAGACGTCAACAGTCTATCAATCAATATCTGACCAATTTGCTTAGTCTCTTTGCATTAGTATCAAAGATTAAGGTAAATTTTGTAATAGCCAAAGGTCTCTGTTACCTTTCGACTACAAACATGGCTTTAGAATGTATCTACTCAACCTGTTCATGATTTTGTTTTTTGGGAATAAAGCTTAGATGGACTATCATCAGAATTTCTATTTCCTACCTTCTTCACTATTTTCCCTTTCCTTTGACAGTTTTTATAAGATTCAATGCTACTGTATTTTAGTCAATACATAGTCAATCAAAGTAACATACAGTACATTACCTTTATTGGGCACCATTAAAACAGTCTACCCAACAATAACTGACCAAGTTGAATCTTCTAATAATCTTGAGTTTCTGTTATTACAACTGTTGTTAGCTTTGACATCTGTGTGCGCAACCTGTCTGCGATATTGTTTCGTTGGAAATGTCTTGGGAATGAAGCTTAGAAGAAATGTAGTGAGACACTTCTATTACTTACTTTCCTCTACTTTTTATTAGTTAGATATTTACTTATCTTGATGGTTTTGATGTTGATTCATTGTATTTTTCAGTTGATTTGCTGCTTACCTAGGTAACTTGCTTATTACCTCTCTGTTGTTAAAGGAAACCTGCCAACAATATGTTATAGAGCTGGAGAAGCTGAACACATTGATGCATATTGTTTGGGAAAATATTCACTATAACCTGTATTTCATTCATTTAAATTCTTTCTCAAGTCCAGGAAGTGGTCCTATCAGTGATTGACAGCTATCTCTGTATACACAGTCATAGAGGGAAGGCTGTCAATCACTGATAGGACTGACTCCTGGACTTCACAGCCCAGAATGAGCAGGAATTTAAATGAATGAAATACAATTTGTACGGAATCTTTTCCCACAAAACCATACATCAATCTGCTCAGCTCCTCCTGCTCTATAACATTCTGTCTGTAGGTTACATTTGATTGTTATGGTGACAGCCTCCTTAATAAATAATCATTTCTGATCAACTTGTTTGGTCTTTTTCCTAGTAGAAGCTAAGTTTAAGGTGAGTTTCATAATAATGTAAGAGTTAGCAGTTAAAAGTATACACATTACACATTTTCATTCCCAGCTTGTTTACAATTATATTATGTTGAGGATACATCGAGAATGATGGATAATATAAATATATACAAATATATCTATTACCTTGCATATTCTCTTTTGTTTTTTTTTTCCATTTGATACATAGTTGACTTAAGTTACTTATTACAGTGGGGTTGTTGGGCATCATTAAAATAGTCCAATGAACAATATCTGTTGTTTTATCTGTTGTGGATAAAAATATACTTAAGTATAATTGGTGATATACATTTCTTATTCTTACATTCTCTTACGGTTTGCTTTGAGTTTTCTTATACTTTGTTTCAGGTTATGTGTTGTTGACCTAGGTGACTTGCTTATTACCTCTGTGTTGTTTAAGCAGTCAATATCTGACCAGCTTGTTTGGTCTCATTGTATTAGATGCAAATTTTAAGGTGAATTTCATATTAATCAGACATTTCAGACATTTCTATTAGGTATTGGGTACATATATACCTTGTTTTAATAATTTTGTACCCAGGTTGTTCACAATTATGGTTTTTTGGGGGTTTAGAAAGAAATTGTCAGCCATTTCTGTTACATATACACCACTAAACGCTTTGCAGTAGCTATTTCCATAGAATTGATAGTTTTCATTTTGGGTTCCAGTTATTGCATTTTAGCTTATTTTCTTTTGACTTAAGTAACTTGCTTATTACCTCTGTGTTGTCAAGGATTATTAAAGCAGCCTGCTAACGATGACTGGCCAAGCTGTTAGCTCTATTGTATTAGAAGCAAGGTGAATTTCGCAGTAACCAAGCACTTCTATCACTATCAGTGAGCTTTGACATTATTGTACCCATCCTGTTCACAATTTAGAATTTTATTTGGGGAATATACTGTGAACTATGAAGCATAGGAAGAATATATTTAGATAATTATATTTCCCATGCTTTTTGGTAGATATTTACTTAGCTTTGACAGTTTTGATATTGATTCCTATTTCAGTTAATATGTTGCTAACCTATGCGACTTGCTTATTATCTTCATATTGTCAGGCATAAAGAAGATTTAGAGAAGTATAACTGGCTATAAGTATAACTTCTTTGTATCTTTTGGATTAAAATGCACCATAGAGGACATATATTCAGACATTTCTATTGACCATAGTCGTATGCATATTTCCATATATATTTGCCACCTTTTCATACAGTTTTCGACAAGTCACTGAATACATTCTTCTTTTATGTGTTTAGGTGACTTGTTTATTAACTTTGTGTTGTACTATATCAAAGAATGCTGTTCAGAACAATATATATATATTGCATGTTACTGTATACATCATTGACATTGGTCTCTTGTACATTACATCTGTGTCATCAGAGAGGAATAAAATGCTGTACAGAATAATTAGCCATCAAAAAGTTATGTCATTTGTGTACTGGAAGCAATATTTAAGCAGATCATTTCTATTAGCAATATTCATAGGTAGCTTTATTGTTCCATTTATTGGTTAAGTACTTTGCCTGTCTTCCTATTTATATTGGTTTTTAACATGTCTTAATTTCAGTATGATACTGGCAACACTATCCATTTTACCAGTAAATTACTGTAAATGGTGTAATTACCGAAACTAAGGGCTCATCTCCTGAACTAGGACATTTTTTGTGTTTGATTGGCCATGAATTCATTTTTTGCTTCCATGTTGTAATGATGTTCATATTTGTGTACACAGACTTGATTTTGGGGTAATGCTGACAATAATGGCTGGTGCAGTGATATAAAAATAAGCATGTCTGTTGATTCTCTTCTCATTATGCATGATAATCATAGATGAGTGTGTGTGTGACTAATTATTAGGTGTTTTTTTCATAGTGAAATAAGAAGGCAAAAGTCATGTTTTGTTTTCTTGCATCGTCTTATAAAAAAAGATATCATATCGCGTTTCAAGTGAGTTACTTTTCTGATTTTAATCATGATATTTCCAGCAAATTATACTAATTTAGGCATTCCAAAAATTATAGATTTCTCCCCCAACATCATGTACACTGACAGCAAACAGTATTAAGAGGAAATGACAACCATTGTTGATTCTGGGAACTTAAGTTCACCAAATACTGTTTTTTGGGTAAAATCAGATAGCCATCATATAAAATAGTATAAATGACTATAAAAAGCTGCAGTATTATGAAGGTGATATGCTACAGAGATATAGTTAATTTCTATATGTTCAAATCAGTTCACACAGGTTGGTTTGCTAGATGTCATAAAGTAACTGAAGGAGATAGAGTAAGCTGTGAGCAAGTATTGTGGTTATTTTGTAGTTTGATGTGGTATGGCCTAATTACCTAAAGGATAATAAAATGATAAATTAAATATTTGAGACATAAATAATAAAGCAAACTTTTACACATTTTTGTGAATGTGTGTAATTCAGTTTTTTTTTTTAATTTTTTTTATATTTGATCCCTTAAATATTAAGTATTATTCTACTTATTGCACATAAAACAGTATTTTTGGTAAATTTCGTATTCTTTCTTTTTAAAAAAAATATTTTTTCACGTGTAGAGATAATACATTCTTTGTGTTTAGCTTTTATAGACTGAAAATGTGTTTTTGGTTTCTTTTAGCAAAATGTTATAGACAGGCAAACATTTGAATTACAGGTAGTGTAAGAGGAAAAAAAATGTGTTGTAAGGTTAAAAGTTCAGTTTTCAAGTTCCTTCCAAGGAAGTTTAGAGAGCAGTTCTTGTGACCTCTGCTCACATTGGGGCCTTATGGAATGGTCAATGAAATGTTTAAAAATCTTAATACAAAACATGATTCCAGCTCAGGTTTTCACACCAAACCTATCCCTCCTCCAGAAATGGTATTTTCTTTTTAATGTTATAAGTGGTAATTCATTTTATTGAAAATTTTTTAGAATTTTATATTTTAAATCATATTTTAGATGGTTTTTTAAATGATTTCGAAATGTATCTAAAGTGTTACCTTTTTTTAAGCTCCTGTCTATATTTTAAACAAATATTCTCTTTTTATAAATGTTCCAATTGTTTTTTAGGGATGTTTGGATTATTTTTAAGTCTGACTGATAAATGAGGTTAGAAAAATGTGATGATAAATAATTTACGATTAAATTCTTCATATAATCTATGGATTGTTGAACGTTTGTAGCTTTAAGTGATAATCTTTTTTACGCATATATAAAGTTTGTTGAGATCACAGATTTTGATGAAAAAATAAAGGACCAAAAATACACTTCCCTATATTCAGCAATGCAGCCAGTGTGAGGATGACAGTCATTTAGGCTGTATAATGTATTTCCATATATATATATATATATATATATATATATATATATATATATATATATATACACAATGATGTATAGTAACACTAACCTCACAAAATGGGGTTTAAAAGAATTAACAATTATTTTTTTTCTTAGTATTATGTAAGGTTTATAAAAAAAAATCATTACAGAAATATTAGTGAACCTGGTCTTAAACCTTTAGTTTTACATAGGTGATTTAATAGTTGACTACACAAATCTAAATGTTTACAAGCAAATATTCTGATCTTATGGAACTAAAGAAACAGCAACTTTTTAGAATCATGTTCTCCATGTTTTATTCACCCAGATCCTTTTTTAAACCCTTTTTGAGGCTCTAAAGATGCCAAAAAGATAAGCAAACCAAGGCTAGGGGTTTTCCATGTGTATTTTCAGTAAATATACTTATTTCACCTTTGATAAAGTACGCTGAATATCTATGCTGAATATAAAAAAAGAAAGAAGAAACATAAAAAAAACTTTCACCACAGGGCAGGAAGTGGAGTGGAGGTAGATAGAACCTGGTTTTCATGTGAATTGAGAAGGAATGTAAAAAATGTTTTTTTAAAGCAGCATTGTTGCAAGCAAGAGAGCTGATAATTCTGTGGTATGTTAGGAGTTAAATGCTGGGGGGGGGGAAGTTGCACAAAGTGAAAGTTTGCGATTAAAGGAAGGAAATAAACTTACAGCAGTCTGCTAACAGGGCTGAATCTCCTTCAACAGACCTCATTAAAGTGCCAGTCTTTTTATGTTTGTTTTTTATTTTTTCCCCATTCCCATGGGTGAACAAGCTATGAAAATTAAGTACCCTTACATCAGACCCCCACGTTTCCCACTTTTTAATAAAACAAGAAAAAATGTTATGTTTGAAACAGGGATGCAAAAGTGTTTGGAAGTAGTTATACATATACATCAGTTATATTTCAAGGAAGAGGTTTATATTTTTTATATAGTTTTTATTTTTGTTATTTCTACATTTTTATAGATTTCATTTTAAAAGGGCCATATTTGATGTAGTAGAAAAAACACTTCTTGGGAAGATCCAAAGAGTCTGACTATAATACAGTGGAATTTGGTAGTTAGTTAGCTTTTAGACTTCAAACACATATCTTAGAGTCCTATTGAGTTGCAGAAGATTTAAATTATAATTAAGGCCTTCAGGAGGTTGAGATAAAGGAAGGTAGGTGTGTTTATTCAACTCATGCATTTAGATAATATGGGATCTGCCTGTTATTCAGGGTCACTAAACATCTTCTTGTTAATTTGGCAAAGAGTTGGGTTCTGGATATCCGTGAAGAGATCAGACCTTTTGCCACCCAGAAAGCAGTCGTCTAATCACACCCAGGAAAGGAGAAGCTTGTGAATGGAGGGGGGGGGGGTTGTGATTTTTTTTTTCTTGAGTATAAAGATGAATATTGTCCTTTGTCATATAATATAAAACAAAAAAGTTTGTTGAATATAATAATGTAAGACAATTGGCTTTGTTGGCAAATTTGTCACAAAATATATTTGCCTCAGGACTGAATTTAATAATACTGTAGGTTTTTTTTTTTTTTTTTTTTTATGGAACATCTGGGGGGGGAAGGACTGGACCAAACCGATAACACATCTGCTGCCTACATTCCTATTAATCATCAGACATAGCCCATAGGGGGCTTATATATCATTTATAACCCATTTGTTGCTCTGTCCACAACAGTTTAGCTCCTTGAAGACATCTACCAATAGACAGCCACTTCAACAACCCCCTGACTATTTATACTATTCAAAAAAAGAAGAAAAATTTGGCATAACTATTTTTTTTTTTTTTTTACAATTTTTATTAATTGTATTATTTTATTATATAAATAATTGTGTAATTTTATAACTGAGAATTTAGTAATGCACACCAGTAAAAAAAACACCACTACACTTAAGAGGTTATACAGTCCAATAGTGTTTCTGCACTGAAGTGTTAAACAACCTACTCCTTGTATATGGGATCAGTCAGGCAATAGGAACAAGGAAATGAATTGGGAACTTGAGAGCATTTTAGTAAAAGGAGCATGCTGCTTGAGTAGGTCTAAGTTCATTGCATTTCTTCATAAATGGGAAGGGGGCGTGGATAGGTAGGGTCTGTCTTCTTAATGATGGGAAGCATGTCTTACTGGCCAGCTGTGGAAGGGTTAACCAGTCAGATAGGTCTGTTACAAGTATGGGTTGCTGCTCTTCTACTAATTAGGATTTTTATACTTTTTTTTAACTTTGAAAGTTATTTTTTATACATAAAGTGCAGTCATATGCATATACCTAAAAAAACTAAAGTAAAAATGTGCATGCATATAAAATAAATGGAATAAAAAAAAAAATAATATACATATACTTTAGGGCTCACAGAATCATATAAATGAAAAAAAAGTTTTCATGTTTTTTATTCAGAATTTTCACATGCGACTTTGGAGCTGTCATTTCTCTGCTACAAACCTTGACATTTTTTTTGGGCTTTATTTCTCCTAACCTGTCAAGAGATTAACTAATGCATTGCCCAACTGATAGTCAGCAAGTTTTTTTTTTCCGCAGTCTTAGTTACTGATATAGAGAGAAAGCCCCCCCCCCCCCCAAAAAAGAAAAAAATCTGCCCAGTAACAATCATCGCGCAGTAGCAAGCACACTACAACTATTGGCTATGCAAATACAGCAGGGGGAGTGGAGTAAACTGCAAGCTAAACTCTTTCTCACACTTAAAGTGATATTTTCGCGTTATGCTGCTCCTCACAGTATAGGGAGTAAAGTACTACATTGGGGCTTGAATATTTTTGCAAATTTTTTTATAGACTGGGGTTTACTCTTAGGAAACGTTCCAATATGTCAAAGTGTGTAGTCTCAGCTCAACAGGAATATGTTTAGACCTAACAAAATCTACACACCCGCTGTGCTTATAATTCAGGGTATCACAAAGTTCTCAGAATTTTTTTTTAATAATTTACAAAACCTTAAGTGTATGTCCTATTAAAAATACAACAAAAAAACAAGTATTTTGGGAAAAAAAATTATATATATTCAGTGATATCTGTCCTAGGAAAGCTGGGTGACACCAATTCAAGCACCAGTGTAGCAGCCACAGGGGTCTTACCCTGCTTTCCCGGGTTCCTGAAAGTCAAGTAGTGATATATGTCGCATTCCTGTATCGCAGTATGTACAATCTAGGAAATTGTGGCCATGTTGGTTATGACCCAGCTTTCCTAGTCACAGATATATATAACCCAGACAAATAATCTGCATTACCACTACATGTATGCTATTACATGGACAGAAATGTGTAAATGATTCAGCATTACATGTGCCGCAGGGACCACTATACTAACCGCAGCAATTTTCTACAATAAATATCATTCTATTCGTTGCTGATCTCTTGCAGCGTATGGCCCTTTAGTCACCAGAAGCTCAGTAATAAAAAAAATACTGGCAATGGATGGCCAAAAACCCCCAGCAGTATCATTTTATTTAGGACTTTATAATTGCTGATAATTCATGAATACTATGGGGAGATGCTCTTATAGTTACCCCCTGGAATAGTTATACTGACATGAGGAAAGTGTAAAGCACTAAAGTAATATTGCGGTCAAAAATGGCCAAAGCTTTCCTCAAAGCCTCTATCAGTCTGAACATTTGCTGCAATAAAAGATAGCGGCTGCTGTCACTGCCAAATATTCTAGGAATTATCACCAGCAGCAACCAGTCATAGACTACATCTGAGGATCTGTCCTGACAATATGCTACCAATGGCCTAAGTCTAAAAAACAGGTCAGAAACGCGTGAGCGTGTGATGATTAGATATTTAGAATTGTTGTCCTCTATATGATTGCTCATTTACTACTTTCCTGTATCTTTCATGGTCAAAATTGCTCATGAGGATCCCATGCCATAGAATATAGGTCTATATTTCAGTGCTAATACATCAAAAAGCATAAAATGACACCTAAATCGAAGTGCTGAGTCATCCTTGTCAGCCATTTTTCTTTTCAGAGGAAAATTGGGTGGCAACCAAATATGGCCACCATGACACCATAAGTTGCATAGTTCGGTAGTGATCCATCTCAGGTTCTCTTCACTATGTAGTAGACATGCTACATGATTTGGATGTGGTCACCCAGCTTTCCCACAAATGGATATAACAAAATCAGAAACAGAATGGGAAACGGAGAATAATAAATGGTGGCTAAATCTTTTTATGTTTTTAACTTGGTAGAATGGGAGGATTGCTGGCCGCAGAGCTGTCAATTAAACCAATGATCATTATTATACTTATGTGACCAAACTGTGCTGACAATGCGGTCTGTCATATAGGGTGCATTACATAGTGAGAACACCTCAATCAGTCCTCCAGGGTCCGAAAAAGGGTCTGCTCTTTCCATAAGCAGCGCCACTCTTGTCTTCAGGTTTTGTCTGGTATTGCAGCACATGAGTGAGAATGATCTGCAACGCCAAACAAAGCCAATGGACCAGTGTGGCGCTGTTTATAGACTCACAGAATATTGTAGCACACTTCCCCACATTGTCACTGCCGTTGAGAGTTGTAGTTCCACATCTGGAGGGCTACAGGTTGGGGTCTACTGCTTTATAGCTTGTTTTCCCATTAACTTTCTACTTTTTCAGCAATCCCCTGGTTTTGGATTCTGTCTTTGTTATTCTCCTCCAAAGTGACTTCAAAGTACATCCACATTATGACGGGTCTGCCACAGATTTTCCGTGGTGGGAAATCCACTGTGCGTCTGATAGAATGCTGCGGCAAATGCTGGAGATTTGGTTGTGGGACTCATAAACACTGTTGGTTTGCCTCATATTTCGCCCTATACATTGCAAAGGATGAAATCTGCGGTGGAAATCTGCAGCATTAATTGACATACAGCGGATTTAACATCAGCAGATCAGGTTATGTGTAGGTGCAATTGCGGATTCAAATCTGCAGTGCAAAATCTGCAGCATATGCGACATGTGAACATACCCTAGAGGGGCTCAAAAATAACCGAGAACATGTTGGTATTTGATCTCAAGGCTGTATTTTGCGCATTTTCTGTCATTTTTGGCACCTTCATTTTGTGGTACGTTTTTTGTCGCAAATACACAGGGTCCAGATGTTAGCTGAAGGTCTATAGGAAATATGAAATTCAGGACACACAAGGCACTTTTTTCTGTTTGGTTGTTGCTGTAATGTTTTTTTTGTTTTTTTTTTTTCAGGCATTTTTTCCATCTCTTCAAAAGGGAAAAGATACCTGGGAAAAAAATAGCATCCAGACATTTGGTTTGACAAAAATGGCACAAAAAAACAACATTAAAAAAGCATTCGGTATGGAAAAAAACGCAAGCTCCTTTTATGGCTGTCAAAAAATGTTAGACCAAGTTTTTTGTATAGGGGCCTTAAACACCGCGCTGCGGTGGAGTACCGCGCAGCTGTATGGGTGCAGACGAGTTCTGGTTAAACTTAGTCCACACGTTTTAGACCGTCTGCATTGTTAATAGTCACGTGGCTGCTAACGCAGACTGGCTAAACTGTAGAGCTACACGCAAATCTGTTCTACCATTTCATGAAACCATAAAAGGCACGTTTTATTTTTCTATACCGGTAGTCATTTTTATGGGGTTTTTAGTGGCGTTTTTGTCAAACCAAATGGCATTTTTTCCAGGAGGTTTTCCTTTGCTTTTTTTCTCCTGTGCTTAGGTTGTGTAGCTAAGCCTCCTTCCAGTGAATACTGCAATACCAGGCACAACCTGTGCACAAGAGTGGCGCTATGCCTGCACAAGCGCTGTGGAATATGTTGATGCTATATAAATATTATTAGATTATTATTATTAAAGCAGATCCTTTTTTAAAAACTCAGACAACCCCTTTTAGTTATATTCAGAGTTCGGCCACCAGGCAATCTAGGTTGCCCGACAGCTGAGGTGCCCAAGGATTGCAGTTTAGCGGTGCTACCATAGAAAAAAATTCAACAGTACTGGATTTTTTGCCATTTTTTGCATTTCTGCAGCCCCATTCATGTCGGTGTTAGAACCGCTACACTGTGATCCTTGGACACAACACTTGTATGACCATGATCGACGTGTGGCGACTGAAAATCTGTTCCATTCATCTTAATGGGGCTTGCAGAAATCCTTGTGCTCGCTGCCCCAGTCGCAAATTTTCTGCTGCGTGTGAAGGTGCCCTTATAAGTTTAAGTCAGTAGGGGGTCATTTATCAAAAATTGTGCAAAATAAAAATGGCTTAGTTGCCCATAGCAAAAAATCAGATTCCACCTTTCATTTTCCAAAGGAGCTGTCAAAAATGAAAGGTAGAATCTGATTGGTTGCTATAGGCAACTAAGCCATTTTTATTTTGCACAATTTTTGATTAATCTCCCCCAGTAAATAGCAACTCATATCATCTGATTGGTTGATGTCCAGTTATGGCTAGGGATACACGCTGATAGATGTCGCACGACAAAAAGCCGCAACATTTTTTTATAATGATAGTCAATGGTGTCGCACTTTGAAATGCAAATGCAAAATTTGCGCAAAAATTAAACTTTGGTGGATTTTTTGCGACTGTTGTGTCACAGTCACCGCATGTCATTAAAAAAAAAAAAAAAAAAAAGTTGTGCGACATATATCCGCGTGTAGCCCTAGCCTAAAATCTAATGCTTGTGTGAAAAAATGGCCAATGAAAAAACTAATAATTGGGAGGCACCGTTGTAATTGGCCATTTTGGCCATATTCATATTTGTGGTCAGCTCTTGTTTCTTCTTATACACCCACTGAGGACATAGCAGATGACCACTTCCACAGAGTGTACCTATCTGTAGGTCTAGAGGCTGACATCTCAGCACAGGGAGCAGCTGCCTTAACCTCCTCCTCCTCCTCCAGCTACACCCCCTTCCTTTGCAGGAGCTTTATAAGCTTGCACCTCTCACAAGTAGTTTTCTCTTTGTTGCATGCACTTGATAACACCTCCAGTGACTTAATTACCTAGATTTTCCTAAAGCCAGGAGGGGGAGGGCCTAAGAGGAGAGCTGTCATGTGTGCCCTGAACGAGGGCCTCCTGCTTTCTTGCTAGCTAGGAGTGGAGAGAGGAAAAAAAAAAAAAGAACTTAAAAAGTCTGGCCAGCTGCTGTTCTACATAATAACACCAAGTGGCTGGGCCAGCCCTAGTGCAAGCTGCGTCACTGTGCAGCAAGCTGGGAGCCTGGGAACACAGACAGACCCCTGTGCAGTGCAGCCATCAGGACCCCCAGCTCCTTGCTCTGCACCCACTGGATATACAACATTGGGACACATGGAGCTGCTCTGCTCAGAGGTGGATACTGTCCGCAGGGCTCAGACTGACCCCACGTTGCTCTTTGATGACCGGGTCCTGCAAAACCTTCTGACAGTGGAGGAGAGGTATCTGCCCCAGTGCTCCTACTTCAAGTGTGTCCAGAAGGACATCCAGCCCTTCATGAGGAAGATGGTGGCCACCTGGATGCTGGAGGTTGGTGGAGTCACAAAAGCAAACTTTGGAATCTATCTACCCCCCCCCCCCCTTGTAAGAGTAGAGGGGTGCAGACCTGCCAGTAGGATGTCACAGCTGGTGGTATATGTATATCTATATCGTGCACATGTAGCAGAGCCGAGGCAGGCACGATGTGGGGGTGCAGTGAGCAGCTGCAGTTGTTGGGGAGTCTGCTGGTGCCCACGTATGCACACAGGCTGCATGGATACTTTGCGCCATGTTTGCTGGACTAGTCCTTGCAGCCTGTCCCGCACATTGTCACCCCTCCCTCAGTCTTTGATGCTTAGAAAGTGGGAGATCTCCCAATCTGCTCTGGTGGTCACCCCCTGTTTGCCTGGGGGGCGCAGGGAGGGGGGGGTTCTGTCTAGGCAAAGGAAGGGATTGTGCTCCCATCCTGCAATGTCATTCACTCTGTCTCTCCCCGGAAGAATGGGGTTCACAGTGGGGGCTGTTATGGTGGACTAGAAGTTGCATTTCCCCCTGTACCCCCACTTTTATGAAGCTAGCGTTAGGTCCCCCCCTTTTCCGCCTGGCTGGTGTGCAGCTGCATGAATGTGGCACTCCGGAACTGGAAGGACTTGTGCTTGCTGACTGCGGCGGCGGGGGGGTCTATTCAGCCTTCTGGGGGAGTCGTGTGAATACTGGGGTGCACTGTTGTGTGAATATGTGTATATATATGTATATGAATGTCAAATATATTGCATTAGGGACAAGGGTCCAACCTCCCAGCTGGGAAAGGCATCAATATGGCGTCCTGCACTTGAAGGGTTAACAGTTGGACAATGTGGGGGTGTCTGTAGACCACTGTGGGGGGCTCTTATACAAATATTGGGGTGCATTTCGTTTCTGTAAAATGGATGTGTGTCCTATCCTGTATAGGGAGGAGGTTGTAGTTACAAGTTCGGTTTGTAATATGTATCCCCCCCCCCCACTTTATGATTATAATTTGGAGATGACCCCTAACATTCCCGTGTGTACCCCCCGAAAGTCATGCCTCACATACTTTATTCCCCTCTTCTCCAGCCTTCATTAACAGAACGATCCCAGCCCTCCTCCCCCCCCCCCCTCCTCCTGCAGCAGCCATGCTCTGCTCAGCCCTGGGACCTCCTGCACCCCTTTCGTCGGTGGTTTTGACCCCCAAAACATGGTCCCAGGCTTCCCTCAATTGTCGGGAAAGATGCAGGGGGGTTTGATCTTGCTGTCCCCGCAAAAAGCGGGCGCCTAGGTATTTTTTAAGTATTTTTAAATATTTTTTGAAAAAATGACGAAATCAGAAATTGTCCCAATGTCTGGGGTGGAGTGTGACCTGAATCTATGGCTCCTCTCTCTGCCTCATGGTCAGGGGTGCAGGGGGATGTGGAGCTCCCACCCCGAGACCCCTTCATCAGGATCCTCATCATATGTTCAGTCATTTTAATAAAAATGCTGCAATTAAATACCATTTTAAAGTGCATTACTTAACCCTGTCCCTCCCTCTTCTCTCTCTCTCTCTTCTCTCTCTTCTTTATTTCCTCCATTTTCTCTGGACTTTTCCTTTAAACCTCTAACCCAAATTCCTCTCTGTAATTTATTAAAACGCCCCAATTTCTACCCCTTCCCCAATTATCCCCCCAATTGCTCCTTTTCATTATGATTCCATTTCATGCCATCATTTCTCTGCCCCTCCATTTTACTTGCCTCTTTCCTCTCATTTTAATTTGTTTTCTATTCTATTATGTAATATTTTAACTTCATTTCATTTTTATGTTATCTATTTTTTTTTTTTGCAATTAAACATTTTTTCTAATTCTTTTTTCCCCTTTTTTCATTTTTATCTTAAAATTTTTCTTCTGCTCTCTCTGCTGTTTTAATTCTTTACTTCTTATTAATATTTATGTCCCAATTTCCTATTTTTTAATAATTTTTACCCCCTGTCCATGTTTCTTTTACCCTTCTCCTCCTTCCCTGTTTCTTTGTGTCCCCCTCAATCTTACTTTATCCCCCCCCCCCTTTTTTTTCCCCTCCCTCACCTTTTTTTTTTTTCTACAGGTCTGTGAAGAGCAGAAGTGTGAGGAGGAAGTATTCCCATTGGCAATGAACTATCTGGACAGGTTTTTAGCTGTTATTCCCACCAGAAAATGCCATCTGCAACTCCTGGGGGCTGTCTGCATGTTCTTAGCATCCAAACTCAAAGAGACTATTCCATTAACTGCAGAGAAACTTTGCATATACACTGACAATTCAATCAAACCCCAAGAGCTGCTGGTAAGCAGCCCCTGTTTCCTAAACTAAATGTTTACAGCCTTTTGTGTTCTTCCATGGGAAAGGTATATGTATTTTAACACTGCTGTTTTTTTCTATTTTTTTTTTTTTTTTTTTTACACATTTTTACAATACATTTCTAAATATAAAATGTAATGATATAATGTTTACTGACAGGTATATAGACAAATCCAGGTATTCAATATCGAGTAGTGAAAGCCAATGAGAAGATTTAATTTTAATAACTATATTTACAGTTTATTTGTACATTTATGTGGAAGGCATACTTTCTGGTATGGTGACAGCCTGCTCTTCCCTTTTGTGGTATCTACTGCCACCTAGTGGTGCATAGATTTATTCAGACTTTTTACTCTTCATGAAAAGGTTGATTATTATCTCACATATTTTGGTTAAAATATGTTTAACTAGTGTAGATATTTTTTTGTGCATTGTTGGATTTTTCAAAGTTTTTAGATCTTACAGCACATTAGAAACTTTTCTTTTATATATATATGTGTGTGTGTGTATGTATATATATATATATATATATATATATATATATATATATATATATAATTTTTTTAACATTTTAATTAAAACCGCCTTCCATTATTTTCAGCGCTTGCCTATGATTGAGAGGACTCCAGAAGTGTTCCTCTTGGTGCATTTACTGCTGTGGGGGAACAGGGAGTATAAATATACAAATTACATAATTAGATCTTTTCACCCTACAATGGCACCTGTAGTTTGGTGGGGCAGTGGTGGTCCATGGAGTCATTGCTTCCCATGGCAACCAATAAGATGCAAGAATTTATTTTTTTTTAATTAAGTAAATGATTGGTTGCTATGGGCAACTACACTATAGTTTTCCTAAAGTTTTCTAGGACATGGCCATGTATAGTTATCATGTGCTAAGTGTCTTGTAGTAATGGCTGGCAGGAAGATCTGTTGGTCTGGTAATTGTTAGTCCCTATTACCCTCCATGCTTAGGTGAAGTTTATATAGACTGGTAGATTAATGGCAGCAGGTAAAGAAAATGTTACCTGAATGTCATCCCTATTGATAGCACGTGCACACTCGGCCTAGCTGAGTGTGCAGTTGAATGGCAGCAACTTTCTCCTCTTAGGGCTCATTCACATGGCCGTAGCCGTTTTTGTGGTCTGCAAATCGCAGATGGGCATAACATGGATACCAATCAAGAACCTTCTGCCATTTTTTTTCACTCCTTCACAAATGTCCTTTTTTGGTCCGCAAAACAGACAAGAATAGGACATGTTCTAGTTTTATGCGGGGCCACTAAACGGCTGCAGACAGCACAGAATGTGCAGTCCGCATCTTATGCTGCCCCATTGAGATGTGGCTGTGTTAGCACCTTATGGTCTATGGCATGTGTAACGGGCTGTTTGCCCAATGCAGATACTGAAACCATCAATATAAACGCTAAAAGTCTATAAGAGAGAGAGCGTTTGTACATAAAAATAATAATAATCATTCAATGGAAATAGATAATTTTTACACTTTATTTTCTTCTAAAACTACATTGCGAGTGTATAAGGGCCTATGTGCAGTAACTGTAATGACATCCATCTTCAGGTACAACAGGAATGTTCAGTGGTTGGAGAAAAATGGTGACATGCTATCAATTAAAGGGGACTTTTAAACTGATGACCTATCCTCTGGATAGTAGTAGTGCCGCCGCCTTCTTGCTGCTTTCCCTAGGTCATGTGACGTCACGTTCATCAGTCACATGGTCTAGGTGCAGCTCAGCCCCATTGAAGTGAATGTGGCTGAGCCGCAATGCCAAACAAAGCTGCTATACAATGTTTAGCACTGTGATTGGTGAACTGAGAAGGGAGTCTAGGAAAACCTGAGGACATTTGATATAACAGAAGAGCTGAGCACATTCATATATAGTTTTATGGCAAAAGATTCAGTAAAACTTTCAATTCCTGCTCATTCTGGATTTTGATGACCAGGAGGCGGGGCTATCAGTTATTGACAGCTATCTCTGTATACACAGTCATAGAGGGAAGGCTGTCAATCACTGTTAGGACCGCCTCCTTGACTTCAAAGCCCAGAATGAGCAGGAATAGACAGTAAATGAATAAAATATGGGTTGTACTGATTTTTTTTTTCCCCTGTAGAACTATATATCAATCTGCTCAGCTCCTCCTGCAGCTCTGACACGATGTTCAATGTGACAGGTTCCCTTTGAGCCACAAACCAGTCTATAATGACCAAAAACAGCCCAGAAATGAAATTTTTTTTCTGTCTGTTTCCCAATCCCAGACTGTTGACAACTCATGTAAATAAGCCTTAGGCTTCCATGTATGTGCCTGCATTACTAGTGGCTGCGGATCAGCTGTCTGAAGAGGAGGCAGCGTCCCATGTGAGCGCCTCTTCCTGTAAATTACACTGCACTTCGTCACAGAGGTGCAGTGTAATTACACTATGTCACCGCTCCACAGGAGATGACGCATAGTGTAAAGACCAGGAAGCAGCGCTCACATGGAGTGCTGCCTCCTCGTCAAACAGTTAATCAGCGGGGGTCCCCCCCCCCCGATTAGATAATGATGATCTATCCTGACGATAGGTCATCAATGTGTATAGTCGGACAACCCCTTTAAGACAGCAGCTAGGAACTAGCTTTGAACCAGCTGCTGTAAGCTATACTTATATAAACAGCTATCTGATTTTTATCTGTTCATGGGTTGCAAAACACAAAACTGTTAGTGCTTTGCGTGCATTTTTGAAGAGCTGTTATCATTTTAATAAATAACTGTGTAACGGAAAAGTCAGAACTCTCCATCAAGTGTCATTGGCTCTGGGACTCCCACAGACTTTAAAGCAGAGAGCTGTGCACCAGCTGGGGAGCTGCGCACATGAACCCCTGCAGTTCTCTTTGGGGTCAGTTCACACCAACGCTATTGCAAATAAAATGATGAAAGTGCTGGATATGGCGTATAACTGACCTGCATGCAGGACTTTTATCTCCATTGTTTCTGGTGGAAACTGCTTCCCAGCCTCTCTAATCTAAGAGATGGGATCCGCCACCCGCACAGACCCACATTGATCTTGGTGATCACGTTGTGTTTATTGTGTATTAGGTCAAATGGATGTCATAGTCAGGACCCCCTTTTTAGACTTTCATTTAAATTCTTATGTGATAAAACTAATGCAAAAGAAAATAAATGCCCATAGCAACTGATTAGGTGGCAATTTTTTTTAAGAGGGCCTAAATGGGGTTGTATCATCTGGGACTTTGATGGCAGATTACTAGGATAGAAGTCAGATAGGTGTGGGTCCCAACTCCGAGACCCAGGCCTATCTCTAAAATAGGCCCGGAAAGTGAAGGAGGATGAACTGCTGTTTTTGGAACGGAGAAGTAGAGCGGACCGCATAAGTGCAGTCACTATTGCAGTCACCTTTTACTTCTGCTGGAAATAGCTGGGCTCCTATAGCAATGAATAGAGGGGGCTGCCACCAGTAGTGGAGGATATGCCACCAATGTCTCAGATGAGACAACACATTGAAAGAAATGAGAGCTGCAATCTAATTGGTTGCTATGGGCAACTACTTAATGTTTCTATTGTGCTAATTTTAATAAAGCTCTCCTATCAATGGGCTTCAGGCAGCCATAGCCCCCTAGAGCAGTGTCCAGATCTTAGAGAACTTGCCATCTTTTTCATGCTACTGCAGCCATTTCAAAGAACTATGTTTGACCTGAAACAAAGTGGCATTTTAGAGAAAACGTTTGGGGTCATTTATCAAACTGGTGTAAAGTAGAAACGGCTCAGCTGCCCATAGCAACTAATCAGATTCCACCTTTCATTTTCCAAAGGAGCTGTCCAAAATGAAAGGAGAGATCTGATTGGTTGCTATGGGCAACTTAACCAGTTCTACTTTACACCAGTTTGATAAAAGACCCCAATTGTTTAAAAACAAAACAAAAAAAAAAACAGGAGAAATGTCCGTGACTCCCTTCTGGCTTCTTCTCCAATGACAGGTCTTCCTGTATACCCTATAGGAGATGATCTATCCATCAAGCTGAGATGTGTAAAGAGAAGCTGGAGGGTGCCCAGCAATTTTTTTAAAAAAATCTGCTTGGGGGCCTGTTGGTAGTTCATACCTAAGCACTTGGCACGGTTCTGTAGAATGATGGTTAGACTTCTCATGGTTTCTCCTTGAAACCTGACCTTGACACATGGTCCACCTTTTGAAAGAGAACTAAATATGGGGCATATGGTGGTTGTAGTTCCGGTAGGCTTATCTAGGAAGGATGTGTTGTTTTTACTAGCTATTTGTAGACTTAACCGATGTGATCACCTGACTCTCCCGTTTAACAATCAGACACCTGCAGGTCTGAGAGAGCCAGGCGCTCCATGGTCCATATCCAGTGGCCCGTGGTCCTCACAACATGTGTTTTGCACCTCATTGCTCACAGAATTAGGATATGATGTTGCTGTCTTACAGACATGACATTACAAAGGGCAACTGATGGGTCGGGCCTAATGCTTTGGCTCCTCTATTTTTTACTGAACAAGTCAGTAAACTGATGAACATAAGAAACATGCTGTCTACAACAATTTGCTCACATGGGGGCACGTAAAGGCTATAAAAGGCATCACGTGTAGCGGTCAGTTGCTGGAAGCCAGTCTAATAAAGCAAGAAATGGGTGCCTCAGTAACATGTCTTCATGTTCTCACAGAAAATTGGAATATAAATAAATTAGGATTTTTTTTTTTTTTTTGGATTCCAGGAGTGGGAACTGGTGGTGCTAGGAAAATTGAAGTGGAACCTTGCTGCCGTCACACCACATGACTTTATTGAACATATATTAAGAAAGCTGCCATTACCTAAAGATAAACTGCTTATGGTCCGGAAGCATGCACAGACATTTATTGCACTCTGTGCCACAGGTAAGCACAGGGAAATGTTTTTCTTGGTCATTTTTCTATAATGTTTGGTTGTCCAGGATGAGAGAAAAAGGTTTGCTGTTTTTCCCAGAAACAGCTCCACTTCTGTCCAAAGGTTGTGTTTGGAATTGCAGCTGATCCGTATTCAAGAGGATGCAGCAGAAGACAAAGTCCATGGACAGATGTGTCACTGGTTTTTTTTAGCCCTAGACAACCCTTTAAAAGGAATATTCCAGTTTCAGCAAATAAATGTATCCTTTGTTTAATATATACTTTAATATACTTTCTGTATCAGTTCCTAGTGATTTTTTTTTTTTTTTTTTAATTTTTTTTTTTATTATAAACCTTCATTGTTTACTTCCTGTGGATAAAAAATCTGTCCTGGTCATGTGATCAGAGCTGTGTCTTTTAACGACCCAGACGCCTGTTTCCGTCACATGACCTGGACAGATTTTTTTTTAATCCCTGGGAATAAACAATGACTGTTCTATGAATGGCTGTAAGTGGAGATTTTTAAAAACAACTTTAGGGTCCTTTCACATATAATGTGAAATAATCCCATTTTTGTGGCTTTGAGTTTTAGTATATGCATTTTTTTTATTTTTTTAGAAACACATTCATTGCTGCTTTCTTGTCACGTTCTCTATAGATCTTTTTAACAAAACCCATTGTGAAAAAAATGTAATATAAAAATGACATTAAAAAAATTGCCGTCCATGGGGAACAAACGCCATAGTCAGAGCATACTGTGACCCTAAAAATGCATGTGTGCGCTTTGATTCATAATTCCCATAGACTTACATTAACATCTGGAGGTGGCAAGTTGGCAAAAACACCCCTTAGGGCTGTTCACACGGCAGAATTTGACTGTGTCCAAATCTGCTGTGTATACCACAAGCTAAGCCACGAGCGGACAGCTGTCGTGGCTTTAAGTGTCGGCTGTCCACACACCGCACCAAGAAGAGGTATGTCCTTTCTTGGTGCAATGCTGCCTCCCAAAGAAAACAATAGGCAGACCCCATATTGCCGCCACTGTGTCCAGGGACAAAATCCGCAGTGTGAACGGATCCTTAAGGCTGGAATAATGTGGAGATTCTGATGCCGTTTTCTGTGCCAAAATCAGAAGTGGATTTGAAGTTATGGGGAATGTAAAGGAAAGACGTCTCCTAACTGTTGCATCTATTTCCGGTTTTGGCTTAAAAAACTGCATCAAAAACTTCCATGAAAACTGCATGTGTGAATCCAGTCTTACTAGGGTGAGAACATTTGTGAGATCTTTAACCTTGACCATATTTAGCCACAGGACCCCCGGTATTGTGAGAACTGCAGTCTCCCAACCTCAGTTCCACCAGGTGAGGTGGTCGCCACGTTCTAAATGGAAAGCTAGGAGTGCCTTTCATGCTTATGGGAGTTATGGAAGCAATCAATATGGATATGTTGGGGAATCCCTGTCTGGCTCATCTGATGTCCATGTGCCTTAGAGCATGTGGACAATGGTTGTCTGTGAAGAGCCCCTAAGAAGCAGCACTCTGGTGGACTCCTCTGAATGACTGCCATTCAACACTACATTTCCCTACAGCAGCCGCTGCAGGGGACACATCTTCCTGGCTGTGGCTGGTGTCAGGAGCCAGACCTGTGGTGATCAGTTATGGAAATATTGGTTTTGGTCCACTAGAAAAAATGGCTGCCTTCTAGTTTGTGTATTTGAGGCAAGCTATTGACTTACTGTAAAGAGAATGATGAAAGGCATCTGACTGCAGCAGATAAATTAGCTTACAGAAACTTTATGAGAATGGATAGGTGTGGCGGAGAGAGCGCATATTTCTCTACCACACCTAGAGCTCTTATCCACATATAATACTGAGGTTTGCATTTCCTCATTCTTAACCCTTTTGGTGCTGAATAAAGCAACTGTACTTTTATGGCTGACGCAGGGTACGACCAGCTGTTTGTATGAACTCAGGTCTCCCTTTTAAGTTGACCCTGATAGTTAAAAAAAAAAAATCCCTTCTCTGGCTGGGAGAAATGCAGTTCTGGTAAATTTAGTGACTAATATGCAAATTAGCCTGACTAATATTCTGATTGTTCAACTGGACCACTCTGAATCAGAATGGGGGTATAGGTAATGAGGGTTTCCAACAATTTAAACCACTTAAAGGGAACCTGCACCAGCGACCTTCCTATCCAGCTGTTTGCGCAGACACCTAGGTGTAGTTCTTTGTCGGGCTGAGGTTCCGCTCCTGAGTTTTATGGTCATTATTCTCAATATGTAAATTAGGCCTTTGGTGCAGTGAGGGCATCACCAGGGCTCTTGTTCCACTCAAGCTCCACTCCTTTCTGTTGCCAGCCCTTCCCTCTCTGCTGTGATTTACAGTGCCAGGTAGTGGCAAAGCAGTTAGGGAGGGGCTGGTGACAGTAAGGACTGGAGGTTGGGTGCAACTAGAGGACTGGTGACACCCTCATTGCACCAAAGGCCTAATTTTCATATTAAGAAAAAGTATCGTAACTCGGGAACGGAGCCTCGGATTAACCAAAGAAAAACAGTGTTTTACTGGGGTGAACCACAGCTATGTGTCAATGGAAACAATTTTAAAGGGAGGTCGCTGGTGACAGATTCCCTTTAACACTCATGTAATGGTAATTGTCCATGATGCGAGAGAAACTTGCAGTGATGGAGTAGAGCCCATGTCATTTAGACACATTTCGTTCTATGGGTGCCCTGATAGGGGTCAGGTTTTCTAAATATAGCATTGCTGTCTTCAAACTTACATATACTGATCCTGTGCTTCAGTCTGTGTTATACTCCAGAGCTGCATTCACAATTCTGCTTGTTGTGATAGGAAGCAATGTAAGTTTGTTGATAGATACAACTCTAGAAGGGGGCAGGTATTGTAACGAGCTCGGCGTAAAGATAACTAGGGTGAGTTCTGCGTAGAGGAATGCTAGGAAATTTCAGTTCTGCAGTATAAGAGCCTTTGGACTGAGGAATGATTGGGAACAAATTGCTTGATCCCAATCATTGAGTCGCATTCCTATATACATTCATTGTGGGCAACACAGAAAGATCTGCTGGCCACTAACATTTGTTGGGATCGGCATTGATAGGAAAATTCCTCGGTGATAATTGTTCAGATCGTTGGGCCATAGCTGAGGATCAGCACCTGATAAGTGATTTTTCTTGAGGAAATCTATATAGTTCTAGTTAGGGCATGGTCATGTATTACTTTTTATGGTAAGACGAGTCACAGCGATACATGAAGTCAGGCTGTAAAGACGCATTTGTGTGTGTAAAGTGCATGGAGTATGTTAAACTTTGGTTACAGGCAAAGTCTAGATTATGACGTTTGACAGTCCAGGTTCACAGAAACACAGACCACATTTTCATGTCTGTAAGTCGTGGTGAGGACAGCGTACCACAGTGGCATTTTAAAATGTCATATTAACAGACCAGTGGGAGAGTGTTATTAAAAAAAAAAAAAAAAAAAATCCGCTGCTGCAGAATTTTTCTAAAAATTTCAGTTATATCTGTTCCTGGAAAACCCCGGTGACAACCAGTATGGCTTATGTAGCTGTTACAGTTGTTGTCACCTAGCCATCTGAAACTTGTGAATGGCAAATCGTCTTGTTAAGGCTGTATGCACACGACTGTATTTTGTATCCGTGTCCGATCGTATTTTTTACGGATTGCAAACGGACCCATTCATTTCTATGAGTCTGAAAAAAATTATAACGGACAGCACACGGATTTCATCCATGTGCTGTCCGCATCCGTATGTCCGTTCTGCAAATTATAGAACTTGTCCTATTCTTGTCTTGACAAGAGTAGCCATTTCTGTTAATTGGATAGAGAATAATGCGGATTGCACATGGAAGGTGTTTTGCTTATTTGTGCTATGTGGACCACAGTACGGACACGTTTGTGTGCATGAGGCCTAATTTCAGTGGAAAATGCCCCAGCCTCATACCAGTCCATAATTAGGCAAAGTGTGCCATTCAGATGCCTGAAAAAGCTGGGTTGTAACCTGTGTAAGTGCAGAAATGGAGAGTGTAGTGGTTGTCGGCCTGCAAAAACAGAATTTAGAATCCAAGTTTCCTATATACCTCAGTCTAGAAGATGAAGTTACCATACCTAAATACATATGTGGATGTGTGTGCATAGATTTCTGCTAAGACAACTCATGTGCACGTCCACCTTTGAACACCAATTTACATAGAGATGTCTACATAAAAAGCTGAGTCACATCGTACGTACATTATGTATCTTGTACTGATCCTAAGAATTACAGTCTGTATTACACTGCAGAGCTGTATTCACAATTCTGCCGCATTCAGAGATGAATCTCCCAGCATGCCTTGTCTGCTAAATGTCTACACAGCACTTTCTCTGGGAAGTGTCATTCCTGTGCCTGACAATGTGATGTCGGGGAAACTAGCTGTCCCACTGCAATATGGGAGCTCCGCTGTGTTGATTTCTGCAACAATTTGCAAAGTTCTGAATGCAGCTCTGGAGCTTAACACAATGTGTAACTTGGGTCAGTACAAAATAAGTAACGTAGCTAAAAAGTCATCCAACTTAGGGTATGTGCACACAGCAGATTTTCCAAGTGGAAGAATCTGCTGAGGTAGCCACGGCAGATATCTGAGGCTGACCAATTCGCTAATCCATGGACAACCCATGACGGTTTAGATGCGGAAACTGTATCAAGAAGTCCAACCAGTGGGGTGTGGATTTGATTCGGATTTTGGCCTCAGAATACGCACCAAAATTTGGGTGAAAAGAAAATTCCGCCATGTGAACCTATCCTTATCATGCTGAAAGGTGAACATAAAAAACACTACATCACCTTGAAGAAAAGCTCTTGTGTGGATCTGCGAAGACAAACCTACATGCCCATGTTGTACCTCACTTAAGTCTCCTCCAGTTTCACTCTAATTTTGGTGCAAAACTCGGCTGATCTCAGAGAGTCTTTACGGCGGCTCCCTCGACCTAATGCATAGCATTAGAAAAAAACATGTCTGCTTTTTTCCAGTCCAGCAGCACAGTTGTCCATAGGTTGTGTGTGGTATTGCAGATCAAACCATTTCACTTCAGTGGAGCTGATCTATATTACCAGACATGTCCCATGGATAGGAGACGTGGTGCTGTGTTTTAAAGAAAGCAGACATGTTTTTTAATCCTGCACAACCCCTTTAATCATATGTAGAAGAGTACGCAGTTGGAAGGACCTCTTATGCAAACTCTTAAAGGGGTTGTCTCATCTTGCCTAATGGGGGCATATCGCTAGGATATGCCCCCATTGTCTTATAGGTGCGGGTCCCACCGTTGGGACCCGCACCTATATCGAGAACGGGGCCCCGCAAGGTGGTGGCTGGAGGACTCCGGTCTGGCCACCACCAAGCCGGCTCCCCATAGAAATGAATGGGAGCGCACCGCGCTTGCGCGGCCACCGCTCCTATTCATTTCTATGGAGCCGACGGAAATAGCCGAGCCAGCGCTCGGCTATCTTCGCCGGCCACATTGAAAATGAATGGAGGCGGCTGCGCATGCGCAGTGCGCCCCCGTTCGCTTTCGGGGCCCCGTTCTCGATATAGGTGCGGGTCCCAGCGGTGGGACCCGCACCTATAAGACAATGGGGGCATATCCTAGCGATATGCCCCCATTAGGCAAGATGAGACAACCCCTTTAAGTCTTCTTGGGTCACCTGGCTCATGGCTGAGACAAGACAATTTATGTTTTAAGATAGCTTTCACTTAAGCAGTTTGATGCTTAGAGTTTTTAGTGCTTTGAGGTTTTTTGTTTACTGGACCTTTAAGACCACCTAGCACAATGGAAGATGGGGTTATAGAGTTGAACGCTATCTTTTTTTTTTATTGTTTTTATCTCTTCCTTTGATCACCAATGCCAATATTGGATCATTAAGTTGTATCACCACTTGTGAACGGATTGCCAAGACAGTGTTTTGTTTTTTTTCTGCCAAGCAGTCTCTGGCCTCTGCTTCTACAGGATCTGTTTAGCGATATTTCTGAACTAAAGAATGGTACTTGACAGCTGGTACTCAGGGTTATTGCCATAAAAGCTGGCGAGAATTTTGGGCATTTCTAAGGCGGGGCTAGGGGCACCAGACTGTTCAGTGGGATGCTCACTGTCTCTGGAATAATGGAATCTCATTTCCAATAAGATATATTCTCTTTCGTTGTTATTATTATTATTATTATTATTATACTCATCAAGCTGTCCTCAACGGGGCTCACAATCAGTATATCTTTAGAGTGTAGGAGGAAACCGAAGTACCCAGAGGAAACCCACGTAAACACAGGGAGGACATAGAAACTCCATGCAGATGTTGTCCTTGGAACCTAGGACCCCAGCGCTGCAAGGCACCAGTACTAACCATTGAGCGACCGTGCTGCCCATACGTTCAAAGTAGTTAAGACCTTAAGACCTTGTCACTCATAGTGGTCCCGGTACTCATTCTTAGAAGAGGACAACTGAAGGAATGCTAAATGTCACTGCAGTCCTTGAGCAATTCAGTATGTATTGCCTATACTTTGTGTGTATCGGGCTTATAACGGTCCCATTTTTTTTTTAAAGAGCAATCCCTATTTGTTAGGGCTCCCTCAAAGTTACAGGCCCAAAGCCTAAGGCTGGAGTACTGAGAGATTCTGATAACTGTCTCTTTCTGCTTTCTGTCCAGTGCAGTTTTTTTCCATAGACTTTGTGCATTCAAGTCACCAAAAACAACATATCCATGCTTCCAGGCTTACATAAAATCTGTTATGTGTGCACATTGATGTGTTGGTTGATTTGGGTCCTTACAAGGTCTCCAAGAAAACACTGCTCAATCACACAATTTTAGAGCCTTTTTTCTGTTCTGAGAGGTCCCCTTTAAGTAAAGTAAATGCAAGTATAGGTTCGGTTGCTATGACCTATAATATCTTTTTGTCCCTGGACCGGTGCTCCAGTTTTCCATACGGTATGTCTTCCAGTGGAGGAAGGATCTGTTTCTTGGTTCTGTTCATAGGTATTGAAGCCTTTTGATATCCTCTGATTGGATATCTCAATTAAAGAACAAGTTGCCATTTTAAATCGGCTGATTTACTGTCAACAAGTTATGTTTTTTCCACTTCTGGTTTTTGTGGTTTCATAAAACAAATATGGACTGGGAGATATGTCTTCTACTGGGAAATGTGCCCACTGGAAAGAAGGACTGCCTTCCAAGAGAATATCTGCTGACAAGGACTCTATTATAGTAATATTATGGGCTCTCAAAATATTAACCGGTTGAGTACCGCTTGATGTTCAGTCAAGTACCTGAGACCAGTGGTCTGGTGGCCCTCGTTAGGGTACTGAATGTGATCACTTTCATTACTTGTTTCCTAGGACAGCATCTCTCTAGATGTCCGATATTTTTATTTTTTTTGTCGAAAGTATGCAGGCCCGGTTTTATCAGATGATCAGGGTCCAAAATACAAGACTTGAGAAATTTCTCACCATAGTGTTTTTTTTCCTTCAGACCATCATTTCTCATCATAATGGACATCAAGGAAACCTCCACAGAAAATGATTGTACAGTACAATTTTGAATAAAATGTCTATATATTTTCCTTGAATTGTGCCTTATACTCCATTCACATCCAAAATGGAGTTTAGACTTTAGTTGCTTTCCTGTTACCAGGAACGCGCATTGTGGTGGCTCAGATGTCATATAGTCAAATTGTTAAGTCATGTGATTTACTTTGGATTGTAGTCAGTTTCCGCAGGCAACCAGAAGAATTGTGAGTACTGATCTATACATGCATGGAATCTAATGTGATGGAGCTTAACATCTGTAAGAAATATGGAAGGGAATGTGTTCTCTACATGGGACTTGTACGTTAAGTGACACTGACACAGTGTTTCATCACTGTGGGTGGAGAGTCCCAGAGGCCTACTCCATGGCAGATCATTGAGAGGGTAAAGAAGGGAAATGTCTCCTTCTGCCACCCTCCTCAGGAGATTTAATAGCAAAAATTAGTCTCTGAAGCTTGGAATCTCTGGGGATTATATTAGGCCAACCATAAACACAAGATTAAAGTTATCTAATGGACAATTTTGGCCAACTATCATTTCAAAAATTAATGGAAGTGATCGTTTGTGATGGCCATGAGCCGAAAATGTGAACGTCCAGGTTTAAAAAAAGAAAATGGACTGTCTGGATGGCCAGTTTAGTCTGGCATGTTGCTACAATGCAGCAGATCTCACTTTTAGCCAGCTTAAGCCAGTGGTGTAGCTAGGGGCCAACAAGCCACTTGCCCAGGGTATTTAGATCCTAGGCTTGGTCAACAAATTGAGTCATGTGAAGAAAAGCTTTCTATGACTCTGGTATAAGCGCTGTTATTTAGGTGTTGTATTTTTAGGGCATTGTATTACAGTTTGAGATAGGGACTACCTAGCTCTTTTGGCAATTATGATGGCATTATTTAGTATTATATGGTGGTATTTCGACACTGTCAAGAACAATTTGGCAAGAGGACTCCACAGACCTTGTAATGGCCCTTATTGCCAGGTAGCATAGAATTTTTACCTTGCGTATATTAAAATTAATTTTGGCAGATTTATTCTAATTATGGACAGACTGTTTAAAATGGCTTGAAATAAGTGATTCACAGCATTTCACGTTACAGTAACTTCCATGTCATCTATTTCTGTGGCATGACATCATGGTATGCCAAAAATAGCCCCTTTTCTCTATTTTTGTGTATGTGACAATCACATGGCGATGATATTTGGCACTAATTGGGCTGTTTTATTTTAATTGTAGATGAGGTCAGTGGAGTCAACTGGACATGTTTTGTGTTAAGTTACTCAAAGCGCTGAGGGATCTATAAAATGTCACAGGCCTCTCGCCTGTCTGCACTAACTAAACAGGATTTTTCTATGTATTCTTAGCCAAGAAGCCGAGGTGTTTTAATCTGGGTATTGTGAGTCACCACTTAATTTTTTTAACCACTGGGTTACTTTTACTGTAGCTGAATATAATAGCCTACATATCTCTTGGAATCTGTTATAAAATATGTATTTATGATGTCATTTTCTAGAGTGGCAATGTCTCTCCAATAGTATATCTGGTTTATCAGGAGAGTGGTGATGTCTCTATATTGGAAGAATGATGTCACTCCAGTACAATACTTGTATGTGACATATCTAGAGAGTGGTGATGTCACTCCAATAGAATGTATGGTATGTCTACAGATTAGGGAAAATCATGAATACTTCTAAAAATTGATGTTTTTTTCCTCAGTTTGCTTCAGCGGTTTCTGCAATTCTGATAAGTTCTTGTATGTTGCATCTGAGCGGATGTCATCAGTTTTCATGTGTTTTTCACGTGCATGAAAAAAACTTGAAAAATAACACCACTCACTCCTAGCAGCCATCAGTGAAAAATGGACAGTCCTTCATTGTGGTTCATATTTCCATCACTAACTCGCTGATGTGAATGGGAACTATTAGCATGAAAAAAAATTCATCAAAATACACGCCCTGGGTTTAGTAGCATTTTTGGCGCATACCCATTCATTTCTTTGGGGTCCTTCTTATGTGAAGAACGCAAAATATAAAACATACTGCATTTTTTTTTATTCATGTATCTTGCGTGAGTGAAAATGCCCATTGACTTTAATTAACTGCGCTATTCTGTCCAGGGAAACAAAAGACGGAAACAAATGATCAAACGATGAATCCTTTAGACTGATTTTTGCTTCATTAAATCTGTCATGTATGTGTTAGAACACTGTTTTAAACCCCTATTAAGACTCTTTCCGACAAATGTGTGCAGTGCGGGAACTGCGCTCCGTGTGTGAGTGATCCTCTGTTCTGGACACTGCTCGTCTTGGAGGAGAGCGGGCATTATAATGATTTGAAGTAAGAATGCTTGACCTTACTTCTACGGGATCATACAGAAATAACGCTGAGACTATGATTCTGTAGGTCATGCAGAGACACGCGGCATTATGAATCCTGATAATGCCGCACGCTCCTCCTAGACGAGCAGTGTCCAGAATGGAGGATTCCGCTCACACATGGAGCATGATTCCCGCACTGCAAATATTCGTGTGAAAGAGCTCTTAGACCACAGATAATCGGGGCAAATTATCAGAAACAAACGTTCCTAGGAACACTCGTTCCCGATAATTGCCTTGTACTGTGTAATCCAACAGTAGATCAGCTGTTGAATGAGCAAACGCTAATTCATTGGCTGAAGGGCATCTTTTATCAGGATGAAAGATGCCTGATTATCGGCAGCATATCCTTGTGTAATCAGGGATGTGCTGCCGATCAGGAATAGAACTGAATTACACAAGCGTTATTGATTCTCTCAGGGTCTGTTTAGGAAAAAACTGATGGTTTTGCACGTAAGTTCAGTCAGTTTTGTCAATGTTTCCGTTTTTTTATATGCAAGTGCAATAAGTTTTTGAGGCGTTCTTCACACACGTGACAAAAAACTGACGAATAACAATCTACATCTCCTAGCATCCATCAGTGAAAAACGCATTGCATTCGGATGCAATCCGTTTTTCACTGAAGCCCCTTTCACTTCTATGAAACCAGGACTGCTTGAAAAATGCGTTTCCCCCTGAACGCAGAAATGTGTGGAAAACCACACTCTTGTGCACAGTCAGGATTCAGTGCGGGTGCTATGCGTTTACTTCACGCATCGCACCCTGACAGAAAACTTGCTCGTGTAAGAAGCCTTAGGGGGGAACAAATAGTTCCTCCTGCGTTCAGTTTACATCGGCCTGTGTAATCAGGCTGGTGCAAACAAGCGGTGATAGATGTGTTATCATCCTTTGGTGCTCACAGTGCACGAAAGTCGGGCTGCGCAATACCAACCTTAGGGTACTCAAACATATATAAAGCCCATCTGTAGCCTAAAACCCAGTATGAACACTGACTAATAATGTCAATTCATTTGTATTCTTAAAAAGGAAAGGTGGGGCTCAGTGTTAACCAAACTGACACCTTTTAACACTCAGCCTGCTGAGCAGTAAAGAAAGATTTACATTAGTCAGGTCTTTTTCTTTCTTTTTCCTGGAATACTGCGAAACATCACACATACAAACTGTTAACCAAAATCTGCATTTATTTCAGCTTTGTGCACCGTCATCGCATTTACTGGCTATAGACGTTTTCACTGTGTAAAGTGTAAGAAAAACCTAACTTTTTATTTTTCCATCCAGCTTTTTTAGACTTCTTAATGGTAAATCTGTTTAGATGTGCTGTATGATGGGAGCAGGAGATATGTCAAGGTCCAGCGAGACCAAATTGCCTTTCAGGGATGTGGGAAAGCTTGGTGACCACCCCTTTGGGAGCTTTAATGGACACTCTACTGGCTGTCACCCAGGTTTCCCAGACCAATGTAAAAAAAAAAAAAACACTACTGAATAAACATATTATATATTTGGTTCAGTTTTGGGAATTGCCCAATATCCTATATGAATTCTAAGGCAGGATGCTATCTCCAGTGCTTTGTAGGTTCCTTAGATGTCTGCTTGAAGTATACAGGACCTGACGTTGTTGTGCAAGTTTAGAAAATCATGACTGCGCCACAACAGGTTATATGTAGTAATGCAGCTGAGCCCATTCACATCAGTGGAGCTCACCTGCAATACCAGACACAGCCTGTGGAGTTGTTTTTTTTTTTTTTTTCTCTTCTCCCTTTCCTTTCCGTCTAGCTGGGGTGGGGGGGATTGAGCGGGGTTTAAACAGAAAAAAAAAGAATTGTTATTGGATTTCTTGTTGTGTTTATTGTTATGCAATATGTTGTTGGAATAAAGAAAATATTTAAATTAAAAAAAAAAAAAAAAAGACAGCCTGTGGAGAGGTGTGACACTGTTTAAAAAAAAAAAAAACTTTTTTTTTTTTATATCCCCAAGCCATTTAGTTTGACTGCCACTTTTTGTAATGATGTTAAATTGCATATAACATAAGACACATGCATAATTTTAATCTTGTGATTTCCCTTTAATCCAGCATCCTGTAAACCAGGAAGTCTGATAACCCACCCCTTTCCTGCACACAACTGCTCTGTGGTAGTTCACTAAATCACAAATTCCTTTTTAAAGCCATCCAGTAATTCAGGATATTTGATAATCCGACAAGCGCCATTCATCCATATAGTGAAATCATTTTACTATACATTTCAGCCTAATTAATATTTAGAATGCATTTGGAAAGTCTTCAGACCCTTTCAGTTTTTTTATTTTTTTGCGGCCTTCTGCTAAAATAAAATAAAAAATTCGAAATTTTCCCCATCATTCTGCACTCGGTGCCCCATAATGAGAAAGTGAAAATAGAATTTTAGAAATATTTACCAATTTCTAATAAAAAACTAAAATTTTGCATAGACATAAGTAGTCAGACCCTTTGCTAGTTTTTGTCGTAGTTTTAGTCCGGCCGCCTCTCTGCATGTTTGCCGTGCTGCGGCCAGAACTCCGGCCCACCTCCATTATAGTGTATGGGGACGGAGCGTAGTTTTCGGCCACAGACGTGCACTAGTAGCAGGGATCCAGCAGGCTGTTCACCCGCTGGAAGAGCCTGCCAGACACCCCTGCCGCTCGTGTGAAAGTAGCCTTATAGACTTACAGTCATGGCAGTCCCGGGGCCCTTTGTTAGGACCCCAGCTGCCATGGCTGATGGTGGCAGAAAGAGCCCTGTCCCTCTGACTGCCTAGATGCCGCGGTCTCTCTGACCGCCTCTATAAGTAGCCGCCATAAGAGTTATCCGGTTACAGCGGGATCCTGGCTTCAGTACCAATATCCAACAGTGATCCAGAGCACAGCACAGCTTGTGAGGTCTCTTCAGTCCCTGCCGCCAGCACCAGGATTCCCTGCAGGCAGCAGGGAATGAACAGACCTCACAAGTTGCGGTAATACAGCGCTCTGGCCCAAAGAAAGTCTCACACATAGAAATACGCGTGAGACTTTTTTTTTTTTTTTTTTTTAAGAACGTAAAATTGCTTGTACATGCGTTATTGCAACCTCTCCTATGCCTATATCTGTGAGGGTACCTTCACACAGTGCGGATTACGCGCAGGTTTTCTATGCACGTTTTTGTGTGACAGATCAGCAGCATAATACAGACTTGCCAAGTGCCATGTACGCAGTGTGTAGTATGTACATGCAGAAGTTGACCTGCGGTGCAGCTTTACAAATCCACAGCATGTCAATTGTTTGTGGGGCTCCACGGCTGAAATAATGTGAAATAATAATACACAGAAAATCCCCATCAAAAAACGCATAAAATCCGCAATAAATAGTGCGGATATATGTGTGGTTTTTATCTTGTTTTTCATGCAGATTTTCTGCATATAGATCTGTGTAGTCTAATGGTGATCTCCTCCTGCCCATATTAATAAGGTGTGGTTGGAGACGTGTCTCAATTTGGTATGCCCCAGGAATATATTGTGCAGGAGGGGTAGTGCCCCCTATACAAAGTTTAAAAAAAAATAAAAATTCTTTTTTGTGGGGGCAGTCGGGTTGAATTCTCATTGTCTGACGTTTCTCCATAGCTGGAGGTAAGGAGGAGACGCTTCACAATGGGGGCCACACTCTGCACTCAAAGACACTTGCCGCCCCATTTGCAGCACTTAATTAATATGCTAAAAAATAGGAGCCGCTGATACAAATTGCAGCCTGTTGTCCAACAAAGGCGAGGCATGTGTGAGCTTTTGATGGCCAAGTTTATGGCGCTTGTTGGAGCGGTTAGCGCGAGGAGAGCAGGGACTTTGTGAATGCTGATCCCTAGTCACTCTGGGCCTCTCGCCATTCGCTCGCTGTCTCATTTGCATTCTGAATGACATTAAGGAGGATAACTAGGTGATTGGACCTTGCCGGGGTCTCTTGTGACCACACGTGGAGTGGGACCTACAGCAGTGCTGCCTGGCATAGGCACTGTGACTCTTTTATGCCAGACAAGAATTACAGTCTGAGTTACATATCCTATAATGCATTAGATTTGGCAGTTCTCAAAGCTGGCGTGCACATTCTTATGTAACATGAATATTCCTATAAGCAAGAAAAGCTGTAAAGGCTTTTGCATCTAAATGTACAGATGTAGCAGAGCTGTATTTGTCATGTCCTAATGGCCTGTTACCATGTCTGACCCTTCCTCACCATTGTGGAAAGAGGTGCAAATTAAGAAAAGGTTTTGATGCAGTCGATCCTATGGCCCCCTGAAAAAGTGGGGTCTGCTGTAACCATACACATTAGACTGATAGGAAAAAATTACTGTGGCCAATTTAAAAGGGTTTTTCCAAAATTCTTAAAAACATCAGAAGACACTTGGCAATATACCTTATTATCTTCTAATTTTTTTCTTAATTTCTGTAATACGTGTCTTGTATTTTAAGTTGATTTCTATGGACAAATTTCTTATTTTTTGTTGAAGGGCAACATTTATACATGGTATTGTGGTTGCTACAACACCTGAGGGGGCGAAGCGTGACACATAGCTTTCCAGAACATTAAAGAGAGAGCCCCTGTGTCCTGCACTGCCCCCACAGGCCCAGAATTTAGCACAACACTTGTGTTCCTGTAAGATATTGAGCTCCAAACCACCTCAGCTCTGCTACATCTATAAGTAAAACTTTGTTCCACAGTGGTTAATCCTCATCTTGGCACACTGCAATTATTTCCTGCCTTTTCCTGACTGGGTGTTTTGCTGTTTGCAGATTTTAATTTTGCCCTGTACCCACCATCTATGATAGCGACTGGAAGCGTGGGAGCCGCAATCTGTGGGCTGCAGTTGGACGATGCAGAAAGCGACCTCTCCGGGGATAGTCTGACAGAGCACTTGGCTAAGATCACTAACACAGATGTGGTAAGTATCTTTTTTTCCCTCCATCATAATTAACACAAGCAAAAAAAGAAAAAAATGCAGTTATTTCCCCGCAGTTCTCGGCCTCCATGTTGTATCTGCAGCTGCTTTCAGGGGATGTTTTTGCCACTTTAAGTTTTTGATGCGCCTTGCGTTTCAGTTAGGTGCGGTATTTCTTACTGCTGAATCAATGCCCTTAAAAGAGCATTTGTCATTTGGCATGGAGCAGCCGGCTGCTAACCCAGCCTAGCACAGACTGTCTCCTGTACAAACCAACGCTTAAAGGGGAACACCGGCCAGAAGCTGCCTGACATGTCACATGTTAAAGTTTCTGGACACCTGGAATTTCACACGTGGCTCCAAAACACATCTGGATGGGGATCACTGTACACAGCACAGTTCACAAACGGGTATTCATAGGAATCTGTGTCTCTGGGAACAGGCTGGCATGAGAGGTTACCCGTTCAGGCCGTCAGTCGTGTACACTTGGCACAGTGCCGAAATTATAATTTAGCATTACTACATTGATATAACCTGTGTGTAAATGGTTACTTGTGGCTATATTCCCTTCCGTTTTCAAGAGCTTCGATTGCGGTCCCTGAACAAGAACATCCAGAAGCTGAAAACTCACCCTGATCATTCACTGAAAGCAAGCAGAGATCTTTAAAAAAAAAATAAAACATTGAAACCACAAAGTATATGAAAGTGAATAGACAGATGCTATGAACACCAGGGTGTATGTACTATAAAGACCGCTGCGGCAGCGACTATTGGATCCATGGAGGGGGTTGGACCTGTCCGTATGGGTAGTGGTTACCGTCCTTGGCATCCATAGTACCGCAGTATCCGCCACACTGCAGGGGTTGTTTCCTACAGTGTCCCATACACTGCCCAACTATGGAGGCTGAGCATCAGTTTGTAACAATGGAGCCAGCAGAATTCTACTTTATTACCAGGAATTAAACTACAATCACGTAACATCCCCCACCCACCGCGACCAGATCCGACCTTTGAACAGTAACCTCTTGATTCCCACAATGCCGTTTGTTTACAGTCATTCCTAATTTTAGATGAACCCTTCCCTCTTAGAATTGGCAAACAGTCCCTTTTAGAAGAAGTTCAAATAAATGGAGAGGGGTCATTAACTTGCAGGACGAGTGTTTCCGGTCTTGGTAGAATGTATATGGCAGAGTGAGCGAGCGCACGCAGGTGGTGTCTTCCTCTTGTCTTGAACTTTACCTGCTATCCGTTCTGCTACTTCTGTAGGGTTTGTATGAATCAGATCAGTTCTGGAAAGTTCTTTCTTTGTAAGACATTTTTTTTAGGATAGGAAAAAAAAATGCAGCCGACCATAAAGACTGGATGATTCACGCTCAGGACATTCCCCACAAATTAGTGTATATCCTGTGAATGCTGCCCGAGAAGATGACCACATGAAAATTATTATGGAAGATTGACACTTGGTAAAGCTGGGTGAAAACCAGAACGGCGGCGTTTCTCTTCCTGCAGAGTTTGTAAAGCTTATTAAACAGTTAACGGCACGTGGTTCCAGTTATGCAGGAGCGGGAAAATGTATTGCTGCAAAACCAGTAGCCGCTCAGGGGTCCAAGAAGAGCCATTCTACTGGCTGCAGAATCCTGGACTAGCTGCATTTTGTTTTATGGCTCTTTCTAAATTAAACAGCGCCTCTCATGTCCATCAGATGTATCTGGTTATGTCCCCATAAAAAATATTCTTTTTTTTTTTTCAAACCAGAATCTGGATCTGAATACTTTTGTAACTGCATGTAATTAAAAATGTAGTATAGCCACTGAGTTATTCTGTAAAATGTATCTGTATAGCACCACCAGTTTGTTCTTTTCCTCATCCGTCTGTCCACTTCACTGAGGTGGTCGCACATGCCCCGACATGCCCCTTGAGCTTCCAGCTTGAAATAAATATAAAGAGGTTTTCTGACTCTTTCTAACAGATGATGCATCCTTTGGATAGGTCATCAGTATCTGATCGGTGGGGCCTGACACCAGGGACCCCCTTTGACCAGCTGTTTGAGAAGGCAGCAGCCCTTCTGTGAGCGCCATACATTGCATAACGGCTGTGCTTGGTATCGCCGCTCAGACCCATTCACTTCAATGGGATTGAGCTGCAGTGCTTACAGGAGTGCCGGTGCCTCCTCAAACCGCTGATGAACAGGAGTCCTGGGTGTCAGCCCCCCACCAATCAGCATAGGTCATCATTTAGAACGTGTCGGAAAACCTCTTTAACAAAGCAATTAGAGCAATGAATAGGGAGAGCCCTGGATCCATGTGAGGTATGGAGCTGGTTCTAGCTTTGAGAAAGAGAGTGTCATGTACTATGTCTTATTTTTATTTTTTTACCTTAATCATTGGATAACCCCTTAAAAGTCCATGAAGCTGAGCTGTAATGACACAACCCACAGACAAGGGTGGTGCTGAACATGGATCCTTCTGTTCCCCAGCACAGACATGTGGCTGCAGAGTCATTGTGTGATGTGGGCTTTATCCCTATGGTGAGGAAATGTTCCTTACACAAGGGGCAGCCAAAATGTGGTCAGTTCACTAAAACTTTCTAGCTGACGTTTGCAAATTCCTCATCCTACAATATGGTTGCCTCTTCTCACTTCAACGCTTAAGAAACCTAATTCCACTGGTAACCTGAAAAGGTGTGACTGCAGTTCCTACCACCCTGAAAGATCAGATATGAGCAGATGTTTGGTGGGGTTTACACACTGGAAAGGTGCTTTACTGTTCTGGTACCTAGAGGGGTAGGCTGGTCACTGAGGTTCTCTCTTCCCTGCCTACCAGAAAGATGGTTCTAACCCTGTTGCGATGGTTAAAGGGTGTCTGTCAGCAGTTTTGTACCTATGAAACTGGCTGACCTGTTACATGTGCAGCTGAAGGCATCTGTGATGGTCACATCTGTGTCCGCATTGCTGAGAAAAACAATGTTTTAATATATTCTAATGAGCCTCTAGGAGCAACAAGGGAGTTGCCGTTACACTTAGAGGCTCTGCTCTCTATCTAACTGCAGCTCTCCCTCCACATTGATTGACAGAGCCGGGTGTGATGTGTTCACTGCCTGGTCCTGTCAATCAAAGTGCAGAGGATGCGGCAGTTGCAGAGAGAGCAGAGCCTCTAGGTGTAATGGCAACGCCCCCTTGCTCCTAAAACATCATTTTTCTCAGCAATGCGGGCACATATGAACATGGGACCAACACAGATGTCTTCAGCTGCCAAGTGCACATGTAACAGGTCAGCCAGTGTCATAGGTACAAATCTGCTGACAGGTGCCCTATAACTAGTGACCACATTGATTCCTCCATGTCACGAGCAAACCCTAACAAACAACATACTATATCTAAACTTCCTGGAACCCTGTGAATGTGAAAAGGGGACAGTGAGACACTGATTGGATACAGTCCACCTGCATTTTAATACTTTTAGTGGAATTGGGCTATAATGGGATATTTGCATCTTAGAAAGTGATGTCATATCACTAGGATGTGCTGTCAGTTTGTTGCATGGGACCACCACTGTACCTGAGGAGAAAGTGGCTGCAACACGGCTTTCTTTCCTGACCGTGCATGGAAAAGCTAATCAGTGATGTCGCCCCTTCATTCTCAAGATCAGTGGGGTCCCAGGGGCCAATTTAATAGTGATGACCTATCCTAAGATAAGAATGCTACTTTGAAGGGGTTGTACAAGAGCAGGTGGTCACAGAACCTCTTTGCAGCTGCGGTCTTCTATGGCTAATAGAGCTCCCCCTTTAACCCTATAGGACAATCCCTTTAAAGGGGTTGTACCATCATTAAATGTTATTTTAATATAATTCAGCATGAAAAACAACTTTTGTAATTTCCTTTACAAAATTGCTCCAGTTGTGAGATTTTCTTTCATTATAATGGCACCCCCTAGTGTTTAATCTGCACAGTAATGTGCACGTCCACCTACTGAGGTGGTCACATGTGCTCAGTTCCATTCTGCCAGCCTGAAGAAAATCTAGCAGAGTAATTGGAGCAATGAATGTGGAGATCTCTGGATCCATGTGAGGTACAGGGCTGGTTCTAGCTTTGTTAGAAAGACATTACGTACTATATGGTGTGTAATTTACATGTTTTACATGAATCAATGCATGAATAAACTAGAATTCTCAGCTTTATGTACCAGAGTCATTTCCTGGAGACATAAGCATTAGTAGATTATCTGTACACTATGGCAAAGACTACATAATGAAATCCACAGGGAAAATACAAGAAATAGAATCACATTAAAGTTATCTCCGCCGCCAAGAGCCACAAGATGTTAAATTCTAATCATTCTTGGAACGAGCCGACTCTCTAATTGGCAAAATGTTTGTATTCCTTTTTTGAATACTGTATCTGTCATAGGACTGTGAAGACAGCACAGTTCATGTGAGGTAAATGTCTATATTGGTATAGTGCGGCTGGCAGCGAGGAAAAAATGTCCCTCGCCTGGCTTTTATTATCAAGGTTCTACTGACTTTGAAAAAGTCCTTCAAAGTTTTCTCCAGAGACGGGTGACAGCTGGGGTGATGCCGCTTATGGGAGAATTATCCTCTTCTATTAAAGGGCCAGGCCATGATGATATAGTTAAGTTATAAATACAGATGTGTCCTGTTAAAGGGGCGCAGCCTAGTGAAACCAGCACATGAACTGAGAATTTCCAGTGACAGAAATGTTGCACTTTGTCCCATGGGGTTAACATAGCACGGCCTGAGATCAGACTTTACCATTTCTTTATATAGAAAAGATGAGAGAGAATTCTGACTGGCATTCCCCTTTAAAACATGTTGTCCCTGCAGGGAACTGTGTCATGTGACCCCCCCCCCCCCCCCCCCCATGAGCGCCTACGGAAAGGAGGGGCTTTTGTAGCCATTAGTTCTTCAGCCCTTGCTTGGCACTTTGGGGCCCTGACGAGTGCGCAAAAAGAGTTGCCCAAGACAACTAATCGGGTTTCCATTCTCCACATGCAAAAATATGATTCTTACTACTTCTCTATTTTCCTTTTATCTTAAAGCCAAGTGTATGAACCAACTTGAAAGGGTTTTCCAGGATTTTACTACTGATGGCCCATCCTGTGGATAGGTCATCAATATCTGATCAGTGGGGTCCGACACCCGGGTCCCCAGGGATCAGCTGTTTGAGAAGGCCTGTGAGCGCCACCGCATTCTCCTTGCTCACCAAGCACAGCGCCATACATTGTATAGCGGGTTCAAGTGAATGGGGCTGAGCTGCTTCTAGGCCATGTGACCGATGAACGTTTTGTCACTCGGCCTAGGGAAAACCCCAGTAATTTAAAGGGCTTTTTCTGGTAAGAGCTCCACTGGGCTCCCTTGACAAATGGTCAGATGACATAATGGGATCTGATCACAGCCATGGCCAGTGATTGGCTGCAGGTAAAGTCAAACCAGATGTTTAAAGTAAGGGAGCCCAACGCAGAATTGCAGGCTAGGAGAAGAACGTTTAGGGAGCCAGTGTCAGGAAGCTTTACAGATCTAGCCAAGTGTGGGAGGTGATTCCTTATTCTTGCACAACCCCTTTTAAGTTGGTTTCCCATTAAAGGGCTTGTCTCATTTTACAACACTTTTTTTGTAGTCTCCTTAAAATCTGATGCTGAACAAATACCTTAAAGGGGTTCTCTAGGAATACTCAGTTTTTATCAAGTGCCTGCAGCCTGCCTTTGTGAATAGAAGCTTCATACTTATCTGCTCCCCGCCTCTCCGCTGTGTCCAATTCCGGTCCCAGCTTGTTTTCTTCCTGCACAGCATTGGCATAGTCACATGCTCTGCTGCAGCCAGTGACTGGCTTTATCGGTGACGTGTCCACGAGCACCACTGCTGAAGCCAGTGGTTGGTTGCAGCTGAGCATGTAACTATGCCAATGCAGTGCCATAAGGAGACAAGTAGAGGACCGCACAGCAGAGTACTGGAGCACCGGTGAGCTGGTAAGTAGGCATCTTCTATTTACGGAGGCAGGCTCTCGGCACTTGGTAAAAACTGAGTATTCCCAGATGATCCCTTTAAAAAAAAAATTAGATTAGCCAAGTAGAAATCTTTTATCCATGCATCAGTCGGCTGTTGGCTTGGGCTTGTTGACTGACCGTTTAACCGGCATTGTAGGTGATATTAACTGATATGTTCTTCCGGTTTTCCTTGAAAACTTTCATATAGTTTATCGTTTTTAATATGCATTTTAATTTTTTTTTTTTTTTTTTTTTTTTTACATTTTGTATGTTTTATAAGTGTACATATTTGTCATGTTATACATTATGTGTGAATGAGCCTTTTTCTGTTCTCGGTAACATCTATTCAGAGCAACTTGTGAAACCAAAGTTTCACCACATAGGGGGGGTCCTGAACTCTTGGAAATTCTGGTCTCTTTCGTCGTACTGCTGTGAAGAGAATGATCAGTGTGTGGGCTGCTTCCTGTCAGTGACTCATTGAAAATGGTCAACCTACCGTCAGCAGTAACCTGAATGTTGTCTCTGTTTTTGTGGTTCCGGCCCTCCCCGATTGTTAATAGAGATCTAGGAATGACTGTATGAGATAATACCCTATGCCTGTGACACCGATTCACCTGCGTGTCGGTAGGCTGTATGTACTGAACGTCTCTCGGATAATTCTGTGCAGCGGCTGAGTTTTATTGGAACAGAACGGCATACTGTATTACTGACTCATAGGGGGTTTTAAATAAAGTCAGCTGTTGATCTTTCAAGAGACTCCTTTCTGCAAGAGTGAGAGGGGAAAAAAGAGGAAGAAACCAATTAACTGTGTCACTGCCTCTCGGCCATTCTGTTTTCACTAAGAGAAACTTGCTTTGTTATAGTGGAACTGCAATGTGTATGGGCCCAAACTTTACCCCCTAGGTCTCAGATGCCAGATGTCTTTTTGTGCGTAAACTTGGTCCTGCTGTATGTTTATTCTTAACCCCCTGGTGTTGTAATATAACTTTATAAAATATCATCCATAATTGGCTCCGGGTGTTGCGTGCCAACAGTCCCTGCAGGTATCAGGTGACAAAAGCCGATTTCCACATTCTGGGTGATCACACAGGATGTGGAGATCGGCTGTTGTCACCTGATAACAAGCAGCTATTTCCAGTCATGTATGTTCCTGTGGAGCTGCCTGCTCCCCCTGTATGTATTCACTTGTAGACAAGTACAACGGGACTCTTATTGGTGTTCTTACACAATAAGACGCAATTAAGGATTATCTTTATTAGAAAACCGCCACACTCAATTATTTTCTAACCACAAAAGAAAGTGCGTTACAGCGTTTCGGGCAACTCACGACATCATGCCCTTTATAAAGCTGAGTAGTGGATTAGAACTACTAGGACGCCCAGCGCTTCTTACTATTGGCGCTCTATTTAGGCTTGCTTGGTGCACATTCCCAGTCATGCCATCACTTCTGCCATGTATTGTGTTGCCCGACATGTTGCACTGCACCCCCTGTGTATGTATGTTATGGCTGGTTAGCAGCATTATAATGGAGGTTAGGTCAGGGAGGTTACATTGAATGTTCTGCCATAGTGTTCCTTTAAAATGGAAACAATGTCAACCATGACCCATAGGAAAAAGCATAAGCCATCTTCAATGAACTCTCTTTACTCCAGTATCCAATTAATCAAACGTCTGATAATCCAGCACAGAACTGCAATTATGTATATATTATGACCACTGGATAGGCATAGAGAATTCTTTATGGATTTCCTCAGTTTCTTTTCCCATCATTTTATTTTTGGCTGCCTTTCTGAAGAGTATCCATTCTTTCGAATAAATTGCATATCATTTTCTATAGCTGTCTAATAACCCAGATTATCTAATAGTCCGCTATTGATGCCAGATTCAAGTACCATGGACTATAATACGTACCAGACTATAAAACGCACCTGACCAGACCTCTGATCAAAACCCCCAACAGACCTCAGATCAGACATTAAAAATAAACGAATTTAGCTAGCTTGCTTGCTCCAAACGGCACTTCTACTCTCACCGCTCCCTGCCCTTCTTCTGGCACGTACTGCTCTCTGACCCGACATTGCACCGCATCAGGACATAGTGTGTGTCTACGTGCACTACTTCCTGACGCTTATGCATTCCAGACCAGGGAGGGTTAGTAAAGCCGGCGCAGAACTTTCCTCACTGCACCACGTGTCTCCTGCTTCCAAAATGGACGTTCGGACTATAAGACGCACTGCCATTTTTCGTGGAAAAAGTGTGTCTTGTAGTCCAAAAAAATACAGTAATTCTAATGTATACAGTTAAATTCCTTCCAGCCTCCATAAGAACAGACAGGTGGTATCTCTTCTGGACTTTCGGATGGCTATAAAAATTGCACAAAATTGTTCTACAGTTGTGTGGTAAACCAGAATATTTAATAATTGTCAAACCTGACTGTTAACATTGATGCTGGATTAAAGAAGTATTATTGCATACAGTGAAATCCTGTTAATCTGGCATTAATGGCAGATCATCAGATACTCTGGATTATTAGCCAGCTGTAGGAAATGATATACAATTCTTCAGCAAGGATCAAGAACCTTCAGAAACAAAGTCTTGTATACTTATCGGTGGGTGGCACAAGCAAGCTGCCATTTTTAAAAGCCTGTATACTGCCTCTGGTGTCAGGTCGTATTTTGTATGCAAGGAAACATCAGACAGAATAACCCGGAGAGAAAGGGATAATGAGATAGTTTCCTAAGTTGTTTTTTGCCTGATTTGGCAGCTGCTCCAAGTTCATTCAGCTTTTTGTTCCCCAGTGAGTGTTTTGCGTGTGTGGTTACAATGGGGTGATGCAGATACGCTGCAGTCTGATGCTGGAGTTCCGTCGTCCCCATTCATAAGTCCAGTGAAGGGTGCATGGCTTGTGACGGAGCCAACGAGCAGAGGAAGTAAGGGCCCCAACTAATGAGCGGCAGTACACATACTTTTGTTTCCGCCCCATGATCTACTAGCGAGCTACAATCATCGGGTTTGATGCTTGTCCCTATGACAAGCACAGCAGATGCCTTCTCTCTGCACTGACAAAGAGCATTTATTACAAGCAGCAGAGATTTGTATCCAGATAAACTTAGTTTTATTTTTAGCATAATTAGCTTTTTGGCAGAAGCTAAATACAGAACCCCAGATGGCTTGGTTCAAGAAACCGGAGTGTTTAATTAATCATCTTATAGATGCATTCAGGTTCCTAGGCCTGAACATCCCGATCTGTCTTTCATACAAATATCTACAGGACATATGCATATAAATAGGGCTTTGTGGATGGTGGCGCACCACTATTCTTTTATATGTTTGCAGGTATAACAATGCGACGGTAGATGGACAGAATTGAAATGATATGATAATTAGATTGGATGGATAGATAATAGATGAAGAGTAAGATAGAGAGAGCTCCAACTGTACGAATGGCACGCTATGCATTGTAATACTAAGTGTTAGACTGGTATGATAGATATGATGGGTAAGAGACGATAAGTATAATATGATTGTATGTCAGGTAGTATAGATAGACATGATTAATATATTATATGATCAGTTAAAAGATAAGACCTGAGCTGCTCAAATTTTTTTCTACTTGGGCTCCAACATCTAATCCATGGTGATGCCGGGGCCTGCGCAGCTATCAAATACTACCGTGCAGCAACCATAGTATCCCATAGCACCACCAAATGCTACAGTGCAGCACAATATACCTCCTCAGCAGTGTCAAAATAACACCACAGTGCAGCACAACATGTCTCCTGAGCAGCGCTCAACAAACACAGTGCTGCACTAAATAACTTCCATGTACCGCCGAGTGCATTGAAAACTGCCCCCCAGTAGGCCAAACACGTAAATCATGGCATGCTGATATGTTTATGTATACAAATACTATATCTATCTATCTATATATATATAAAGTTGACCAGCAGTAGTGGACAATGGGGTGCCTTCTGCTCCTCTGTGGTTTCCAGCGCAGTGTGCCATGTTCTGGTCTCCTCCAGCTGTCAAAGAAGAAGCATAGGTGTGTGGTGCTGGCCCAGTGCTCAGTCTAGAGGCAGTTTGATGACATTTTTCGGATGGTCTGCTTCCTCTTTTTGCCCCCAGATACGAAGATGAGGACTCGGCAGGAGAGGCCGCCTTGACTAGTAGAGGCCAGTGGCAGTGAGCCATGCCTTACAGTTTAAAAAGTTGTGGGTTAGATAACATAGATTAAATACATATATGATTTGATATTACATAGATATTTAATAGAGAATAATTATAGATATATATTTGATGGATATGAGAATATTAGATATTGGGGATTCTACCAATTTAGATCAAAGCAAACAGGATTGTAGTGGTAGACATTCCCTTTAATCCATACATACTGTCAGGTGCATGTTAAGAAATTTAATTTTAGGACTTATGTGGTTTTTAATTCAAGAGTTTGAATTAATTGGGACAAATTTGTATTTTTTTTTTTCATTTTGCGCTGCCAAAGGTAATAAAGTGAGGCGAACAATGTCACCCCGGCACTTCAGAGCTTCTGTGATATAGGGAAATAATAGAGCACTTAGCAGTAATTTGATAATGTCAGGAGAAAGCAAATCACATTCCCCGCTTCACAGCCCTGCCGCATGGTTTCCTTGTGATCTTAGCACAGGATATTGAAGCCTCCTAGCATTTCCCATGCACTTTGTCTAACCCTTTTCGCCTGCCACAGGGGAATAAAGAGTGCTACAGTCTATTCCAACCTAGATGACAAATCACATGACATAGAATAACTAAACTCCTATGTAATGACATCATTGAGATTAATAGCGTAAAGGAGTCCTCCAGGAGTATGTAAATGTAGGTAATAAAGTAGACCACTGGTAGCAACCAATCAGATTCCAGCTTTCCTTCTTCTGCAGTCCTTTGCAAATGAAATTTGATTGGTGCCTATGGGTAACGCCCCCCCTGTATTCCTGCTTTAACGTCGTTTCAGATCAGTGTTAACTGGGAAAGCTCCGTTATGAACACTGCTCATCTGGAGTGGATTTGCAGCAACATAATGATTTAAGATGTTGTGAATTTCTTCCTGGCAGTAAGGCTACTGAACTGCAGTCCCGGCAATCTGTGACCACAGTTCCCCAGACTTACATCCTCCCTGCAATCCAGCAACAGTGGCCGTTCTTGCACATTGCAGGAAAAAGAAATGGCCTTAGCGCATACCCACGATCCCTGCCATCAGAAAGGCCGACACCTTTTACTTACAATGTGAAAGCACGGCCACCGATGCTGAACCCGGACAACCACTTTAATGGATCATATAATGCATGAACAGTTGGGGTTCTCCAAGGAGAGATTCTTTGTAGTCACTGTCTGCTTTAGCTAATTGATGGAGGGAGGTTCAGAATGAGGAGAACTGGACCACCCTCATGCCAATAGTGTAATAGAGGATTTTCTAAACTAGTCAACTCCTGTAAGCAAGCCCTAACTCCGTCCTTGAAAGTAGCTGTAGAAGAATTTTTAGGCCTGTTTCCAGTATCCACTGTTCTACAATCACATATGTTTAGCTTAAAAATGAAAATCAAACCACAACCACATGAAACGCGTCAGAAAAACTACTGGCATTTCACAAGGAAATAAGTCACTGAAGAATGGCATTTAACAGTATGAGCAACCAGTGCTGTATGTGCTACAAGTCAGCTGGTGGGCAAGGCTAAGCTGTGTGTGGTAGGACTGAAGCTTTGGTGCTCACATATGTACAATGTATGCCTAGCTCCAAGCTGGTTAACTTAACATTGACAATTAAAAATTTCAGTACAATTCATGGTGACTGTTTCCTGTTTTCTTCACATAAGAAAGCATTTTTGATGTTATTTTTCATTTTCCATGTCAATGTCTATATTTAAAGAAAAACTGTAACATCCTGCAGTTTTCACACTGACCACTAAGCCAAATAATAAGCGGCACTTCTTAATAATAATAATAATAATCTTTATTTATATAGCGCCAACATAATCCACAGTGCTTTACTGCAGTTACCTGCTTATCTGGCATTCTAATCCTGCCTGTAATGATACCACCTCTGTTTATAGATAAGACAGGATCCACCATTCACAATAGGTGATTGTCACAGCTTATCTATTCTTTCCTGGTACAATGACCTCTGCACAGGTCACAGAGCATGTCTAGAAAACTCTCCCATAGTAGTCAATGAGGTCACCTTCAGACCATTTTGTCTATGGATCATGGGGCTGCCGTAGAGCAATTTTATTAATGCTCAGGAAAGATGGCCGCCCCATAATCATGTTCAGGAAATAGAATAAATAAATCTGCAATCAGAAAATAAAACAGATTAGGAAAAAGGAGATGTGTTACTATCTTTAAAGAAGAACTCCCGACAAAAATTTTATTCCATGTCCTGCTAGAAATGTACATGATATAATCTGTAGTGAATGTCATTTTCTTACCAGTGTCTGAATTTTTGACTTATATCATCCTGAAGTTTCTTATCTGTGTCATGTGACCAGCAATTAGACCCACCAACTCAGAGACTTGTGTGGACAGGAAGTCTAATTCTCTATGTATTCCTATGAGACTGAAAGTGAGGCTCCCATAGGAATGAATAGAGCAGTTACTGGCTTTCTGTCCTGGGTCAGCTGGAGGTCAGGGAGTTGGTCACATGACCCAGCTGCAATAAGAAGAGAGGTTTTTACTCACAGAAACAGTCACTGATAAGAAAATGACATTCACTACAGAATATATCATGCACCTTTAACAGGTCAGAGAATAAAAATTTTTGCAGGAGTTCTTCTTTAAGTTTTCATATTGTGGAAGCTGGCTGACAGCAGTATGGCCATCACTACTTCTCACAGTTTGCGTTTCACCCCCTAATGAGGGAGATTCATTGAGTTCCGTAGGAGAAAAATGGCAATTTCAGGATTACAATGAGTTTTCTAGTTCATTAAAAGGGACAAATGTAAAGGGGTTCTGCAGTTTTTTAAAACTGATGATCTATCCTCTGGATAGATCATCAGCATCTGATCGGCGGGGGTCCAACACCCGGGGCCCCCGCCGATCAGCTGTTTGAGAAGGCAGCGGCGCTCCAGGAGCGCCGCGGTCTTCTCTGTGTTTACCGCAGGCCCAGTGACGTCAAGACTAGTATCACTGGCCTGGGCGGGGCTAAGCTCTATTCACATGTTTTATGAATAATTTAATATATTTTTTTTTTATTTAACCTGCCTCTATAATATACACTTTTTTATATTATTATGTTGTTTTTTTTTGCTACTTTTTTCATATTCTCACAATAAGAAAGCTGCATTCAGGAGAAAGCATCAGGTTTTTTAGAGTTTTTCCATGCCCTAATCTTTGTTAAACTAGCAGTCTGGGGAGCTGTGCACACAGCACCGTTCCCACGCTTGTTCACAAGATCCATTCTAGTTGCAAATAATGCTGAAGAATCTCTGGAATCTCATTTATCTTGTATCATGAAAGTTGATGCAAGACATGTCAGATGCTTAACTCTTTCAGCTCCCTCCATACTCTTAAGGCATAAATAGTGGCATACTGCCTTCAGGGCACCATTGGAACCCAATGGGTTACAAAATGCAGGTAAACCCCTCACGCCCCTCCCTCCAAATCCCTCAGCCCTAAGGGTGGGTGTTAATTTTCTGGCTGTCTAGGAATTGAAATTTGAAAACAATTGCTTCTTATTTTTAAATGTCTTAATGAAAAAAAACGGAGGATCGGTAAAGTCAGGTCATTTTTGTTTTTACATAATTACAGTAGGTTTACAAGGCGCAAAATGGAATATGATTCAAGTCAAGGCTCTACGTGGCAGACATGAGGTATAATGTGTGTGCCTGACATCTCCTCAGAAGGGGCTTATTCAGACGACCATATCTGTTTTGCAGTCCACAAATTGCAGATGCACAAAAGAGAGATACCGGCCGTGTGCGTTCCACATTTTTCGGAACGGACTGGACAGCCCTATAATAGAAATGCCTATTCTTGTCTGCAAAATGGACAATAATAGGACATGTTCTATCTTCTTTGCGGTGCCATGGAACCGTGTGCTGTCCGCATCTTTTGCAGCCCCATTGAAATCAATGGGTCCACATCCGTTCCACAAAATTGCAGAATGAGAGGATTCTGCCGGAAGAGACTGATTATACCAACTCCCAATAGAATATTAAGTATTTTGCCAGACGCACAATACCTAATCCCCCATTCTATAGATCTACGATAACTAGGCGCTAGAGGGATTATGTGTCATTGTTCTACTTCCCTTCCTAAACAGCCTATTGTATCTTAAATCAACTGATTATTTGCTTTAGATGTTGGCGTATACATGGATTTAAATGCCTTAAATTCAATTTACAGATGGCAATGAGTGAACAGCTGCTGTAAATGTCGCCAGAGGTTTTCGTATATCTAAGCGGTTAGAACTGTAGAAAGTGTGACAAGATACAAATGTATGGTACCCGGGCTCACATTCAGTATTTCAGGTGTGAAATGCACAATCTTGACCTCAATCGAGTGCAACCGTCACAAAGGACATAAAAGTATTAGAAGTGATGTGGTCTGTAAAACTACAGTGACAGATCGGCACACCAATCTGACATCCCCAATTAAGTTTTCCATATTTGACCAGTTGTTTAGGAATAGAAAAAAGTGTTACTTTTATTTATTTTTTTGCCCAAAATTGGCTGAGCTGCAATTGTGTGCAATTTCTGAGGAAAAATATATCTACATTTTTTATGATCCCAGACAACCCTGTAATGCTAAAGCTGGCCACACACATTCATGTCAAGCAACCGCACCGATATGGGAGTATCTTGACTTGCTCTCAATGGATCAGGCTGTTGGATTACAACATTGCTAATCCTATAACTATTAGAATGGGGGGTCCCTAACGCTGGGTCTCCCACCGATCACGAGAACCCCGCACCCCCTGCAAAGAACAGAACGGAGGCTATCTCTAGAAGTCCCATAGAAATTACCAGCATTTCTGTTCTTTTCAGAGGGGCTGCAGGGGGTACGGGGTCCCCCCCTGTTCTCGTGATCTGGGGTTTACAGCAGTAGGACCCCCACAGATCTAATAGTTATCAACCTATAACGTGGAGATTAAAAAATACCTCCCAGTCTGAAGGTTAATATACGGTAATCTCTTCATTACCTGATTTATGAATCATATTTTTTTTTTCATTTACAAATATATATATATTGTTTTTTTTAGGACTGCCTTAAAGCTTGTCAAGAACAGATCGAATCCGTGCTAGTCAGCAGCCTTAGACAAAACAGACCACCAACCCAACAAAGGAACGCTGTTAAGTCTGTGGACGAACTGGACCAGGCCAGCACCCCTACAGATGTGCGGGACATCAACCTGTGAGGGATTCTGCAGCAAGAGTCTTTCCTTTGTTCTGTATTTTCTAGAACAAACCTGTTTATATCTGCTCTCCCACTTAGATAAAAAATATTTAAAACTTCTTTTAAATACAAAAAAATGAAAAAAAAATGTTTTTGGTGCCTCTGATGTCCTTTTAGAAGGGAATCCCACAATATATTTGATAATTGCTGTTCTTATTATATATTGTTAAATTTAAGTGCTTGTGTAAGCATAAACCATAGCTAGAGAAAGTGCAAGCCTGCAGTGGGATGAAACGTAGGTAAACTTTTGATATTTGTAGTCGCTTACACCTCTCTATAGATGTCGGAGAGGGTGTGGGCGCCATATATGTGGTTTTCATATGTAGATTGCAAAGCAAAAGACTAATGGATTCTAGAGGGCAACTGAAAGTGCGATCCCTAAAGAGACTGAAAGCTTATTTTTGGGTGATGATTTGGGATCCGTGTAATTTTTTAATTTCTTTTTTTTTTTAATCTAAAGAGAGGTGCTTTCTGAATCTTCTATTTAGTTCTGTTTACTTTTGCTGTCTATGGTAGCTGCTACCGAAAAAAAATGCTTTATTTTTTGCAAGACTGAGGCAGGTGATTTTTTTTTTTTTTTTTTCCTAAAATGTTTTTGATTCCCCTGTTTTTGTTCCCACATAAATGTTCATAACAAGCATGCCTGGGATTTGAAGGAGGCTCGCTTAGCCAGCTGTGGACATATAAACTGCAAAAGAATGTATTTTAGATTTTTAAAAATTTTTTGTTTAAACAGAATAGTCCCAGTAAGCTAAAAAGAAAGGTACTCCTTCACTCCTCTCTATTTATTTTTTTTTTTTTTTAAACTCCAACTACCCATCCAAAAAATTTTAAAGGATTTATAAAAAAAAAAAGTCTTAGCTATGAAAAATACATAAAGATAAATATGATTGTAAAGGGCATAAAAAATGCATGTGACATTACTTAGCAAGTCCAACCAAATTTAAATTTTTTTTTATTTTTTTTTTGCTGCTTGCTTATGGGCAGATATTTTAGCTACGTTATTTATGGCTAAAGTCTATTTAAAATAAATCAAAAAGTAGGTAGATATCTCCATAAAAAAAGCCACGACGCCACGTGTTATGTTGTCACTAGTGGTTTATATGGTTGGTCTGCTATTAGCATTATTGTAAACCATTTCATTCATAAAAGCACTTTGACACTTGTTCCTAAGGGATAACATGGAATGGTTTATGAAAATTGTGCTAACCACGTGGCGTCCTTTCAGCCTCCGTACACTGCCGAATTATGGAGTTGCTGGATTTTTCGACACCTGCCTTGGATGACATTCCTTGAACAACATTCCGAGTATGTACAAAAACATTGTTGGACAATGTCCACCCCTTCAGTTGTCTTTATTAGTAATTCCCTAGGCCCAACTAGGGTTCAATCCAAATCGTGGACTTTTTTTTTTCAATTTTTTTTGCAACAAACGGTAGACATCTAGATATTTTGTTGCATGATAAATACCATTGTACTTGAATATTTTTTTTCTCCTTAGATGTCGTTGCTCCAGCAATTCGGCAATTTTTGTTTTCTTTTAATGCTGTTGCAACTTTTTTTTTTTTTTGCACAATTGTTTGACAGTTGACACATTTGTTGAGCTGTTGCTTAAAAATGTTTGCAAGTTTATTTTGGATTTTTTAAATTAAAAGTAAAGACAATTAAATGGGTTTTTTTTCCATGTGTTGACGATATGAGGACTAAGTGAATATATATATTTTTTTATTTTATTTTTTTTTGCGCTGCTAAGGAGCTATGATTTGTTTCATCCTTATTCACATTAACAGTACTTAGCTGTATTGTTTCACTGAGTGTGCTGCTATTTTATAAACATTTTTATAATATATTATTTTACTGCTTAAAATTTCCAATCCTGAAGTAAGTAGATGGTTAAGTTGACATATGAGGATTTTTGATTACTGGAAATGCCCTTGTACAGGTTTTTTTTTCTCTTCTTTGAATAGCGTGTCAATGACTATCTTCTCTGATCACACCCGCTAAAGATGGTAGACTTACCTCAGGTTTACTGGATACAGAATGGTTCCTGCTCTCACAATACCTCACACTTTACAGTTTTCCTCTGGGAGCCTTGTGCAATGGTGCAAATTCAGCAGGGATCTGTGTTTGCACTTGACGTTTTGCTACTCATTCCCTTTTCAGTTTGTCAGATTAGCAGGGGATAGCGGAAATACATAAATCCCAGTGCTGGATTCTAAAGAATGAATATGGCCAGTTAGGATGGATGAGCATGCAGCAGTGATCATGATGGGGACCCTAGCATAAACAAATGCTGCTGAAATGGCTTCTGATGCTCCAACATAGAAGATGTCTAGGCCAAGACTAAGTCATGTGAGCCATATCAATCTGCTGATGCACTGGGCATTATGGGGGCTGTGCCAATAATGTTCCTGAGCACAAGAACTAGTAGTATTGATGAACTTGCCAATGAAGCCTCCATCCTCAAAATGACTGCAAGCCAGTTACGGTATACTACTTCATTACATCATGTTCCTGATCTGTCTAGATATGTAGGGCATGTCCCTATTTGATGTGTGTGACATCCCGCAGTTTGTAAGTTAAAGGTACTAGATATGTAGGGAGCCCCTTTAAACATTTTCTGAAGACTTTAGGCTGATATAAAGGCTGATTTTTAATATAAATGCAGCTGAAGTCTTAGTTTTTCTTCGGGGGAGCAAAAGTAAATGGATTGAGAAGCAAGATATGGTTTTCAGAATACTTTCAATTTTTTAAACATTTTTCTACTATTTTTTTGGGGCGCAATATTCAGTTAAGGTTGTCATTATCGTATTTAGGAAGGAAAAAAATGACCTTTTTATATTCTAGTTTTAGGAGTTAAGGGAAAGGCATACCATGTATATAAAGACATGAAGATACTCAAATCTCACGCTCTTATGGATATGTATGGCATTTCACAAACCGCTTTGGTGAGCATAGCATCAGTTAGAACATTTTTACAGTAGTGATTTTAAATAAAAGGTTTTTTTTGTTTTTTTTTTGTAAAAATGGAAAGTTACATAGCGTGCATTTCTGGATTGGAAGAAGTTTAGTTATATACTGAAGTATATAGCTATTAAACAGCTGCTAGACCCCCCAGATCCAATCTTGCTCTGAACTCTAGAGGAAGGTTAATATGGAAGTTCAAGGCATGAATATTGCTTTGGCCTCTGTAGGGTGAGGAACAAGTCACTTTTGTACCTTTCCCATTTGGTCTATTGTAACCCGAGGTGAGTCGCAATTTCATGGCCATTTAAAAGTCAAATAAAGCAAGTACTTAGAAATCATCTTCTGGGATTTAAAGGGTGTTTACCTAAGGTGATACAAAATGTGTTCCTCGCAAGATTTCTGCTTATTAGCATGAAAGAGACTTTATTAGGTAATTTAATTTGTTCTGTTAATTTCACCAGCATAATAACCTTGTATATTGGCTTTAAGCCAATAAGAACAAGGGCTTCTATCACATTTTTGTGTCTTTGACCTATTAACCATTACGTAGCAGAAAAACTGTACTTAGGACACAAGTAGGGAATCCGTGCCTTATCAGCTGTTGCTGAACTACAAGTCTCAGAGAGCTTTGTGATCAGCGACAATCTCTGTGTGGGCTTCGGGTAGCCATAGCCTAATTTAGGACTTTATAAAATGTACTAGACTTTTGTGGTAATTGTGTAAATGCTGAAACATGTTTAATTTAAAATTTTTAAAAAATTGAATATCTGAATTTTTGTTTTTCTTTGTGTTTTTTTTTAAAGTATTTCATAAAAATGTTATCTGTTGTATACACACAGTGGTGGTGAAGAGGGCTGTGACTGCAGCAGTTATGAAGGAATCAGCTATCAGTTAGGTTCCAATTTCATAAATCTTGCTTCTGCCCCTACAGTAAAATGGCGGCCTCCACTGTGGGTATTTAATGGGTACACTTTAAAGTTTGCCAAAGCCTGACCTTCTGAAATGTGCTGTTGAGGGCTGATCTAAGACTGCTATTATGTATTGCTGCTTGAAATGGAAAGAATTAAAAAAAGAAAAAAATTCCAGCAGGCATCATGTAAATCATATGGTGTAAACGGACAAAGAAAAAAAAAAACTAATATGGCTGATGGTTTTTTGCAAGTGTTTTCTTCATGGCAACTTTGATTTGTAACTGGAGTAATCTAATCTATAGAAATTCCAAAGCTTACTCTATGAAAATGATACATGAACAGCAGTCAGAGGGAAAAAAGGTCTTCATATGACATCACGCTATTTATTGGTAACTCAGTGGCAGCCAATGCCCATTATCGGTCTATTTACGGGACATGAATGGGGGGAGGGGGGGGACTTTTTGTGCACAATTTCCCTTCTGTCTGTTTCCAAAGTTGTTGTTTTTGATCATTTTTACATTGTACAGTAAAATGGCACCTACTGTCCAAAGCACATTAAAGACGTGTCATTTGCTATAGGCTATGGGATCCCGGTTTGTGGAGTTTTTGGGTGCTAAATGTTGATCATTTAGATCAGATCTTGGGGGATTGGGGCAACAGACTTGGATCTGTTCTGCTATAAGATCATTGGCCACAATGGGGGCTTGTCAAATTTCTATCCATCTGATCGTTGCCATTACACTTGCTCTATAATAAACAGTTGGGGCATTTATTATAAGTTGTGCAAAGAAAATTTCCAACTTTTTAAAGTGAATTTCTTAAAAAAATAAAAATCCTATCCAACACAATCTTTCATAGTAACCTGTGACCATGGACGTGAAGTTAAGGAACATTCCAGGCAAAATGGATACTGTGCTATGTCTAATGCAGGGTCAAAGTGAGTGGCATATGACAGCGGGATTCTCTTGAATCAGCCATGTACTGCCCTTTAGGGCCTCCACTAGATCGAATAACGTATCAGTTTTTATTGACCCTATAACCAGTTTCATATTGACCCGTGTTCAATACTGAATATTACCAAATATTATGATGAAGGTGATGCTGCTGGCCCTAATTTTTCTCTTCTTCTTGATACATGTCAATGCCCTAAACACTCCCCCCAGTGGCAAGTGGGTGTTTTTGTCTAATTTATTTCCAGCAAGTACCTCAATCACTCTGCACAACTGTCTCATTTTCTTGTTGCTTTAATAGAGTGTGATGCCATATCAAGTCAATGTTCTCTCACAATGTACTTTAAGAAAAATTTAAGAAATCAAAAAACTAAAAAAAAAATTGTGACAATTACATGGTCAGGGAACAATAGCAAGTGTAGAATTAAATTAATGAACTTTTAGAACGTACGTGAGATTTCCTATGGTGGGGAAGACTGATCGCTGTGTAGTTTGTCAATTACATATGGGAAAGGTCTTGTCTGTTCAGTGTTAAAGTTGTTGCGTTTGTATTATTAACATGTTAATTGACATAGTTTCAAGATGGATTCATGAAATGTGTTTTTGAGGGGAATAAGAATGCTGTTTGGGCAATAAATTCACCTTGACCTAAGCTGACTCCTTTTGCTTTTATTCGCGCCGTTTCTATAAAAGGCCCTCAAGTTAAGCAAATAAAAGAAATTATCTCAACAAGAGGGATTTGGCAGCCTGTGAGCGATCTTCTGATGGAAATCCCGGACGGGACGATAGATAAATACTTTCATATTACATCACCTAACTCCTAAGGAATGCGTCTGATGATCTCAGGATAGTCAACATTATATTTCGGGGTCCATCACAGATAAAACTCCCTCTGGTTGTTCAAGGCCACATAATATATCTGTGTGGGGCACACTGACACGGGAGTCACTCCTTACAACCATACCCTACTATGGAAAGATATGTTTGCAATCACTTGTAAATGGTTCATTATGATTGCTCATTGCATATATAGTGATATCACATTCTGCAGAGCTGTTGGCATTCACCTCAGCTCCTAATTTGATTACCTCAAAAATGCACTAGAGTTCATCCCATAGAAAGCCATTTAACCAATCAGCATGTTAAAGGAGTATGGAGGAATATGCAAACTCTATGCAGATGTTTGGTTGGATTCGAACCTAAGATCACAGTGCTGCAAGACAATGATACAAACCAGTGAGCCACCATGCTGTCTGCCTTGCTTTTCTTAAAGCTCTTGTCCTGTTTCAGAAGGAAACTGGACTGAAAATGTGACCCACCTGTGATAAAGAATAAATTATTACTTACCCAACTGATCCTGCGCCTTCTTTCTGGTTCTTCTAGCAGGTCTCATTACCCAGCTGCAGTAGTGATGTGATGTCGACAATTACTGGCCTGTTCACATTGTAATGCTGAAGCCGGTAACTGGCTACAGCAGTCACATGTCAACTTGATATAATCGCTGCAGCCGGGTAGACAGATCTCTACTGGGAGAACTGGGCCAGCAGCGTCGGAGCTGTCAGCTAAGTAATGATCTGTTCTTTACTGCACACAGAACACATATATAGACCCCTTTAAATAGATTATTTTCATATTTCCCAATGGCTGTCTGACTTAGAAAAGTCATTTTCAAATACTCTTAGGTAATATTAAGACCCACATCTATTGGCCAGAGCAGCCAACTTCTACAAAGTGCATTTCTTACTCTGAAGAACCCATCAAGTCCATTCATTACAAGGACATGCCTTTGATTGGAATGGCTACTATGCTTTGTTTTCTGTTCCCTGTGGTGGTGGTGGTGCTGCCAGGAAATGAAGGACTCCTCCACTTTACAGCTGAAGTGTTCCAGCATAAGGAAACCCCTTGATTATCTAATCGGGAGACCCATCTAACAAAATCGGATTGTCCAAAGTGGAATACCACTTTGACATAATTAGCTCTATGCATTGTTTAAACTAATTTAATCAGTTTTTATGAGGAGGTAAGTTCTAGATTTGACCACAGTGAATCAATAGATGTCCTATCTCTTGACTCCAAAGCATTTGACACTGTACCACATAAAAGGTTAGTATATAAAATGAGAATGCTTGGCCTGGGAGAAAATGTGTGTATGTGGGTAAGTAACTGGCTCAGTGATAGAAAACAGAGGGTGGTTATTAATGGTACATACTCAGATTGGGTCACTGGTGGGGTACCGCAGGGGTCAGTATTGGGACCTATTCTCTTCAATGTATTTATTAATAAATTTATTATTTGCAGATGACACTAAACTGTGTAAAGTAATTAACACAGAAGAGGACAATACACTGCTACAGATGGATCTGGATAGACTGGAGGCTTGGGCGTAGAAGTGGCAGATGAGACAAATGTAAGGTTATGCACATGGGAAGGAATAATGCAAGTCACCAGTACATACTAAATGGTAAAACATTGGTAACACTGACATGGAAAAGGACCTAGGAATTTTAGTGAACAGCAAACTAAGGCCTCATGCACACAACCGTATGTATTTTGCAGTCCGCAAAAAACATCTGTGTGCATTCAGTATTTTGCGGAACGGAACAGCTGTCTCCTAATAGAACAGAATTATCTTTGTCGGTAATGTGGACAATAATAGGACATGTTATATTTTTTTGCGGAACAGAAATACGGAACCGGAATGCACATAGAGTAACTTCCTTTTTTCTTACGGACACATTGAAATGAATGGTCACGCATACACTCCGCTAAAAAAACGGAACGGTCACAGAAAGAAAACATGTTCATGTGCATGAGCCCTAAGCTGTAGAAACCAGTGTCAGGCAGCTGCTGCCAAGGCATCAAAAGAGACATAGATGCCCGTGATGAGAACATAGCCCTGCCATTTTACAAATCACTAGTCAGACCACACATGGAGTACTGAGCACAGTTCTGGGCTCCTGTGAACAAGGCAGACATAGCAGAGCTGGAGAGGGTTCAGTGGAGGGAAACTAAAGTAATAACTAGAATGGTTGGACTACAGTACCAAGAAAGATTATCAAAATTAGGGTTATTCACTTTAGAAAAAAGACGACTGAGGGGAGATCTAATAACAATGTATAAATATATCAGAGGTCAGTACAGAGATCTCTCCCATCATCTATTTATCCCCAGGACTGTGACTGTGACGAGGGGACATCCTCTGCGTCTGGAGGAAAGAAGGTTTGTACATAAACATAGAAGAGGATTCTTTACGGTAAGAGCAGTGAGACTGTGGAACTCTCTGCCCGAGGAGGTGGTGATGGTAAGTTCACTAAAAGAGTTCAAGAGGGGCCTGGATGTATTTCTGGAGGGTAATAATATTGCAAGTTATAGTTATTCTGATTGCCTGATTGGAGTCAGGAATTTATTTCCTCTAAAGTGAGGAAAATTGGCTTCTACCTCACAGGGGTTTTTTGCCTTCCTCTGGATCAACTTACAGGATAACAGGCCGAACTGGATGGACAGATGTCTTTTTTCAGCCTTATACACTATATTATTATGTAGCTACATGTAACCGATAACCATGAATCAGCAAATGCACCAACCGAGTAAACATTGGTTTGCATGGGAGCTGCATATATTAATCAAGACTATTTACAAGGAATGATCGACCGCCGAACAGTTTATAGAAATCTTTCAGGCCCAGTCTCCGATCAGAGGTAATCGCACATAACCTCTGGCCTGTTCCTGCTATATTATGACTAACATGTAGTCCACATCTTGCTACCATACATGGGTGGCCCACAGCTAGAGAGATTTTTCCTAAACATTACCAAAATATCATCATAAAAACTTGAAGAGACAATATGACTGGTAATCAAACAAGCAATTGTTCGGACTAGTGCCGAACACCTCATGCACATACATTAGCTGTTTTCACCTATCAATACTAGAGATAAGCGAATCTATTCTAAATTAATCAGATTGATTACAAATTTCACAACACAAATCCAAAGCTTTTGTGATAAGTTTCAGATGAATCATGCAAAAATGTCTCCCAGCGCCATTTTACAGTTAATATTTGTGGGAAACCTACAAGGGAAGAAGATGATGAAGAATCACATGACACTGGTAGGGATTAGGGGGAAGGGCTCATAGGCTGAAAGACCACTTCATCAGCCAATCAGGGGGGCAATAGGCAGAGAGATGCCTATGCTGACCAAGAAGAAGAGCCACATTGTATTTAGATTCTGACCAGGTAGGAATGTGTCTTGGCATAAAAACGATTATAGGCATAAGCCACTAGTATTAAACACTACAGGGAGAGAGAAAATTGTGAGGGAGTGAGGGGCCGGAAATACTGTACTTAATACAGCTTCTTGCTGCTCGGCTCAGCATCTTAGTTCTGCACTGGCACTTTTTTGTGTATTATATCCATGTTATTAAATGCATTGCATTATAGCAAAATCATTTATGGCATTAACACCATTTTTTTACCTGTTGTTAAGAGCATAGTTCAAAGACATTTTACAGTAAACACTACATTGTTAAATCTGTATTAGTGGATACATTACTGCATCAGACCAGATGTTTCATCTACATTTTCCTACAAAAATTATTTTGAAACACATAGTTCAAAGACATATTACCGCAAACACTGTATTATTCCCAAAGTAAATTGTCAATACCTCTGTGTTTGTAGAAGGGGAGGGACATATAATTCCACCTTTCTTTAAATTACAGAAAGCACACAATTTTGTAAATAATCTGTATTTACCATGCCTGTGACTTTTCATTTATAGAAAACCTGGGACTTTTCATTCATACGCATCATAATAAAACAAAAGACCTATGCCTTGTTCTTCCAGAGTCAGAATGTAGGCCATAGTTCTCCGTGGCTTTTGAATGGCGCAACATTATTATTGAGGACAAAGAGGATGAGACTGTGGACTGGATGACTCACTCCTTTCAGTAATAGCAGGATAATGTGGGGGTCACCTCTATGTCTGACACCAAGGCCCTGATTTATCATACCTTCACTCCAGAATTCTGGCATCAAAAAGTTGCAAAATAGGGCTTTTGCAGCTTTTTTTTTCACTCGTTTGAGCAAAATGTATGCTATTGCGCAAAAGATTTGCGACTTTTTACACTCACTTGCGCAACTTTTTGCATGTGGTAGGGGGGCAGTGGAAACAACTAGGGATGAGCGAATCAACTTCGGATGAAACATCCAAAGTCGATTCACATAAAACTTTGTTCCAATACTGTACAGAAAAGAAGCTCCGTACAGTATTAGAATGTATTGGCTCTGATGAGCCAAAGTTATTCGCTCATCCCTAGTAGCAACAGTGGCACTTGGGACAAATACAGAGCAGGGAATGGAAATCCTGCAATCACGTATCATAGATAAAAGTGGTGTGGAGGACGAGGATGATTGTGTGTTGGACAGGACTTGGGAAGTGAATAGGGGTGCTGAGTAAGAGGTGACATCAGATGAGGTGGGTGGTGGCCATGGCAGCAATAAGGAGCAGAAGCAACATAAGGCCAAAACCTCCCAATAAAACTGCCAGAGCCAGATCTGATTGTGCAAGTATCTCCCATCTGGCAGTTTTTCCTCACAGTGCCGGAAGACAAAAGATCTGCAGGATTAAATTAAGCCATGGATGTTCAAACATGTAGGCACGAGGGCTCTAATGCAGAACATGAAGCGGCATCACCCAATCTAGTGGGAAAATATTGGGGGCCACCAGCTAGTGCTGTCCTCCTTCGCTTAGTCTTCTTTTTCGGCAGCCAGACAACATCCATGTGCAGTACGGTGTCCTTGTCATCGTAATCATCAGTTACTGTTTCTCCCACTCTGACTCCTCTTCCACTCCATTGTCAGCCATTGATAACGGAGTTAGTGGAAACAACTCTACACACCCAGCAATCCGCTGGTGCGAAAGCATAAAGGGGTATTCCGGTTGTTTGACGTTATCCCCTATCCACACGATAGGAGATAACTATTAAATCAGTGGGGGGTCTTACCTCTGGGACCCCCAGCAATCATGAGAATCGGACCCTTGAACCCCCATGAAATGAATGGAGCGGCCAGTCAGGCATGCGTATGGCCGCTCCATTAATTTCTATGGGAATTCCAGACACATCCAAGCACTGTACTCGGCTATCTCCGGAACTCCCAAGGAACTAATAGTTATCCCCTGTCTTGTATATAGGAGATAAGTTCAAAAAAAGAATAACCTTTTAATTCCAATGTGACTAAGTTGCTGGAGGTGCAGTCTCTACCTTACCACTGGATTCTGCGGCCTTTAGGAAGCTGATGGCATACGCTCAGCCTCGCTGTAAGGTACCTAGCCATCATTATCTCCCACAGACATCCCTGCCTTGTACTTTTATTTAGCTGATTGGCCTGGGTGAGAGCAACCACGCAGACGAACACTTGTTAAAGTGCATCAAGCAGCAAACATCCCACTCGCTGTGTCTTTGCCAATTCCAACTGGGCAAAGTGGTCAGCAATAATGGCAGGAACATTGTGGCCGCGCTGCATTTGAGTGAACTATCACAATCTCCCTCCATGGTGCATGTGATCAATTTAGTCGTGCAATGCTTTCTCAAAAAGTACACTGGCTTGGAGAGGATAATGACTATGTCCTCGCATTTCAGCCATTCTTATGTGGCAAGGAATGCCATCCTGGACTTACAGTGACAGAATGGTCTGCCATTGCTCCTCTTGATCCATCTGTAATGTTCCAACTCATGGGAATTCCACCTTGCATATGCTAGAGCGTCTGTACGAGTAGCATAAAACGGTGAATGATTTTGTCATGCACCAGACAACCTCAGCAGGACGCATGTGTTGTTTTGAGGTCAGGCAGTGGCAACTCACTAGAGTGCAATAGAACTATGGATGCAGACAGCACACGGTTGGATGTCTTCACCTTTGCAGCCCCATTAAAATGAATGGGTTCACACCCTTTCCGCAGAATTGCAGAACAGATGTGGACTCATTCATACAGTTGTGTGAATGAGCCTTAACTTGTAACTTATACCTGAGCTTATTCTAGGCTTTGAAGTCAATGAGGCGGTCTTGTTCAGTGATAGACAGCCTTCTCTCTATGACTGTGCATACACAGATAGCGGTCAACCACTGATAGGACTGTCTCCGTCCTTAACTTCAAAGTTCAGAATGAGCAGGAATTTAAATCAATGAAATATAAAGTTCTACAGATTTTTTTCCACAAAAGTATATAGCAATCTGCTCAGCTCCTTCCTGGAAAAATACCATTTCTCCATTAAAAAAAATAAAATAAATCTAAGTTAAAATATATACCAATATCAATTTTCAGGACAACTGGAACTGAATCGATTAGTTTTAAAATTAGCTGAATTTCAACAAATTTTCTTATCTCTAATCACTACTATAGAGAGGTCTATAGGTGGCACATTATAGTACAGTATCTCAAAATTGAGTACACCCCTCACATTTTTGTAAATATTTTATTATATCTTTTCATGGGACAACACTGAAGATATAACACTTTGATACAATGTAAAGCAGTCAGTGTACGGCTTGTATAACTGTGTAAATTTGGGGTGCCCTCAGCATAACTCAACACAGCCATAAATGTCTAAACAGCTAGAAACAAAAGTGAGTCCACCCCTAAGTGAAAATCGACAAATTGTGCCCACCATTATTTTCCAGCACTGCCTTAATACTCTTGGACATGGAGTTCACTAGAGCTTCACAGGTCACCACTGGAATCCTCTTCCACTTCTCCATGATGACATCACGGAGCTGGTGGATGTTAGAGACCTTGTGCTCCTCCACCTTCTGTTTGAGGATGCCCCACAGATGCTCAATAGGGTTTAGGTCAGGAGACATGCTTAGGCAGTCCAGCATCTTTACCCTCAGTTTTTTAGCAAGGCAGTGGTCATCTTGGAGGTATGTTTGGGGTTGTTATTATGTTGGAATACTGCCCTGTCGCCCAGTTTCTGAAGGGAGTGGATCATGCCCAGCTTCAGCATGTCACAGTACATGTTGGAATTCAAGCTTCCCTCAATGAACTGTAACTCCCCACAGCCAGCAGCACCAGCCCCAAACCATGACACTCCCACCACCATGATTGACTGTAGGCAAGGAACACTTGTCTTAATACTCATCACCTGGTTGCTGCCGCACACGCTTGACACTATCTGAACCAAATAAGTTTATCTTGTTCTCATCAGACCAGAGGACATGGTTCCAGTAATCCATGTCCTTAGGCTGTTACTAATAGCCGGGGCCCTGCTGCATCAGCTGCCATCGCTGTTCGCGGTGATGGCGGCAGATTAACCCCTCACACGCCGCGATCACCGCTGACCACGGCATGTGAGGAGTCTGAGAGAGGGAGGGAGCTCCCTCTGACCTTATCGGCCCCCCGCGCTGCGCTGGCAGGGGGCCGATGGTTGCCATGGCAACTCCGACACCTCACACAGGCATCAGAGCTGCCATGTACGGAAGTCTAGGGGATCCAGCCTGAGGGCTGGGTCTCCCAGGCAAAATGTATTGTACTGAATTGAAACAGGGATCAAACCCTGAAAATGTGAAGTCCCATAGTGGGACAAATGTAAAAAGTAAATAAAAGTGAAAAAAAAGTGTTTTTTTAATTAAAAAAAAAATTAAGTTTCAAGTAAAAAAAAAAAGAAAAAAGCCCCCTCACCATAAAATTGTTTTTTTTTTAAAAAAAACAAAAAGTAAAAAAACACACATAATAGGTATCGCCGCGTCCGTCACAAAGTGCTCTATAAAAATATCACATGATCTCCCACCTCAGGTGAACGCCATAAAAAATTAAAAAAAAAAACGGAGGGAAAATGCCATTTTTTGGTCACCTTACATCACAAAAAGTGTAATTCCAAGCGATCAAAAAGACGTATGTACCCCAAAATAGTGCCAATAAAACCGTCATCTCTTCCCGCAAAAAACAACACCGTATAATCCGGGGGTATTGGCAGTGTGCTGTTGCATTGTATGTATTATCCTTTCCTTGTGCAATCAGCCATAGCAACGTGCATCTGCGCACTGGGATGTGCTGACTGAAATTCCGCTTTTATTCTTTGTAAGTTTGTACTGGAGGTGTGGCTACTCCATTTAGTCATGCACTCCTGACTAGCCCCGTCTGCCCCATAGGCTGATTTTAATTAGTGTAACAACAAAGCCGAGTGGACTCGGCATGCATGCTGGTATCTGCATCCCTATATTAGTGGAGGCCCTTGAAGCACCATAAATGGCAAAAGGCAGAAGGGACCCAGCATGCATGTGGAACCAAAACCCCCTTGATTATACGGAAGCCAAGGTTGGCACATAACAGGTAGGAAATAGTGTTAGGTTCCCGTTCTACAGAGATCACCTTGACGATTTGGTGGACGGGCCCAGATGATTTTGTACAAAATATATTTGCCAAGAATCTCTAATTTACTAAACAAGCATAGCATTAGCTTCAGAATACCTCATATTACTATGGCATTTTGTGCTTTATCTGGTTGGCAGTGTGCCATTGCATTGTATGTATTTTTCTTTCCTTGTGCATTTAGCCATAGCAACGTGCACCTGCGCTCTGGGATGTGCTGACTGAAATTCCTCTTTTTTTCTTTGTAAGTAAAACTAAAATACATTAAAAAAAGTAGACATATTAGGTATCACCGCGTCTGTAAAAACCTGCTTAATAAAAATATCACATGATTTAACCCCTAAGGTGAATTTCATAAAAAAATAAAATAAAAACTCTGCCAAAACAACCATTTTTTTTGTCACTTTGCCACATAAAGTGTAATATTGAGTGATCAAAAAATCATAGGTACCCAAAAATGCTACCTATAAAAACGTCAACTCTTTCCGCAAAAAAATGAGCCTCTACACAAGACGATCGGAAGAAAAATAAAAGAAATGTAGCTTTTAGAAAATGAAGACACAAAAACATAATTTTTGTTTTGAAAAATGCTTTATTATGTAGAACTGAAACAGAAAAAAAATACACATATTTGTTATTGTCGCGTCTGTATCAACCTGCTCTATAAAAACACATGATCTATCCTGTCAGGAGAACTCAGTAAAAAACAAAAAATAAAAACTGTGCCACAACAGCCATTTTTTTGTTACCTTGCTTCACAAAAAGCGTAATATCGAGCAATCAAAAATCATATGTACCACAAAATAGTACCAATAACCTCATCTTGTAGTTTACAAAATGGGGTCACTTTTTGGGAGTTTCTACTCTAGGGGTGCATCAGGGAGTCTTCAAATGTGACATGGCAACTTAAAATTATCCCAGCGACATCTGCCCTCCAAAATCCATATGGCGCTCCTTTCCCTCTGTTCCCTGCCATGTTCTCTTACAGCAGTTTACCACCACATGTGGGGTGTTTCTGTAAGCTGCAGAATCAGGGTAATAAATATTGAGTTTTCTTTGGCTGTTAACTCTTGCTGTGTTACAGGGACAATAGATTAAAATGGAAAATCTGCAAAAAAGTGAATTTTTGAAATTTCACCTCCATTTTCCTTTCATTCTACTGGAACACCTAAAGGGTTAACAAAGTTTGTAACATTAGTGTTGATTAACTTGATGGGTGTAGTTTCTAAAATGGGATCATTGATGGGTGGTTTCTATTATGTAAGCGCCACAAAGTGACTTGATAACTGAACTGGTCCTTGAAAAGTGGGTTTTGGAAATTTTCTTAAAGATTTTAAGAATTGCTTCTAAAATTCTAAGCCTTCTAACTTCCTGAAAATTATGAATTTTTCCAAATTTTCTGTAAATTTTGGAATTTTTTATCAATAAAGGTGAAACATATTGACTCAAATTTACCACTAACATGAAGTACAATATGTCACGAGAACAATCTCAGAATCGCTTAAAAAGCGTTCCAGAGATATTACCACATAAAGTGAAACATGTCAGATTTGAAAAATGTAGCTTGGTCTTTAAGGTGAAAACTGGCTGTGTCTTGAAGGGGTTAAAGAAGAACTCCCGCAAAAATTTTTATTCCATGTCCTGCTAGAAATGTACAGTGCCTACAAGTAGTATTCAACCCCCTGCAGATTTAGCTGGTTTGATAAGATGCAAATAAGTTAGAGCCTTCAAACTTCAAACAAGAGCAGGATTTATTAACAGATGCATAAATCTTACAAACCAAAAAGTTATGTTGCTCAGCACACAGCATCTTATGTGTGGACAGGAAGTCTAATTTTCTATGCATTCCTATGGGAGCCTCACTCTGAGTCTCATAGGAATGAATAGAGAATTAACTGGCTTCCTGTCCTGGGTCAGTTGGAGGTCAGGGAGTTGGTCACATGACCCAGCTACAATAAGAAGAGAGTGGATAACTCATAAATACAGTCTCTGATAAGAAAATGACATTCACTACAGATTATATCATGCACCTTTTTAACAGGTCAGAGAATAAAAATTTTTGCGGGAGTTCTTCTTTAATATCATATTGCTTGTTATACATAAATCTGGTTGGCGCAGTATTAACCCCTTAAGCCACCATGATGTACCTGAACATCAAGGGTTGAACTGCATTAAGCCTCCATGACGTACAGGTTTGTCATGGCTGCAAACTGTCACCATGTCTACAGACACACAGCCAGGGATTTCAGCTAACCGGCATGGGCCCAATCAGAGCGTTCCCAGGCCAGTGATCTCCCTGATTGGCTAGTATGTATAGACTAGCTAATCAGAGTATAGTAATGCCAGCTGAAAGGTTCTGATCAGTGGCCCAAAACCCCCCGCACCTACAGGCACTGATGACGACTGTTTAACCCCTTTCATGCTGTATGGAAGGGGTTAACAGGGAGGGAGCTCCCTCTCCCATTGGGCTGCTGTGGCGGTGTCTGACAGGTCCTGATCAGGCTTAGAGTAAATGAAAATACACTGCAATACACTATACAGTACTATAAAAATATTATGTGATCTAAGGTAAATGCCATTAAAAAAAAAACTGCCAAAAAAAGCAATTTTTTGGCACCATCCATCACAAAAAGTGTATTATCAAGCGATCAAAAAGTCCAATATAGACAAAAAACAGTATCTATCAAACCATCACCTAATTCTCAAAAAATGAGCCCCTACATGAAACAATAGCCCAAAAAACTTTAAAAAATTTTGGCTTTCAGTAAATGGAGACACAAAAACATGATTTTTTTCCCCACAAAAAATGCTTTTATTGTTTCAAACCAAAATAAATAAATAAAAAAAATTGACAACATAGACATATTAGGCATTATCGCGTCCCTTTTCTAAAATGGGGTCATTTATGGGTAGTTTCTACTATGTAAGGCCCCACAAAGTGACTTCATAACTAAACTGGTCCTTAAAGTGGGTTTTGAAAATTTTCTTAAACATTTTAAAAATTGCTTCTAAAATTCTAAACTTTCTAAATGTCCTAAAAAATAAAAATGTAAAGTATTAACTATTTTGCGAGGTATCACTATCTGCCTTTTTTATAAATAAAGCTGATTTATATTGACCTAAATTTACCACTATCATGAAGTACAACGTGTCACACGAAAACAATCTCAGAATGGCCTGGATAAATAAAAGTGTTCCAAAGTTATTACCACATAGTGATGCATGTCAGATTTCCAAAATTTGGCCTGGTCCTTAGAGTCCATTCACACGTCCTGAAAATGGGTCTGCATCCGTTCCGCAAAATTGCGGAACGGGTGCAGACCCATTCATTTTCAATGGGGCCACACTTCCGGACCGCGGCCTCACAAAAAAATAGAACATGTCCTATTCTTGTCTGCAGCTATGGACAAAAACAGGCATTTCTATTATAGAGCGGCCATGTTTGGTCCGCAAAACACTTGCAGACGTGTGAATGTACCCTTAAGGTGTAAAATGGCTCGGTACTGAAGGGGTTAAGGATCCTAAACATAGGGGGCTCGGAGGCAGCATTTGCACTCACACTGGTGGTGAAGGGAATCCAAAGGCTTCTCTGCTACAGAAGAGAGTATAATAAACATCATGGGTGGGCGCCATATTACAGATTTCTAGGAGCTCCAAGGTCCTCTCTGTGTTATTTTACATAATAAAAGTTTGTGTTTACGTTTGTTTTTTTGTTTTTATAATTTATTTCTGACTTCATTATTTCTGGGCTTGGAAAATGAAACCTACAATGTGACTGGTTACTACGTGTCAATTTTTTTTTTTTTAGTCTAACAAGCTCATTAGCGTTCACATAGCAATGCCAACTGGAATGCTTTCACCTGCATAAACTGGCACTGGACACAGTTTCTCCACGCTGACGACACACAGTGATACACAGCTGCCAATAGCTCAAATTGCTCCTTTTGTGTCTTTGGCATTTATAAAAGGCGTCGGTCACCAAACAGCATTTCAAAGTACATTTCTTATCACGTATCTATGACTACAAAGTCACAGTGGAAAATTATCCAAATTGTTTCAGCTTCACGCAATAAGAACAAAAAAAAGATTTACCCAATAACCTGGGCACAAAAAAGCCTTGTTCTACCAGAAACGATGAACAAAAATAACACTTTTGTTTAGGTGCAAAATGTAGTTTCTGGACCTTTTCACCCTTTGAATGCAGAAAAGAAAACATTTTAGCTAGCCATTTCTCTTTTTTAATAGCTTAGTGTCAAAGTACATTGGGAAAATGGGGAAATTACTCATTTGAGAACAAAATGAGATTTTTCAAAAATATAAAAAAAATTCCTGGATGTAACAGTTGGTTACATTATAAAAATACATCTCTCTATCCTAGTGTCTTGTCTTCTCAAAATGTTAACATTTATCAATTGTGCATTTTATGTTAGAAAGTTCCTCAACAATAAAACAATTACAGATTTGTTTGTATGTTTAAAAACAGCAGTGATAAGTCATGTGACCGCAGAAGCCAATCATTACAGACAGTTGAGGACAGTGATTAAAGCGATAAGGTACCATATCGAGACACATTACAGTATCTGTGATGTGCACTGTGATGTACCAGGATGTGTACCAGGATCTGTGGCTGCAGCGGTGACGTGCATTATCCAGTATTTATTTAGTCAGCCAGCCACCAATTGTGCAAGTTCTCCCACTTAAAAAGATGAGAGAGGCCTGTAATTGACATCATAGGTAGACCTCAACTATGAGAGACAAAATGAGAAAACAAATCCAGAAAATCACATTGTCTGATTTTTATAGAATTTATTTGCAAATTATGGTGGAAAATAAGTATTTGGTCAATAACAAAAGTTCATCTCAATACTTTGTTATATATCCTTTGTTGGCAATGACAGAGGTCAAACGTTTTCTGTAAGTCTTCACAAGGTTGGCACACACTGTTATTGGTATGTTGGCCCATTCTTCCATGCAGATCTCCTCTAGAGCAGTGATGTTTTGGGGCTGTTGCTGGGCAACAAAGACTTTCAACTCCCTCCAAAGGTTTTCTATGGGGTTGAGATCTGGAGACTGGCTAGGCCACTCCAGGACCTTGAAATGCTTCTTACAAAGCCACTCCTCTGTTGCCCTGGTGGTGTGCTTGGGATCATTGTCATGCTGAAAGACCTAGCCATGTTTCATCTTCAATGCCCTTGCTGATGGAAGGAGGTTTGCACTCAAAATCTCACGATACGTGGCCCCATTCATTCTTTCATGTACACAGATCAGTCGTCCTGGTCCCTTTGCAGAGAAACAGCCCCAAAGCATGATGCTGCCACCCCCATACTTCACAGTAGGTATGGTGTTTTTTGGATGCAACTAAGCATTCACTCTCCTCCAAACACGACGAGTTGTGTTTCTACTTTGGTTTCATCTGACCATATGACATTCTCCCAATACTCTTCTGGAACATCCAAATGCTCTCTAGCAAACTTCAGACGGGCCCGGATATGTACTGGCTTAAGCAGGGGGACACATCTGGCACTGCAAGATCTGAGTCCCTGGCGGCGTAGTGTGTTACTGATGGTAGCCTTTGTTACGTTGGTCCCAGCTTTCTGCAGGTCATTCACTAGGTCCCCCCGTGTGGTTCTGGGATTTTTGCTCACAGTTCTTGTGATCATTTTGACCCCACGGGGTGAGATCTTGCGTGGAGCCCCTGATCGAGGGAGATTAACAGTGGTCTTGTATGTCTTCCATTTTCTAATTATTGCTCCCACAGTTGATTTCTTCACACCAAGCTGCTTGCCTATTGCAGATTCAGTCTTCCCAGCCTGGTGCAGGTCTACAATTTTCTTTCTGGTGTCCTTCAACAGCTCTTTGGTCTTCACCATAATGGAGTTTGGAGTGTGACTGTTTGAGGTTGTGAGAGCCAGCAATCTTGTTTGTAAGTTACCAAATACTTATTTTCTACCATAATTTGCAAATAAATTCTTTAAAATCAGACAATGTGATTTTCTGGACTTGTTTTCTCATTTTGTCTCTCATAGTTGAGGTCTACCTATGATGTCAATTACAGGCCTCTCTCATCTTTTTAAGTGGGAGAACTTGCACAATTGGTGGCTGACTAAATACTTTTTCCCCACTGTAAATCAGTACAGCATTGAATGGCACTGGGGAAAGGGGTATAAGTAGTATAAGACAGATTTTTTGTTATTTTGGGGTTTGTCCAGGATATTTAATGATCTCTGACTAAACCTTTACGAGAACTTGACTGCAACTCTTCATTTCCCCTGCAGCACCAACACGAGGGAAATAAAGCATTACAGAGTATCCATTTAAATCAATATCAGTTGGCTGTCCATTCAATGATAGGACAGCCAGAACCTCCAAAGCAAGAGACATTCTTTATGGGCACTCTCCACTAAGTCCAACAGATCAGGGTCTCTTTATTGCCATTGTTCACTCAGGCCAATAGAATAGGATCTTGAATCATTGACCGACTCCCACAGAAGATGATGCTAACTGCTGCTGCACTCTTCTCCAGCTAATTGGTGGTGGTTACCAATGCAGAACTCATAAAGCCCTGTTATTTGAAATTGTCTTTTCTAAACCAGACAACTCCTTTAAGATGGAGAAGAATGTCCCTGTCTTGGTTATAGAGTTCATGTATATACCCCAATCCCTTCCAACCCTCCACCCCTTCTAATTTTCCAACCACATCTCAAAATACTCATCTCGGTAAGATACATAGATAAGCATAGGTAAGCTTTGACAATCACCTATTGTGAATGGTGGATACTATCTTAGCTATAAACAGAGGTGATATCATTACAGGCAGGATTAGAATAACAGATAAGTCATCTGCACAGACCAAGAAGTGGCGCCTATTATTAGGCCTAGTGTGAAAACTGCAGGATCTATGGATTTGTTTAAATATACTGACATGTAAAATTAAAAATAACCTCCACAAAATTTTAAAATGTTAAACATACAAGCATGATTTAAGGAGGTTGCCCATGAATATTTACTTCTTATCTAATGCCTACAGCCTGCCTTCTGAAACAAAAAAATCATACCTGCTGCCTGTACTGTGGTCCTCCATGCTGCCTCCGATATGTCCATGTTCTGTTGACCAGACACACCTGGAGCTCCATGAGCATGGTCACATGCTCCGCTGCAACCAATGACTGGCTTCAGCGGTGATGTGCTATTTGTGGCCATGTCACTGCTGAAGCCAGTCATTGGCTGCAGCTGAGCACATGACTATGCCCATACTAAGCTGGATGTAAACACTTCGGGGACTGGAAAATGGACACAGCATGGAGGACTGGAGTGGCGGGAGCAGGTATGAATTTCCTGTTTCAAGAGGCAGGCTACAGATATTAGATTAAAAAATATATATATTTTAAAATTAGAAAACAATATTTTGTTCTTTTTTTTTTTTTACTCACGGCTATTTACTTTTACACTAGCCACTGAGGCAATGACTCAATTTAGCAAAATTTTGGAAACTTTTACTGGAATTTCTGTAGCTATACTTCAGACTTTAACTTTATCATCTAGAACTTGAGTGATAGGGTTTTTCACAATTTCCTGGCACGAAAAACAGGATACATTGTTTAATAAGCTGGTTGCCTTTTCCTGTGTCGATGTTTCAGCTACTCCACTAATTTAGACACCTTTGTGGCTCCAAATTGGCAGCAGGCTAGTTCAGACAGGGCTGGACTGTTATTCATCACAAGACCTGGCTTAATATTTCCTGTCCAACATCTATGGAAATAAATGGCAGATCGAAATGTACTGCCCAAAATACAAGGTATATAATACAATCCTACTTGTGTTTTATTTCACTGGGAGCTATAATGGAGATTCCTGGCTTTCACTGACATGTCAAATAGACAATTCGTCTCAGTACAATTTCTGGTAAATTGAATTAACATTTCAGCTAACCACTTTAGCCAATGTTAAAAGTGATGTGGATTTATATTATCCCAATGCTACATTAATGTATCTTAAAAATAATTACTTTGGTTTACGATAGGATGTGAGAAATGGAAATGGAGCCAGGTAGCCAATGTGCCTAGAAAATCACTGCTGGCACCTATTTGGGTTATTTCCTATAAATGTGTATGTATGTTTTATTTATTGGCAGCAAAATATTCTAACTGGATTCTAGAATTCTACAGTATATTGTCCACTCCATGGTTCATCTCTATTCTAGGAGGTCCACATAAATTACTGCCAGGGGGGGGGCCACGCATTACTGTGGGCACTATAGGGGCATTAATGGGGGAACTATAGGGACAATACTTGGGGCAAGGGGGGAATTACTGTGGGCACTATAGGGACATTACTGGGGACAGGGGACATAACTGTGGGAACTATAGGGAAATTACTAGGGGGCATTACTGTGGGCACTAAAGGGATGTTACTGAGGACACTGTGGGGCATAATTATTACTGGAGGCACAATATGGGGCGTTATTAATGGGCACAATACATAATATTATTAATGCTGGAATCATTATTATTGCTTGATGCATTGTGGGCATTATCAATACTGGGAGAACTGTGGTGACATTATTATTCCTGGGGGAACTATAGGGGAACTATTATTACTGAAGGCAAAATACATAATATAATTAACAATGGGGGCATTATTATTGCTTGAGGCACTATTATTGGGTTCATTTTTATTACTGGGGGCAAGAAGGTGGCATTTTTAATACTGGAGCATTATTAATATTGGGGGCACTGTGGGGGCATTATTATTACTGGGGAAATTATAAGGGGCACTTTAGGGGCATTATTAATACTGGGGGAAGTATAGGGGGCACTGTAGGGGCAATACTTTTACTAGAGGCATTATTCATACAGGAAGCTAATCAGTGGTATTGTTATTGCTGGGATCAGGCATTATTCTTACTGTGGGCACTATAGGGGACCTTTTTCTACAGTATATTATTTGGGGGAACATGGGAGCACAGTACTGAAGGTAGCAGGAGGATGACAATGTTGAGACACCATGGTTAGGAGGATGATGGAAATTTGAGGACTCTAAGCTGTCTTTGTGTCAAACTGCAAAAATATAACATGAAAATATGTTATCATGTATTGTCTGGTCCTAATGAAAAGATGAGGAAAGAGAACATTTATATCACAGGAGATGTCACCGGATGTATGTGGTGCTGTATTACCTTGTATGTATGGGAACGCTGAAAGACCAGGCAGGATGCTGAAGGCTTTGCGCTGCGGCCTGCGTTTCAAATCCACATCCCCTTTCTACATATCTTAATTAGAGACAAGAGGAGGAGGACAGGACATGACAGTTGGCACTGGTCACAACAAAGGGGCCATTCCTAGGGAGGTTTTTAGTTCTACTATGGCCGTACTGGGGCACCGCTTACTCGAGTTGATCCGGCCTACTCATGTTGGCCCCACCTTCTGTCAATCTGGGCCCGCCTACAACATAGGGCCACTTTTAGTTTATATGTCCAAGGCCACTTTAAATTCCCAATCCACCCCTACTCAATATGGTCCTTGTAGGCTGTCACAGCTATCTGGAGCCTTGCTGACTACAGTGCATTCCACAGCTGCTGAAAAGTGCATGGGGAGGATCCATAGAACAAACATAACAATCGAGGTGGTCCAACAGATGTTCACTTGGGTTAAAGTCTGATGAATTAGGAGGCCAAGGTAGTACTTGGAAGTCTTGGTCATGCTCTTCCACAGCTATTTCTAGCTGTGTGACATGTTGCATTGTCTTGCTGTAAGATCCCATCCTCCTCAGGGAAGACAATCAGCAAGTATGGGTATATAGGATCTGCAAGGATGGATTCATACTCAAAATGACTGAGAGTGGTTGGGCAGAATACATACAGTCAAAATGGTCACATTGCCAAGAATACTGTATCTATTTCGATCTCTTCCCACGCCAATAACGGGCTCTGCTCTGAGGACCCTACAGACAGAAATTTTCCGCTTTATATGGGCCTATAAGAGACCACGGATAGCCAGACATACACTCACCGGCCACTTTATTAGGTACACCTGTCCAACTGCTCGTTAACACTTAATTTCTAATCAGCCAATCACATGGCGGCAACTCAGTGCATTTAGGCATGTAGACATGGTCAAGACAATCTCCTGCAGTTCAAACCGAGCATCAGTATGGGGAAGAAAGGTGATTTGAGTGCCTTTGAACGTGGCATGGTTGTTGGTGCCAGAAGGGCTGGTCTTAGTATTTCAGAAACTGCTGATCTACTGGGATTTTCACGCACAACCATCTCTAGGGTTTACAGAGAATGGTCCGAAAAAGAAAAAACATCCAGTGAGCGGCAGTTCTGTGGGCGGAAATGCCTTGTTGATGCCAGAGGTCAGAGGAGAATGGGCAGACTGGTTCGAGCTGATAGAAAGGCAACAGTGACTCAAATTGCCACCCGTTACAACCAAGGTAGGCAGAAGAGCATCTCTGAACGCACAGTACGTCGAACTTTGAGGCAGATGGGCTACAGCAGCAGAAGACCACACCGGGTGCCACTCCTTTCAGCTAAGAACAGGAAACTGAGGCTACAATTTGCACAAGCTCATCGAAATTGGACAGTAGAAGATTGGAAAAACGTTGCCTGGTCTGATGAGTCTCGATTTCTGCTGCGACATTCGGATGGTAGGGTCAGAATTTGGCGTCAACAACATGAAAGCATGGATCCATCCTGCCTTGTATCAACGGTTCAAGCTGGTGGTGGTGGTGTCATGGTGTGGGGAATATTTTCTTGGCACTCTTTGGGCCCCTTGGTACCAATTGAGCATCGTTGCAACGCCACAGCCTACCTGAGTATTGTTGCTGACCATGTCCATCCCTTTATGACCACAATGTACCCAACATCTGATGGCTACTTTCAGCAGGATAATGCGCCATGTCATAAAGCTGGAATAATCTCAGACTGGTTTCTTGAACATGACAATGAGTTCACTGTACTCAAATGGCCTCCACAGTCACCAGATCTCAATCCAATAGAGCATCTTTAGGATGTGGTGGAACGGGAGATTCGCATCATGGATGTGCAGCCGACAAATCTGCGGCAACTGTGTGATGCCATCATGTCAATATGGACCAAAATCTCTGAGGAATGCTTCCAGCACCTTGTTGAATCTATGCCACGAAGAATTGAGGCAGTTCTGAAGGCAAAAGGGGGTCCAACCCGTTACTAGCATGGTGTACCTAATAAAGTGGCCGGTGAGTGTATAATGCACCTACATAAGAGTGTAGGTGGCCTTTCAGTCCCACACTTATATAAATACTATGTCGCAGCTAGACTATCACAGTTGGCCTCGTTCAATGCTCTCTCTCATCTCCCACAATGGGTCACCTTAGAGTCCGATTTACTACAACCTGCATCCCCATTAGCGTTAATATGGTCTCCTGACATCCCTTTGGGGACGATTGACCCAGTAGCAAAAATTCCCTACCTCATGTTACAACTTTGGAGGAAGGTTCGGTTCAAGCATAAGCTACAAAGTCCCATCTCTCCCTTACTTCCACTATTCAGAAACCCCCTATTTCCACCTGGCTTATCACCTACTGAGTTCATCTGGTGGAAACATACTAAACTGCGCTGTGTTGGTGATTTTCTGCTTCGCTCTAAGCTCATGTCCAGGGCATACTTTTTATCTACTTTCTCCCCCCCCACCCTCTGAACTCTTCAGAACCTCCCAGGTCTTCCATTTCTTAACGTCCCAGATCCCAGCCGCTAATATGATAGTATACACACCATTCGAGAGACTCTGTAGATACAGAGCTTTAGAGAAGGGCTCACTCTCCTGTATTTACTCTATCCTAAACGCACCACCTCCTGACGTCAAATTATCATTCATGCATGGATGGGAGGTTGATTTGAGAGAGACTCTTACCATGGAACAATGGGTTCAATGCTGCACTATGATAAGTAAAGGGAGTTGGCAGGTTACCTTAATGGAGACCTCCTTGAAGATTCTTCATAGAACCTATTTTGTTCCCTCCAGACTACATGTTATTTTCCCCACAGTCTCTCCCTTGTGCTATAGAGGTTGCCAGTCCATTGGAAACACCCTTCATATATGGTGGACGTGTGCGGTGGTTCGTAAGTTTTGGACTAATATTAAAAGAGGGTTATATGAAGTATTCGGGAAAGATATTCCCCTATCAGTGCCTATATATCTATTAGGCCTCAAACCACCGACGTTTAACTATACAGAATATAAACTTCTCCAATTTATCCTGATGTCAGCCAGGATTCACATAGCTTCCAGATGGCGAACACCCTCTCTCTCAATATCAGCTGTTATTCATAGGGTTAATACTATTACACTGTATGAAAAATTAAATGCTACGCTACAGGATACCAGGGAGCGTTATCTGCAGGTTTGGAACCCCTGGCTGACGTGCTCCAATTCCCCTAATTTGCAATATTATTTGTCTTTATAACCAGATATTCTAATTTGTGGGGGACCACTTAATATCTCCATATCCCCTTTCTTCCCATTCATACCCCTGACCGGGGGAGTCCCAAAGACCGTTATTCCTTCCTCTCTGCTAGATATAGTTTCGACAGAATTAGACGACTCATGTTAATTGATATTATTTTTCTTTTTATTGTTGTATAACTGTTCCGTTCATACAATGGATTTCCATATTCAATGTACTCTATACGCAAATGTACCCATAGGAGAAATTTTTCTGCTTTCTGTATACATTCCTGTACCACATTTGTGATTTCTCCATGTTTGCAATTACCTCAATAAATAATTTTTGGAATTAAAATGACTGAGAGTGCCTTCCACATCGATGCATGAGACCAGAGAATGGCCACGAAAACATCCCCAGACCATAAAGCTGCCACTATCAGCTTGTGTTCCTCCAGCAGTGGTTGCAGTGTTTTGCAAGTTTGTTCTCTGATGTTTCTTTCCTGACAAGCCAACATCCATCCATTCGATGAAGCAGAAAATGCGACTCATCGGAGAAGCCAATCAGCGGAGGTCCAATTCCAATACTGCCGTGAAAAATGAAGCTTTTATTGCTGATGCAACTTCGCCTGTCTGCTTCAGAGCCCCATATGCAGTAGAGTTTGCTGAACTGTTGTTATAGACACACATCTGGTAGCCATCAGGTTCCTTTTGGTGGTGAGCTGCTCCACTCTTCGGTGTCGGTTCACTCTTTCACCTCATTTCACCTCAACTGCAACGATGCCATTTGTCCACTCACAATACACTTTCACCACAGCAGCGCACAAAAAGTTTATAAAATGAGCAGTTTCAGAACTACTGCCACACTTGGTCCAAATGCCAATAATCATCCCTTCTTTCAACTCTGATAAATTGTCCCTTTTACCCATGACAGCAACGAGGGATATGTGTGCATATAGCCTATCGCACACCTTATATAACCACCAAGCCAACTCACATGTGACTTTTTTCAAGAGCTATGTGCTGCTGATATCAAAGGTAGGAAGTATAAGGCATAATAATGTGACTCAACTGTGTACCACAAGCATTCCGCAGAACTGTACTTAGGGTGTTACCATTCACATCAGTGCTTCACAATATACACTACCAGAAAGTAAAAAAGGGACCAACGTAGTGATCAAAGTTCCAAGAGCCTTACTTTACATATAGATGTGTGGGGGTGTCATTAGCTTTTATTTGTGGAAGGAACATTGACCAGCCTTTGGTATGCCCAGAACATCATGGAACTAGTTCTACTGCCTGTTTTGACTAAGCCCATGATAAACAACATGCTCTTCAGGGTATGGAGCAGCTTCCCTGGACAGCTCGATTGGCAGATCTCTCCACCATCGAGAATGTCTAACACTGAATAGGGCAATGGAACTTCCAAGCACAGCAACCAACAACTACCTTGGCTGAGCTACAAGTCCAAGTTGAAAAAGCTTGGAATTACATACCACAGGAGGATATCCAGCATCTGTATGACAGTTACCAAATTACCAGAGTGGCAGCAAGGGGGGATGCTACACAGTATCAATGTGACCCTCCCTCAACATATACTCTGCTATACAGCACAAAATAAAGGGTGCACTAACTTGGTTGAGTGATCACTGACCAATCACCTCTAGCAGTTTACACTGTCAAAGCTCAATTGCATTAAGTTTTCTGAAATATAGTACATGCACACTAGGCCCAGTTACATAGGAAGCCAGTTAACCTAAGAAAATGGTTGGCACACTAATGTGTCCTGTTCTGGTGCTCAGTGGTTGGGTGATTTCCCAAATATAATGTAGAATACACCACGGCACTCAGTAAATAGTTCCAAAGAGGTATATATTTATTATTCCATGCAGTTATATTATTTAGATAAGGCCAACGTTTCGGTCCTTTCCAGGACCTTGTTCATGGCCAATGAGTCAGAAAAAAAGTGTGCATCACTGTTGGATGCCACTATCGAGCAGCGATGCACGCTTTTCTTCTGACTCATAGGATGAAAATATTAAAAACACTGCCAACTTCTTTTCAAAAGATACTGGTCTGTCAAAAAAATTTCAACCAAAGAATGTTTGTTTTGATTAAAATCGTTTGTTCTGATCAACAAAAATTCTTTGGTTGAAATTCAGCAATGAACGATCGTGTAAGCCAACCCTTAACAGTTTAGATTGTATCTGGTTACTATTAGATTTCAACTCAAGACTCCAGATGTGAAAAGGAACACGAGTGACAAAATGATAGCTCCAAAATGGCTGTAAATTTATGTTTCCTTCCAGTATCAAATAACAAATGAAAGCATAAGACACAGAGACAGGACAAGATTTCCATGTACTTAAAGGGGTTCTGCGGTTCTGTCTATCCCCTGGATAGATCATTAGTATCTGATCGGCGGGGGTCCGACACCCGGAACCCCCGCCAATCAGCTGTTTGAGAAGGCAGCGCCACGCCCTTCTCTGTGTTTACCGCAGGCCCAGTGACGTCATGACTAGTTTCACTGGCCTGGGCGCGGCTAAACTGTGTTCACTTGAATGGAGCTTAGCCCCGCCCAGGCCAGTGATACTAGTCGTGACGTCACTGGGCCTGCGGCAAACAGCTGATCGGCGGGGGTCCCGGGTGTCGGACCGCCGCCGATCAGATGCTGATGATCTATCCTCTGCTTTGAGCCAGCAGGGGGGAAATTGCTGCTGGCCATATATTCCCCCTGAATAGTCAATATATGGCCAGGTCAAGTCCCCCAGAAGAACTGATTTTTCTTAACATGTACAATATCTAGTTTGAGTACTGTAGGAGTCCTAAATGGAGAATCCCTCTGTGATGTCCATATGCACCAACAGGACATATGGACAGCGGAAGTGTTATTGAAATCACCCCTTTATTCAACCCTCACCAACCAATCTAAGCTGTACACTGTCTACATTTTTATTTCTCTTGTAACATTATGTAATAAGCATGCAATGTAGCATTACATGCCAGTCATTCATATGACATAGACAGTTCAAGTCCACTTGAGCGAGAGCAAATGCTTGTTAGCTTCTCCAATTTGGTCACAGAGGAGATCCAAAGCAGTGGACCCTACCCCCTCCATGACGTCCATATGCTTTAACAGAACATATGGACAAGGGATGTCTGGATGGGACAACACCAGCATTTTAAAAGGGAATCTGTCAGCAGTTTTCCAATCACTGCACTCTAAATGGTACCGGATGTCTATTCTGTGAACTGGATACATGAAAGCTTCTAGGGCCCAGCAGCTATTCATCTCCGTTGGCATATATTTCTGACACTCTTTAAATTACTTTTTACCTTATTTTCTTGTATTATAAAACATTGAATATCTCTACTACTATTCTTTTAGGTGTCTTGAGGGCTGACTTTATACTACAATAACATTTCTCATAGTTGCTGATGAAGTCATTATGCATTTACGCATCTCAAAAACCTATATAAAGAATATTTATTGCCTAAAATCAGATATGATATTGGGAGAAGAACAGAACCTCCTGCTACCCAGGTTACATTTTATTAAAATGCTTTACAAAGGAGTGATTCCATTTTCCTTCTACAATATAATTGCTTCTGCCGCTTATGTCATCAGAAGAGTAAAAAAAAAAATGGGGCTGTTCCTGGCTGTGATTAAATCACTCAGCGTCACACTTGCATTTTTCCAGAGATTCTCTATCAACTTTATTATATCAGAGATAGCCACTTCTTTGTTCTAATCCTTTTGCTGGGTCTCCAGGCAAAATATGGTTTGAGAATTAAGGGACAGTGCCAATTCTCCGAGCAAAACAGGAAAGCGTTCCAAACTGTCGAGGAAAATCAAGCAGTTGGTATTGTTTCAGCTGGCAGAGAGCAACCGAATATACTGGAATCAAGCAAAAATCATTCTTTAAAGAACAATGACCCCTTCAGTCTGAAAAACACATTGAAACTCATCTATATCTGGAGTATTACTTTAATGGGAAAATACTTAATACTGGGGGAAAAAGATCATAGTTACTACATAAGAAATTTCTTGATGATCAGAGTAATTTTTTGGACTAGAAGATGCACTAATGTTTAAAAAATAAGGAAAAAAATAGTCATTAAAGCCATTATTAGACAGCTATTAAAAGTTAGAGAGCAGCTGGAGGGCGTTTAAAACAAAGAAAAAGAGCACCCATTACTTGACAGTGACCCTGCCAGACCAGAAGTGATGAAATTCCATATACATGCATGTGACTGCTGCAGGCCAGTCAATGGTATCAGCGTGACGTATGCGCAGACAACACAAGAACACGGAATTCTACCCTTGCAAAGTGTCTTGTGTGCTTTTCCACCTACAACCTGTGTGAGCTGCCCTCCTTGGATGCCTTCCCCAGTCTCCACTGTCTGATCTACCATGCAGAACTTCCATCTCCCTCGCTATTTCTATAGTAGGATGTCCACTAAGTGCCCCCCTCACAGCAGGATGATTCCTTGGGGCCCCACATACAGATTGTTACCCCTTTAAGTGACCCTCCCATTGTGATGCCCCTTATTTTCTCCAATTTGAATAGTCAGCTACCACACATTTAGGTCAGCGCAGAAGGCGCATTGACATCACTGCATCACTCCTCCTTGCCCTGAACCACCAAAGGCTTGGGGAAGGGGAAGCAGGGAGTTCAGTAGACATAGCAGATCCACATCTTCATATGGTTATGTCAATGGGAAAAAAAAAATGCATGTCTAAATTCAATAACAAAAAAAACTGAAAAAAAAATCACATGGCCTTAAAACAAAAAAAAGAAAAGAAAATGAAGATTTTAAATTGAAGGAAAAAAAAATCTGATTTTTAATTTTAGGCCAAATCTCCCAGCCCTAGCCTCCTGTAGTTTCCATGAGGTTGACAGAAGCACCTTCTTTATAATACATGGGATCAAACATGTACTATATGCAGGCTTTTATGACATCCCAATCTAAATACATAGTTTTACGTATGAGCAGTGCTCCAGACTAAAAAAAATACCCAGGAGCCATTGGCTCCTGAACTGAAAAATTTAGGAGCCAAATTAAATTTTTAGTCGCCAAAGTTAAATACATATAATTGTAATTAAAAAAAAGACTTGGAGGAGAAGATGAAACGTCCAGCCCAGTCCTATCCTATTTTTTTTTGAGGGACAAGGTGACTAAAAAATGGCGAAATGTGCAGATTTATTTTTTTTTTCTGTTACATGTTCACCACATAGGAGATTTTTTAAATATTTTAATAGTTTGGACTTTTCGGACGTGGCGATATGTAAAATATTTATTGTTAATATATTTTATATGTAAAATTGGGAAAGGGGGTGATTAAGGGACCATTCAGACGGCTGTAGTATTGCGCATCTGCTCAGCAATACCGCCCAGCATGTGTTCCACAATTTGCGGAACACACGGCCGCGCGCCCCGTTCAAAATGTCTATTCTTGTCCGCAGTAGCAGACAAGAATAGGACATGTTCTGTAATTTCTTGCGGAGCCGCAGCAAGTTCACACGCCGCCTATTGAAGTGAATACGGCCGCATCTATTCCACAAAATTGTAGGCGCATTCACGCGGTTGTGTGAATGGGACCTTAAATTTAATATATTGGGGGGGTTTTTTTTGTTTTTTTTTACTTTTTATTTAATAACTATTAGCCTCTTTAGGGGAAAGGGTGCACTGCGCCACCAATGAATATAAAGCACATTTAATCAAGTATATGAGGCAGCGGTATAATATACCCGGCCTCAATAGCAGGGCGTGCAATCCGCGGCAATTAACCCCTTGGTGCCACATCTGAGGGATAATTGCCGCGTTTCCCTGTTATTGAGGCCGGGTATGTCATACCGCTGCCTCCTATACTTGAACTAATGTGCTTTACATTCGTTTTTTTTTTTTTACTACTAGCCCTCTAGGGGCTAGAACCTGGGATCGTTATCCCTTGTTCTATTCACCCTAATAGAGATCTTTGTGCACAGGGCAGCAGGGAGCTCACCATGGCAGCCAGGACTTCAGTAGCGTCCTGGTTGCCATGGCAACCGATCGGAGCCCCGCGATTACACTGCTGGGGCTCCAATCGGTATCTACCACTGCCACCAATGAAGGGGGGGGGGGGGGAAGGGACCCTGTGGCCACTGCCACCAATGCTTGTTATACTGGGGGGTTGGGGCGCACTGCGCCACCAATGAAGTTAACTATGTTTAATACAACTACAGGAGGCGGGTGCCGGCGCGGAATCACATAGCCGGCACCCGACCTGTATTATAGGGAGCTGCAGTCAGCGGTAGTTAACCCCTCAGGTGCGGCACCTGAGGGGTTAACTGCGGCATATTGGAGCTCCCTATAATACAGGTCGGGTGCTGGCTATGTGATTCCGCGCCGGCACCCGCCTCCTGTAGTTGTATTAAACATAGTTAACTTCATTGGTGGCGCAGTGCGCCCTCCCCTCCTCAGCCCCTCTCATTGGTGGCGCAGTGCGCCCTCCCCTCCTCAGCCCATCTCATTGATGGCACAGTGCGCCCTGCCCCTCCCCTCTCCCCCCTGATTGGTGGCAGCGACAGCAGCAGCACAGGGGGGAGGAAGAGCTTCCTTGTCCCCTGTGCTGCTGCGGGAATATGGAGCACGCTGACAGCAGCATGCACCATGTTCTCCGATACTAGGCTGCGCGGTAAATGCTGGTGGGGTCCAGGCGCAAATGGCGACAAGACTAAAAAGTCTTGTCGCCATTTGCAAATAATGGTCGCCATCTGGAGCCCTGATGAGGTCATGTGACCTTGGTGCGACTGCCATGGGCTTATCTATTTCACACGCCCCTACACAGAGGCCATCGATTGAACATAAATCACACCTTAACAAAGCCTTTCATGCACCCCAGCACGCTGCCACCATCTATGACATTTAAATCAATATACAACTTAATTAGGGGCTCTTGATAGGCTCAATCAGGCCACAGGAAAAACAATTAAAGATGTAGCTTTAATATAATATTAATGTACAGTACTTAGGTTACAAAAAAAATCACCATGTGCGATCCACCCCCCCCCCCAATCCCTCTCCAATCCTCACCTTCTCTGGTTCACAATTTGTTGTGAACTCCACACAAGTATTAGTATAATCTTGATGTTATTTGACAGAAATCTATTACTCTAATCTGTTTAATTTGTACTTGTAACACAAAATGGAAAAAGACATGTTATTGTACACAGTGTTTTCATTTATTGCTTGAAAAATAAAGAATTTACAACAAAAAAAAATCACCATGTGCATCTGACATAATAGTGGCCACACAGAACACGTCATGTTAAGCATTTTAGGAAACTCTGACCTCGCTTGACTCCTAAACAGGTCAAAGCTGACACAGTAAGTTCTAGCCAAAACGGATGTATCACATGACTCTCTTCCCATTGGAAATATGAGCTGAATTCAATATGGTGGATAAAATGGTGATATTGACCAATCAGAGCTCAGCTATCACAATCTACACCGCACTGAAAAACTAAAACATGGAGCTGCTTTTCATCCAGGAAGCTCGGGGTTGTCTCTCTCTCCCTTTTATAATTTGGTTTTAACTAGTTTTTTTGGTTCGTTACCACTTTTTCCTGCTTCTACTGGTATAAGGTATTGTTCAGCTTCTCCAGGACTCATATAAATGTTTCTTGTTGTTTTCCCCTCTGCACAAAGGGCAAACTTTTAATAACAACATTCCCAGTTGCTTAGCGCCTATCCTGGATATTGCCAACTATGTGAACACAAACGTTAAGACGCTTAATTTGCCGCTTTGTCAAATTCTGCATTGGATTCACATAAAACAGGGTCCTTTAAGGACAAGACTTTGATCGACGTTAACCCTTCACCTGGCACTGTACCTATCAACATCGCCTTGTGCGATACATATACACGTTGGTGGTCTTCAGAATGGTTGCCTGGATTTGAGCAGTCACTTGTCTTGTTAAACGTAGGCCATAGTGAAACAAAGCTTTATGGCTTCCATGACAGTAGTCCGCTGCTGGCACGACACTACCAATGGGGAATGCTCCAAATTCTTTCCATTTTAACATTGGGAACATCAGAAGCTCCTTCTGACAAGATGCGATTGTAAATTACATTTTTCAGCCCAAATAAAATGTCAGATACTTGAAAGCATGTTACAGTCCAAATGACCATGGAAACCACACAATAATGTGTTATGCAGTTAGACACTGTATGTCAGATTAGAAGACTTCACACACTTACCGTGTACAGTTTCAAAAAAATGTTTTTGCGTTCTCTTTTTGCACCAAATCATGTTATTTGTATATTTTTATCAATAGCAGCTTTCAAAATTCTGTTGGTTGCCCTTGGAAACAGACAACAGGTTAATACTTAGCCCCCTGAAAAACATGTTACCTAACAGTTTATAGCTCACACAACACACTGATCTCTGGTATCAGAAAACCAGCTAGGGTTGCCCAACAAAAAATAGGGGGTGTGGCTTAGGAGGACGGAAGCAGCTGCCTGCGCCCATGCGAGCGCAGGGGAGCCGAGCGGTACAGTGCTCGTTTCGAGCACATTCGCTCATCTCTAATTGATACCATTTTGGGGTATATACAACTTGATCGTTTGATCTGCTTTTTCTAAGCGAGGTGACCCAAAAGTGGCTGTTCTGGCATTATTTTTACAGCATTATGTGATATTTATAGAGCAGCGATACCTAATATGTTCATTTTTTTAAAATGTTACACAATAAAAGCATTTTTGAAACAAAATCATGTTTTTGCATTGCCATTTTCTGACAGCCATATTTTTTTTATTTTTCTGGCGATGGTCTTGTGTTGGGGCTTGTTTTTTGTGGGATGAGATGATGTTTTCATTCATACCATTTTGATCACTTGATATTATGCTTTTTGAGAGGCGAAGTGACCAAAAACAATGCCTGTTCTGGCAATTTTTTTTTATTTTTTTTACAGCATTTATCTCACAGCTTAGATTATATGATATTTTTATAGAGCCAGTTGTTATGACCAGAGACAATACCTGATACCGTATATCTATTTTTTTCTTTCAATTTTTTCAATAGTAAATGGCTTGATAAGGGGAAAGGGGTGGTTTTTCTAGGCTACTTTCACACTTGCGTTTGCAGGATCCGTTTGTGCGATCCGTCCAGGCTCTCACAAACGGATCCGTCATGATAATACAAACGTCTGCATCCGTTCTGAACTGATCCATTTGTATTATCTTTTACATAGCAAAGACGGATCCGTCATGAACTCCATTGAAAGTCAATGGGGGACGGATCTGTTTTCTATTGTGTTAGACAAAATGGATCCGTCCTCATTGACTTACATTGTGAGTCATGACGGATTCATTTGCATCAGTTTCTTCATGCGGACACCAAAACGCAGCAAGCAGCGTTTTAGTGTCCGCCTCCAAAACGGAATGGAGACTGAACTGAAGCAAAACTGATGCATTCTGAACGGATCCTTTTCAATTCAGAATACATTAGGACAAAACTGATCAGTTCAGGACCGTTTATGAGAGCCTGGGACGGATCTCACAGACGGATCCTGCAAACACAAGTGTGAAAGTAGCCTTATTTGCAACAATTTTTTTAAATTTTTATAAAACTTTTTTCTACATTTTATTTCAACATTTGAGGGGCTGATCCGTTTTTCAATGTAGTACAATAAATGCTGCATTGTACTGCATTGGAACTGTCTGTTTTTGGAATTGTCTGTCACCTATGACAACAGCCTTGGGGCTGGGTCTCAGAGTCCTGTATAAGGTTTTGGGCTGCCATAGCAGCCAGCCGTGCCCTGCATGGGTAGCCGATGGGGTAAAAGCACCATCCCTCCGGCAACTCCTTAGATGTAGCGGTCAGCATTGACCACAGCATCTACGGGGTTAACCCGCCAACATTGGTTTATTCAGCAGTGCTGGTGGACAGCACTAACAGCTAGGCAGCTTCTGTGCCCACCTGGTCAGCATGCTGTACACATACAAGTTAAGCAATCTGCACGGCCGGTGGTACAGCGCCTAAGTTATGTAGAGGCCGGCGGCTCTACATAACTTAGGCACATCAAGTGTCAGTGGACATAGACTACTAAATGTCTGCCAAAATATTTACAAAGTTAGCCATTATTTTATGTATATTTCAATGATATGTAATCCTAGATCTTCTATGCAGTTGCACGTGACCTCTCACAGCTTCCCCTAGTGATAACAGACAAACATTGCTGGACCCAACTCTGTCAGCATCCTAAAAAGGGTGTAAGGGTGCTGGCACACAGGTTTTGTGGCCATTTTTTGAACCAAAGCCTTTACATTACTCATCCCATTCCAACCCACTTTGACTCAAAACACAGCATAAAAACTGTATTAAAAAGCTCTGTGCGTCAGCTGTACCAATTCAGTAGAATAGGGTCAATGAATTCTCCAAGTTTAGAATGCTTTATAGACCCAAGGTGAATGTTCCCTTTCCCATGTTGCTCATTTTGCTCCCTAAAGAAGTTTCCTGAGACCTACCCAGCAGGGTTGCCAACTGTCCAGAAATTTCTGGACAGTCCGTAAAAACAGGAATCTTTTTTTTCCTGTGTCCGTGAAAAAAAATGGAGGTGTCCGTGATTTTTTTGAGGCTGATGGTACTCGACTAGATTTTTTGGGTGGTAATTATCATTTTTTACAGCTCACAGTCAATGCTGGTGATGGGACCTTATCAGTATACTGAGATATAGACATGTATTACTTATCTTTATCATTCATTATGGTTTTCCAATTTGTCTGTAAAAAATGCAGGCTGTCTGTGATTTTGGGATAAGTTGTCCAGAAAAAAGAAAAATTCTGGTTGGCAACCCTGCTACCCAGTGATGGCCAATCCATAGTATAGACCTGTGATGGCTAACCTCTGGCACTCCACCTGTGGTAAAACTACAACTCCCAAGATGCACACTTGCTTGGCTGTTCTCAGAATCCCACAGAAATGAAGGGAGCATGCTGGGAGTCGCAGTTTCATCAAACCTGGAGTGCCGGAGGTTAGCCATCACTGATATAGACCATCAATGTGTGGTCAGTGGAAGTTCAAACCCCAGGAGATACCCTTCATTAATTACACAAGTACAGAGGTGCATCCATACAGGTGACTGTGCTGTGGATGGGTCTGAGATGCAGTACCTGGCACAACCACATTGGCATGTATGTAAACAATGGAGAGGTTGTGATCACCGATTCAAAATTGTTGGCCTATAAACTCATTTCTTAATGAGCTTAAAGGGGTTGGCTGGCTTTGAAGCAGAACAGCAGCAGGACTGCAGACAGGTAAGTGTCCACATCACTACTGTCCAGTACATCTCCATAACGTCCTATATGGTGCTTCTAAGTGAATGACAGCAGGTTAGGAAGCAGAATCTCCGGCCTCCATGTGTAGCCTATGTAGTATCCACTCACCAATTCAGAAACAACTGTGAATTAGAGTTGCAGCATGCAAAGGAGAAAACTCCAAATAAATGCCAGATATAAGTCATATGGTCAGATATACAGTAATGTGCAAATGTTTTAGGCACGTGTGGGAAAATGCTGCAAAGTAAGAATGGTTTCAAAAATAGAAGCGTTAATTTTAGCAATTAACAAAATGCAACGTTAATGAACAATAGCGAAATCTAAATCAAATCAATATTTGGTGTCACCACACTTTGGTTTAACCCCTTCAACCCCGGGTCTGTTTTCACCTTCCTGCCCAGGCCATTTTTTGCAAATCTGACATGTGTCACTTTATGTGGTAATACCTTTGGAACGCTTTTACTTATCTAGGCCATTCTGAGACTGTTTTCTCGTCACATATTGTGCTTCACGACAGTAGTAAATTTTTGGCAAAATATTTCATTTTTATTTATAAAAAAAATACAAAATTTCCAAATTTCAATTTCTCTACTTTCAAAATACATAGTAATACCTCCAAAAGTAGTTATTATTTTACATTCACCGTATGTCTACTTTATGTTGGCATCATTTTATAAATGTCATTTTACTTTTTAGGACGTTAGAAGGCATAGAAGTTTAGAAGCCATTTTTCAAATTTTCACCAAATTTTCCAAAACCATTTTTTAAGCACCAATTCAGATATAAAGTGATTTTAAGGGGCTTACATAATGAAACCCACCCACCCATTTTAGAAACTACACCCCTCAAATTATAAAAAACTGATGTTACAAACTTTGTTAACCCTTGAGGTGTTCCACAAGAATTAAATGAAAATGGAGGTGAAATTTCAAAATTTCACTTTTTTGGTAGATTATTCATGTTAATAATTTTTTTTCTTGCAACACAGTAAGGGTTAACAGCAAACTAAACCTCAATATACATTACTCTGATTCTGCAGTTTACAGAAATACCCCATGTATGGTGGTAAACGTCTGGGTTTGTGGCAGTGGTCAGAAGGAAAGGAGCGCCATATGGATTTTGGAGGCAGATTTTGCTAGAATAGTTTTTAGGCACCATTTTGTAATTGAGAGACCCTGACGTACCCCTACAGTGGAAACCCTCAAAAAGTGACCCCATTTTGGAAACTACACCCTTCAAAGAATATATTAAGGGGGGTACTGACCACTTTGACCCCCTAAGCGTTTTATGGAATTTGGAAACACTTGGCTGTGAAAATGAAAAGTTTCATTTCTTCCAATAAAATATTGCTTTAGTCCCAAATTTTTTTTATTTTCATAAGGGGTAACAGGAGAAAAGCACCCCATAATTTATTCCCCATTTTCTCCTGAATACGGCAACATCCCATATGTGGTGATAAACTGCTGTGGGGGCACATGGCAGGACTCAAAACAGAAGGAGCGCCATATGGATTTTGCAGCACAGATTTTGATGGAGTGGTTTGCGGGAGCCATTGATTTTTATTTTTTTGAGTTATTGTCTTATGTGGGGGCTCATTTTTTGCGGGATGAGCTGATGTTTTCATTGGTACCATTTTGGGGTACATAAGACTTTTTGATCGCTTGGTATTACACTTTTTGTGAGTCAAGGTGAAAAAAAATAGCTGTTTTGGCATGGTTTTTTTTAATTTTTTTTTTTACAGCATTCACCACAGAGGGCAAATCATGTGATATTTTTATAGAGCAGGCTGTTATGGACGCGGCGATACCCAATATGTCTAACATTTTTATTTTTGGAAAGTTTTACACAGATGCATTTTTGAACAGAATCAAATCTTTTTTTTTGTGTTGTTATTTGTCTCAGGTAGGGTATCATTTTTGCGGGACAAGATGACGGTTTGATTGGTACCATTTTGGGTTAAATACGCCTTTTTGGTCGCCTGCTATTACACTTTTTGTGAGGCAAGAGGGAAAAAAATGGTTGTTTTGGCATAGTTTTTTTTTTTTTGCAGCATTCACCTGGGGGGCCATCTCAGGTAATATTTTTATAGAGCAGGTTGTTACGAAACCAGCGATACCCAATATGTCTCACATATTTATTTTTAGAAAGTTTTACACAATATATTTATTTTTGAACAGAATAAAATCTTTTTTTTGTGTTGCCATTTTCTAAGAGCCATTTTTTTTTTATTTTTTGGGCGATTGTCTCAGGTAGGGTATCATTTTTTGCGGGACGAGATGACGATTTTATTAGTACCATTTTGGGGTAAATACGCCTTTCTGATCGCGTAGTATTACACTTTTTGTGGGGGAAGGTGACCAAAAAATGGCTTTTCTGGCACTGTTTTTAATTTTTTATTTTTTACTGTGTTCACCTGGCGGGATGGATTATGTGATATTTTTATAGAGCCGGGCGATACCTAATATGCCTACTTTTTCTTTTTTTAACAATTTTTTTTACTTTATTGGGTGGAAAATGGTGTTTTTCTTTTTTTTACTTGAAACTTTTTTTTTTTTTTTTTTTTTAACTTTTTTTCCACCTTTTTTTCACTTTTTTTAACTTTTGGGGGTCTGATCCCCTGCACAATGCATTACAATACTTTTGTATTGTAATGCATTGGCTGTAAGTGTATTACTCACAGTAACACACTTACAGCCTGCTTCCTGTGCGATCCAGGGGGCTGGATAGCACAGGCTCGCAGGGATGGCAGCCATGATGCCTAAGGAAGGCATCGGGCTGCCATCCAAGCCATCGGGTCCCCGTCACAGCAGCGCCCCCCGCTCGCCATCCTGAACATGCGGCACATGAAGGGTTAATGCGCCGGCATCGGTGTTTTCACCGATGCTGGCGCATTCCCCAGGGGTCCGGCACCTGGGCACAGCCGGACCCCCGCCGCTGATCGGGCGGGCGCAGCTCCTGCACCCGCCCGATCAGCGCGCCGTACATGTACGGCGCTGGGCAGTAAGTCACATCCCGCTGCGCCGTACATGTACGGCGCTGGTCGGGAAGGGGTTAAAACAGAATCAATTCTTCTAGGTACACTTGCACACAGTTTTGAAGGAACTTGGCAATGAGGTTGTTCCAAACATCTTGAAGAACTAACCACGGGTCTTTTGGGGATGTAGGCTTGCTCAAATTCTTCTGTCTCTTCAGGGAATCCCAGACAAACTCAATGATGTTGAAATCAGACAGAAGCTGGGCCCAAGTCACTCTGTGCACCCTTACTCCTCCTGATTTCCATCTCCTTCTTTATTGACAGGACCAGGCAAGATGCCCATGCAGCAACCTGGTTCTGTCAATCACATTCATATGAGGTAGCCCCACAAGGCATTGTGCATTGTTTAACTTTGAATTTCCTGGAGCCAACCTCCACCGAACCAGTAGAGGATGAGCGCCGTACATGTGTGATGCAGCAGACACTGTGTTCACGCAAATCATCATACAGCACTCCGATCAGTGCAGGGTCCTGGCTGTAACTTTATTACATTATAGTCTATGGGGTCCGTAGACTCTGTTCAGCTCAATTATGTCCCGAATCCATCCTCTCCGTTCTCCTCCTCCTAAACGGAGCAGGAGAACGGAAGGACTGAACGCCGATGTGAACACAGCCTTACAAAAAAAACAAACAAGACGATCAGCAGAAAAATAAAAAAAAATATATGGCTCTCAAAATAGCGACACAAACATGATATTTTGTTCTTCAAAAATGCATTTGATTGTGTAAAGCTGAAAAAAAAATAAAAAAAGACATATTATATATCACTGAGTCACTGCCATTTCCATGCTGTAAATATACAACATGGTTTGTTCATGTAATGCTTCCTATGCCGTATATTTATGGCATGGTGCAGGAAGGGGTTAAAGACACAATATTTCAAGCATTTCCCTTCTTTTTTCATTTCAGTCATTCCATGCGGCATTATCGCTGGCGAGATAGCATGCTCGATAAAGGTGTTTTTGCTTTCATCCTGTTCCAGCCATTGTAAAGTGGGCGAGTTATGATAAGATTTTATAATTCTTGTCAGCTTTCTTGAAGTTACAGTATATACAAGGTTTAAAGGCTAGTTTGTGATCTTTTAGTCAAGGCACAGTTCTTTGCTGTAAAAAGAAAGCAAGACAAACAACCCCTCCCTGTGACAATCATCTGTGCTAACTCCAGAGTGTCTGCTGAAAGGTAATGCTATAGTAATACTAGTTCATGTTCTCATTCTTACCCATAGGGGGCAGTATTAGTGTTTGTGTAACATTCTATTTTTATCCATAAAGGTGTTAAATAGGCCAGAAATGTGCTCTAAGCAGGGAGCGACACCAAGTACGTATTTAAAAGGGTTGTATAAGATTAGAAAAACACATCATTTCTTCCAGAAATACCACCACTCTCTTCCATGGGCTGTGTCTGATACTGCAACTTAGCCCAATAAGGTCAGAGCTGCAAAACCAGACACAGACCATGGAGAGGTGTGGCACTGGTTTTCATATCTTATACAAACTCTTGGAGGGAATATGAAATTTGTGCTCCATTCTGAGGCATGATGGGAGAGACAAAGTGACAAACTTGTGGGCAAGAAACACTTCTAACATTTTCCTACATTACATACTGTACAGTACCTTCTGTAAGCATGACATTTGGGAAAACGCACCAGGCTCTGTGCAGACACTGAACAAGCAAGATATGCTCGGACATTTTGGCTTGACAACAGCTCAGTCAAAAACATGCATCACCAATTACCTGAAGTGGCTGGCCATGTTATATAAAAATGTCCTAATAGGCCATAAAAGGCCAATTTGACACATACAACTATAGCTGACTTTACACTTCATCCCAGCTCTAAATCTGAAGGTGGCCTGCTGCCCAGGAATTGGTTGTAAACATTGAAAACTGATGGTCTCTCTGACCACAGAACACAATGATGGTGGTAATTTATCCACATGAACGCTTCCTCTGGTTCTCCCATGGTCCACCCGCTTCTGCACAGGTGCTGCACAGTCCAGTGCATGTGCAGACATAGGTAGCAGAACGTCCCGTAGCTGCACCAGCAGAGAACATATTGGGGGGAATTTATCATGAACGGTGTTTTACGCTGATCTATGAGATCCGCTGCCCTCCGGTCCCACGCTCCGTGCTCCTCTCTACAGCGTCAGGTCATAGTGCGTGCCGGCAGGGAAGAGAGAGGAGCGCGGAGCGTGGGACCGGAGGGCAGCGGCAGCGCAGAATAGGTAAGTATGGTCTTTAAGTGGCTGGGTGGGCTGATCTGAGGTCTGATGGGGGTCCCTACGTACAAGTGAGCGCTTCCTTATGGAAGTGCTCACTTGTATTCGCCCTATAAGACGCACTGCATTTTCCCCCTACTTTTGGGGGGAAAAAAGTGCGTCTTATATGGCGAAAAATACGGTAAATACAAAAATTAAAACAAATATATTTTATGTTCTATCAATCTAAGGACCTTATTTATCAAAAACGGTGATAAGCAGAGTGTCCCAGTGGTGCTAGAAAATCAGTTCTCACCTCTCCTGGTTTCTCTCTTGTCCTTATACTATAATTAGTGATAAGCAGAGTGTTCTAGTGGTGATATATAATCAGTTCTCACCTCTCCCGTGTTCTCTCTTGTCCTTATATTATAAGTATTGATAAGCAGGGTGTTCTAGTGGTGATAATCAGTTCTCACCTCTCCTGTCCTTATACTATATACAGTGATCAGCAGGGTGTTCTAGTGGTGATATATAATCAGTTCTCACCTCTCCCGTGTTCTCTCCTATCCTTATACTATATACAGTGATAAGCAGGGTGTTCTAGTGGTGATAATCAGTTCTCACCTCTCCTGTCCTTATACTATATACAGTGATCAGCAGGGTGTTCTAGTGGTGATAATCAGTTCTCACCTCTCCTGTCCTTATACTATATACAGTGATAAGCAGGATGTTCTAGTGGTGATATATAATCAGTTCTCGCCTCTCCCGTGTTCTCTCTTGTCCTTATATTATAAGTATTGATAAGCAGGGTGTTCTAGTGGTGATAATCAGTTCTCACCTCTCCTGTCCTTATACTATATACAGTGATCAGCAGGGTGTTCTAGTGGTGATATATAATCAGTTCTCACCTCTCCCGTGTTCTCTCCTATCCTTATACTATATACAGTGATAAGCAGGGTGTTCTAGTGGTGATAATCAGTTCTCACCTCTCCTGTCCTTATACTATATACAGTGATCAGCAGGGTGTTCTAGTGGTGATAATCAGTTCTCACCTCTCCTGTCCTTATACTATATACAGTGATAAGCAGGATGTTCTAGTGGTGATATATAATCAGTTCTCGCCTCTCCCGTGTTCTCTCTTGTCCTTATATTATAAGTATTGATAAGCAGGGTGTTCTAGTGGTGATAATCAGTTCTCACCTCTCCTGTCCTTATACTATATACAGTGATCAGCAGGGTGTTCTAGTGGTGATATATAATCAGTTCTCACCTCTCCCGTGTTCTCTCCTATCCTTATACTATATACAGTGATAAGCAGGGTGTTCTAGTGGTGATAATCAGTTCTCACCTCTCCTGTCCTTATACTATATACAGTGATAAGCAGGGTGTTCTAGTGGTGATAATCAGTTCTCACATCTCCTGTGTTCTCTCCTATCCTTATACTATATACAGTGATAAGCAGGGTGTTCTAGTGGTGATATATAATCAGTTCTCACATCTCCCATGTTCTCTCCTATCCTTATACTATATACAGTGATAAGCAGGGTGTTCTAGTGGTGATAATCAGTTCTCACCTCTCCTGTGTTCTCTCCTATCCTTATACTATATACAGTGATAAGCAGGGTGTTCTAGTGGTGATAATCAGTTCTCACCTCTCCTGTGTTCTCTCCTGTCCTTATACTATATACAGTGATAAGCAGGGTGTTCTAGTGGTGATAATCAGTTCTCACATCTCCTGTGTTCTCTCCTATCCTTATACTATATACAGTGATAAGCAGGGTGTTCTACTGGTGATAATCAGTTCTCACTTCTCCTGTGTTCTCTCCTGTCCTTATACTATATACAGTGATAAGCAGGGTGTTCTAGTGGTGATATATAATCAGTTCTCACATCTCCCATGTTCTCTCCTATCCTTATACTATATACAGTGATAAGCAGGGTGTTCTAGTGGTGATGATCAGTTCTCACCTCTCCTGTGTTCTCTCCTGTCCTTATACTATATACAGTGATAAGCAGGGTGTTCTAGTGGTGATAATCAGTTCTCACCTCTCCTGTCCTTATACTATATACAGTGATAAGCAGGATGTTCTAGTGGTGATGATCAGTTCTCACCTCTCCTGTGTTCTCTCCTGTCCTTATACTATATACAGTGATAAGCAGGGTGTTCTAGTGGTGATAATCAGTTCTCACCTCTCCTGTCCTTATACTATATACAGTGATAAGCAGGGTGTTCTAGTGGTGATATATAATCAGTTCTCACCTCTCCTGTCCTTATACTATATACAGTGATAAGCAGGGTGTTCTAGTGGTGATATATAATCAGTTCTCACCTCTCCTGTGTTCTCTCCTATCCTTATACTATATACAGTGATAAGCAGGGTGTTCTAGTGGTGATATATAATCAGTTCTCACCTCTCCTGTGTTCTCTCCTATCCTTATACTATATACAGTGATAAGCAGGGTGTTCTAGTGGTGATAGATAATCAGTTCTCGCCTCTCCTGTGTTCTCTCCTATCCTTATACTATATACAGTGATAAGCAGGGTGTTCTAGTGGTGATAATCAGTTCTCACCTCTCCTGTGTTCTTCCCTGTCCTCAAAGTACAGGGTGGCCCATGAAAAAGTAGGCCGCCTCCAGCTGTATGTTTTTTCTTCTGGTTCTAGTTGGTTGGAAAACTTTTCAAAGATGTCTGGGTAAATTGCGGTATTAACAGGTGATTTGAAAATTGATTAGAAAATTGGACCACTATTTGTGTTCCTGAAACTGTGCACAAAATGCCAATTTTCTGGTCATTAAGTAGTGTTTCGTGAGTCAATTTTCAGCGGATCAGTACCTGGTATTCTGGGAAGTTATGTGACCTGATAAATGAAGACAAGCTTCGCCTGTCACAAAGTACAGCAATGGGTCCAGATGTCTGTCAGCAATCATAGTCAGCAACCAAGTCCAGTAATTTAGGCGTTTATCTGTCAGACTCTTTCAATTTCTGCGCACACGTTATTCAGTACGGTTTCCGGTTCAGAGATTTCAGCATTTGCTGAGACGTCGTTATTGATACACCAATTTGCTGAGACAGTCTTCCAGTTGATATTTGGGGGCTACTTGCCATCTGCTGCTGAATTTCATGCACAACTTCAGCCGTCCTGGTTGATGGAGGCCTTTGTTTCCTCTTGTTTGCCACAGATCCAGCTTGATGCCATTTCCAAACCAGGCTCTGAATACAACGTCTAGCTGGTGGTTTTGTTCATGGGTACGTGTCGGCAAAGGTCTCTTGCATTTCCTTAATTGATCTGCTTCACACACAGCCTTCCACAATCACGATTTGCTGTTCCACGGGGAACACCATCTTTCGGACACAATAGGCCACTTTTCCCAAACTGAATAATAAATGTCTCAGTTGCCCATAGGAACCAATCAGAGTTCAGCTTTCACTTCACATGGTGAGCCCACTATTTGCATGCACTTTAATTACATTGAGGCATTATCACTTACCTGGATACAGATGGAAGTGGTACAGACAGAAGTCCTCATGGAAGAAGCAGGGACATCCTGATTGGAGGAAGATCCAACGGCTGGGCTCATGATAGAACCTATAAAAGAAGAGGTGAGACCGTACACTCTCGTAAGTTGCAGAGAATTATTCATTTCTTATGTCACGGTGCTATGAATGGGGTAAAGTCACACCCTGAGTGGACTATTGTGGTGATGGTTTTCAGTATTTAATTGTAATGGTTTATAGTTTAATGGTTTTATGGTTATATTTGATAGGTTACATTAAGCACCGTGGCCAATCTTATTCCATTAATAAAATAGAATTAATAATTTATGTGTGGTCAATTCTTTATTTACGCCGTTGATGTTGGTATATTGCGTTATAGCACCATGTCCCTTATATTAGTGATAAGCAGTGTGTTGTAGTGCTGATAGAAAATCAGTTCTCACCTCTCCCGTGTTCTCTCCTGTCCTTATACTATATACAGTGATAAGCAGGGTGTTCTAGTGGTGATAATCAGTTCTCACCTCTCCTGTCCTTATACTATATACAGTGATCAGCAGGGTGTTCTAGTGGTGATAATCAGTTCTCACCTCTCCCGTGTTCTCTCCTGTCCTTATACTATATACAGTGATAAGCAGGGTGTTCTAGTGGTGATAATCAGTTCTCACCTCTCCTGTGTTCTCTCCTATCCTTATACTATATACAGTGATAAGCAGGGTGTTCTACTGGTGATAATCAGTTCTCACCTCTCCTGTGTTCTCCTCTGTCCTTATACTATATACAGTGATAAGCAGGGTGTTCTAGTGGTGATAGATAATCAGTTCTCACCTCTCCTGTGTTCTCTCCTGTCCTTATACTATATACAGTGATAAGCAGGATGTTCTAGTGATGATGATCAGTTCTCACCTCTCCCGTGTTCTCTCCTGTCCTTATACTATATACAGTGATAAGCAGGGTGTTCTAGTGATGATGATCAGTTCTCACCTCTCCCGTGTTCTCTCCTGTCCTTATACTATATACAGTGATAAGCAGGGTGTTCTAGTGGTGATAATCAGTTCTCACCTCTCCTGTGTTCTTCCTTGTCCTTATACTATATACAGTGATAAGCAGGGTGTTCTAGTGGTGATATATAATCAGTTCTCACCTCTCCCGTGTTCTCTCCTGTCCTTATACTATATACAGTGATAAGCAGGGTGTTCTAGTGGTGATAATCAGTTCTCACCTCTCCTGTCCTTATACTATATACAGTGATAAGCAGGGTGTTCTAGTGGTGATATATAATCAGTTCTCACCTCTCCCGTGTTCTCTCCTGTCCTTATACTATATACAGTGATAAGCAGGGTGTTCTAGTGGTGATAATCAGTTCTCACCTCTCCTGTGTTCTCTCCTATCCTTATACTATATACAGTGATAAGCAGGGTGTTCTACTGGTGATAATCAGTTCTCACTTCTCCTGTGTTCTCCTCTGTCCTTATACTATATACAGTGATAAGCAGGGTGTTCTAGTGGTGATAGATAATCAGTTCTCACCTCTCCTGTGTTCTCTCCTGTCCTTATACTATATACAGTGATAAGCAGGATGTTCTAGTGGTGATAATCAGTTCTCACCTCTCCTGTGTTCTCTCCTGTCCTTATACTATATACAGTGATAAGCAGGGTGTTCTAGTGATGATGATCAGTTCTCACCTCTCCCGTGTTCTCTCCTGTCCTTATACTATATACAGTGATAAGCAGGGTGTTCTAGTGGTGATAATCAGTTCTCACCTCTCCTGTCCTTATACTATATACAGTGATAAGCAGGGTGTTCTAGTGGTGATAGATAATCAGTTCTCACCTCTCCTGTGTTCTCTCCTGTCCTTATACTATATACAGTGATAAGCAGGATGTTCTAGTGGTGATAATCAGTTCTCACCTCTCCTGTGTTCTCCTCTGTCCTTATACTATATACAGTGATAAGCAGGGTGTTCTAGTGGTGATAATCAGTTCTCACCTCTCCTGTGTTCTCTCCTGTCCTTATACTATATACAGTGATAAGCAGGGTGTTCTAGTGGTGATAATCAGTTCTCACCTCTCCTGTGTTCTTCCTTGTCCTTATACTATATACAGTGATAAGCAGGGTGTTCTAGTGATGATGATCAGTTCTCACCTCTCCCGTGTTCTCTCCTGTCCTTATACTATATACAGTGATAAGCAGGGTGTTCTAGTGGTGATAATCAGTTCTCACCTCTCCTGTGTTCTTCCTTGTCCTTATACTATATACAGTGATAAGCAGGGTGTTCTAGTGGTGATATATAATCAGTTCTCACCTCTCCCGTGTTCTCTCCTGTCCTTATACTATATACAGTGATAAGCAGGGTGTTCTAGTGGTGATAATCAGTTCTCACCTCTCCTGTCCTTATACTATATACAGTGATAAGCAGGGTGTTCTAGTGGTGATAGATAATCAGTTCTCACCTCTCCCGTGTTCTCTCCTGTCCTTATACTATATACAGTGATAAGCAGGGTGTTCTACTGGTGATAATCAGTTCTCACCTCTCCTGTGTTCTCTCCTGTCCTTATACTATACACAGTGATAAGCAGGGTGTTCTACTGGTGATAATCAGTTCTCACCTCTCCCGTGTTCTCTCCTGTCCTTATACTATATACAGTGATCAGCAGGGTGTTCTACTGGTGATAATCACTTCTCACATCTCCCGTGTTCTCTCCTGTCATACTATATACAGTGATCAGCAGGGTGTTCTAGTGGTGATAGATAATCAGTTCTCACCTCTCCCGTGTTCTCTCCTGTCCTTATACTATATACAGTTTTTAGCAGGGTGTTCTAGTGGTGATAATCAGTTCTCACCTCTCCTGTCCTTATACTATATACAGTGATCAGCAGGGTGTTCTAGTGGTGATAGATAATCAGTTCTCACCTCTCCCGTGTTCTCTCCTGTCCTTATACTATATACAGTTTTTAGCAGGGTGTTCTAGTGGTGATAATCAGTTCTCACCTCTCCTGTCCTTATACTATATACAGTGATCAGCAGGGTGTTCTAGTGGTGATAGATAATCAGTTCTCACCTCCCCCGTGTTCTCTCCTGTCCTTATACTATATACAGTGATCAGCAGGGTGTTCTAGTGGTGATAGATAATCAGTTCTCACCTCTCCCGTGTTCTCTCCTGTCCTTATACTATATACAGTTTTTAGCAGGGTGTTCTAGTGGTGATAGATAATCAGTTCTCACCTCTCCCGTGTTCTCTCCTGTCCTTATACTATATACAGTTTTTAGCAGGGTGTTCTAGTGGTGATAGATAATCAGTTCTCACCTCCCCCGTGTTCTCTCCTGTCCTTATACTATATACAGTTTTTAGCAGGGTGTTCTAGTGGTGATAGATAATCAGTTCTCACCTCTCCCGTGTTCTCTCCTGTCCTTATACTATATACAGTTTTTAGCAGGGTGTTCTAGTGGTGATAATCAGTTTTCACCTCTCATGTGTTCTCCTCCATCTCTTGTAAGTATTTTACTGCTGCTCCAAGGCCATTAGTTACAATATCTGAAAATGTGCTGCACATTCCCAGTAGTGAAGTTCCTCCTCTAAAGACCAGAGGAGTAAGTTCACCACTGAGCATGCCTGTAGTCATCTCAGAACTGTTAGACAGAACAGGGAGATGGCATTAAAGGGGTTGTCAGGGAATAAACAGTTTTTCACAGGTACCCACAGTCCTGCGCACTGGTCCCATATGTATCTTCCAGTCTGAGTATTGTTTACTTCCTCCTGGCATGGGCATGGTCACCTGATCCGCTGCAGCCAATGACTGGCTTCAGCGGTGATGTGTCTCTTGTGGATATGTCACTGCTGACACCAGTCTTTGGCTGCAGCGGGGCAGATGATCATTCCCATGCCTGGGGAAAGTAAACAAGCTGCGGACTGGAAGACAGACATACAGGAACCAGTGCAGGACCCTGGTGGTGGGGAGCAGGTAAGGCTGGATTCACATCATGTATTGAGCCTTCCATCAGAAGTGTACATCTGGAGGACTTAAAACGCTTACCTCTGATGGAAGGCTCAAACATCTCTCACTTTACAGGCATAAGTCCCCCACACAGTTCCTCTCTATAGCACTGTAGTGCATTCACTACTTTTCCCTCCAACTGAATTATCTGTAGAATTTAACCCCTTCCACCATAAGCAGCATAGCCTCAGAGAAAGAGGAACCTACAGCTGTACTTATGGTGAAAGAGGTTAAACCATCACAGAAGCTAGTGAGCGTACCATACAGAGGCATCCATCGCCCATAGGTTATTACAGCCTCCGTTTAACGGATCCCTTTGATTACAGTACACTGCATGATGGAATAGCGCAGTCTATTCTATCACACACACTGGTTTTCGTATACTGATGTATACCAGCCCCACGTAGGTCAAAAGGATATTCTTCTGACATCCATCTGACTAATGGAGCCCTGTGCAAATGTTTATCATGTAAGTCTACAATAAACGTAAGGGAAACAGATGATGTGAACGCATAGTATGAATCTTTCCATAGTGGAGGCAGGCTGCAGGCACTTGTGAAAAGTTATTTATTCCCAGACAACCCCTTTAAAGGGAATCTGTCATCAGAGAATTACCTTGTGTTACCAAACATATATTTTTTAGAATTTTTTTTCCAAGTCACAATCTAGATTTAAAGAAATATATATAATTCTGCAATTTTTGTGCTGGTCACTATGATCACAGTCACTATGGTCATGATTTCCTGTAACTTTCAGCCATTATTATCACCACAGACAGAAATACAACGATAAGAAACACCAGGGGCGTAGCTATAGGGGGTGCAGAGGTAGCAGTCGCTACCGGGCCCAGGAGCCTGAGGGGGCCCAAACACCCTTGTAACGCATAAGAAGACACACAGAGCACTAAGGAAAGGGGGGCCCAAGCTGAACTCTTGCACCAGGGCCCATGAGCCTTTAGTTACGCTCCTGAGAAACACCTCTAAATAGATAAGACAGCATGATGTCACGGCTTATCTGCTCCCTCCTGACCTCTGAACAGGTCACAAAGCATGCCTAGAAAACTCTCTCTCAGAAAGACAGGAAGTGTTAACATATTTTAGGCCTAGTGGCCAGACTGAAACCTGTGGAATTTTTTTCCCCTAAAATACAGTGACATGGAAAATTTAAAAAAAAATCATTAAAACATTTTTTTTAAAACTTTAAGGCCCCTTTCACACGGGCGATATTTCCGCGCGGGTGCAATGCGTTCGCATCACGCATTGCACCCACACTGATTCCTGACTCATTCATTTCAATGGGTCTTTTCACATGAGCGATGTTTTTCACACATCAGTTCGCCGTTGTGTGAAAATCGCAGCATGTTCTATATTCTGCGTTTTTCACGCAGCCCTGGCCCCATTGAAGTGAATGGGTCTGCGTGAATCGCAATGCGTGATTCACTGATGGTTGCTAAGAGATGTTGTTTGTAAACATTCAGTTTTTTATCAAACCGCTTCGCACCCGCGTGGAAAAAAACGAATGAACATACGCAATCGCAGTCAAAACTGACTGCGATTGCGTGCGGATTGGTGCGGATTTTCCGAAACGCACCCTGAACGCATCCGGACTGAATCCGTGACGCTCGTGTGAAAGAGGCCTAAATCTTTGAATTACCATTGCAGTCTATGGGAGATTTGCTATGTTCCCAGGGATTATAGCCTCAGAGCCTTTAATAGGCTTGGGGCTACCACAACGAACTAATGGCTCCCCTGATCACTGCACAGGGGAGCCGTTTGGGCACCAAAGGCGCAGAGTTACTTGGGAAAAGCCTCTTAGACACCGTGGTCACAACTGACCATTGTTCGGCGTCATCATTCATCAGGATGCCATTATCTTTGAAAATGTGAGAAGATACATTTATTTATTTATTTATTTATTTATTTTTGGGGTGATTTTTGTTTAGTTTTATAACCATGAAATAAGTAAAAGTTAAGTTTTAGAGGGATTATTTTTTCTCAGTGATATTCATTAATCTATATATCTCTCATTGTACCTACGTATAGCTGTGATATTGTTTCACAACTGACCATGGCATCTGAGAGGTTAATTGTCTGTGATCGTCATTATCGCCACAGACATTAGCTCCGGGTGTATGAGCCGCTAAAGTCCCAACTTCTGTATATGTACAAAGGAGGTTGGAAACGGGTTACGTTCAATCTAATCTAAGTAGCCTCATTAACCATGATGGTGAGAAAAAGCCAGAAGTTACCGTGTTACTGGACTAAATGTGTTATTACTAAATTATTGGCCATTTCTGAAGGAGTCAGAGCTGGTGTAGGAGATGGAGCCAGGGTGTGACAAAATACAGGAGACAGTAGGAACTTTGGCTTACCAACTCCACAGCCCTGGAGTAAGGTCCACTATAGAGGTTTATATCAAGTATTACAGCTTAGAGCCTTTTAGGGAATATTCATAGAGTGGCCAACCCCCTAAACAAATACACCAAGAATGCATGCATTTGACAGGGTGCCAATTTCCCTTTATTATTATTATCATTTAGTCCCATTTTTCAATGTTCATGATTGGGAGATTTCAGCTCTGAAGCCTAGAACTGAGCATTTAGTTATAGACTATAACAAGGGATGTAGATCTGAATTAGTAATACAGTAAGGAGGAGTTCTGTGGTTCTGTTGGTTTGAGTCACCGGCAACATCTGTATAAGCACTGAGCAGTACACCCAGCTCCCAGATGACAGAGACATGCTTTTGTTGACCCTTTGGTAGTAAGTACAAGTGTTCTTCGGGGTGCTATGTCACAAGGCGATATTTTCAGGCAGATTTTGGCACATATTCCACATGAAATCCATGCAAATCTGTGACAGAAATCTGCCCTCTGCACCTACCCTAAGAGATCTGCCTGGATGTCATCAGGTAAAGGCGTTCACTTTGCTGCACTGCTTCCCACATCGATACCATAGCACATGAATGCCCTTTTACTCTCACATCTATCACTGCATTTCATAACAGCAGCCACAAGAGGGCAGTCAAACATTACAAGATTTGTGAAGGAGCAGACTATGTTGGCGTGCAGTAGAAAGCTACCTAGAAGGGGGTCCTGATCTATACATCTAGTCATTAAAGGGGTTGTGTCACTTACACAAATGGCATTTATCATGTAGAGAAAGTTATTACAAGGCACTTACTAATAGGGTTGTCACAATACCAAAATTTTGATTCGATTTCGATACCATAAAGTATTGTGATACTCAATACCATGTGAAAGAAAAATAAAACACCAAAAAAGCGGCGTAGATTCTGCATTTTATGGAACATCCGGCCAATAATACAACAGTTTGTTTTTCTGTTACAGCGTTCACTGCATAGGAGATATTTTTCAATATTTTAGACTTTTTTATGTGGAGATAGCAAATATGTTTTTTTTTATTGTTTATATATTTTATATGTAAAATTGGGAAAGCAGGCGATTTAAACTTTTTATATTTTGGCGTTTTTTTAAAACTTTTTATTTAATAAGTATGAGTCCCCTTAGGGGGCTCGAACCCTTGTCCTGTTCACCCTAATAGAGATCTATTAGGCCTCATTCACACGTCGGTCAGTGATTTCCATCAATGATTTTGAGCCCTAACCAGGTGCAGTCTAAACACAGAACAGGTGCCGATCTTTCCCTTACACCTTATGTCTTTGGAGGCTACAATCCTGGTTTTGGCTCTCAATCACTGATGGAAATCTCTGACCAAAACACTGACGTGTGAATGAGGCTTTATGAGTGAATAGGATTTTACACTGTCCCTGGACTTTGTGCACACAGCAGCAGGGAGCTTACCATGGCAGCCATGGAAGACTTCAGTACTTCAGTAGCGTCCTGGCTGCCATGGTAACCAATCAGATCCCCACAATTTCACTGCTGGGGCTCTGACTGTAAGCTGCCACCAATGAGAGAGAATACTGAACTGGAGAGGAGGACCCTGTGGCTACTGCGCCACCAATGAAGATAATACTGGGGGGGGAATGACTGTGTACCCTGGGGCCAATAGGATCCTCCAGCAAGACAATACGACAAATCACACGGACAGAAGTGTCCGACATTGTTTGGAAGAGCATGACCAAGACTATCAAGTACTACCCTGGTACCCTAATTCCCCAGATGCTAACCCCATTGAGCATATTGTTGTGTGTATGGATCTTCCCCCATGGATTTGTCGATTGTGGTGCAATCCATGAGGAATCAGATTTGTTCTCTTTGGAGTAAGACTTCCATAGCCTAGTGTTACTAGTGACAGGGCTTGATAGGAACTTGCTATGGCAGTCCTTGGAGCAATCAGGAGGACCCAGGCTGCCATAGTAACCAAACAGCTCCCGGTAAATGACAACACACAGCATCTGAGTGGTTAAAAATCATCCGGCAGCTATGGTGCCAGCAATGCTATCTTTAAAGACCCAGCATCTGCTATACATGTACAGTGGATATTGTAAAGGGGTTTTTCAGGCTAACAATATTGATAACCAGTCCTGAGAATGGGTCATCAATATCAGATCGGTGAGGGCCTGTTCCCCCTTCAATGAACTGTAACTGTGAATGGCGGCTGAGCTGCAGTAATCTGGCGTAGCCACTACATTTTGAATGGAGCTTTAATTCCAGCTTCCTTCTCGGTGGTAGTTCTGGTGCTGACAGCTGCAGGTAACAGCTGATTGGTGGGGGTGCCTCGTGTCAGACCGCCACTCATCTGATATTGAGGACATATCCTCAAGGAGCGGCCATCAATATCTTTACTCTGTTAAACCCCTTTAAGTTCTGTAAATTGCAAAGCGGGGCCTCCATGATCAGACTTGTTTTTCAAGAACATCACAAAGATGCTCGAACTGATTGAGCTCTGGGGTATTTGGATGCCGTTCACACTTTATAAACACAGGGAGCCATTTATTATGAATTATATGCCACTTTTTAGTGTATTAATATTGCGCATTTGCAGAAATCTGAGATTTTGTGCTGCTCACGCCACTTTTCCCGAATGTCAAGAAAAGGGTGTGTGGCATGGGCAGGGAAGAAGGCGGGCTGGTGGTAATTTTCCACGCCAGTTGTTGGCATGGAACATGACTTAAAGGCAGTGGCGTGCCGGGGCGGGTCCTTTCTCTGGCCCTTCACAGTAATAATCCCCATTGTGCCCCTTCACAGTAATAATGCCGTCTATGCCCCCTTCATTGTAGTAATGTCCTCTGGCTCTGTGCCCCCTCCATGGTAAAAATGCCCACTGTGCACCCTTCACATTAGTAATGCCCTCTGTGCCCCCCTCCAGAGCAGTAATGCCCTGTGCCCCCTCCAGAGTAATGCCCCCTGTGCCCCCCCCAGAGTAATGCCCCCCCCACAGTAGTAATGCCCCCTCTGTATAAAAAAAAAAAAAAACAACAAAAAACACAGCAGCTACTCACCTTGTCCCGTTCCTGAAGTCCTCTCTTCTCTGCAGGCACAGATCGCTCTACAGCTGTGTGTGGCCAGAGCTTATGCAGATTTCCGCCCTGCACGCTCCGCCCACACATTCCAGCAGCGCAATCCGTGCCTGCAGCCTGAATGGTGGAGCGGGGAGAAGTCTCTCTGCTTCACTATTCAAAGCGCTGCGGCCCTGAGGGAGAGGAGGAGCGCCGAAAGGTGAGTGACAGGACCCAGCTCCCTGCGCTCCAGCAATGAGCGCTTCCATCTGTATTGATGGAAGCGCTCATTGTTTCTGGCACCCAGGGCAGACCACACCCCCCGCCCCGTCGATCGGATGTGTATCTAGTCACGCCAATGGGGCCGCAGAAGAGGTAGACAGCACATTGTGAGCTGTCCGCATCCGTATGTCCTTTCTGCGGCCCACAAAAAAAATACAGTTCCTATTATCCGTATTCCAGACAAATATAGGACAGGTCTATAGAGGGCAGGAAGTTCCTTTCCACAAAAGGCGCACAGGGATGGGTGCACCACCAATGAGGCCAGGTGAGGCGATTGCCTCAGGCAGCAACAGGTAGGGAGCGGAAGGGCCATGGACAATGAACGCTTTCATTCAAAGTGTTTAGCTTAAGAAATTGGCATTGGGGGGGCACCGTTTCAGTTTTCGCCTCAGGCAGCAGAAAGGCTAGGTGCACCCCTGAACGCACAGCACACGCATCCCCTATCCATGTTTTGGGTATCTGCAATTTCTGCCACAAGTGGACGCTACAAGTAAAGTTGTGTCCCTACTAGGTCAGCTGCCATTATCAAGAGTGTGTTATTCACTTCACCTGACCTGTCCTGTCAGTGGTTTTAATGTAATGGCTGGTGTATATAAAGTGTATATTCTGATGGTTTACAGCAGGTTATCATAAAAACGCAAACTATATATATATGTGAACAAGCTACAGTCAGAGAAGTGTATAGCGTACAGATCTAATGCTGCGCTCCTCCTCACATGCCGGTCACTTCTCTTACCTCACACGAGACATTTCTCCACAGCGCATAATTTACAATCTCCAGCCCCCCCACAGAAGGAAGCGCGCCGACGCCAGTCAATGTCCACGTTGTGTGCGCCAGCCAATCAGGAACCGTGTTAGGTCTCTGCTGCAGGGAGCTCGTTGTGAGCGGCGCAGTGATTGGCTGTGCTCTGGAAACCAGGGATACATTGTATCAGAGCTGTAGTCGCCCTGCAATGCAGAGCTGTATCCATCAGGCTGGTACCGACCTCTAGCTATGGCCAGATTTGCATTGACCATCGTCAGGCAGTAAGTGTCCTTTATTTAACTCTTTGCTTGCCCAGAGGACTGCTGTTCCCATCTGCGGGGGAGCCGCATTTGGAAAGGTCGCAGACAGGAGAGTGTGGGGCTGCACAGCGGGGTCAGGTCTATTATGGTCATGTATATATAATCTGAGCCTGGTGGTGGGGGAGGGGTGTAATGTCTAATTATATTTTATTATATGTCAGCAGAGAACAGAAAAATATTGCAAATATAACATAAAAAGATAATATAAAAAGTCATCCAATGTCATAGTCACATAATACCCATAGGGCCCATGGCTTCATTTTTAATAACACGCCTGATCTTGGAATTCCTTTTTAAAGGGTTTCTCCAGAATTAGAAAAAAGGTAGCTGCTTTCTTCAAAAAACAGCACCACCCCTGTCCACAGGTTGCTTGTGGTATAGCAGCTGAGCTGGAATACCAGCCACTAACCATAGACAGGTGTAGTTGAAAACAGCCAAGAATAGGCATTTCTACTATTGGTAGTTGGTATCAGTTTTTTTTGTGGACAGTGAAATACATACAGTCGTGTGCATGAGGCCTTAAAGGGTTATTCCCAGCATAGACAATGGGGGTATATCGCTAGGATATGCCCCAATTGTCTAATAGGTGCGGGTCCCAGCGGTATATCAAGAACAGAGCGGGGAACTCTCTGCATGCACGTCTACCTCTCCCTTTCATTTCTATGGAGCCGACGGAAATAGTCGAGCCAGCGCTCGGCTACTTTTGGCGGCCCCATAGGAATGAATGAGTGCGTCGTCCTCAACTTTTCCCGCTCCGTTCTCGATATAGGTGCGTGTCCCAATGGTATCCTAGTGATATGCCCCCATTGTCTATGCTGGGACAACCCCTTTAAGCCTTACATGGAAGCATGCCCTATTTTGTCCGCGTTCACAGATCCATCACGTCCATTATAGTCTATGAGTCCTTTGAAACCACCGATGCCATCCGTGTCTCTCGAATCATTAGGAAGAGATGCAATGAAAATGATTTTTAAGCTGCACAGTGTACGTTAAAAAAGGATAACAAACGGACAGCAAAAAATGGACACGCGGACTGCACACAGATCCTTGATGGAGGCATCACTGACCATCTTTTCTCGGATTTGAGCATGGACACCAATGTGTGAATGAGGCTTTAGGGCTCATGCATGCGACTGTATGTATTTTGCGGTCCGCAAAACAAGAATCCGCCAAAAGAACGGATGACATTCGTGTGACGTCTGTGTTGCATCTGTTTGTTTTTTTGCAGATCTGTTGTAACCAGACTTGGACATGCGAACATACGGACACAGAATGCACACAGTCATTTCCATTTTTTCCCAGGCCCCAGTGAAGTGAATGGTCCTGCATACAGACCTGTAAAAAAAACGGAAAGGAAAAAAATAAGTTTGTGTGCATGAGCCTTCAGTCTGATCTTAGGGGTGCCCACTTTTTGTTCTCCTGTGTCTTGATATATTGGCAGTATTTTTGTGTCCTAGCTTAACCCCTTCCCAAGCAGGGCTGTACTTTATTTTTTTTCGGGTGCAGGTTAGAGATGAGCGAACCTGCTCGTAACGAGCAGTTCAGTGCTCGGATCCCCTGCCCGCAGCCATCCGGATCTGTCCTCACCCGACTGTAAGTCAATGGGGACGGATCCGTTTGGTGTCACACACTAGTCACAGTGTGTGACACCAAACGGATCCGTCCCCATTGACTTACAGTCGGGTGAGGACGGATCCGGATGGCTGCGGGCAGGGGAGCGCAGGGGATCCGAGCATTGAACCGCTCGTTACAAGCAGGTTCGCTCATCTCTAGTGGGGGTGGATCACAGACCCATTCAAGTTGAATGGGTCTGGATCTTTCTGCGGAATCCGCACGGATGTTGCCTGTGCATTGGGGACCACAAATTGCAGTCCCCAATGCACGGAACGGCCATGTGCATGAGCCCTTACGGAAAGATTTGCACCTGTTCTGTGTTTAGAGCCACATCTGAATTTGGCTCAAAATCACTGATTGAAATCACTGATCGAAACACTGACATGTGAATGAGGCCTAGTTCACACTTCAGTGTTTGGTCAGTGATTTCTGGGTCAAAACCACAGAACAGGTGCAGATCTTTACATCATACCTTATCTCTGTGTAGGCTTCATTTCTGGTTTTGGCTCACAAATCACTGATTGAAATCACTGACCAAACACTAAAGTGTGAACGAGGCCTGAGGCATTAGTCATAAAAAAGCAGCCTATTCTACTCCACTCCAGGGCTGGCGTACGTTTCTGCCCCTGTTTTGACTTGTGAGTTGCGCCAGATTTTGCCTACTTTCAAGGAGACGTGCGTCTAATTTCAGCTCACTTGTGCCACATTTTCATGCAAATACTTTTTTTTTAAATTCTTTTATATTTTCATACAAATACTAATTAGACCAGCCCTAGCGAATATAAACCTGTCGTACAAGAAAACAACCACTACATGTCAGACTTAAACCAAAACTGCATGTGGGCAGTCCTTCTCAGTGATTGACAGCTAACTGCATGGCTAAACATAGCGTTAGCTGTAAATTAGTAAGTAAAACCGCCCACAGGACTCCTAAGTATAGAGAGAGCAGAGGTTTAAATCAATAAAATACACATTTTATTGAATGTTTTCCCAAAAAACTATATATGAATCTATTAATTTCCTGCGGATTTCCAGTGAATTTCGTGGTGACAGGTTTACTTTAAGCTGGCGATACAGACCAGTCTTCAGATGACAACTATCTAAAGGCTGCTTTTAGACGAGCGAGTTGCATACTGCGGACTCGCAGCATGAGTATGCAGCAGCTCCCCTCCTGAACTTCCAGCACTGCTGGGGTCACATAGCATTATATTGATTTATGATGCTATGTAACCCTAAGAGTTCTGGAATGTATTAGATAACAGTGACATAATACTGTAGTGTTATCCAATACAGGATTCCAGAACTGTAAGGGTTACATAGCATCATAAATCAATGTAATGCTATGCAACCCTGACAGTGCTGGAAGTTCAGGATGGGAGTTGTTTTATACACACGCAGCAAGTCCACAGTATGCTACTCCCTCGTCTAAAAGCGGCCTTTAGATAGTTGTCACCTGAAGACTCATTAAGCCAACAGCTATCCCGCCCATACACATAGTCAGTAGAGATGAGCGAATCATTCAAAATTCCTAAGATTCGTATATTCGACAAATAGATTTGTTGTATTTGCGTACAAAATATACGTTATGTGCTATTAGCGAACATTCGCGCACTAATAACGAACACTCTTTTAAAAAATGTACCCAACTTCTTAGAAGACATACGCATGAGCGTACAAATAGCGTACGAATCCTCAGCGTAGTATTGTCTACGCGATTACGTAATACGCAGGCACGTATGACGAGAGGCAGCGGAGTGCACTCCTCAGAGGCAGAGCGAATATTAGAAAATGGCATCCAGACGATCCTCATCATTTAGCTCTGCTGCACAGCTGAAATACATAGTCCGGCTGATGGACCAACAGGATTACACCGCCACCCGAATCAGCATAAAAAGGAGGTGATCCAGCAGGTGATCAGAGGCTTGCGCCATCGTTTCAACACCTTGCGGACCCCGGGCCAGATCCAGTGTAACTGGTCAGATCTGAAATCGCCCTCAGAGGCAGTATGTATATTGAGGTGCTGTCTATCCGGCTATGGGCATAGTACAATCATCCACAATACTGTAAAGTGAATATGAGAACCCATTGCGGTACCTGTAAAGAAATACACACAATGGGCAATATACTTGAAAACGTTGCTGAAAGGTAAAAACAGTGCAAACAATATAGTGCAAATACATTATATGTATAATGAAAACATTTTAAATATCACCCACCTACATAGTATGCTCACGGACACGTTTAAGTCTCTTTTCTTCTGACGCTTGTCATACAACTGGAACAGAGTTCCAAACTCAGTTGTAATTTGTAATCCACATAGGTAATAACAATAACCTGAAAAGGGGGAAAAAAGGGATGAGTTAAAACTTTTTTTTTGATGGGGGGAGTCCTGACAATCCATGTCCATCTGGGTGAGGAGAAACGCAGGGCAACAAAAATAAAAACACACGCCAACTAGTGCTCACCCTTCAGGTTAAGTCCACATTGTGGCTCCCATAAAAGCTGCAGGATCCTTACTTAAGGGCCTGCAGGTCCTCTTCACTGCTGCTGGAGCTAAAAGACCTGAGAGGGCGCTCTTGCCTCATGAAAGCGACACTGGCTGCGGCAGCAGACCTCCACCGACCTCTCAGGGATGGTCTTGGTCTTGGTAGTAACCGGGCGGTCACACTGGCAAGGGACGTGGCAACTTGGGCCTTGCCCTTTACCTTGTAGGGGCCAGATCCTTCTGCCGGCATACAAGGAGACAGAATCTCCGGCTGTAAGGGCTCCGGTAACGGTCTTCCGCGAGCGGCGGACTGTGCGGCCTGCACCTGCCATGGGCATGGCAATTGGTATTGTACCACCGATGGCTGGTACACGAAACTGTTGGTGGTCATCTGTCCCACATGAAGGATCGGCAGCAGGGCAACTCTGGTATCAGGGGTTCCAGCTGAGTTTGGGATTTCTCCTCAGATCGCAGAGTCCCATCATTGGTCTCATGGGAACACCGAGCCTCTTCTGCGGCCTGGGCCTCCTCAGTCCAGTCTTCCGGGGGCGCTGCAGGAGTAGCTGGTCGCGTAAGGAGTTTCACCCCAGTAGCAAAGGGGCCTTGGAGGCTCTTCATAGGGGTATACTCCACGTAATCCCCTGCGTGGAGATTGTGGCGGACGGGCGGAAGATATGGCCGCTTTACAGAATGGTGGTTCACGTATAATTCTTCTGCCGTCTCCTCACTGGCGATGAAACCAACTCCCCGTTCGGCATGTAACCACATAACGGTACCCTTTCTGCGCTCCAGCTTGGGGTCACCGGATCGTGGGTGCTCCAACACCTGCACAACCCACTCTTCTCTCTACCAACTTTTTGTATTCCCAGAGGGTCAGGGCGTTCCGGGTGACAGCTTCGGGGACCATCAAATTTTGGCGAAGTGAGTAGTCCTTGCGCGGCGGAGCGGGAACTCCTGCTGCCTCCGTCGCGTCAGCTGGCGGAGTGAACACCTCAGCGGGCACCACAACCGACTTCTTAGGCTGCCAGATATGTTGAGAGACGTAGATCGCCTCCTGTTTCTTCTCCTCATAGGGGTGCCCCACTGTGCCTCCCCAGTCAGGGCCTTTCTGTCTCGCCATCTTAATTGCCTGAGTTGCCTCGTCTTCCTCTCGCACTTGAGAAGAGGGCGGAGCTACCGGTGAGGCGTCGTCTTCGCTAATGAATTAAATTTGTACGCAACAGCATATAGTGTAACTTATACGTAGCAATAGTGTATAATTTATAGGACAAACTACGTAGCGAATGCGTACAAAGCCGAAGCGAATCACCTACTATTCGGATTCGCTTCGCAGCTAAAAATTCCCAAGATTCGATACGAATCGATGAATCTATTAGCTCATCTCTAATAGTCAGATAACTTTTCATGTGTTCTCAATAGGGAGAGAGGAATAAGTTGCTGCAAGCCATCTCCGGCTGTTGCTTATCTCCTCTGAGAGCAAAAGGATTGGACATGTTAAAAAGCCATGAGCCCGATCCTTATGTCCCCAAACATTTGCCGTCACATAACCTTTTTCAGAATGAGAGAGACTAGTACACAAATGTATGTTTCTCAACAATATATGTGTGTTTTCCAAGGGGTACTTTTTCCCATTATGGAGAGCCCATGGTATGTCGAGTATGCGTACCTAGTATTGTAGGCCAGGCGATGCCCCTAGGGTTTCTGGGAAAGATATTCAAATTCTAACCCTGTCTGACATTGGCAGATGTTAGACAAGATAATTGCATATATTTTAGCAATAAATCCTACTGTCTAACCTACAATCATCGTCATGTATACCAACTGGTCTCCATAATAGAAATAAAAATGCCTAAAAACTAGATATGTTGTTCTCATCTGCTTTTATCCTGAAAGAACTACTTGCAGATGTGAGGCTGGCTTAGCTATTTCTAGCTTTTCTACATAATCATGTTTAAAAGGCAGGAAAGCATCTCTGCCAATCTGCTGTGTAAAAATAATGCAGCGCTCATATTGCTGCTGTTTTCTCCTTACTGTTTACCTACTTGCTGTGCAGCAGCAAGTAGGTATTATTATATAACTCATTCCTATGTATAGGTCTCCCTATACATAATTTGTATAGCAAAAAAAGAGAACACCATCAGCAATTTTATTCAAATGAATCAGATGAACCAGAGAGACCTCCAAAGCAACATTTAACTGAAAGTAAGACAAGAGAATGACAATATCCCACAAAATTTCTACATGTCTCAATGAAACATGCAAGCAAGTTCACTTTCTAGAAGAACAAGAGAACCAGACTGCCTCAAGAGAAACTTTTCTTACTTGGTTAATTTGCTTTGTGGGGTTCTCGTTGGGGTTCTCTTTTCCATTATGGAGACCAAAAAATATGCATGTGTATTGTATGCCAGGAAACACTACTCTTAGTTTATAGGAAGAGTATATCGCTAATCGCGATCAGGATAGGTCATTAATATCAGATCGGCTGGGACCGATACCTGGCACCCCTGCATATCAGCTGGTTGAAGAGAAGCCCGCACTCTGTGCAAGTGCAGCCTTCCCTTCATTGTTTACCTGCTCACTGTCAACATCGCAACGGTGAGCAGGTGTAATTACTAGCCGCCACATTCACTTCTATGGGATGGCTCGTTCCAATACACTTGAATAGGAACAAGCTGCCCCATTGAAACGAATGGGACGGCTTTTAATTACACCTGCTCACCGTTGCGACGTCAACGGCGAGCAGGTAAACAATGAAGGGAAGGCTGCGCTTGCATAGAGTGCGGCCTTCTCTTCAACCAGCTGATCAGTGGGGGTGCCAGGTGTCGGACCCCCGCCAATCTGATATTGATGAGCTATCCTGAGGATAGGTCATCAATATTAGAATCTTGGAAAGCCCCTTTAACAAAATTTGGGGTGCTTTTTCTCCTGTTAACTCTTGTGAAAATTAAAAATGGTGAACTTATGTAACATTTTATTGGAAGAAATGAACATTTTCATTTTCACAGCCACGTGTTTCTAAATTCAATGAAACGCCTGTGGGGTCAAAGTGTTCAGTACACCCCTCAATAAATTCCTTGAGGGGTGTAGTTTCCAAAATGGGGTCACTTTTTTATGGGGCTTCTGCTGTATGGGTACCTTAGAGTGCCTTTAAATGTGACATGGTACCTAAAAACCATTCCAGCAAAATCTGCCCTCCAAAAATCATATGGCACTCCTTTCCTTCTGAGCCCTGCCATGTACCCATACAGCAGGTTACGACCATATATGGGTGTTTCTGTAAACTGCAGAATCAGGATAATAAATATTGGGGTTTGTTAACCCCTGTTGTCTTAAGGGAAAAATGGATTAAAATGTAAAACCCACAATAAAGTGAAATTTTAGTTTTGAATAACTTGAGGGGTGTATTTTCTAAAATGAGATCATTTATGGGTGGGTTCTACTACATAAGCCCCACAAAGTGCTCCAAAGTGCCCCTGCCTGTGTGAAGAAGGAGATATGTCCGGGTCAGCTCTGAACCCGGACAACCCCTTTAAACACAGAGAAATTCAAATTTAGAAAATAGCAGATTTTTCAACAGTTTCCAGAAATTTGGGATTCTTTAAAATAAATAAAGGTAAAACATATTTTACCTTTACCAAAAAGTACAATGTGTCATGAAAAAACTGCTTAGAATTGCTTAGATAAGTAAAAGCATTCCAAAGGTATTACCACATGAAAGTGACATGTCAGATTTGCAAAATGTGTCCTGAAGGGGTTAAACGATAGGTCAATTTCTGATGACACATTTCCTTTAAATGTCACAAATGGGGTCGGGAGACTGAGTTAATCTTTTCTTGAGTTGCATAAGGCCTCTTTCACATTAGCAGCAGCACGGATCCGGCGGGTGAAGGGTGCCACCGGATCCGTGCTGCCGCAAGTACACGTGAGGAGCCGGAGCAGCGCTCCGGCCCCACACGTGTCACATACACACACACATAGACATACACACAGACATACACATACACAGACATACTTACATGCTCCCAGCAGCTCCGCACATCACAGGAGGACGGGGCGCACATAGGAAGATTCCCCACAGCGCCCTCTGCTGGAGGGAGAATCTTCCTATGTGCGCGCCGTCCTCCTGTGATGTGCGGAGCTGCTGGGAGCATGTAAGTGTGTATGTGTATGTCTGTGTGTATGTGTCTGTCATGTGTGGTGTACTGTGGACAGATCTGTCATGAACTCCATTGAAAGTCAATGGAGGACGGATCCATTTACTGAGTGTGTCACACTGAACGGATCCGTCCCCATTGACTTGCATGCTGCAGTTTGCTCTCCGGTCTGAAGACGGAACGGAATGCTTCTAGGAGCATTCCGTTCTCTTCAGTTCAGTTTTGTCCCCATTGACAATGAATGGGGACAAAACTGAAGCGTTTTATTCCGGTATTGAGCCCCTATGACGGAACTCAATACCGGAATTCAAAAACGCAAGTGTGAAAGTAGCCTAAGACAAAGAGGGAATTTGACAAAAATGTTCTCAGATAGTGTAGTCTCCAGGCCAGGAGGTTGGAGGAGATTACAAGATTAGGATATGGAGAGAACATGGAGGGAATAAGTGATATGAGAGGCGTGAGAATGATGAATGTAGAGAAAAAACTGGGGGATACAGCAATTTCCATGATTACATAACGAATGCACAAGATATGTAAGAGAAAGAGTGACAATAGTAGACAAAGAGTATAACGGTAATAAAACACAATAAAACAATATGCGATCCCGTACACCGGGACATCACCGTCCATCTCCCTCCATGTCTGATGCGGAGCATTGGATTAGCTATCTAAGATCTGGTGGGCATAATGTATACCATGGGGGTCTCTTTGTGTTTTAGGTGGTTTTACACTATGGAGCGCTGGTCTGTTGTATTTATTTTTGAAACCTACTTTCTGGTTTGTCATGTGACTGCTGTCCCATCATGCCTTAGGGTGGTGAGATGTGTCCTGACATCAGATCATGTGACAGTGACCACGCCCCTTGCTCTTACCAATAAAGCTTCCTATGTCCTACATTATAAGACTGTAATGCAGGACGTAACCAACAGCAACTGAATATAAAACCAATTAGTCACAGGGCGCTAGGGTAGTCAGTTTTGATAAATGGTGGTGTTGGGCACTATACATTTATTAGTGGCCCAACCCTTGTAATATTTTTCTGGAAATAACCACTTTAAAAAAAGTTTTTAATACCTCACTACTAATATATTTTCTCATCTTGTTTTACTGTTCAGTGGGGAGACGCGATACAACAAAGAAAAATTACTTCAAGGTAGGACATGAAATTAATTTATTCTGTGATTTAAATGGACATTAACCTCTTGTTGGCATTACTTGCTTACTATGGAATTGCAGTTCCCTAATACAAACCTATTGCCACAATGCCTTCCTGTATGAGCATTAGCCATCAGGGTGATAGTGAAGCAACAGTGCATTCCCACCATGGCTACCCACCAGATACTACTGGCGTTGTCTATCATAATGGACCAATTCTAATGTCTAATCTGCTGTAGCCCCCGCCCCCCAGATGTACAGATGTAGCAGAGCTAGGAGATCAATGTGCCACGTTGGCAATTGCTTGGTCCACTTGACTTTCTTTGGAGGCCTCCTGGCCGACCATGGGGCTTTCTGTCACGTGTTCACACAGAGGGTCTTCTTCTTCTCTCAACTCTCCCTGGCAGTCAGTCATAATGTAGTATGAACTAGAAATAATCTTCAAAAATAATACAGGGATTATGTGATTTCACTAGGTTGGGATCTGATTATAATTATAATAGAGGGTCCAAAATATATGAATAACCTATGATGGGCTACTTTCACACTAGTGGCAGCCTTCTCCGGCAGGCTGTTCCGGCGGGTGAACACCCTGCCAGATCCGTGCTGCCGCTAATGCACGTGTGCCGCCGGAGGTCCGTTCCGGCCCCATTGACTATAATTGGGGCGGGCCGGAGGTCCGGCTGCAGCATGGCAAACATACCAAGAGGTGCCGGAAAAAAACTATGACATGCCGGAGAAGGCTGCTGCTAATGTGAAAGTAGCCGTAGCCCAGTAAATCTAGTTATATGAAAGTGTGTTATATATTACTATCCACCTCATGAATTACTTAGCCATATTATTATAAGCGTTACTAATATTATAATAATACTCTCCTGGGAATACTCCTGGCGGAGTCTGATCTCTGAGGAAGGTCAGACCTGTGCGGCACTAGAATTTGTGCCCTCTGATGCGTGAGTGTCATTGCAATCAGTTGTCAGCGAAGCAACAAGATTGACAAATAGCATTGAACAGTTAGCCTGGTTTTAAAGATACATGACCCTGCTTACTTACTGAAAGAGGACCTGTCCCCTTTCCTGACATGTCTATTTTAGTAACTACTTGCATTCCCCATGCAATAAAAATTCTGGAGCATCTATTCTTATGACTCTATGTTGTGCCATCCCTCTGTTATAAATAGTTGTAAATAAATTTCTAGCAGACTGCATTGAAGGTCCAGATGGGTGTTACCAGCTGGGGATGTGTCCTTGCACAGTCTGACACTAGTGGCACTGATTGGATAGTGTCAGACTGTTCAGGGACACCCCCCAACTGGTAACACCGATCTGGACCCTGCCAGCAATTCATTCAGTAGAATTAATAAAGGAATGGTACAACACAGAGCGATAACAATAGATGCTCCCAAATTGCTATTACATGGGGAATGCAAGTAGTTACTAAAATAGGAAAATACATACAATGCAACGGCACACTGCCAACCAGATAAAGCACAAAATGCCATAGTAATATGAGGTATTCTGAAGCTAATGCTATGCTTGTTTAGTAAATTAGAGATTCTTGGCAAATATATTTTGTACAAAATTATCTGGGCCCGTCCACCAAATCGTCAAGGTGATCTCTGTAGAACGGAAACCTAACACTATTTCCTACCTGTTATGTGCCAACCTTGGCTACTACTAAAATAAACATGTCAGGAGAGGACCTTTTTAAGGTAAGTGCTTTTGCCCACTTAAAGGGGTTGTAGCATGGGAATATAGGGGCACATTTATTAAGACTAGCGTTTTAGACACCTGAGTTATGAAGAGGCGCATACAGATTCTGAGAAGGAACCAGCAGAATTTGTTTGTGAAAGGAGAAGAAAATGACATGCAGTGCTATTCAACCTTTTAGGTAGATTTTTAGCTTTGGATCCTGTTGTAACCCGACCTCTGACATATAGGTGAAATGCAGATTGAGTTCCTCAGGTCCACGCTGTAGCTCTTACATGAAGGCCCTGTCTCAGCATCTCTGCTCGGCGTTATCTCACTGGGCTGGGATCTTTCATACATGTGAAAATAGCCGCTTGGGTTAGAATGCTCCACTTATGGACTGTGGACCTCAGACGCCATATACATTGTGGATTCTCTCTAATGGTGCGTCCTAAATTTTCTGCCTTTTTCTGTATGACTGACTGATATAATTTTTACACAGGCCAAGGCATAGATGAGCCGCTTTCTGAGATAGGGTTCATGCAGGCGGAAGCTGCTGGCAGATATCTGAGCGATGTGAGGTTCACACATGTATTCTCCAGTGACCTGATACGTGCAAAGCAGGTAAGTGCCCTTCCATAGTGTACATCCAAGTCTACTTCTGTCAGATATGAAAGTTCTTCGACCTGTTAAAATTTTTATTCCTGTCCATAGTGGGCGGTATTACAGTAACTAGTCCTCTTGTGGCAATGGTATTCTGTCTATTAAATCTGTCCTAAAGCTGGCCATACATCTGAGATAACGTCAGCCAAACTCTGCTGATCAGTTCCATACATATGCATGCTCAGCTCAGCCGAGCATGCACATGTACTGAATGGAAGGAGGGGAGAAAGCTGCAGCCAAACATCTTTGGCAGAGTAGGGAGGCCGCATACACATAGGATTGTTGGCCGAACCTGCCAAAATTGTTGGGTTTGGCCGACATAGATCTAAAGTATATAGCCAAACAGCAGATTTGTACCTATGAAACTGGCTGACCTGTTACATGTGCACTTGGCAGCTGAAGACATCTGTGTTGGTCCCATGTTCATACATGGCCACATTGCTGAGAAAAATGATGTTTTAATATATGCAAATGAGCCTCTAGGAGCAACGGGGGCGTTGCCGTTACACTTAGAGGTTCATCTCTCTTTACAACTGCCGTGCCCTCTGCACTTTGATTGACAGGATCAGGCATGATGATATTTTCACTGTCTGGTTCTGACAATCAAAGTGCAGAGAGTACGGCAGTTGCACAGAAAGCAGAGCCTCTAGGAGCAACTGCAACGCCCCCATTGCTCCTAGAGGCTCATTATTAAATCATCATTTTTCTCAGCAATGCGGGCACATATGAACATGGGACCAACACAGATGTCTTCAGCTGCCAAGTGCACATGGAACAGGTCAGCCAGTTTCATGCTGACAGAGTTGTATACAGTAAATATTCATATCTATGGTCCATATAAAAGAATAGAACAGATCCTTGTGTGTTCTGATGTGTCATCTCTTCCTCCACCACTTCTAGCCCCTCTTCTTGATAACCTACAGATAGTACAGGTAGGGGCAGAGGATATTATGCAGGATCGGACTACACAAGGCCTGTGGAGGCTCATAGGTCTGCATAGGAGCTATAGACACAAAACAAGACATTTTTAACTATTTGCACATCAAAATGCATTCAAAACGTTGGTGGGGAATGATGCCCCTTTTATGTTAATGTTCATTTAATCTGATATATAATTAGTAATCCCCTAATAAACATACCATGCAGATTGTATAGAAATATCATAAAATAATTAAAGTAATAAATCTTATCTTTCTCTGTAGACTGCTTGTACCATCATGAAGAACAATAAGCTGAGTGATGAGATTAAAATAAGCTATGATGCCAGGCTGCGAGAGAGAGTAAGTATTTACCAATAGACTGGTAGTAATTGGGCAACTCGGTACTGGGACTGGTGGCAGCACTGGGCTCCTGGGTCTGAATCTAACTTGGGGCCATATTGGCATTGCATTTGTGTGCCTTCTGGTGAATTTGCTAATTCCTTCCCACACTCCAAAAAGTGTCTCGTTACAAAAGTGGCCTAATAAGGGTGGCCTAGGCTTCAGGCCAGATAGTCTGGTTTCCTGGCATCCTGTCCTCCATCTAGCGCAGGGCCTGGACAGAGACTGGCATGTCCTCCTTTCCAGTGGCTCCACACTCAGGCAGCCACATTACGCTGTCTCGGGGTGAGAGAAGCCTCAGTCAGTCAGTCATTAGTGCCAGCCAACATGTCACTCCGGGCCCTGCGCAGCTGACCTTAAGGTCGTCACATCTTTTTTTTTTTGTTCTTTTTTTTTTCCTCAGACACCATTACTGGGAGAGGGTGCGGCATTCAATGTCCTCCTTTTTGGCTTGAAGCAAGTGGCCAACCTAGGTCTAATGTGTGTGCTTGGTATAGGAAAATTAGATATGGATTGATATCATCATATCATGACAGGTGGAACTGCAGTGACGTAGTTTGGTCAGTAGAGGGAGCTCCAGTTACTATTTTTGATTGGTTTAGATAAAATATGAAATTTTTGCAGAAACTGTGAATTTTCCAACAGTCCTACATATTGTCTGAATAGTCCCCCAGGTAGTAACATTATTGCAGGTCATTGCTTAGTGGGGGCGAGGCATTTATGATGGTATATAGTGGAATTCCTGTAATCCAGCAATTTCACCAGAAGCAATATACTTAGCATGGAGAACCAAATAGAAAATTCATCTATTTGAAAGACAAAGTTACAATAGCAGGCTCAGTGTATTTGTCCATGTTGGTCTACTAATCCAGAATATTTGATAATCTGGCACATGTTGGATTACACAGATTTTACTGTGTGGGGTTTTGCTCCTGAATGTTACTTGTTTCACAGTAAGGCTACATGCACACGTCCGTTAAAAACGGACACACTGTCAGTTTTTCATGGCCATTTTGCATCAGTGTGTGCATCCATTTTCTGGCCATGTGTCCATTTTTAATGTCCGTTTTGCATCAGTTTTTCATGTCCGTTAAAAACGGACATGAAAAATTGATGAATTGGATTGGCAGTTATTTCTTGCCCCCAACTATAATCATGACCCCCAGGATGCCCATAATGTCCTCCATAGTGCCCCTAACTAAAATAATGTCCCCCACGGTGTAAATAATTTTTTATAGTTTGATGATTTAAAAAAAAAAACCTCACCTTATCCAATTGCTCGCGCTGCAGCAGTCTCTCTTCCACGCACAGGACCTGCCGAAGGACCTGCGATGTGCGCGATGACCTCACTGCGCTTGGTGACGTCACCGCGCATAACGCAGGGCCTTCTCAATGAAGAAACCAGAGACTGCGCACCGCGAGCAAGTGGGTGGGGTCAGTGGCCATAGTGTGCCCATTTTTAAGACCGTTAGACGGGAGCACTCCTGTCAATCGCCCGTTAAAAACTGCCCCATTCATTTCAATGGGGCAGTCGGCACATTGAAACGGCCCAGAAATAGGACATGTCCTATTCACTGGCCGTTAAAAAATGGCCATGTGAATAGCCCCATAGGCTTTCATTGGTGCTAAAAATGGCCGTGTGACGGCCGCTACTTAGACGGCCGTCACACTGCCATTTTTCACTGTCGTGTGCATGAGCCCTAAGGCACAATCAATTCTAATAAAATGTTATGTTGTAGAAGTACGGCATTGCAGAGGGGCAACCTCTCAGCGAGCTGAAGACCATGGCAAAGAAATCTGGAGAGCAGTGTCCTTCATACACTCCACCTGGAGGGGAGACCCTGGAGCAGGTAAATTGTCTGTGAGTGCACATGCCCCTCCACCTGCTGTAAATTCTAAGGATATTAGAAGTGTTTCATGTGACCATATAAAAGCTTGAGGTCACTGAACTCTGAGATGACTCCTAAAATTCCAGGTACGTTGCTCTTTATAATACACACCTGCTGCAGAACCTCTTTATAAATCATTTTATACAATGATTTCATACTTCATAAATAAATTCTGCAGCAGTTGAGGTGTGTATTATGAGGTTCTGCAGCGGCTGAGGGTGATGTTCTGCAGCAGATGTCATGGGAATTAATACTCTGCAGAAGTTGGGGTGTTTATTTTGATGTTCTGCAGCAGCTGGGGCGTGGGACTTTGTTAAGCAGAGTGCAGCTGCTGAAGAACCTCTTTATAAGGAGACAGGGAGTACTAAATGTAAATCAGTAGTCTGCACAGGAAAAGGAACTTCCTACAACAGACGTGATAAGCAGCGCCTATATAGCACCACTTATCTCTTTACAATAGTCAGGCTCTGACATCGGAATGTGTTGTTAAGGCTACGACTCCATGGCGATTTGTGCTCATGTGATGGTCAGTGTTAAATTGTGAGTTACGCCAATGGTGGTGCAATTTCACTGTTTCCATGTCGGAGACACAGATACAGGAAAATTGTGGCGTTTACAAGAACCCAGATAAAGTTCTTCAGACCCCTTTACACCACTCGATGTGTTGGCAGATTATTGATAATACGCATTTGAATGAATGCTCATTAGCGATAATCTGCTAGTATCAAGGTGCCGCCAAGTACCCAATGAACGAGTGAAATGCATGTTCATCGGGCAATAGAATCATTGGTGCGGCCACCTAAATCTTCGTTTGCGAATAGCAGATCGTGGTGTCTAAACAGCCTCTGCTGCCTGCAAATAATGATTCTGTATAGAGAAGAGCAATGGTGTTGGTGATCGCTCCTCCCCATACTGTAGAGGAGATTGCTGCATAAAAAAATGGTTGTCTCCTTCATTAACGTGCAGAAGATTGTCATGAAGGAACACTTCATTCCTGATAGTCGTCAGCTGTCAGTGTCAAGGGGCCTTATGTTAATTTTTTCATCTAGTAGGAGAAGCAGTGGGAGGGAGCACCATCCTTCCTACAAATCAGCAGCCATCCATTGTCAGCCATTGATCAATAGAAATGGCTTGCTGCCATTTTTTTTTTCTTGTGAAAAACTCCTGCCACTGCTCCACATTCTGGACCAAGTGACAGTTTTTATTGATGCCATTTTAGAGTGTGTGTGACTTTTTGATCACATTTATTCAATTTTTTTTGGTTAAGTGAAGCAGTGAAACAATGGCATTCTAACAATTATACATTCTTATATTTATTTTTCTTCTTTTAGCTTGTACTGTAGTTCTATAGAACTACAGTTTAAGCTCCTTTTGTGGTTATTCTGTGTTGGCCTGCCACCTGCAGGCCTCCATAGGAACTGCAGCTCTAATATGCTGGGTCTCTTCAGAGAGACTCGGCGCATTAGAACAAAGGACCGGCTTTCCTGATCGCCACACAGGGAAGCCGGTCCTAAGCCGGAAACGCCTGCTTCAAGGTTTTTTGCCATTTAGATGCCATGGTCACGCTTGACCCAGCATCTAAAGGGTTAAATGCCTGTGCTTGGCATTATTGGTGGTCGCTGACATTAGCTGCTGGCCTCTGCTGCTTGAAATAGCACAGACTTGCCGGCTCTGGCGCTCGCTGTGCTTGCATCTGGGTACCATATTTAAAGAATCTCTCAGCACCATACATGTACAGCGCTGGGAGTCTAAGGGTTAAAGTAGCTAAGCTTTAATGCCCCACATTACCTGTGGACAGTTGTGGCACTGTTTTGGAAGATAGCAGCCATGTTTTTTTTCTGGATAACCATTTTAAACTGGTTGTGTTATTAATACAAATTATCCCCTATCCATAGAATAGGGGATAAATGCCTGATTGGCGGGGTACAACAGCTGGGGACCCCTCCGATCACAAGAATAAGGGCCCGTGCTCCCCCTTCTGAATGGAGTGGCAGACACACATACATATCCCTTGACCATTGTGTCTATGGCCCATGTGGCTGCTGTAAAGCAATTTTTTTAATGCTGTGTAACTGCTGTTAAGAACAGTTCAGGTAAGGCCTCTTTCACACTAGCGGCAGCACGGATCCGGCAGGTGAAGGGTGCCGCCGGATCCGTGCTGCCGCAGGGACATGTGTGGGGCCGGAACTGCGCTCCGGCCCCACAGATGTCACACAGTACATACACAAAGACACAGACACACACACAGACATATACACATACATACTTACATGCTCCCGGCAGGTCTCCACAGTGCAGGAGGAGCAGGACGGCGCACACATAGGACGATTCCCCACAGCGCCCTCTGCTGGGTGCCGGGTGGAATCATCCTATGTGTGCGCCGTCCTGCTCCTCCCGCAGTGTGGAGACCTGCCGGGAGCATGTAAGTATGTATGTGTATTTGTATGTGTATATGTCTGTGTATGTTTATGTCTGTATGTGTATATGTATGTATGTGTGCAGGTGACGGATCCGTCATGAACTCCATTGAAAGTCAATGGAGGACGGATCCGTTCACCATTGTGTCACACCAAACGGATCCGTCCCCATTGACTTTCATTGGGGGTCATGACTAATCCGTCTTGGTGCAGATGCCTGGACCGGAGAAGACGGAACAGAATGCTTCTAGGAGCGCTCCGTTGTCTTCAGTTCAGTTTTGTCCCCATTGACAATGAATGGGAACAAAACTGAAGTGTTTTATTCCTGTATTGAGTCCCTATGACGGAACTCAATACCGGAATTATAAAACGCTAGTGTGAAAGTAGCCTAAGATGGCCGCCCCCATAATCATGTTCAGAAAATAAAATAAATCTGTAATCAGATAATAAAATCAGATAAGAAAAAAAGGAGATGTGTTGCTATCTGGTTTTAACTGGCAGATAAAAATGTTGGTGACACATTTCCATTAATGGGACAATCACTTTAATCTGTTTTGGGAAAATGAAAGCTACTGTATACTTTGATTACTTTGGGTAACGTGGCCAGCCTTTCTGTCAGGCAGTTTTGATAAGTGAGGTCCTTAGTATCATTATATCAATCTCAACGTTTACTATAATTTTTTTATTTAATTGTTTTTTTTAAGGTTCGAGCTCGTGCTAAGGACTTCTTTGAGTTTCTCTGCTTGATGGTAATGGATGAAACAAGTGCCAAAGACCAGACAGCTCTTGGCGCAGCCGGGCGTGAGCGTGTGACCGCCGTTGACCTCTCCCCATTTATAAATCACAGTTGTGAAATCCAAGCTGGTTGCCAAGACAACAGTGATGTCACCTTAGATGCCAGTATTCTCCTGGTCAGCCACGGAGCTTACATGAGGAACTGGATCAAGTACTTTGTAGAAGATCTTCACTTCATGTTTCCACCTGAGTTGAAGAAGTCCAGAGAACTGTCTGTTAGCCCGAACACGGGCATCAGCCACTTTATTATCAGTCTTAAGCCGGGAGAAATAAATAAACCCGGCATTCGTTGCATTTGCATCAATCGCCACGATCACTTAGCAGACCTCCTTGCAGACACCAGCCATTATGTAGTATGATGTTTGCCGACTTTTCCCATTGTACCTGATTGGTCAGAGCAGGCTAGGAGTGGTAGTCCTTCATCGAATGGATATCCTCAGTATGCTTTTCCTTGCTGTAGAGTATAATTTAGCCTTTAAGGACAGCAAGATATTTCCATTCTGAATAAGTACCTTCATCAGATCTTTCAAATGACCTTGACCGTATTCTTCAAGTCTGTCTGGAGACGAGCTGTATATTTAAAAACTTACTTAAAGGGATTGTCTGGTTTACAGAAGCCCCTTTCAAATATTCTGCTAAATAATTAATAGAGGAAGCTCTCCTGTTCAGGCCAGAGCTGGGAGAAGCTACTAAAGAATGTGTCTTGCTGCAGAGGACCCAGTGCGTTCATTTATTGGACAGCCTATTGATTTTATTGACGGATACTGTGGGGGAGATTAATCAAAACTTGTGTAAAGTAGAACTGGCTTAGTTGCCCATAGCAACCAATCCGATTCCACCTTTCATTTTCAGAACCTCGTTGGACATTGAAAGGTGAAATCTGATTGGTTGCTATGGGCAACTAAATCAGTTTTTCTTCACACCAGTTTTGATCTCTCTCTGTGTATTGCTTTATTCCTCCTGTGGTATTGTGGTGGCGCTGCAGCAATCCACCACAGTTTCCAACTGATTAACGAAGTCCTAGCGGTGACACATCCTGTGAGGGGCTTATCATTAGAGATGTGTTATCGTGTGTTCTAATTACTGGCATAAATGATGTAACTCTGTCAGGCTGTGTGAGGCCCCTCCTGCCAAAAACCCTGTCTACTTTTCTCGTCATTTCCTAAAAAGTTCAGAGAGAAGCATTTAAAGGGGTATTCCCATCTCACAAATGTAGTTTGTATAGTTAGATATAGCCATACCAGTATTATTACTAATAGAATGTATTTATATAAAATGTACCGTTTAGAAGATTTTCCTATTTGTATATCCATTGTCCCACACACATCAGTCTGGCTGTTGCCCCTAGTTACGACCACCGCGGCCATGTAGTAGTGGTGGCCGGCTTGCTCCTGTTCAAACCCGCTCTGAGGTAACTGCTGTATTGTGAACGCACATTACATGAGCATGAGGAGACACATCTTAGGGTACTTTCATGTCTGCGTTTTGGACGCTACCAGTCCAAAACACAATGGTTAGGATCCGTCCAAAACGCACACTTTATAAACGGATCCTGCTCCATAGAGATGAATTGATCTTGGAACAGGATCCGTTTCTCTGCGTTTTGGAAGCGCAGACAAAATTGCTACAACCTTAAGATGTGTCTCCGCATGTTCATGTAATGTGCGTTCACAATACAGCAGTTACCTCAGAGCGGGTTTGAACAGGAGCAAGCCGGCCACCACTACTACATGGCCGCGGTGGTCGTAACTAGGGGCAACAGCCAGACTGATGTGTGTGGGACAATGGATATACAAATAGGAAAATCTTCTAAACGGTATATTTTATATAAATACATTCTATTAGTAATAATATTGGTATGGCTATATCTAAATGTACAAACTACATTTGTGAGATGGGAATACCCCTTTAAGGGAAAAAGTTGCATTTTGTTCTGGAACAGCTATTAAAAAGGCGCAGAGTGCTCTTGATCATGGTGGAATTAGAGATGATGTTAAAACTTCGGGATCTAAAGGTGGGTTTAGACCAGGGATGTTCAACCTCCAGCTGTTGCAAAACTGGCATGCTGAGAGTTGTAGTTTTGCAACAGCTGGAGGGCCGCAGGTTGAGCTTCCCTGGTTTAGACGCTCCGATCCAACAGCTGATTGTAAGGAAGGAAGTGCTGCTTCTCGACAGTCGGCTGCTCACTCAGTGAAGGAGAACGCCATATTTACATGTAGTGATCTCCTTCACAGTATGAGGACAAGAGATTTCTATTGCTAACGCTCTTCCTCATAGAGCATCACTGTTTCTGGGCAGCAGATCACTGTTTAGACCACAAGATCTGCTTCCCAGAAATGATAATTTGTGTTTGCATGAATAACAGGGTCACCGATGAACGAGCATTTTGCTCATTCGCGTCATCGGCGGCACATTTAGATGGGCAGATTGTCGAGAATGAGCGTTTGCAGGAACGTTTGTTCCCGCTAATCTGTTCGACAATTGGGCCATTTAAATTAGGGCTGTATTACACCAACAGATTATCTGACCAATTTCTGTCCAATCAGACCAATAGTTGGTGTGTATAAGAAAACTTCTGTGTGTGTAAATGGCCACCTGACCAATGATTGGTAAGAAAATCTGTTGGTGTAATACAGCCCTAACACTCCCTGCAAGTTCAGTGTCACAGAGAATACGCTGTTGTAGTGCATTGTGGAAGATGTAGTTTATACACTGGGCAATCTACAGTGGTCTGATGAATGAAGCATTGCAGCTATTGAGCTTTTCATGCATGTCCATTTTATATATAAAGTGTGCTAGGAAGCAAAGCTAAACTTTCAAGTTAAAGGGCTCTCTCCATCCTGCCATGTACATTATAATATATATAATAAAAATTTAAAAAAACACCGCCACATCTGTCCATGGGTTGTGTCTGGTAGCTCAGCTCAGCTCTATTATAATGCATGGAGCTGAACTGCAATACCACACAAAGCATGACAGCAGGTGTCCATTATTTGGATTCAATAATGGAAACTAAGTCAATCAATGGGTACAATGCAATTTTCTGCTGTGACAGTCATAGTGTACAATCGGTTGTCCTCTATCTTCAGTCTGAAAGGGTTTGGCCAGACATTCACCCCCCTTGATCTGATGTCGGGCGCACAGGGTAGTCGGGTTGCCCAGGCAAACATCCAATGCCTAGCTGGTATAAGTTGTGCAATAGTTAAAGAAGAACTCCCGCAAAAAATTTTATTCTCTGACCTGTTAGAAAGGTGCATGATATAATCTGTAGTGATTGTCATTTTCTTATCAGTGACTGTTTCTGTGAGTAAAAACCTCTCTTCTTATTGTAGCTGGGTCATGTGACCAACTCCCTGACCTCCAGCTGACCCAGGACAGAAAGCCAGTAACTGCTTTATTCATTCCTATGGGAGCCTCACTTTCAGTCTCATAGGAATACATAGAGAATTAGACTTCCTGTCCACACATAAGTCTATGTGTGAGTTGGTGGGTCTAATTCCTAGTCACATGACACAGATAAGAAACTTCAGGATGATATAAGTCAAAAATTTAGACACTGGTAAGAAAATGACATTCACTACAGATTACATCATGTACATTTCTAGCAGGACATGGAATAAAATTTTTGTCGGGAGTTCTTCTTTAATAGAGGTATTTCTCCTCTCATGGAGAACCTTGTAAAGCGGTACTCCAACAGGCGACATTGCATATACATATGGAACGACATGAATGTCTTATTGGTAAAGTGTATGAGGATTAACAAAAAGAGCCCAGCACCTGTTTTTGAGGGGGAATCCATTCTCCCAATTGGTAACGTGGAGGGCTCAACACTGATCTGATATCTATGCTGTTTCCTGTTAATATGACATAGCCGTGCCATACATTTTAGTTGTTGGTCTGCTCCTTTAACATTGACTAAGTGTTGTATATTGGGAGTGACTCCTGTTCCAAAAATTACCTCAGGACAGAATAGCGAGACGATCTTCAACAAGCAATTGTCAAGTAGGCTAACACTACAATTGCAATACCTCAATATATGTTTCTTGGCATAATGATCTTTGTGATTTCATATAACTGGTCAAGTGATTGTTTGACGGGGTCCTCTACCTATATGTATTTTCAGGATGAGTAATGCCATGATTGAAAACTGATTTTATCTATGTATTTATTCCAAACTTTCAAGTAATGTAGAATTGTCTCTTCAGTATTGGTCGCTCATAGCACATGGCCTACACAGGCTGTACAGAATGTACTGTAGATTAGACCAACTTCTATCAGCTGCTATCAGGCTATTAGCTCTAATTAAGATCTATCATTAACTATGGATTTCTGTTTTACTGTACTGCATGGTTTTCAGTCATTTTAGATAATCATTAAATTATTAAAATTAAAAATTATATGAAGTCTCCTGTAAGTGCAATTGTTAAGTGAGGGAGAAAAATCTCATACTAATGTATGGGAGCTTTATTAAAGCAAGAGCATGTGGAACAAAGGGCATCTTAAAAATGAGAACTGGAATCTGATTGTTACCACTACTTCACTAAAGGTGGATTTAGACGCAGCAATAATTGTCCAGACTATCAGGAGCGTCCGTCCCTGCGAAAGGTCGTTCACGATCATCTGGTCATCTAAATGCGCTGCCGATCACAAGATGAACGAGTGAAATGCTTGCTCCTCGGGTGATCCTGACTCTCGTGCAGGCACCACTGATCATGGTTTCTGGGCAGCAGATCGTATGGTCTAAACAGGGATGTGCTGCTCAGGCGCCGTGATTCTGTATAGAGATCCCTCCTCTTCATATACCAGCTAGAATGGCTGCCTGTAGAGGTCTATAGCATTGCTCCAGCCAATCGCAGTGCTGGCAGGGGACCCCAAACACTGGTGTTCCCTGCCTGACCTCGGGGGAGGCAGGGTGGAAGAGATTAGGGGATGTGATAGGCCAATCTAAAAAGATGTGTTTTTAGGGAGCGCCTAAAACTGTGGATGTTGTGAAATAACCTAATTACTTGGGGTAAGTTATCCAATTATTCGGATTATGATGGATGTTAGTCCTTAATATGCAGAGAATAGAGCACAGTTAGGGTGGTAGACTGAGATGGGGAGATGTAGAAGCAATACTTTTTTTTATTAATTTGAAACAAACAACAGGAAATGTATACCCAAAATACAACTCAAGGGTCATCATATAGCTAAACACGCTATAAAAATTGCAGAAATGCAAACGAGCTCCACCTCCAATGCTACCAGATGTAAGGTAATATAAGTCAATGTTCAGCCTTTTAAGAGGCCTTAATACATGACTTGGATAATAATTGAGCCAGCATATCATCTGTAGACAGCTGTTTCAGGGTGATTGCCCATCATCAGTGCAGAACAGAGAGAACTATCTTAGCTGGGTGAGAAGTCTAGGTCAGGACTTGGAGAATACGATATCTCCTTAGTTAGAGCGCTGTAGATGAGGAGTCTTATAGGCCAGGCAATGTTCCTCTGGAATTCTGGGAGGTTGTCAGCCTTGTAGAAAAGTATCTCTGGTAGATCTCTGGTGGACAGGGGCATCGGTAGACATGTAGACCCAGGCACCGGATTACCGGCATATTGCCCTGAACCTCTAACAGGCATCTTCATGTCTTCACTGCTCTGCAACAGTGTGGGGCAGCTGCAAATGGCTAATCAGGCGCACATTCAACCTATAAGAAGCAGCTCCCTTGTGCACTTGGCTGAAGTATAGTGAAACCAGCCAGCAGCCCTGCATTGGTGGGTCATTATGAGAGATCAGGAAGCGGGTCTTGTTCTTAACTCCTTCATCCACGATGATGTACCGGTGCGGTGGCTGAGATAATGAATGAAGCACGCTGCTGCAGTGAGCATGGGATCTGGGATCTGTCTGTGTATTACATAGTATATACTCATCAAGAAACTGTGAGTGGAGGAGCTATATACTGTGAGTGGCTGTGTATATACTGTGAGTGGAGGCGCTGTATACTGTGAGCGGCTGTGTATATACTATGAGTAGAGGAGCTGCATATATACAGTGAGCGGAGGCGCTGTGTGTATATTCTGTGGGTAGAGTCGCTGTGTATATACAGTGAGCAGAGGAGCTGCGTATATACTACTATACAGTGAGTGGAGGAGCTATATATATATATATATATATATATATATATGTATATATATATAACTTTTATTTTTCCATCACATTATACACTCCTTTAAGTTTAGAAGCCAACTGAGTGAGTCTGCTCCTCTTCACAGCCTTCTGGGCCTTCCAGTTGCTGAGTTGAGGAGTATGCTCAGAATGGTTAAGTACAAAGAATTCCTCTATAGAGTGGAGAACCTCCGTGCAAACCATGTCATTCCAAAGGAGTTATTTGGGCGCCACACGTATGAGGAATTCCAGAAGAAAGTCCGAGAATTCAACGAGAAATGGAGAGGGATCTGAAAAAGCTAATGTCATTTTCGCTTTGGAGGCTTTAGGTAAAAGGCTGGTACGCAGGGGCGTAGCTAAAGGCTATGGGCCCTGATGCAAGAGTACAGCTTGGGCCCCCCCCCCCCCCCCTTCCCTCAGCACTGGTGCACCTAGCTTTTCTGCTGGCCAAGTCAAAAATTGAACCCCCCCCATGCCAAATTCTCACCCTAACCATTTCCCTCCTAACATTACGTATATCACTACAGAGCATACAGGGTAAGGCTACATTCACACAACAGTTGCTTTTGCGGCCTCCGATCCACATATTTTGCGGCTCAGATGCGGACCCATTCACTTGTAGCCTAATTCAGCACCCCATACCTCTTACATCCAGTGACGTCTCCTCTGATGTAGATGTTCTCTTACCTCATCTTCTCCTTTCAGACCAGATGACATTTTTCAGCCATTTCTCATCTCTGCAGTTTGACAGAAAAAATCTTACTTTTCCATCATCCTCCCGTTTTCTGGACAAATCATCCTACCACCCCCAGTAATGTGCCACTAGTACCACACAGATAGTTCCCCTTCAATAATTATTGGCACACAGTGTGCGAAAATAACTGCACCCAGCAAATAGTGTCCCTGACACTTATAGTGTAACCATAATGTCCCCCAGAAATAACTGTGCTATGCTGATACTGAGCCAGGGTGCCCCCCCCCCCCCAGTAATAGTGCTCCCAAAGTCCCAACTGATAATTCTCTGCCAGAGTGCACTTGTTAGTAATAGTGCCCCCAACAGTACTAATGTCCCCTCTGTGCCCCAGAATTAATAATGCTTCCATAGTGCTCATACTAGTAATCATGTTCCCCAGAGAACCCCAGTAGTAATAATTCTCCTTATAATGTGACAGTACAAAAATGCCCCTTTATGTGTACCAGTGAAAAAAAACCTTTTAATGCCCCCAGTTGAGCTAATGCCTCCATAATGTGCCAGTATAAAATAGCCCTAAATAGTGCCCCAGTAGATGCCCTCAGTGTCCCCCATAATTTGCAAGTATAAAATACCTTTTCTTAGTGCCCCCCGTAGATGCCCCCATAGTACCCGCCATAATGTGTCCCAGTGTAAAATGCCCCTATACAGAGACCCCCATATAAAATACCCCATCTTTGTGGCCTCAGTAGATGCCCCCATAGTGCCCCCCCATTAATGTGCCAGTAAGAAGAGCCCCTATAGTGCCCCAATAATGTGCCATTAAGAAGTGCCCCCAAAATTTCCCCCAATAATGTGCCAGTAAAAAGTGTCCCACCTCATAGATGCCCCCCAAATCATGTGCCAGTAAGAAATGACCCCAGTGCCCCCATATGCCAGTAAGAAATGCCCCCATGTGCCAGTAAAAAATGCCCCAGTGCCCACATGTGCCAAGAAATGCCCCATGTGCCCCCATGTGCCAGTAAAAAAATGCCCCCAGTGCCTCCATGTGCCAGTAAAAAAAATGCCCCCAGTGCCCCCGTGTGCCAGTAAGAAAGGCCGCCAGTGCCCCATGTGCCAATAAGAAATGCCCTCAGTGCCCCCATGTGCCAGTAAAAAAAAATACCCCCAGTGCCCCCATGTGCCAGTAAAAAAAATGACCCCAGTGCCCCCATGTGCCATTAAAAAGAGCTCCGGTCGGTAATTGCATCATACAAAAAAAATAAACACATATACTTACCTCCATCAGCGATGCGATGCAGGCCTCTTCTGGCCTGTGTCCCGCGCTGTATGGCTCAGGCGGCGAGATGACGTCATTAGGCCTGCAGATGAATGGGGAAGGGAGACACCTCTCCCTCACCTGCCCCGCAGCACAGGCATCTGTATCACTGTCCTGAGGACGGCGAGACAGATGACTATGGAGATGAGTGCTTCCACAATGGAAGCGCTCATCTCCCACTGCCCCGCCGTTGCCCCCCAACTGGGCCCCCCTGGCTTAGGAGCCCGGTTGCAACTGCGACCGCTGCGACCCCTATAACTATGCCATATGGGTGACAACATAGGTCCAAGATTACGTGCAACGAGCAGTGGAATAGAAAGTAAAATCTCTGGTAGTGGGGTGGGATTTATGCCACACATTGACTAAATCATTTCCAAACCACAGATTGTCTAAAAGATAGCCATCTTGTCCGGGGGAATTTTACAGGACTATTAGAGTTGTGAAGAGAAGGGTCTAACGCTAGGTTGGAATTGCCGCCCATAACAAAAGGCCCTGTGGCCTGATATACCAGCTTACAAAGTAAAGAGCGAAAAATGGGACTTGATTGCATTTGGGACTTTAATAATTAAGTAGCGTAATAGGGCAATCATTGAGAGTACCCCAATATGTACCGTACTACCTAAGTCCACCATAGATTGTCACCAATAAAGTAATGTTAAAGAAAGAACCTCAATTTGTCTAAATAAATTGTCCCTAAATAGAATTATTTTTATTAGAAGATATCTGTTATTTCAGTGTATTTTTAATATAGTGTAGGGACAGGAATGTAAAAGATTTTTGTAATATAATTTACAGTTTCTTTGTACTAGAAAACAAGGTGTAAAGATACTTCTTAGTAAAGCTCTAACTGAGCATTGCTAAGGAGAATCTGTCTCCAGTTCTACTGAGCGCTGAAGATGCCTTTGTGTACCATACAGGGGCTTCCAGCCTGACTCTTGTCGCTACCCCAGTCCCTAACTAGCGTAACATCACTATATATCACCAGGTATATGCTGCTCTTCTTATTTAGCCTGCTTATTCTTAAAAGACAGTGCTTGTTATTTTTTTTCCCAATACTTCTCTCCATCTCTGTGGCATCTACATGTACATGAACATTGCAGTAGTACACAAGTCCATATATATCTATATCTATATCTATATATATCCGTACATCACATTAATCTTCCTCATAGTCCGCATTGTACAGGACATTCATACTGTACATTACACAAACAGTCTTTCCCCTCTGTACCCATGTTGGCAGCAGGGAAAACCTTGGTTGCAGCAGAAACTCTCTTGGGGTCATTTATCAAACTAGTGTAAAGTAGAACTGCTTAGTTGCTCATAGCAACCAATCAGATTCCACCTTTCATTTTCCAAAGGAGCTGTAAAAAATGAAAGGTGGAATCTGATTGGTTGCTATGGGCAACCAAGCCAGTCCTACTTTACACCAGTTTGATAAATGACTCCATCTGTGTGCAATATATCGACATCCTATATATTGCAGACTTCCCAGGTTAAGTGTTTTTTAAACTTGGGTGTCCTGGCTGTGGTCAGTGTAATTATGTGAGTGGTATTAATAAATCTGTGTCCCTGGCATGTATTCACAGGAAGTATATTTGGCATAACTGGATTATATGACAGGTTCCTCTTCTAAGGCTGTGCGGTATGACATGGCACACAGCAGGAAACATGAGGAGGGACTACATGGGTGGGAATAAAATAAAAATTAAAATAAGAAGCCAGGAATACATGACATTGCTGACTTCTATGAAGCTTAATGGAAAATGTTATGTTACTTTATATGCATCAGCTACTGATAGCATCCACTGCCTCTTAAAGAAGAAAGGTTTGCAAAACTGCGGAGGACAGTGATCAGCTTCAGCGGTCACTGCTGCAGTCTGTAATAAGCAGAAGGACCAGACCAATAGTCCACAGAATAGCATAGAGAAAGAGGTAAGTATAACATCATTTTTATTTTACACCATTCAAGGCCTTGTCTAAATTATCTCAGACAACCCCTTTAAATGGGCCTGTTCCTGCTGACATGATTTCTACAATATGCTTTATGTGATTGCTTATGTAATTCTACCTTACCACACAGGAGGGCAGTACATACACTTTGGCAGCATACAATTCCAAGCTACTCTTAAAGGGGTTCTGCAGTTTTTTAAAAATGATGATCTATCCTCTGGATAGATCATCAGCATCTGATCGGCGGGGGTCCGACACCCGGAGCCCCCGCCGATCAGCTGTTTGAGAAGGCAGTGGCGCTGCAGGAGCGCCGCGGCCTTCTCTGTGTTTACCGCAGGCCCAGTGACATCACGACTACTATCACTGGCCTGGGCGCGGCTAAGCTCCATTCATGTGAACAGAGTAGTCAGGACAATGGACAAGTAAATGTAAGTTGTTATGTGTTATGTGTATGTATGTATGTGTGTGTATGTATGTGTGTGTGTGTGTGTATGTATGTGTATGCATGTGTGGGTATATGCATATACTGTGCCAGACAATATACATTATACCTCTACTGTGTATATACTGTATATTGTACAGCGTGGCGCAGGGGTTATATTGTCCGGCATGGTGTAACCGCCATGCATTTGTTGTACAGTATATATTGTAATCCCTGTACCATGCTATACAATGTACAGTATAATCCATACACCATACTGTATAATATACAGTATAATCCATACACCATACTGTATAATATACAGTATAATCCGTACACCATGCTGTATAATATACAGTATAATCCATACACCATACTGTATAATATACAGTATAATCCGTACACCATGCTGTATAATATACAGTATAATCCGTACACCATGCTGTATAATATACAGTATAATCCGTACTCCATGCTGTATAATATACAGTATAATCCGTACACCATGCTGTATAATATACAGTATAATCCCTGCACCATGCTGTATAATATACAGTATAATCCCTACACCATGCTGTATAATATACAGTATAATCCCTACACCATGCTGTATAATATACAGTATAATCCCTACACCATGCTGTATAATATACAGTATAATCCCTACACCATGCTGTATAATATACAGTATAATCCATACTTGTGGCGGCCCCCATTCAGTATAGTGTCTCCTTAATTTAAAAAATAAATAAATAAATCAGTAGCTTATGTATACATTTCTTTATTGGCAAATGGGGGTGTGGCATGGGAGGAGCCAGGGCAGCATGTGGGATGGGTCGGGGTAGTGGGCGGGGTTAGAGGCCCCATTCAGATTCTTGCTATGGGGCCCAATGATTTCTATGTACGCCCCTGGTGTTGGGGCCCTGTATATGTAAGGGTATTTGCATTTTATATGTCATTTTATAATATGTATGTATATTGCTGTAATTCCTTCTAACAAGCTGTTTACATCTTGCATGTAGACACACCCAATCACCCCTAGGTGGTGCTGGTACTAAAGATTTATATATAGAACAGGTTACAGGAAGTGCAAAGGAGAAGGCAGTTGAGATCAGTTCAGTGCAGTCAAGTAAAGGCCCTTTTACACGAGCTGATTATCGTTCAAATAATTGTTCAAACGTTCGGATTTGCACGATTATTGTTGTGTATAAACACGGGTAACGATTTAACGACGAACGAGATTTCGTTCGCTTCTCGTTGATCGCATCTTTTGTCCTGCCAATAAATTAATCGCTCATCGTTCGAAAATCTTCCAGTTTAAACGAAAATCGTTTAGTCGTTGGCAGATGGTAGTGGTAATGCTTATGGCAAGGAGCAAGGAACGATCGTAATAACGATTATAAAACGACCGAAAGTACGAAGATTGTGAACGACTTCTCTTTCAGAGTAAACGGTATTTACATTGCATCGTTCGATCGTTCATCTACGATCGCTAATACGATTTATCTTTCCGTGTAAAAGGACCTTAAAGTATGGTCAGTGGACGTTTAGTCTGCAGCCAAGAGAAGCTACTCCCAAGTCAGACATAAACGTTAGACGCCACAGCCTGACCGCAGAGTCAGATGAGGGAGTCGGCCAACCAAATCTAAGGCTTGACTCACCAAAACCTTCTGAAGCCAAGTAAGCTGTCACGTAGCTACCCCTCTGAATTGTTCGCAGACCAAGGGTAGGTCTCAAGAGAGGAATAACAGAAACCAAAGTGTTCAGGAGTATAACGAGAGACTAGTGGAGAGTGTTACCTCAGCCTATAGACTCCATTATCACCCAATGTGAGACAGGAGTTAGCCTATGGTGCCTGTCCACAGTCTACAGAGAAATACAAGCTGTAAGCAGAGCTGCATTCCTCTATGGACAGTGTGGACACTTATGGAAACTGTTAGTAAGCCAGGAAGGCAAGATACATATACCGGCCATGTGAAACAGAGAAGTTTAATGACATATACTCCACACCTGGAAGATAGACAGTCAGCCAAAAGTTACCACAGCCTCAGTGTGACCAATTAATACTTTACCAAGAGCCTGTTACTAGGATTACAGATACAACTAACTCATACCTCCCAACTTTGCAAAGATAGAAAGAGGGACACATTGTGAGGCGCGCGCAGCGCGCCGCCGCAAATTTTTTCTGCAGTAGGTCACGCCCCTAACCCCGCCCACTATAAACTAATCTCACTCAGTCCCTTTACTACACAGGGATAATAAACACAGTGATGTCATCGTACAGGGATAATAAACACAGTGATGTCATCGTACAGGGATAATAAACACAGTGATGTCATCGTACAGGGATACTACACACAGTGATGTCACAGTACAGGCAATTTGTTATTTCTGATTATTTTAAGGCATTCCAGTGCTGGTGGAGTTTCATTAGTTTGAATGAATTTTGAGAACTGCAACATTTCATCGGGGAATGATTTTTCTAAATCATGATGATAGCCTTATCTGCGCCCCCCCAGGCCTTGTTTGCAGAGGTGTACTGTGACATCATTGTGTTTATTATCCCTTTACGGTGACTTCGCTGTGTTTATTATCCCTGTACTGTGACATCACTGTGTGTATTATCCCTGTACAGTGACATCACTGTGTTTATTATCCCTGTACTGTGACATCACTGTGTGTATTATCTCTGTACGGTGACATCACTGTGTGTATTATCTCTGTACAGTGACATCACTGTGTTTATTATCTCTGTACAGTGACATCACTGTGTTTATTATCTCTGTACAGTGACATCACTGTGTGTATTATCCCTGGACTTTGACATCACTGTTTATTATCTCTGTACAGTGACATCACTGTGTTTATTATCCCTGTACAGTGACATCGCTGTGTGTATTATCTCTGTACTGTGACATCACTGTGTTTATTATCCCTGTACGGTGACATCACTGTGTTTATTATCCCTGTACTGTGACATCACTGTGTTTGTTATCCCTGTACAGTGACATCGCTGTGTTTATTATCCCTGTACAGTGACATTGCTGTGTTTATTATCCCTGTACGGTGACATCACTGTGTTTATTATCCCTGTACAGTGACATCGCTGTGTGTATTATCCCAGTGCAGGAAGAGGTAAGTGGTCTGTGTTTGTGTGTTTGTTTTCTATTTTTCAGGGTCGTGAATGCAGAGGACTACGTCGGATTCGGTGGACTACGTCGGACCAGCTTTTTTTTTTTTTAATAAAATGGTCAAACAGGGGTCTGGGGGAGTGTTTATTTCAATAAAATGTTTTATACTGGTGTGTGTGTATTTTTTTTTTACAATACTACAGTTTTAGTAATCACGGCTATCTACTGACGGCCCTGATTACTAATACTGGGCTTAGTGCTTGCCGGTATGGCAGGCCAGCACTAACCCCAACATCTATTACCTCGGCACCCACCGCCACCAGGGGTGCCGGGAAGAGCCAGGTACCCGCAGGACCGGACCTTCTAAATTGAGGGTCTGGCTCTGGGGCGGCTGCAGGCTGGTACCATTAGGCTGGGAAGGGCCAATAACCGTGTCCCTTCCCACCCTGGTAGTGCCAGGCTGCTGCTGCTGGTTGTATCTGGCTGGAGAAGGAAAAAAGGGGGGACCCCACGCCATTTTTTTACAAAAATAATTAAATAAAAAAAAAAATGGCGTGGGGTCCCCCCTTTTTTCCTTCTCCAGCCAGATACAACCAGCAGCAGCAGCCTGGCACTACCAGGGTGGGAAGGGACACGGTTATTGGCCCTTCCCAGCCTAATGGTACCAGCCTGCAGCCGCCCCAGAGCCAGACCCTCAATTTAGAAGGTCCGGTCCTGCGGGTACCCGGCTCTTCCCGGCACCCCTGGTGGCGGTGGGTGCCGAGGTAATAGATGTTGGGGTTAGTGCTGGCCTGCCATACCGGCAAGCACTAAGCCCAGTATTAGTAATCAGGGCCATCTGTAGATAGCCATAATTACTAAAACTGTAGTATTGTAAAAAAAAATACACACACACCAGTATAAAACATTTTATTGAAATAAACACTCCCCCAGACCCCTGTTTGACCATTTTATTTAAAAAAAAAAAAAAGCTGGTCCGACGTAGTCCACCGAATCCGACGTAGTCCTCTGCATTCACGACCCTGAAAAATAGAAAACAAACACACAAACACAGACCACTTACCTCTTCCTGCAGTGGGATAATACACACAGCGATGTCACTGTAAAGGGATAATAAACACAATGATGTCACTGTACAGGGATAATAAACACAGAGATGTCACTGTACAGGGATAATAAACACAGCGATGTCACAGTACAGAGATAATAAACACAGCGATGTCACTGTACAGGGATAATAAACACAGTGATGTCACAGTCCAGGGATAATACACACAGTGATGTCACAGTCCAGAGATAATAAACATAGTGATGTCACAGTCCAGGGATAATAAAGACATTGATTTCACAGTCCAGGGATAATAAAGACAGTGATGTCACTGTACAGGGATAATAAACACAGCAATGTCACTGTACAGGGATAATAAACACAATGATGTCACTGTACAGGGATAATAAACACAGAGATGTCACAGTCCAGGGATAATAAACATAGTGATGTCACAGTCCAGGGATAATAAAGACAGTGATGTCACCGTACAGGGATAATAAAGACAGTGATGTCACAGTCCAGGGATAATAAACACAGTGATGCCACAGTCCAGGGATAATAAACAGTGATGTCACCGTACAGGGATAATAAACACAGTGATGTCACAGTACAGGGATAATAAACACAGTGATGTCACAGTCCAGGGATAATAAACAGTGATGTCACCGTAGAGGGATAATAAACACAGTGATGTCACCGTACAGGGATAATAAACACAGTGATGTCACAGTCCAGGGATAATAAACATTGATGTCACAGTCCAGGGATAATAAACAGTGATGTCACCGTAGAGGGATAATAAACACAGTGATGTCACAGTACAGGGATAATAAACACAGTGATGTCACAGTCCAGGGATAATAAACATTGATGTCACAGTACAGGGATAATAAACACAGTGATGTCACAGTCCAGGGATAATAAACAGTGATGTCACCGTAGAGGGATAATAAACACAGTGATGTCACCGTACAGGGATAATAAACACAGTGATGTCACAGTCCAGGGATAATAAACATTGATGTCACAGTCCAGGGATAATAAAGACAGTGATGTCACAGTCCAGGGATAATAAACATTGATGTCACAGTCCAGGGATAATCAGTGATGTCATAGTCCATTATGCCTGTACTGTGACATCACTGTGTTTATTTAATAAACACAGTGATGTCACAGTACAGGCATAATAAACACAGTGATGTCACAGTCCAGGGATTAACATTGATGTCACAGTCCACAGAAAGTTAAAAAATTAAAAGTATTATACTTACCTTTTTCCTAGCAGCAGGGCCAGCATCACCAGCAGGAAGATCTTCTGATCGTGCCTGAAGGGGGCGGAGCCAATGCTGACGGCCGTCCCCGCCCCCCCGCCGAGACCCGATGCATAGATGAAAGGTACAGGGAGCTGCAGGGGGGACAGGAGGGAGGATGGAAGAAGCAGGCAGCCGATTCTGGCTGTCTGCTCCTTCCTGCAACACAGGCAAGTGTCTCTGCGTCCTATGGACGCAGAGACAGCTGCCAGAGACCGGGACATACCTCCCCCGTACCGGGACAGCGGGACTGCCACTGCAATCCGGGACTGTCCCGCTGGATCCGGGACGGTTGGGAGGTATGCTAACTTATGATGTCCTTTGAATGGATTACAACTGCCGCTTTGCATTGCAATAATCTGTACATCTACCTCAAGGCAAGTGATTCTCAGTAAATGTTCCAGTTATTTATTCAAACTGACTCCTCTTTATTTTACCACCTCATTTGCACCCTGGGGTGCTGGCGTCACAACATCAGTGACCCTGCCTTCCCTGCACCTTAAACCCTATACCATCAAGGGCACCTCAACCAGCATCTGGCAGGAGATCCCTCAACACCAGAGTGTGCCCCAAAGGGATTTGATGTCTTCTTTCCCCTCACTGCACGCCAGCCCAGTGAGCTCTTCAAAACCGTGAGTACCAATACTACGCCCACTCACACTTGCACATGCCCCTGCGGCCTGGTCGCTGCATGTGCGCTTGGAAGCTGAAGGCATATATATTTGGTCCCATGTTCATATGTGCCCGCATTGCTGAGAAAAATTATGTTTTAAGATATGAAAATGAGCCTTTAGGGGGCATTGATGTTACACCAAGAGGCTCTGCTCTCTCTGCAATTGCTGTACCCTCTGCACATTTTCACTGCCTGGCCCTGTCAAAGACAGGAGAGGACGTGGCTTTTTCAGAGAAACTGAACCTCTAGGAGTAACGGTAACACCCCCATTTCTCCTAGAGGCTCATTTGCATATATTAAAACACATGTCAGCGGTGTACTGTTGTACAGATTCCACTGGCGCTGCGGTGAGCGGAGTACATGCTGGAGCACAGATTGCAGCCCCTGCCTGTACCAGCTGCGCTCTGTAAAAGCTGTGGTAGGCCTTTAGCAGAGCAAAGCGAGCGGAGGTCAGAGCTCACCTAGCATATTGCTGCTCCTGCCTGAGCCTGGTACATTAAAGCCTGGTTTAGTACATTGGTGATGTGCTATGCAGAGCTTTTAGAGAGTGGAGCTGGCACAGGCAGCAGTGATGTGTGCTCCTGCCCGTACTCAGTACACTGCTGACATGCCAGTAGTGTACGCTTGTACAGATTCCAAAGTGTGATAGGATCCTGAACTCCAGATTCCTATTTTGCAAGGAGAACTAAATTAAAATAAAGTATACTAGAAATATTATTTTCATCACAAAAGGTTTGAATAAAGTGTATATAAAAGTTTACACTTTAAGACAAGGTAAACAACTTGGAGCTTGTTAAAGAATTTCTGTATGTGCTGTTCTCATGGGGGGTGCAGAAGTAGCAATGGTAAAGTCCTTCTTTCATATAAGAGGAAGACACCAGTATTATAAGTGACCCATGTTAGGTGGGGGGCACAATTACAGACTTTGCATTGTTACCAAGGAACTTCACATTAAACTTCTGGTTGTTCCCTAATATATACAGGTAAAATGACATTTCTCATAAACATAAGTGAAGAAATAAATACTAAGAGGAGTCATTTTTGTGATGAAGAATTTTATTTGCATAGAAGAAAAGCATGGTCTTAGTGGAACGCGTCATAAATATCTATAAATAAAGCTATGATTCCATCTGCATCACTACCAATAAATAAATAAATATAGCAACCCTTAACCCCTAGGCATGAGCCCTAAAAAGAGACAAAAATATTCACACCCCGTCCACCAGAACTGGCATTTTCCACTGAACGAAGGGAGAACATGTCAGTCTGAGAACGAAGATTAACAGTGGAAGCTGGTATTTTAGCCTCTGAAGTATCATTTATGATAGTGAAGCTTGTAGATGAGACCCAGGGACCCACACAAAGAAAAGACAGACCTACAGCAGAAATCAAAGTGGAGCCACCCTCTTGGTCTATGTTCCTGCCACCACATTCCATCCCAAGACAAGATGGTCCACTGCCCATCCCGAGCAAGGGTAACATTAGCTGTGAAGAATAGGGGTACTGCTGAAGTTCACACTTCCCTTTGAGAAGACCAGTATTAGCTAGGGCAACTCTTTATTTGCCCCGCATTATGGCAGTCATTTTTTTTTATGTATTAGGCCTTGAGAATATGGGAATGTGTCTTAGTGATGTCAGTAGTTGTTACCAAGGGGATAGCCTCCACTTTGTATTGATCTACTTCCAAGGACGAAGTTGTTGTCCAGCATGTATGCAATGGGGGAAACGGTCATTGAAGCTTAATAAACACATCATGCAAACAAAGATCAATAAAACGACAATGTTAAAGGGCTGTGTAATATTAGAAAAATATGGCTACTTTCTTATAAGGTGGTTGTTACCCCCATTCATTCCAGCTGAAACACTGGTACAGGTATAGCCATATTTTTCTAATCCTGGACAACCCAGCTAATTTGCATAATAATAAAAATGCGGATATTTAGGGAATGCTGCAAGCAACAAGATAACTAAGGTATTGTTTTAATCAGAGTGACCAACCCTAGCAGGCAATATGCCTGGTTTAATAGGGTTGATCATACTGACAGATCCTTTTTAAACAAGTGAAAGGAATTTCTGACTACATGTTGGCTGGTCCACATTGATAGGAGTCAGGTAGTTGAGATATCCTCCAATATCAAGGACAATGGTCACCACCCACCATCTCTTCTCTACTGGAATTAGCGGTAGTTGTGGATTCCTACAGATGATAGATGACCACTTGTATCTCTCATTTGTACATAAGAATGAGGACTGGATTGTTCTTGAGGGGGTTTCAGATGACATTACTCCTATCACATGTCTGATTGTCAGAGGACTCTTTTAAAGCTTTAAAGTACGTTTAAGCAAATTCTTCCTTCCTTATAAAATAACACTTGTATAGCATCTTATTTTAGAGCTCTGTGTTGTACTGTTCCTTTGTTATTCTTCATGTAAATGTATGAATAAATTGAAAACTGGGTTGGTACCATTCCATTTATCAGTAGGGTGTATCCCCACACAGTCTGACACTGTCCATGCAATTCAAGCATTGTGGACTGTGTAGGGAGCCTCCCTATTGACAACGGCAATGGTAACAATTTATTCATGCATTTCCAGAAAGAATAACTTAGGAATGACAGAATGCAGTGTTCAAAGTATAAATGCCCCATAAATCTTATTTCACAGGGAATCTAAATAATTACTAAAACAGACATCCACTTTAAAGGCCTGTTGTAAGGCACATGGATAGCAGAATACTCCTAAAATTGATCATGACAAAAACAGTGACAATTCAGTAATGGCTTAAACTTTCTATATAATAAATGCTCAGTATAACACACACTGTATATAATAGTGCAAAATGTTATCATCAGTTTATCCATTTGGTTCAAAAAGCTGCCATTAATCTTTTAGCTTAATCATACAACCATTACTAATAGACCTGGGGTTAAAACAAGAGGTGTAGGTATAACAGGTGCACAGGTAGCATTTGCACTTGTCCAGAGGCGGCAGAGGTAGGTCTTCCTGCCACTTAATAAGACACTAGTATTCTGCATAACCTGTTACAGATGTGGTGGTAGGGCCCAGGAGCCTCGCACTACACCTCTGCCTACAGGGTTCATCACTTTTCTAGAGCCTGACTGACCTGATAACTAGAACACGTCAGTCCCTTTCAGCTCCATAGTATTAACTGGGAGCCAAACAGAGGTACACTAGGGCCCCATGCAACTCTATGGGTTACCAACTATAACTGAATACAACTCAGAGGCTGTTTGGGCCCCTAATACAGCCATGTGCATGGTGCCTTAGAACAGTGATCTCCAACTTGTGGAGAATCAACAACTCTTAGAATGCCAAAGACATACAGGGTATTGTTCCTCAAAACCTGGAGAAACACACCACTGCCTTAAGCCTCATTCACACAATAATGTTTTGGTCAGTGATTTCCATCAGTGATTGAGAGCCAAAACCAGGATTGGAGCCTCCACAGACATAAGGTATAAGGGAAAGATCGGCACCTGTTCTGTGTTTAGATCCACACCTAGTTTTAGCTCAAACTCACTGATGGAAATCACTGGCCATACACTGGCTGTGTGAATAATGCGTTAGGCAGAGCATGTAATTAAGATTTATTAGGTACAAATTAATTAAGATGCAAAGTTTTGATTTAAATATAAAAAGTTAATTTAAGTACAGCTATAAAGAAAAAAGTAATGGCTTGCCATAGCAGGCATAGCCATCTAAAGTTGTTCTAGATAAGATATATTTTATCACGTCATCCTTTTTGGTTAAATATTTTACCGTATACCTTTTGGTTTTCTTTCCAGAGTTTCTTATTATTACATTACTAACATGATAGATAAATATTAAATAAATATATTTTGTATTGATGATAAAGAACATGTAGGACTTAAAGTGATGGCCCACCATGTTGATTTTAAATTTAACTTTCTTAATATAGCTTTATAATGATTAGAGCTTAGTTTGCTGATATAGAGGTTCACATTTCCTGCAGAGACAGAAAATATAACGTTTTTAATGTCTGCAACCTCCACTAGGGGGAGACATTAGGTTCAATGGAATCATGCCATGCAAAAGTCCAGTGCTCCCTCTAGTGGGAACGAGCTTACATTTTTTAATGAAATTACATCAAAAAATGGATATAATTTCATTAATTGCAGACTAAAAGTGGCATTGTTGGCCATAGCAACCAATCTGTGTCCACATTTCATTTTTCCAGTGCAATTTAGAAACTTAAAACTTAGCTCTGATAGGTTAGCATAGACAACAAGACAACTTTTTCTCTGAAACAGTTCATACATGAGGCCTAAGATGTTCCTCCATAAAAATGTAGTGCAATTTTAAAGACTTAAAAATACCCCCAAATAAACATTCCTTGTAAGAATGGATTAAGGATGACTGGTAGTGACAGAATTCAAAAAAAGAAAATATCCATCAAATGTTACTGTGGCTACAAGTGATCTAAATGCAAATATCAGTGTTATGCCTCTTTTCTCGGTAAGTCATTATGTGGAAGTAGAGCACCTTCTACTCACTATTCATAATTACAGAACCCCAAAATGATTCATTGAATTGAACTTTTCTGTAAAGTTATAGATAATTCTCTTTAGCTGTTTTCTAGTCTTATCTGTTTTTAGAAAGCTGAAGGACAATCAATATGTCCGCCATGATGACTCCCATATTGGTTGTCAAATGCCAACCAGTTTCCTTGACTTCTTTATGACAAATTAGTCTGTCTACACAGTGACACATTGCTTCCTAAATGGGAAGATCTCTAAAGGCCCTTTTACACGAGCCGATTATCGTTCAAATAATCGTTCAAACGTTCAGATTTGCACGATTATTGTTGTGTATAAACACGGGTAACGATTTAACGACGAACGAGATTTCGTTCGCTTCTCGTTGATCGCATCTTTTGTCCTGCCAATAAATTAATCGTTCATCGTTCGAAAATCTTCCAGTTTAAACGAAAATCGTTTAGTCGTTGGCAGATGGTAATGGTAATGCTTATGGCAAGGAGCAAGGAACGATCGTAATAACGATTATAAAACGACCGAAAGTACGAAGATTGTGAACGACTTCTCTTTCAGTGTAAACGGTATTTACATTGCATCGTTCGATCGTTCATCTACGATCGCTAATACGATTTATCTTTCCGTGTAAAAGGACCTTTAGTGTTTTTCTCAGTTCTCCTGAATGGCAAATCTAATTAAGCAGTGGGGCCTGCATAACAAGGTATTACTAATATGACTTCCATTATAACTGCCACATTAATCCAGGTTTTTAAGATTCTAAAGTCAAATTTACCTACTTTTGCAGTAAAGGGGTTGTCTCTTTAGAGCCACCACTGAAATCAGTTGACGTAGATCTGATTCCCAAGACCCCTATCAAACAGCTGATTTGGCCAGTGGGATCCAGGGCCAGTCAGAAATATAGTTTTAGATGGTGGCCATAAGAATCATAGAGAGGTCCCAAGATGGGGGCCTTCTCTTGACATCTATTTGCCCTATAATGAGGCAACTACTTTAACAGACGAGGACCTTACTGTATAGATTTGCAGTTGTGCTCTACTTCAACTGTGGGGTATCTTAATAATAAATCAAATAAGGATGAAGGTTTAATGACTTTCCTTCAAAGGTATAGTACCTACGCTAGATTTGTATGAAGCATTTGTATCAGTTGAAGCCACTGAGTTGGGATGTCCTCTTATAAAAATATTCACGTGGATTTTCTTTCCTTGTGATAATAACGCCTCTTGGGTCTTCAGGGTCTTCTTTTTCATTTTTATTAGGTCTTAAAGGCTCTTGAGGGTCAGAAGGCTTGACATCCTGAGCATCCTTGGGTGTTGGGTAATTCAGAGTGGGTTTTTTTCCTCTACTTACATTAAGAGGATCTGGATACAGATCTGCACTTCTTGTGTGTCGAACAGGCTCAGGAGTGATAAATCTGGTGATTGGGATTTGGTTCTCCATAGACAAAAACTGAGAATAGGGAGGCAAGTCCATTCCTGGGCGGAAAAAATGTTTTGGCTTCTTCAGACTTAGCAGGTAGTTGTGCTTTGGAGAATGGTAGACATCATGGCGGTTTTCAAGGGTTTCATGCTTGAAGACGCAGTCATCATAGCTAAAATAATGCTGTGAAATGCACGCTAATTAATAACTCATTTAAGAAAATGACAAAATATTGCCATGATTTACAAAAACTTTTTCTAGAATAGGATCCTATGACATGTTAATAAAACATTGGTGGAAGTCTGAAATTCCCACTTATCCCCACTGCAAGAAGGAATGGGTCCTGGTACTCAACCTCATGGGGAGATATATGGCTGTCTGGTGTCTACCTCTTTAAAGGAGCTGGTGGGAGTTACAGAACCTTATAAGTAAGCTTCGGGCTGCTGGAACCAGCACCACAGCAGGGCAACCAGGTTCTGAATTGGTTGTCATGGAGAGAGAGGACCACATGCTCATCACTGGAAAGTAATGGCTCAAATACATGGGTTTCAATGCCTTCATTTGATTTAAAAAAATGTGGTGGCTTCATAACACATGATTGGTTATAGCTCCATGAAGATCAGTTCTTAGGACTTGATGTTCTGCTTGACATAGCAGTCTATTAAAACCCTTTAAATGGTCACTAGTGTTCAAAAATTTTGAAATACCATAGAGACATATCAAAAGCTTTGATAGGTGGGGGTCTAAGTGCTGAGACCCCCACCAGTCTCTACAGTGAGGGAAGAAAAGTGCACACATAGCTCATTATCTCTCCTTGCTGCAGAGATGGGCTCCATAGAAGTCTATGGGCCCATCTAAATTCTGTTCTCTGCAGTGAGGAGAGAGTATGTGCTATATGTGCTTCAGTCTCCTCATTCTAGAGATTGGTGACAGTCTGAGTGCTGAGAAAACATTTGATAAGTCTTTAAGACTATGAATTTTTTGAAAAGTTAGTCACTCTTTAAGGGCTTGTTCATATAGGTTTGATCCACCAGATTTTAGTACAGAAATGCTCAAAAGAAATAATGGTCCAGTTTTGTGTCCAGCTTTTATGTCTGGCTATAGACATTTGAGTTCTGCAAGGTGTCCATGTTTTGCCATCAGGTGTGCCCATCAAAAACAACTGTCTGGACACAACTGATATGTGTGAACCTGTCATAACATATATTGTTTAGGGTGCATTCACAGGAACATGTGACGGCCATGCCCATGTTGCGGACCACAACACGAGCACGGCTGTCACACATTTGTGCGAATGCACCCTTATTGTAAGGATGCAATTCACATTTGTTAAGACGTGACTATGAAAATAAGATTGCATTTATTTTTGAGCAGTGGACTAGTAAATTTAAGGCAACATCAAAAAGAAAGCAGTTCCTCCAAGTAACCAATCATATCATTCTATATGCCAACCTGCTCTGAAAAAGATGGATTCTGATTGGTTTTCTCTCTGTACTAGTGTTCATGCAGGAGGCCCAGTGGATTGTTATGAAATGTTCAAGAATCATAGAGTTGAATACTTACTGATCCAAATACATTGCCGAATCTGTCCATGCACAGGTAACGTCCACTTTTGACTCCTGTAATAACAACTTTTCCAGCAGACTCTGATCTAATCATTAAAGCGCCTGTCGGAAGAAAACAGTGAAACTTGATTAGTAGAGTGCATCAGTAGTCCCATGATGATATCACAGAGAAGGTCATCTGGTGGCCTGAGGGTCAAACTTATAATTTTCTACCAAATTATTTGTATCTATGTAGAATACGTAGTTGTATTTATTTTAAGAAACCCTATAATGCAGTATATTTTTGTCCCAACATTGTTGTGCATGATTAATTTGCTAGCTGACTGGGTTTTTAAAATCTTAAACTTTCTTATCTATTACTTCCTGACAGCATATCTGAGACAAAGGTCTAGCCAAGGTGTCTGTGAGATCTATTATATCTAATATCTATGACTAACTTTGGGAATATCAATTTAAGTAATTTTTTCTTTCACTTTTACAATACACTAAGGGGATCATTTATGAAACAGAAATATACCTATATTAGGTGTATTTCTGGAGCAGATCCACTGCCAGTGCAGGGCTTTAATTAGACCGGAGTCTAAAACGCTGGGCTTAATAAATGTGCCCCTAAGTTTTGAATGAATTACTGTATACATAGATTACTGCCCCATAACTTTGCAAGCCAAGTTTAAAAGGGTTGGCCCGTGTTAGACATGGATATGCCATCAATGTCAGATAGATGTGGGTCCTATCTACAGAAATGGGGTCCCCAAGTGAAGGAAAGCCCACTGGGTGTTCATGGAGTGCTTCACATTCACTGATTTCGGAGTTTCAAAAAAAGCCAACATGATATGAGAAAGTGTTCCAATTGGCCCTAGTTGTATGTCTGTGTTTGGGTCTATTATTGCAGTGCTATGTAATATGTCATGGTAAGTAATAAAAATAAAATAACCTTAAATTATATATTTTTGTGTATATGTGTCAAAAACAGCATTGGGCTACATACATATTTGATGATTAGAAGAACTAGTTATGACTAATGCCAGAGATCAAGAGCATGCATTTCTTGTAAATTTCTCCATAGTGTCAGTTGATGTAACTAGTATAGAAATAATTTTTAATTTTAACAATTATAATTAAAAAAAATTTAAAACTTTTAGGATGCAGCCACACATTCGGGTTTTGACCCAGTTTTGAAGCCAAAATCAGGAATGGATTAAAAAAAAAAAAAAAAAAGACAAGAAGTAGTATCTGCTCTTTATGATCCACTGCTGATTTGGCTTCAAAATCTGCATAAAAAAACCTGAACGTGTGGTAACACCCTAATAACATATAAGTACTGTATAACTGAAATTTTTGTAACTAGACTTACTGTAAATGGTTTGATGTGGAGATCCATCAATGTGGCCGTCATGGTTGATCTGAAGGTGGAAGCTGTTCCATTCGGTGGCTGTGTACAGGTGCATCAGTCGGTCTGGGCTTCCCCATCCTGAGTTTATAATTGGCGACGAATTGGGAAATGCAGCATTGACCTTTAAACTGGTCAGAAAAAATGTTAGAAGTGCTAACCTATTGCCTTGCCTGATGCTGGACATGACCTTTTTTTTTCTTGGGATAGATGCTGGTGAAATATGATCTCTCTTCTGTCCTCAACTCTGAGGCTTCAATGCTTCCCAACTTTTTTGCAGTATATATAAAGGCTAGGAGCATAGTGACATCACACAGGAAAAACTTGTTATGAACATCCTTTCTGTCGTAACAGCAGAAATTTAAGAGAGCCCTGAGACATAAAATACTTAAGGAAAGGGAATTCACATGGGCACCTTGGGAAAATGCTATGCCAAAGAATTTTTTTTCAAAAACAGTAAAAAAAAATCTATCTATCTATCTATTATCTATTGCTCTATTGTACAGTGAAATTTTTTTTATCAAGTGTACATATTAGAAGCTATATACTATCAGAAAGTTCTCAGTATGGGACATAATTCATCAATATAATGTTATTTCATTTAAATGTTAATAAATCAAGAATTAAGTAAATAAACATTGTAGAATGATAAATGAATATCATGAATTACACTCAATACTGGCACAAATCTTTTGAAAGCAGATTTTAGTTCATAACATTAAAAATTTAGCAAAACCTAAACATATTCAAATAATATAATTCTGTAACTCAAAAAAGTTTTAGAAGAGGAACACATGTTAATTTCTATATATATCTATCTAATATATATCTACCGGTATCTAATATCTATCTATCTATCTATCTATCTATCTATCTATCTATCTATCTATCTATCTATCTATCTATTATATATATATATATATATATATATATATATATATCTCATATCTATCTATCTAATATATATCTACCGGTATCTAATATCTATCTATCTATCTATCTATCTATCTATCTATCTATCTATCTATCTATCTATCTATCTATCTAATATATATCTATCTATCTAATATATATCTATCTATCTCATATCTATCTATCTATCTATCTATCTATCTAATATATATATATATATATATATATATATATATATATATATATCTCATATCTATCTATCTAATATATATCTACCGGTATCTAATATCTATCTATCTATCTATCTATCTATCTATCTATCTATCTATCTATCTATCTATCTATCTAATATATATCTATCTAATATATATCTATCTATCTCATATCTATCTATCTATCTATCTATCTATCTATCTATCTATCTATCTATCTATCATCTAATGTCTATTTCATATCTAATATCTATCTATCCATCTATGTAGCTACCTATCTCTCATATCTCTCATATCTATCTCATATCTATCTATCATGTATCTATCCATCTATGTAGCTACCGGTATCTATCTGCCTATCTAATATTTAAAACATATTTAAATAATGTAGTTCTAAATCTCAAAAAAGTTTTAATAGAGGAACAAATGTTACGTTCTAATTTAAAAAAGGAAAAAAACAGAACATGAATATCTATCATCTCATGTCTATCTTTATCATATCTAATATCTATCTGTCTATCCGTCCATCTATCCATATATCTCTTTCTCTAATATATAGCATCTCATATCTATCTATCTATCTATCTATCTATCTATCTAGCTATCTATCTGTCATCTATCTATCTAGCTACGTTTTTATAATCTATAATTACTATAATGTTCATGCAATACACTTCTCAAAGCAAATTTAGGTACAAAGTGTTTAATTCAGTTTTTAACATCTAGAGGGCAGTCATTTAACAGAAAATCGCTTTATCACAACGCAGACCCTGTCCCGTGTTCATTTTTAGTAGGTGCCTCAGTATATTCCATGATACAGTCTATAGTATTAGTTGAAAGCTCCAATGTAAAAACAAGTTCTAGAAAATGATATATGACAATAAAAAGTGATAGTTGTGAAAAGACAGCCTGTTTAAAGAGTTCTGAATCTAACTGTAAAAATAAATTTGTATGACTTATTTAACAAGTAACCTTGTATTTTTTTAAATCGAAATCTCATATTATCAGCAAGTCATTAATATTACCATTTTAGTAAACGTGCACCTATTTCATGCTTTAATCTTAATACAATCTAAAATAAAAAATATACAAAAACATAATTAGGTCTCGCTCGTCTTCTCCTAGTTGCAGTAATGGAGCTGCTACCCTCACAGTTCTTCTTGATTATTTATATTGTTTTATCAACTATTAATAATATTTAAGAAATTATATGAGTTTACATTAGGGTTAAACAGCTCAGTGTTTAGTTGTGAATTACCTGCTCTGGTGTCTGTTCAGGGTATATGCAGGTGAAAGTTAATGTGTAAGGGACTGATATTAGTCAATACATCAGAGGGCAGTTAAACAACTGAAATTCTGGAGCTTCCAGATTTGTGTGCCTCCCGGAAGCTAAAAATGAATAATCATTAAACTCAGGAATTATCTACATCTACTCAGTATAAGATGCTAAAACATGATGGCTAGATTCAGATAATTAAGTTATAGGGTTTCCAAAATTATGTAGCTCCCTAAGTAACTCCCAGAACCCCAGCCGATTAACTGTCTGAAGGGGGCATTTTGGCAAGTTCTATGGTCAGCTGATCATTGGGTTGTCAGGAGCCTCACCATCTTGTAGGCCACCAATATTATGGTCCAGGAAAACCCCTTCAAATGTATTCAACCAATGCAATTCCTAGAAAGCCAAATGGCTAACTATATGTCCATGATGTATAGTAGGAAATGAGTATCTGGGGAAATCCATGTAAGATTGCAGGGACCATCCTTGCAAACTTTCAGATGTTTCCCTGGTGGTATTCACACCAATAAGCCCATTTGTACAAGGCAGCAGTGCTGTCTACTGACCAATGCTGCATCTGTACCAATAATAGGGCTTGCATTTTTCTTTGTCAATAGAGTGCAGCATAGCCTGTTATTAAAGAATAATGTACAGGCGCTTGTGTATAGCTTTTGTGTACCTGTTTTCATTCATGTGCTGTTATAGGTTTTCTTCCATCTTTCCTCCTTCTCCTCCTCAGATATGGTAGCCTGAATTTCCCAATATGTAATTTGTTCTTTCAGAGGCAGAGGAAATTGAAGCCTGCATTATACAAGCCGACTGAGCAAGTGATTCCCCTTCCGGCAATCGCCTGCATGCTAGAGGAGGAGACTGCTGCTATTTCATGCAGTGATCTCCTCCGCAGCATGGGGAGAAGCAATGGTTATGCCATCGCTCATCCCCATGTTGTCTAGTGGTTTACCAGCGACAGATTGTAATTAGACAGCACGATCTACCGCCGACAAACAATGATTTTTAAGCGTGCATTTTCTTGTTCATCGGGCAATCAGTGGCAATACTACACTTCAAGATGACCACTAATGAGTGTTTATACGAACTCTCGTTAGCGATCATCTGAAAAAAAATCGGCAGGTGTAATGCATCCTCAAGTTTCAATGCACTCCACTTACTTTTGCTCTGAGTCATTTCTTAGGGCATCATTAGGTATGCAAATTAGCTCTCTTTCAAAATAAAAAAAAGGAAGCAGTGCCTCTGGTGCCACCTGTTGGAAAACAGCTATCCTATAAGTTAATGTTCAACCTTTTGAACAGGCCTCGAGACATAACTTTGGATTATAGGTAAGCCAGCTGTAATTGCATCCCGGTTCTGAGGAGGAGCAAGGACGCAGCCGGCGTCCTCGTCTCCATAGCAAGGAGGGAGCGGGGAGGACCTGGCCTCGCACGCCTCCTCAGGGTGGCATCCTCAATTCCCTAGACAACGAGCATGGGAGGAATTGAGCGCACAGGAAGTGTCTGATAGCTGGAAGGAGGGATTTGATAGAGGTTGATGTAATTCACAGGAAGTTGTCCACATGAGGTGACTGACTTCCTGTCTACAGAGCAGAGCAAACTCTGTACTGGTAGTAAGACTGAGCATCAAATGATATAGCTGCTATAATTATAGAGTTCAGAACATATGGATGCAACTGAGCTGAGATAGCACAATTTACACAGCTAAATTGCTGGTGAGTTAGAACTGTTGGCATTTGAAAAAATGTGGAAGTGCTTTTTTGTATGCATTTGGGACCTTAGTGAACAAACACATTTTTTTCATTTTTCTCCTCAGAGCTTCTGCACTTTGAACACCAAGACACCTTACTTCTCAGAAAGGGATCAGATCACGTTTGCCATTAAGAGATTTTTCAAGATTTTTCCAACTATTCATTTTTATTTGACAATTGGGCCAATGATAGCTCAAAATGCTGTAATATTTCTTCATATGTCAATCAACCATATCTTAAAGAACCTACTACATGGGCTCGAAGATAGGTAAATAGCCCTCCAAATGTCCATCTAGACATAAGTGTAGGCTAGATATTGTCGAGTATGGCCTGCTCTACTGCACTGGCAGATCTTAAATTTTAAATAGATGACATTAGGGTGGAAGTGACCATTAAGGCAATGCCAAAGGCTTGTGACCCATTAGTCAATTTCAACACTCCTTAAAGGGATTCTGTCACCTCGTTTAAGCCTATAGAGCTGAGGACATGGGCTGCTAGATGGCCACTAGCCCGTCCACAATATACTTTTCCTATTGCTGTGTGTGTCTTTGTTTAGTCAGAAAAACGATTTTATTCATATGCTAATTCTGGTTATAAGGAGCCCAAGGGGCGGTTACCAATCTTCCTGGATCCCAGCCGTGCCCACTGTGAAGGAGCCCAGCACCGCCCCGCATCCTCTCATCTCCTCCTTGCTCCCCCGACTTCACGCACTCAGAGCCGTAATCTCACGCGAGCCATCGCGAGATTACGGCGCTCTGAATGTGTGAAGTCGGGGGAGCAAGGAGGAGATGAGAGGATGCGGGGCGGTGCTGGGCTCCTTCACAGTGGGCACGGCTGGGATCCAGGAATATTGGTAACCGCCCCTTGGGCTCCTTATAACCAGAATTAGCATATGAATAAAATCGTTTTTCTGACTAAACAAAGACACACACAGCAATAGGAAAAGTATATTGTGGACGGGCTAGTGGCCATCTAGCAGCCCATGTCCTCAGTTCTATAGGCTTAAACGAGGTGACAGAATCCCTTTAATATTCCAGTACCGGGTCTAAAAAATGTAAGCCATACATGCTCCTCGAATGTTATGCAGTATATTAACCCAAACCAAATGTACCATGACTATAGTTCTGAAAACTGACTCAGGACCTTCAAAGATAGGTTGGCCTGAATTGATTTATGTTCATACTCCTGTATGAGAGTAAGTAAGGTTTTGTTCTATTTCGCAATATCTATAAATTAGCATCAGAAACTATTATTTGGAATACTGAATAGTGAAAACTAATTACATGTTTGCTGGTAGAATGTGCCTAGCTAGTACAGTGAATGTAAGATCTGGGTAATGGATATTTAATACTGTGAAAGGTGCTGAGTGACGGTCAACAGAGATGACAATCTTTGCAAGTCACAAGAAGTCCCCGTATCACTCTTGTGTCCATATCATGGTTATTCAAAACTGCAAAGTTGTCTGATTCAGCCTTAGATAGTAAGTAATAAGGGTGGTGGCATAGAAAACTTTCCAGGCCCATCCAAAAGCAGGCACAAAACCTGTAACAATAGACTCCAATCATAATAGTTTTCATATAATTATACATCATACCTTCCGATTAATTCCAGTAATAAAAATGAATAATGCCTTAAAGAGAATCTGCGTCCATTCCTGACACGTCTATTTTAGTAAATAGCTGTATTCCACATGAAATGACAATTTTGGAGCATGTTTTCTTATGACTCAATCCACAGAGAAGACACAGCATTCCAAAAGCTTGAGGGGAATTCAGTGATTTATTCACCCAAAAAACACCAATGTCTTAGGACTTCTATGGATCCATTTTCAAACATGAAATAAAAGTGCTGGAGAAAGTATATATACATTCAATGGATCAATTACACAATTCATCAAATCATAAAGTGATACAATATTTACATATAGTACCATATAAAAAGTGCTAGGTGCATATAAATGTATCCTCATAAAGGTACACCCCTATTTACAAATCTTTGGTGGGACTTTGGTGTAACACATGTAGAGAAGTACTAACTGTGTTAATAAGCAATAATCACAGTACTGGTGTGGGCTGGACTTACCTTCATTAAACATTAATCAAAGGTACAGTTGGGCAACAAGGACACAGCAGTGTGCTCTCTAGTGCCCCCCACTCAGGGCCTCTGTAGGCCCGCACACAGCTGCAGCTCAAGGTGCAGTGCCAGACTTCAGGTTACATTGTTCCTGTTTGGAATTCTAGGGCTGCCCACTCCAACAATGTGCACAATTTTCACTGCATGTACTGCTGGGATGGGTGGCCCCAGAACTTGGAACAAGCAGAAGCGATATTGCGCCTACAGAGCTAAGTCTTAACATCCTTACACTATCTAGCATCAGGACATTTTGTGTAGGGCGGTGACAGTTTAAAGTCCCGGGGAACAGGCAGAGCTAGGCCACGGCAGGTAACATCTACTACATCACCTACACTTACGGAGTTATCACTGTGTTTGTAGTGTTACATAGGACTGCAGATGACATCTACTAAATTACCTGCACTCAGAGAGTTATCACTGTGTTATCTGTGGTGTTATATAGGACTGCAGGTGACATCAACTACATTATCTGCATTCAGAGAGTTATGGCTGTGTTACCTGTGGTGTTATAGAGGATTCAGGTACAATCTACTAAATTACCTGCACTCAGAGTGCGGTACACTTACGGAGTTATCACTGTATTTGTAGTGTTACATAGGACTGCAGATGACATCTACTAAATTACCTGCACTCAGAGAGTTATCACTGTGTTATCTGTGGTGTTACATAGGACTGCTGGTGACATCTACTACATTATCTGCACTCAGAGAGTTATCACTGTGTTATCTGTGGTGTTACATAGGACTGCAGGGGACATCTAGTATATTATGTATACTCAAAGTTACCACTGTGTTATCTGTAGTGTTACATAGGACTGCAGGTGACATCTACTACATTATCTGTACTCAGAGTTACCACTGTGTTATCTGTGGTGTTACATAGGACTGCAGGTGACATCTACTACATCATTTATACTCAGAGAGGTATCACTGTGTTATCTGTGGTGTTACTAGGTCTACAAGTGTCATCTACTACATTATCTGTACTCAGAGAGTTATCACTGTGTTATCTGTGGTGTTAGGCTACTTTCACACTAGCGGCAGCCTTCTTCGGCAGGCTGTTCTGGCGGCTGGCAGCACAGCAAACAAGCCAAGAGGCATAGTTTTATCCCGGCAGCCTCTCAGCATGTTTGCCCTACTGCGGCCGGACCTCCGGCCTGCCCCCATTAAATTCAATAGGGCCGGAGCAGACCTCCGGCGGCACGTGTGCACTAGCGGCAGCATTTATCCAGCAAGCTGTTCACCCGCCGATACAGCCTGCTGGAGAAGGCTGCCGCTAATGAGAAAGTAGCCTTACATAGGACTGCAGGTCACATCTACTGCACTATCTGTACTCAGACAGTTATCACTGTGTTATCAAGGTCAGAATCAACCCAGTAGTAGCCTGGTGGTGGGTAATGAAGACGACATACATAGCAGCATATACAGCACTCTAGTTAATTTGAAATGCAATATTACTACAATGATTCGACTGGGTATCCACTTCAGGTTATTGGGTTTTAGTTTTGTTTAGATTTTTTGTTGATGTTTTTGAAGAAAAAAACAATAGTGCACTGAAGAAAAGAGCAGTAGTAGCACCTGTCCTATATACAGCACTTTCTTCCCCTTTATGATCCACATCTGGGGTTAAACATGAACAAAACCTGAGTGTGGAAACCAAGCCTTAGTATGCACCCGTGCAATTGAAAACACGCATTGGAGGGCCCACTGGGTTGGGACCTACTCAGATGTGTTTTGTCCCTCTGCTGAACCCTTAGCTACTGTTTTATGGGTAGCCTTATTATTGGCCACACTATGGAGGGCACTACTACTAACAGGGCACTCTGCTGGAGCATTATTACTATCGGGGACGCTGTAATAGGCACTAAACTATTACTATTGGTGGGACATATGGGAAAATATTAGTATGGGGGAAGGGGGATGGGCACTCTGGTGTAGTATTTGCTTGGAACAATTACCATCAGGAGCACTATTTGCTGGGCTCAATTGGTTTTGAGGGCACAGTATGGCAATAATTACTGAAGGGGCACTATTTGTATGATACTAGTAATTTCAGAAGGACTATCTGTTTCTCTCCTATAGTATTTGGTGGCATTTAGGAGCACAACAGACACAGTATTGGACACTGTGGGGGCACCGGGAAGGGGAGATTGTTTTCAGAAGATAGGAGGATGATGGAGAAGTGAGGAACCTAAGATGTCTGTGTGGCAAACTGAAGTGACAAGACATGGTTGGAAAAAGTCATTACGGCAGAAAGGAGATGAGGAAAGAGAATGTCTACATCAGAGGAGACATCATCGGATGTAATAGGTATGTAGTGCTGCATTCTCCTGTTTGATCATGCTTTATGTACAGTATTTTTCGCCCTATAAGACGCACCGAAGTGGGGGGAAAATGTCAGTGCATCTTATTGGGCGAATAAAAATTACATTATGGAAGCACTCATTACTGCAGGAGGACGGGGAGTGGTGAATATAGTGTTTCCCAGGCTCTGTCCTCACTTCTTGGTCTTCTCCTGCTGACTCCTCATGCTGTTATGTGATCTGCGCACAGCTTGAGGACGTCGGTGTTCTGTGACCAGGAAGAGTGCTGAATGTTAAATGTGGAGGCGGCATCAGAAGCAGGAGAGATAAGTTGATTTATTTATGTTTTTGTCTTATTCACTTTGGGTCTCTTATCTGAGGTCTGATTGAGGGTCATTACTGTATGTATGTAATATTCTATATTTTTGAAATCAGCAACTAGATCTAAATACTTTTGTAATAGCATGTTATAAAAAAGGTTGCATAACCACTGAGTTATTTAGTAAAATGTGTCTGTATTGTACCATCTGCTGATTATTATTTTTCTTATTTCCTGTCCACTTCACTGAGGTGGTCGGACATGCTCAGTTTAAATCTTCAATTGTCACCAGCCATATCTTCTGTTATGGCTGTGGCAGTTACAGGGAAAGAGCTACTACAGAAAGGACCCTTCCTGTGAGCTGCCAGCCTGAAATAAGTCTAGCAGTTCAATTGGAGCAATGACTGGGGGGGGGGGGGTCTTTGGTTCCATGGGAGGTACAGGGCTGGTTCTAGCTTTGTTAGAAAGAAATTATCATTTGCTATATATCTGATTTTATTTTTTTACATCAATCATGGCACAATCCCTTTAAAGGGCAAACAGATCAGAATACATTTTCTATAGATTTCAATCAATTGCAATATTCTATTTATGATTTATCTAAAAGGAGAACTTTTTCATGATTTTTTAAATAATATTTAAAATAAAATGATTCTTAAAAAGTAATAGATTAGCAGCAAAAATAAAACAACAAAAGGTATAATCAATGATATTTGAAAATACCTGAAATGTAAAATAATAAATGGCATGAATTGAGCTAAAATGGGATAATTTGCTATGATGACTGTTGGCCAAATAATCATTCATCTGATGTCTACGAGCAACATAGGGAGCAAGTTCCTTCTCAGATGACCAGGGTATCTATCCTGTAACTTTGCCTACGTGTGTCCTTGAACACATCAGTCTATTGGATGGATTTCCCACTCTGCACATTGGCCCTATCTATTGTTGACCTGTTTAGAAAACCAACATTTACTTTCCAGGCTGAAGCTCAAAAAAGTTCCTGAGCTGATATCTCCTTTCCAGCATAGTAAAGCATGGAGATTAACAGCCATGTATATGGTAGATGCATGCATCTTTTAATAGATAGTTGTAAACCTCATCCTGAATATTGCTGCTTTACCTCAGCCAATGTAAATAACAATTTTGTAGTCCTTGACAACATTGAAATCAATTAAATCACACAAATTATAAGCATCAGAGGCTGACATAGATGATGATTGGTTGCTGGGCAGGAATATACTTCAGAATGCACAATTAAAATTATAGACGGTACTGCATAGGTCTTGCCACAAGATGGCATAAAATTGTTTTCCCACTGCCCTATAAAAAGGCTCTCAGAGGCTTCTTTTGAGCAATGTACCTCTTGGTGAGAGATCATTGACTGCTAGACATGCCTCTATAAAACACTCAAAGACAATTTGCCTGGTTGACAAATTCTGAGAGGAGACATATCATGGAAGTGGAAAAAGGATAGATGTTTTGACAAATTGCCTGCTATCTAGGTCATTCTGACCTACCTTTTATGAGGTGTTGGGAACAGTGGTTATGTGAGGACACACATGGCTAACATGCACCTGAAGGCCCAGACAGACCACCAGTAGAGATAATTGTTTGATTCGCTGACAAGCACAACCAGCTGCCACAGTTCTGCTGTTCGCTATCCAGATGCTGGTGGCACCTTCATTACACACCCCTGGCTCTAACTGGACCATTTCTAGGTGCTTAGTAGAAGGCAATTTGGTGTCACGTTGCCCATTTTGTGTCATCTATTGATAGCCAGCCCACAGCAACATCATTTGCAGTTATTTTGTTAGCAAGAAACCTATACTGCTACGGGCTGGAAATGTATCATCTTTGGCAATCAATCCAGGTTTTGTTTGGAATCCCACGATGATTGGGTTCAACTATGGAGACCTCATGGTTGGCACTTCAGTCCTGCCTTGCTGTGGAGAGATGCACTGCCCCAATTGCTGGAGTGATGATCTGGGGAATAATCACATATGACTGGTTCCCAGTGATACGAGGGACATTAACAGCTCAGCAATATGTGCATGACATGATGTTGTCACTTGTGTTGTTTCTTATGGCAGAGCTTCCAACTGCCCACACACACAGCAAGAGTTTTCCAGGAATGTCTCCTCCATATTGCAACACTTCCTTGGCATGCCCAGTCCCCAGATTTTTTGCCGATTTATGGAACCAGCTGGGACTCCAGCTTCAGCCACTTAACACTTTGCAGGATCTACTTACCCAGTTGCAACTTCTATGGGTAAATGTGGCACAGGATACCAGGTGTCAACAGGGTACTAGCATACCTCCCAACTCTTGAAAAGCACCAAGAGGAGCAATATGTACAACGCACATAGCTCATACTAGGCCATGCCTCTTACTCCACCCAAAACATAATTATACACACCCAAACCCACCCAGTCACCTTAAAGCCCCCAGATAATAATTATTCCCCTTTTATGTCACCACACAGTAGTTATGCCCACATTGTGCCACTGTCACAGTGGTAATGCCCAGATGTGCCCCCTTCAAAATTGTTATGTCAAGATGTGCCGCTTCACAATAGTTATGCCCAGATATATCCCTTCACACTAGTTATGCCCAGATATGTGCCCCCTTCCAAGTATTCCCCCATTCACAGTAATTATGCCCAGATGTGCCCCCTCACAATAGTTATGCTCAGATGTGCCCCTTCACAGTAATTATGCCCAATGGTGCCCCTTCACAATAGTTATTCCCACATAGTGCCCTCTCACAATAGTTATGCCCAGATGTGCCCCTTTCACAGTAGTTATTCCCAGATGTGCCCCCTTCACAGTAGTAATGTAAAAATAAATACTCAGCTCACCCTATTCTCCCCAGCAGCAGTACAATGCCATCACACATCCCTCTGCTGGGCTGTGTAGGAGGAGGAGCAGAGGCTGATTCCCAGCCTGCCCCTCTACTCCTAAACAGGCTAGCAGTGTGCAGCTCCAGCAGCTGAACTGAATGGAGAAGTGGGGAGCGGATGGCTCCCTGCTTCATCTTTGCAATCAGTTTTCTCTATTCCCTGTCGACCCAGAGACAACTGACAATGGGACATATCTCAGTCATACCGGGACTGCCAGACAGCAACCGAAATCTGAGACTGTTACACTGGATCCAGAACACTTGGGAGCAGGGGAGTAGCTAAAGGCTCAAGGACCCTGGTGCAAGGGTTCAAGTTGGGCCCCCCTTCCCTCAGTGCTTTGAGGCAAAAATTGAAACATCAACCCCCCATGCCAAATTTGTGACCTAACCCCTTCCCTCCAGCCAAGGTATAACTTGACCAGCATGCACTTTCTATAATACCGGTATATTCTTATGCGGCACAAGGGTCTTTTGGCCCCCTCAGGCTCCTGGAGCTGGTAGTGACTGCTAGCTCTGCACCCCCTATAGCTATGCATTTTGTTGGGAGGTATGCAATAGAGCATAGAGTTGGCATCTGTGCTGTCTAGGTAGAAGCAGCAGATCCTCTGCAATTGCATACTACTTGACAGGGCCAGGTGAGATGTCTGTCCCTTAATCAAACGTGAGGCGGCGTCTTGAGCAGCAGGGCCAGCCCCTTGATGGTCAAGGAGGCTAATGTTGATGTTTGAACAAATTTGATTTGTACAAATTGATTTACTCATCACTACTCAGGAGGGGTCATCAATAAGAGATCACATGGATCTGATTTCATGGCACCACTGCCAGTCTGGTGAACACTGTATCCTCCTCACAGCTTACTAAGCACAGCACAGTACATTGTATAGCAGCTCTGCTTGGTATTGTAGCCCAGGCCAATTCTCTTGAATGGGATTGAGCTGCACATAGGCCATGTGGCCAATGAATGTGGCATCACAACCCTAGGAACCTGCCGTGGTGCTCATGTAGCGCTGTGGTCTTTTCGAACAGCTTGTCAGCAGGGGTGCCGGCCATCGACGGGGGCGTCTGACAAGAAAAGCCCTTTAACTGTTATATAATAAAGACCAGTTCAGTTGGAATTTCTTGTATTCCTATGCCTAGAAATACAGTATATCAAAAAATGTACATTTTCTTTCCCATTTCAAGGCAAAGCATAAAAACAAAAGAGAGCGCACACCACATGCACCTGTTGTATAAAAATCTGTTGGAGCACCTTCTACTTCACATTGACTCCTTTTCCACTTGACCTCTAGATAAGACATGGTAAATGTACAGTAGAAGTCAGGCAAAGGCATTATGTGCGGGCGGCAAAGTGCTGACTGTCACTTTATCTATCTACCATCAATCATAGATGCTAGATATGATGATAGAGCAGATCTCACAGTAATGATTCTGACTTTGAGAAAAAAATCTTTAGTAAGAAATAAGTTTTATTCATTCACCTTTAGGTTAAAACTGCAATGACACAGCAAAAAGTAACTGAATAGACATGAACTTGGCGGTACAGAATGCGCCAAGTTTATTAAGAGGCACAGGCCTCTTAATAAATTTGACCCATTGCCATGGAGTCCATGGAAATCCAAATCTATACCAGCTATGAGATATTATGTGCTGTGCACCTATTGTTTAATTAAAATTTTAACTAAACAGGTACATTTATGTATTTTCTGTCCACGTTGTTAAGTTTATTGATAACAGTTGCTAGAATCTTGCAGTTTTCACACTGACCACTGAGCCTTGACTATAGGCTGACACTTTTTGTTTGTCTCAGCACCCACCACACTTTGAGAACTATACCTTTTGCTGCTGTATGTACTACTTCTTCCATCATCGATTTAGTAAAGAAGGACTTTATTTACTGCAACCAACAGGCCTTATTATTGACTCCATCATCCATCCACTGGTCCTGCATCCATACTTCTGCCTTGCACCCTGCCAATCACTTAGAAGAAAGGGTGCACCCCCATTCACTGAGTATGGCCCAGGGAGAGCCAGGGTGAAGATTTCCACCATGAGCTATGAGTACTACTACAACCATCTGAGCCACTACCACTCCTCCCATCCTTGCTTTCCTTTGGGTCTTTATCTTTTATCTCACTCATTATCATCCGCCTTCTTCTCCCACCTCCCACTGCAAACTGAGCTCTGCATATTTCACAAAGCATGCCCACAACAGTCTCCCATATGTTAGGCTAGTTTCACACTAGCATTTAGGGTTATATTACACGTGAAGATTCAGCAGGCGATTGTCGGGAGGGAAGCATTCCATCCCGGCAAACGCCTGCTCACTAGCAGAGGAGACCACTGTTATTATATGCAGCAATCTCCTCCCCAGTATGGGGAGGAGTAATCACTTATGCCGTCGCTCGTCACTATACTGAATCACGATTTGTCCGCAGCAGATCGTGATTACATACCGTGATTTGCCACGACAAACGAGGATTTTTAAATCTGCTAAAAAAAATTCCAATTACCCAATGTTTGTTTGTTCATTGGGTAATCGGCAGCAGTATTACACTGCATACAGATGCTTGTTGGCAATGATCTTCACAATTATTTTCTGATGTAATAAAGCCTTTAGTATCTCTCTGCATTCTGGCATTGGGAAGCTTAAAGGGTTATTCCCATCATTGAAAATGGGGGCATATCATTAGGATATGTCCCCACTGTCTTATAGGTGTGGGTCCCACCGCTGGGACCCGCACCTACAGTACAGACCAAAAGTTTGGACACACTTTCTCATTCAAAGAGTTTTCTGTATTTTCATGACTATGGAAATTGTAGATTCACACTGAAGGCATCATAACTATGAATTAACACATGTGGAATTATATACTTAACAAAAAAGTGTGAAACAACTGAAAATATGTCTTATATTCTAGGTTCTTCAAAGTATCCACATTTTGCTTTGATTACTGCTTTGCACACTCTTGGCATTCTATTGATGAGCTTCAAGTGGAACCCGCACCTATCAGACAATGGGGGCATATCCTAGCGATATGCCCCCATTGTCTAAGATGGGAATTAACTAGAGAGAATTGGCTGCAAGAAAACCCCTTGAGTGCTGGGCTTCTGACTTTGCATGTTGTATCACATCTTCATGGCAACTAGTCAACTCTTTACTTGTGTTTTGACTCTGACCGTGACCTACACCTTGTCTCAAGATTCTGCTTTAGTAATACTCTTTATATCTTTCACCTGATACTTATACCTCCTGGTTTTCAATCCCTGGCACATTATTGACTACACCTTCATCTCATGATGTTGACTTCACCTCTGGTTCTGCTACAGAAATGTATAGAAGTCTATACTGTACTTCCTAGTGGAAATTAAGTGTGAAGATCGGGGAGATATCTTAGACAAAGCACCTCAGTATAGCCAACAGACGATTGTGGCTCAAGGAATACAACACAATAGAAGTCAATGAGTCATTTTCTGGTTTTAATTGTCCAGGACCTGCTGTACGGCAAATCTCTGTAATTACTGTTCATAAGCAGCAGCTCAAGTAAGATGGCTCCCACCATTAGTATATAAAGAAAATAATTTAAAAATATTAGAAAATAAACACAGATTGCAAAAAAAGAATTCTTTAGCACTATAGTTTTTTAAATTTCTAAAGAAAATAAAAAGGTGATACAAGGTGGTCCCCTTATATACAGGCCTGTTGTGACTCAATACCTAGGCTAAAATGTGAGCTCATGAGGCAATATGGCTATGGTCATCTGTATTGACGAATTTCACCTGATATCTTTTAGACAGCTTCAATTCCACTGCAAGATATATATGAGGAATCTAGGTAATTCCGCACAAACTGTAGGTGAAAAGATGATTCTTAGCCAGGGTTCAACAGTAACAGCACATAGGAAACAATGACAGTTGGAAGAAGGGAGGAAATGGTTACATCAGAGACTGGCTACAGGGAGTTGGCAGGGACAAACTTCAGCAAGCAAAAACACTGCAATATCAGCAAAAAGACATATAGACCAAGAGCATATAAACAAAAAAAAAAGACAAGGCCCGCTGTGCATATGATGCAGGACCGTCCTATTTGTAGTTCGTAATTATTATAATTTACAATGGTAACAATTCTATATTAATATTAAAAAGTTATTTAGAGTGCACAGTGATTTCTTTTTGTTAGCTCAGTTCTAATATAGCAGCTTATCTCTTTTCCCATCGCAGTCCCTTTTATGGATTGACATGCTTTGCCCAGAATACACATAAAATTTGCTTGCACAAAACACACATTGCTACTGTTGTTGCTAATATACACAAAGACCACATTGCAATTGGAAAGAGTCCAGAGACAAGTAACCAATTTAATATGTGGTATGTAAGCTCTGGTAGGTATGTGAAGAGGAATTGCAACATTCAGAGGCTATTAATAAAGCTATAGATCTTATCGCTGATGGCTGGCCTGCTGGGGGATTCTGTGTTACAGTTATCTGTGGAGAATCCAGTTGGATCATTTTGGAGGAACATAGTAAATGCAGCAAAAGTGACAATGTTTTATAAAAATTTCAAATCATGTTGAGACAGAAAATAAATTATTAAATTAATTATGTCATATAGGAGGTGGAGTCTTACCTCTTATACAGATTTTTGAGTGTGGGTTTAAATAGTAAATTAATATTCTAGACAAAACCAAAATGTGATACCCTATAAAAAAAATTGCCTGACCGTTTTTAATAATGATAATAATAATAATATACTTTATTACCAATATTCTACAAGTATTAAATTGTTAAAAACAAGTGCAGGGAAAATGGCAGCATCAGTCCTTCAATAATTGCCGAAACGCCCGGGGAATGGATTCTGTCCTTTATATTGCTAAGAACCTGCATTTTAACTTGGTTTTGTTTTTGGACTATTATGAATTTCTACCATTGTGTCTTCTTCCAATGATGTTGCCATTTTCCCTGCATTTGCTTTTAACATTTAAATACTTGTAAAAACTTGTTAAAGTATATTATTATTAAATACGGTCTGTCAATTTTTTTTTATAGGTTATCATTATTGTCATTTGCCATAGAGATGCTCATTTCAGCATCACATGGTTGTGATTTTTTTTTCATGATAGAATATTCATTTCCTAAATTACCAAAATGTGGAAGAACCCAAACCAACTTCAAAATTATACTTAGCTGCTCCTTGATGACCTGGAAATTCACAGGGTCTTCTAGTGGGCCACTTCTGCAACAAGGTTTTACACTTTGAGAGTCATTTTCTATACAGAATTCCAGAATGGACAAGGCAACCGCTCCACAGCACCTGAGCATGTTAGCAGGCTGCAGGAGTGACCAGGATCTTCAGATCAAAGTGGAACAAACAAAGGCATACTTACCATATAGGAAGACTATGTGGCAAGCGGGGCCCCTGGATAGAGGGTGCACTGAAGATGCCATTCCCCATTTTATTGGGTAGTGAGAACCTGCGCAAAGATGTAGTCTCCACAGGTGTTACAATGTTAACATGCAAGGAAGTGAAAATAGGATGCTGTCATTAGGATCTCCATGATGGAAGTGATTAAATGTGTAGGGGTGTCACGCAGTAGCATCTTTGCTATAGGCCCTCCCATCTTGTATGTACACCACAGAGGCAAGTTAAGTATAACTTTAATGCCTCAGTTACACGTCGGTGTTTTGGTCAGTGATTGTGAGTCTGTGGAGGGTGTGTAGAGTGCAATGGCTGGTATGTGGTGTAAGAGTCAGTAACCAGGCCAGATGTGGCAGAATAAACGTCTCTCTATACTTAAGTGCAAAATGGGAGTTGTAGTACACCCAATGATAGCAAAATATAGTTCCCACAATATACAGCGTGAATCTCCCCAGATGGTTTTATATGGATTTGAGCAAGGATGGAAATCTTTGTACTCTTTCTTCTCTATGTTTCTCAAGTCTCTTCATGCAGAATCTAAAGATGGCAATGTCACTTTTGCAATAATGCCTGTAATTCGCAACTAAGGTGAACAGGTTTTAAGATACGACTGGCCAAGTAATGTCCAAATATGAAAGTTGTACTAACATTATTCCCCTTACTGACTCCAGTGCTCAGCCTTGCAGATTTCTGAACCTTCCTTTCTCTTTCTCTCTTACTTTCTGTAGATCATCCAGAAATCGTGAGTCTCTGTAGCTTTAGTCCAGTCATTTAAGGAATGAAGTACATGCAGTTGATTCCTCACTCTTCATCTCGTCAGCACCCCCTACTCTGTGATACTGCACAAACCGGAAGGATTTATCACTGTGTATCTGGACAAATCTGACATCCATCAATGTAGGAAAGCTGGATTATAAGTTTTGTGGATCTGTACACACTGTCCAGATAATGTTACCTCTACATTGTGCAAGTAATCCAGCTTTCCCAGGACCCTGAAAGGTAAATCTGGATTTATGTTGATAGAGTTTGTATTCTGCAGTCTATTTCAGTTCCACAAGACTTTGAATTTGTCACAGGGATTCATACTTTAGTTTTCCAGGCTCATGGCTGGGAAATCAGGCTATGTATTGTACAATAATTGCCATTTACCAATTTATAAATAGGCTGATCTGGCATTCTGCAGCCTGGGAGCACTGGGTAACAATCCCCATGGCAGAATTAGATTTATAAAAATACAAGAAAGGATCGCCAAAACCGGAGGGGGGGTGTCTGCCTTTATGTAAAATCCTGTCTAAATCCCACACTCCAGGAAGATATAACTGAGGGACATGAAGATGTGGAGTCACTGTGGGTAGAAATACATGGAGCCAAAAACAATAATAAAATACTAATAGGACTTTATTATAAACCACCTAATATACCAGAGTCCACAGAAAATCTACTTCTAAACGAAATAGATGAGGCGGCAAATTATAATGAGGTCGTTATTATGGGGGATTTCAACTACCCAGATATAGACTGGGAAACTGAAACCTGTGTATCTCATAAAGGAAACAGGTTCTTGGCAATAACCAAAGACAATTACCTTTCCCAACTGGTTCAGGACCTGACTAGAGGGACAGCCATACTGGACTTAGTATTAACCAATAGACCTGACTGAACAACAGATGTGCAAGTTGGGGGAAACCTGGGAAATAGTGACCATAAAATAATAACCTTCCAATTGTCATTCAAAAGAGTGTTTCTTCAGGGAGGAACAAAAATACCAAACTTCAAAAAATCTAAATTTAGCCAACTAAGAGAGGCCATAGGCCTAACTAACTGGGTCAGAAGTCCTCAAAAATAAAAAGACAGCCACAAAATAGGATATTTTTTAAATCATCCTAATATCTAATTGTGAGAGGTACATATCTTATGGGAATAAAAGGGTAAGAAACAAGAAAAAAAACAATGTGGATAAATAGAACTGTAAAGAAACCAATAAATGACAAGAAGAAAGCATTTAAATCACTAAAACAGGAGGGGAGCGAGGAAGCATTGAAAAACTATAAGGAAATAAATAGAATATGTAAAAGACAAATAAAAGCAGCCAAACTAGAGACCAAGAGATTAATCGCCAAAGAGAGTAAAACTAACCCTAAAATGTTCTTCAATTATATAAATGGTAAGAAGTATAAACCTGAAAGTGTATACTTGTATACTGGTATACTTGAAGGTGTAAGGTTAAAGAAAATGAGGGGGGGGGGGGTTGCAGAGAGCGATGAGGAGAAAGCAAAGCTACTAAATATTTTTTTCTCCACTGTATTCACTGAGGAAAATAAACTGTCAGATGAAAAGCAGAATATAAAAGTAAATTCCCCATTAAAAGTGCCCTGTCTGACCCAGGAAGAAGTACAGCGGCATCTTAAAAAGATTAAAATAGACAAATCGCCAGGACCGGATGGCATACACTCCTGTATCCTAAGAGAGTTAAGTAATGTCATCGCCAGACCCTTATTTCTGATATTTAAGGACTCTATACTGACAGGGAGTGTTCCACAGGATTGGCACATAGCAAATGTGGTGCCAATATTAAAAAAGGGTCTAAAAACAGAGCCCGGAAACTATAGGCCGGTAAGTTTAACATCTGTCGTCGGTAAACTGTTTGAAGGTTTTCTAAGAGATGCTGTCTTGGAGTAAGTCAATGAAAATAAGCAAATAACTCCATATCAGCATGGCTTCATGAGGGATCGGTCATGTCAAACCAATTTAATCAGTTTCTATGAGGAGGTAAGTTCTAGACTTCACCACGGCGAATCAATGGATGTCGTATATCTGGACTTCTCCAAAGCATTTGACACTGTATCACATAAAAGGTTAGTATGTAAAATGAGAATGCTTGGACTGGGAGAAAATGTCTGTATGTGGGTAAGTAACTGGCTCAGTAATAGAAAACAGAGGGTGGTTATTAACGGCACATACTCAGATTGGGTCACTGTCACTAGTGGGGTACCACAGGACCCTATTCTCTTCAATATATTTATTAATGATCTTGTAGAAGGCTTGCACAGTAAAATATTTTTGCAGATGACACTAAACTATGTAAAGTAATTAACACAGAAGAGGACAGTACACTGCTACAGATGGATCTAGATAGACTGGAGGCTTGGGCAGAGAAGTGACAGATGAGGTTTAACACTGACAAATGTAAGGTTATGCATATGGGAAGGAATAATGCAAGTCACCAGTACATACTAAATGGTAAAACACTGGGTAACTCTGACATGGAAAAGGACCTAGGAATTTTAGTAAACAGCAAACTAAGCTGCAGAAACCAGTGTCAGACAGCTGCTGCCAAGACCAATAAGATAATGGGTTGCATCAAAAGGGGCATAGATGCCCATGATGAAAACATAGTCCTGCCACTTTACAAATCACTAGTCAGACCCCACATGGAGTACTGTGTACAGTTCTGGGCTCCTGTGAACAAGGCAGACATAGCAGAGCTGGAGAGGGTTCAGAGGAGGGCAACTAAAGTAATAACTGGAATGGGTGGACTACAGTACCCAGAAAGATTGTCAAAATTAGGGTTATTTACTTTAGAAAAAAGACGACTGAGGGGAGATCTAATAACCAATAAATATATCAGGGGCCAGTACAGAGATCTCTCCGATCATCTATTTATCCCCAGGACTAGGACTGTGACAAGGGGACATCCTCTGCGTCTGGAGGAAAGAAGGTTTGTACACAAACATAGAAGAGGATTCTTTACGGTAAGAGCAGTGAGACTGTGGAACTCTCTGCCTGAGGAGGTGGTGATGGTAAGTTCACTAAAAGAGTTCAAGAGGGGCCTGGATGTATTTCTGGAGGGTAACAATATTACAGGTTATAGCTACTAGAGATGTGTTGTTGATCCTGGGAGTTATTCTGATTGCCTGATTGGAGTCAGAAAGGAATTTTTTCCCCTAAAGTGGAGAAAATTGGCTTCTACCTCACAGGGGTTTTTTGCCTTCCTCTGGATCAACTTGCAGGATAACAGGCCGAACTGGATGGAGAGATGTCTTTTTTCGGCCTTATAAACTATGTTACTATGTTACAAAAAATGCTGCCCTGATACACTTGGTGATTCTGTCATATGGTACCAGGGCAACATTATGTGTTGTCACCAATGCAGCTTTAGGGCTCTTTCACATGAGCGGATCCTGTGCGTGAAATCCGCTGTGTGAAAGAGAACCAAGCCCCATTCCAGACAGCAGAGACATGGAGAATAGACAAGCTGGGTGACAAGACTGTAAGGGCTCTTTCACACGAGCGGATCCTGTGCGTGGAATCCGCTGCGTGAAAGAGTGTCAGGACCCGTTCTGAACAGCAGAGACACGGAGCATTAACATGATTGATACTGCTCTGTGCCTCTCTGTGACTTTTTTACTACAAAATCACAGTGAGATAAAGTTGTCACTATGATTTTGTAGTAAAAAGCTCACAGAGAGGCACAGAGCAGTATCAATCATGTTAATGCTCCATGTCTCTGCTGTTCAGAACGGGTCTTGACACTCTTTCATGCAGCGGATTCCACGCACAGGATCCGCTCGTGTGAAAGAGCCCTTATAGTCTTGTCACCCAGCTTTTCTGGAACCCTGAACGGCAAGCTGGGTGACAATCACTGATGGGTTACATCACTACATAACTAGGCAAATGTGGAATTCAGAAGTCTGGGAGAGTTTGGTAATAACCTCCTCAGATGTATAATGGAGGCCAAACTTGGTACATACATTCTGTATACTCTATGGGGGAGATTTATCAAACTGGTGTAAATTAGAACTGGCTTAGTTGCCCATAGTATCCAATTAGAGTCCACTTGTCATTTTCCAAAGGAGCTGTCCAAAATGAAAGGTGGAATCTGATTGGTTGCTATGGGCAACTAATACAGTTCTACCTTATACCAGTTTGATAAATCTCTCCCTATATCCATAAATTTCAGGACAACCGTGAGTATATACAGTGTATGTAATTTGACACACGTCATATACTCCCCAGCTTTCCACAGCTGCTAAAAGACAAATCTGCACAATTGTGAAGGGAGGAATTTTCTATTGGATTTTTCATGGTCTGCATGGTCATGTGATGCCTGACGAAACAAGAACAAATAAAGACATAAAAAGAGATTATGTTAGGTTTTGTTGGTTATTGTTTTTATGTTTGGATTCTGGGTTTAGTTCCCCTTTAGTGTGGGGTATTCAGTTCTTTTGAGAAAAGTCCTTGAGTTTGACTGAGCCTTCTTCATTCTCAGCAGGGTAATAATAGGCTATGAAGTGAATATGAGCAAATCAATTGTAAACAAATCAGAATTGTTACGAATTTCACAAAATTTTGTGACCAAACGGATCTGAAATTTTGGTGATTCGCTTCAGACAAATTGTTAAAAAACATTGTCCAGTGCCATTATACTGTTGGTGGGGAAAACAAGAAGGACAAGAAGAAAATGGAGGATCAAATGGGAGGGAGAGCTTGCCCTGACTGGCTCAGAGGCTGACAGATAGCCTGATCAGCCAATCAGGGGGCAGTATCCAGACAGGTCCTTCTTCTCACAACAAGCCAGACTCTATTCTGTACTCAGTTGTGGATGTCATAGGATGTGTTGTGGCTGCGTTTGACAAAAAACAACTGCAGACACAAGCCAGTTACTAGAGACACTATAGGAAGAGATTTGCATATATACTTGGGTAGATGTCTGTTGTTTCATACAGCTTGCTGGCACCCCAATACCATACATTCTTCTGCAAATGTTGAGAAATAGCCACTTTTTTTCTAAAAACCATACTGTGTCTTATTAGTGAATGCATACCATACTGCAATAGCAGTATTTATATACCAGTTAACCCCTTCAACCCCGCGCCTGTTTTCACCTTCCCGACCAGGCCATTTTTTGCAAATCTGAGGTGTCACTTTATGTGGTAATAACTTTGGAACGCCTTTACTTATCCAAGCCATTCTGAGATTGTTTTCTTGTCACATATTGTGCTTCATGACAGTAGTAAATTTGTGGCAAAATATTTCATTTTTATTTATAAAAAAATACCAAATTTACCAAAAATTTAGAAAAATTTGCAAATTTCCAAATGTCAATTTCTCTACTTTCAAAATACATAGTAATACCTCCAAAAATAGTTATTATTTTACATTCCCCATATGTCTACTTTATGTTCACATCATTTTATAAATGTCATTTAACTTTTTTAGGACGTTAGAAGGCTTAGAAGTTTAAAAGCCATTTTTCAAATTTTCAACAAAATTTCCAAAACCATTTTTAAGCACCAAATCAGATATAAAGTGATTTTGAGGGGTCAAGGTGAAAAAATAGCTGTTTTGGCATAAATTTTGGTTAAATTTTTTTACAGCATTCACCTGAGGGGGCGATACCCAATATGTGTGCCATTTTTGTTTTTGTTAAATTTTACACATTAGATTTATTTTCGAACAGAATAAAATCTTTTTTTGTGTTGCTATTTTCTGAGAGCCATATTTTTTTATTTTTCTGGCCATTGTCTTAGGTAGGGTCTAATTTTTTTGCGGGACAAGATGAGGGTTTGATTGGTACCATTTAGGGGTACATACGCTTTTTTGATCACCTGGTATTACACTTTTTGTAAGGGAAGGTGACCAAAAAATGGCTGTTTTGGCACTGTATTTTTTTTTTTACTGCGTTCACCTGGTGGGGTGGGTCATGTGATATTTTTATAGAGCCGGTCGATACGAACGTGGCAGTACCTTATATGTCAATTTTTATTTTTTTCCCTATTTTTTACAATTTTTTTTAATATTATTTTGTGACAAGGACGTTTTTTTCAAACTTGGACCTTTTTTTGTAATTTTTTAAAACTTTTTAAACTTTTTATTTTTACCTTTTTTAACGTTTGGGTCGTTTGATCCACTTTACAATGCATTACAATACTTCTGTATTGTAATGCATTGGCTGTAAGTGTATTACTCAATCTAATACACTTACAGCCTTCTGCCTTTGAGATCCAGGGGGCTGGATCTCACAGGCTTCCGTAGATAGCAGCCAGATGCCTAAGGAAGGCATCCGGCTGCTATCTAAGCCATCGGGTCCCCGTCACAGCAGCGCGGGAACCCGATGGACACCCCTTCCCACCGCCCGAATCACATGTGCCGTGGTCAGCGCTGACTGTGGCACATGAAGGGTTAATGCACCAGCATCTGTGTTTTAACCGATGCCGGTGCATACAGCAGGGATCCGGCTACTGGGTACAGCCGGACCCCCGTTGCTGATCGGGCGGGCGCATTTCCTGCACCCACCCGATCAGCGCGCCTAACACTACGGCGCTGGTCGGGAAGTCAGTTCCCGCAGCACCGTACATGTACAGCGCTGGTCGGGAAGGGGTTAACTATTAACACATTGCATTGGGTCAAGATTACTATGCATTAATACTGAATGCATTGTACTGTAATAACTACATTAATATGGCAGTTTCATTCCATGCATTCTATTACCATTGTAAATTGTCAGTACCAGTGTGCAGAGGGGATGGACATTTACTGTATTTTTGGCTTCATAAGATGCACCTTATGATAAGACGCACCTAGGTTTTAGAGGAAGAAAATAAGAAAAAAATTATTTTCATCACACCTCAGAACAGACCCCAATTAGCGTTGGGCGAAGCAAAGCATTCGAAGTGGAATTTGGTTCGAAGTTTAGTAAAGCTTCAATTTGCAATGAGTCAGAATTTCCTTGCAGTTCGTGGTAATAAATCTGTTTTCCCTAAAATGGCGGCTGCACGTGTTGCAAAGTGAAAGTAAGAAGTCTGGGAACACGAGATGAGCCATAATGCCATGCAGCCGGCCAATCCCCTGTGAAATCACAGCCTTATAAAACCCTCATCCTGATCTCCACCATTGTCCTGTGAGCTGATCATAGGAAGAGATGTGGCAAGCACTCATGCACTAGTACAGTGTTGCTTAAAATAATTAATAGAGGAATATTGTAGAGGGAAAGTGCAGGGAGGCTGCAGGGACAGTTCAGGGACAGTGCAGGGAGACTGCAGGGAGACTTATTCTGCGTCAGTTTTATTTATTTCATCCTATATTTACTGATTCCTACATCAGCCATTAACTAACTTATGTAATTCTGTACCAATAAGATGGAAGTCTTTATTATTTTACAGCCAGTGTGCCAACCAATACCATCCAGTCTGCATCCCTTAGGGGGGTTTTAATGATGACCATCCTCATCTTTTGGTGGCTTTACCTCTTAGTCTCCATGTCCTTCAAAGTCTCCATGTCCTAGAAAAGTCAGCAAGATGCAGAGAGAGAGGAGGAGTTGGATGTTTCTGATGACATATTCTCATCAATATTAGATGATGTGTAAAAGGTGGAAAAGCAGATGTCAGAAGAAGGGCTCCCACCTGAAGGGTAAGAGAGCACTGGGGTTGGAGAAGTGGGTATGCCAGAGCTAGTTAATATTCTGTGTTTACTGTCAAATAACCTGCAGGAGACTGCAGTCAAGAAGAGCAATAATATGCATATTGTTCCTCCACCTAATCAGCCATACTTCATACCAGAAACACCCTGTTTAACCCCTTAAGGACCCTGCCATTTTTCACCTTAAGGACCAGGCCATTTTTAGCAAATCTGACATGTCTCACTTTATGTGGTGATAACTTTAAAATGCGTTTACTTATCCAGGCCATTCTGAGATTGTTTTCTCGTCACATATTGTACTTCATGACAGTGGTAAATTTGAGTCAAAATATTTCATTTTTATTTATTAAAAAAAACCCAAATTTATCAAAAATTTTGAAACATTTTAACATTTCCAAATTTCAATTTCTAGTACTTTTATAATACATAGTAATACCTCCAAAAATAATTATTACATTCCCCCATATTTCTACTTCAGGTTTGGATAATTTTGAAAATTACATTTTATTTTTTTTTGGGACTTTAGAATGCTTAGAAGTTTAGAACCAAATCTTGAAATTTTTCACAAAATTTCCAAAACCCACTTTTTAAGGACTGAAGTCACTTTGTGAGGCTTACATAATAGAAACCACCCAGAAATGACACCATTTTAGAAACTACACCCGTCAAGGTATTCAAAACTGATTTTACAAACTTTGTTAACCCTTTAGGTGTTCCATAAGAATTAAAAGAAAATGTAGACGGAATTTCTGAATTTAACAAAGCAGGGGTTAACGGCCAAACAAAACTCAATATTTATTACCCTGATTCTGTAGTTTACAGAAACACCCCATTTGTGATCGTAAACTGCTGTATGGGCACATGGCAGGGCGCAGAAGGAAAGAAATGCCATATGGTTTTTGGAGGGCAGATCTTACTGGAGAAATTTTAAGTTGTCATATCACATTTGAAAATGTACCCCTAGAGTAGAAACTCCAAAAAAGTGACCCCATTTTGGAAACTACGGGATAAGTTGGCAGTTTTTTTAGTACTATTTTAGGGTACATACGATTTTTGGTTGCTCTATATTACACTTTTTGTGAGGCAAGGTAACAAAAAATAGCTGTTTTGGATTTTTTAAAATTTTTTCTTATTTACAACGTTCATCTAACAGGTTAGATCATGTGCTACTTTTATTGAGCAGGTCATTACGGACGTGGCAATATCTAATATGTATACTTTTTTATTTATTTAAGTTTTACACAATAATATTTTTGAAACACAAAAAAAAAATTCATGTTTTAGTGTCTCCATAGTCTGAGAGCTGTAGTTTTTTTATTTTTTGGGAGACTGTCTCAGGTAGGGGCTCATTTTTTGAGGGACGAGGAGTCGGTCAGATTGGTACTATTTTGGGAGGCATACACCTTTTTGATCACTTAGTGTTGCACTTTTAGTGATGTAAGGTGACAAAAAATGGCTTTTTGACACTGTTTTTATTTTTATTTTTTTACGGTGTTCACCTGAGGGGTTAGATCATGTGATATTTTTGTAGAGCAGGTTGTTACGGATGCAGCGATACCTAACATGTATACTTATTTTTATTTATTTAAGTTTTACACAATAATATCATTTTTGAAACAAAAAAAAATCATGTTTTAGTGTCTCCATAGTTTGAGAGGTGTAGTTTTTTTTTTTGGGCGATTGTCTCAGGTAGGGGCTAGTTTTTTGCGGGATGAGATGACGGTTTGATTGATACAATTTTCGGGGGCATACGCCTTTTTGATCATTTGGTGTTGCACTTTTAGTGATATAAGGTGACAAAAAAAGGCTTTTCTTACACAGTTTTTATTTATTTTTTTTTACGGTGTTCACCTGAGGGGTTAGATCATGTGATATTTTTGTAGAGCTGGTTGTTACGGACGCAGAGATACCTAATATGTATACTTATTTTTATTTATTTAAGTTTTACACAATAATATCATTTTTGAAACAAACAAACAAAAAAAAATCATCATGTTTTAGTGTCTCCATAGTCTGAGAGCTGTAGTTTTTTTACTTTTTGGTCGATTGTCTCAGTTTTTTTTTGCGGGGTGAGATGATGGTTTGATTGGTATTATTTTTGGTTACATATGACTTTTTGATCGCTTGGTATTACATTTTTTGTGATGAAAGGTGACAAAAAATGGATTTTTTTAGCACAGGTTTTATTTTTATTTTTTTATGGTATTGACCGGGCTGGGTGGATCATGTGATATTTTCATAGATGGGGTTGTTGAAGCTGCCGCAAATCCCCTGTATGCCGCGGTCAGCGTGACCGCGGCATACTGGGGGTTAATCCGCCGACATCGGTGTTATCACCGATGCTGGCGGATACAGCAGAGGCCTGGCTGTCAGTATCAGCCGGGCCCCTGCTGCGGATCGCGGCAGCATGTGCCGTACTTGCCAGTTAACCCTAGGACGAGAATGCTTTAAGTACCGGCCAGTTAGGACAAGCATTCTCGTCCAGGGTCGGCAAGGTGTTAAAGGTACCACGTGGCCATTAACAATGAAGAAGGACTATACAGTGCGGTCTTCATCATTAAAGATTTTTTCCAGGATTCATCAACTTCAGAACAAACTGCTGTGTGTATAAATACGCGCAGGCATTCTGAGTTTACCCATAAGGGATTCAGCCAGTTCCCTCAGGTTCTCCAGATCCGGTTGTTAAAATTACAGCTGGATTGGAGAACCGTGTTACCGACTGAGTTCTGATCCAGTGCAGTGGCAGGGCAGCTGGAGATGTGTGCTTCCATTGCTTTGCATACCACTGATTGTTTAGCTTCTTAGTTGGGTGGTATGTGTGTGTAGTGTATATATGGTGTATTTATGTATGTGTATCATGTATATGGGGTATTTATGTGTATGTGTGTTGCATATATATTGTGTGTGTCATCGCGCCGCTTGTCCGCCGTTGAGTAGGGAACCTGTTGTTAAAAATTTGAATCCCACCGCTGCCAATAAGTATATATGTTAGTGTCATGCTGACATTATTTGCTGTTGTTGTCAATGCATTTAAGAGCTTAAAGGGGAGGGGGAGGAGACAAAGAACAAAAGTTAGTTAAAAAAAAAAGAAGAGAGAATGACAAGATATAAAAATCTAGGAGTCCTAGGAGACATGAGATTCTCATATACCAATTTCAGGCCAATTACATCACTTTCGATTCAGATAGAATCAATTCACCCAAAATTGATTTTTTTTTAATTTGCCAAATCGCACACAAGATGAATTTCAAGTTTGCTCCTCTCTACTATGAAAGTGTCACGCGAGGTCGGCGTCGTGCTCCCTCTGCACGACATCGCCGGACCTCTCCGCCCCCCTAGAGACGAGCAATAGGGAATTGAAGTGCTGGTCTTGTCAGCCAGCACTTCATGAGTTAATTCTCTGTTTGGGTTTAGCCATGTGGTGCTGATCACACCACATGGCTACTTTACATATTGTTTGGACAGCTTGCTCCGCCTCAGGTCATGTGATGCTGGCCACATCACATGATCCTGGGCGGGCTATTTAAAGATGGCAACTGCCTCACTCAGATGCCTGTGATTAGCGTTACTACTTTGATCAGTGCTTGTGCGACCTAGTGTTTGATTGCTGTTTGTCCCTGACCTTGGACTTGGACTTCGACCTCTCTTTGCTTCACCCCCGGTATTGACGTTATCTCCTGTGCATGACCCGGCTTGCTGACTATTCTGATATTGTGTTTGTTTCGTCTGTGTTTGTCTCTCCAATTGTTCCCTGTTCCTCCCTGTGCACTTATACAGAGCAGGGACCGTCACCGTGGTTGTCCGCGGCCGCCTAGGGCCGACTGAGGCAAGCAGGCAGGGAGAGAACGGGGGGGTTTTCAGTACAGGGCTCACCTTCCCTTGTCTCCCCCGTGACAGAATCACAGGCCATACTAAATGGAGCCGTTGCTAATTCTCACGGATCATATGAGTGACATGGCTCAGATGATCCAGGATCTGGCCGAGAGAATCCAACACCAGGAGCAGCTGCAAACTGTACCCGCAGCCGCTCCCTCCATTATTGAACCCTATATAAGGTTGCCCGATCGGTTTGTGGGTAACCGAAAGACTTTCCGTTCTTTCCAGGAAAGTTGCAAATTATATTTTCGTTTACGCCCACACTCCTCGGGTTCTGAGCAGCAGCGGGTAGGAATAATTATTTCCTTGCTGCAAGGGGATCCACAGGAGTGGGCTTTCTCATTGCCATCTGACTCCCCATGTCTGTTGTCTGTGGAGGCCTTTTTCCAGGCCTTAGGTCTTTTGTATGAAGAACCAGACTGGGCCACTGTAGCAGAAACTCAGCTCAGGAACATTCAGCAAGGAAACCGCCCAGTAGAGGATTACTGTGCAGAGTTCAGGAAGTGGTGTGTCTCCTCTGGGTGGAATGACCCAGCTTTGAGAAGCCAGTTTAGGGTGGGGCTGTCAGACCAACTCAAGGATCTTCTGGTTTGTTATCCTACTCCTGACTCCCTAGAGACGACCATGACTTTAGTTATTAAGCTGGATCGACGGGTGAGAGAAAGACAGAGGGAACGATCAAATACTCCTCAAGCTGTCGTCCTGCCTGAGTTTCCTCCTCTGAGTCCACCTCCTGCCAAGGTCCCGGAGTCCATGCAGTTAGGAGGTATCCTGAGAAACCAAAGACGTTTAAAGGGAGCCTGCTTCTACTGCGGTGAGGTGAACCACTGGCTCCAGCAGTGTCCAAAACTTCCGCCTTCTAGGAGATCTCCGGTGGGAGGTAAGGTAACCCCAGCAGTGGTAAGGAGAAAGATTTTAGTACCCATCTCCATTGCATATGATCAATTCAGGGGTTCTGGAAAGGCTTTTGTTGACTCTGGTTCTGCTGCTAATTTTATTAATTTTGATTTTGTACAGTCTGTGGGTTTACCGATGGTCCCTTTAAAGGAGGGTATTCAAATTATCGCCCTCGACTCCACTCCCCTAAATAATGGGAGGATCGAGTTCTGTACTCCTAGTGTGACCCTGACGGTTGGGATTTCGCATTCCGAAAAATGTGTTTTTTGGGTTTTAAAAAATTTACCTGCTGACCTAGTTCTTGGTTTACCTTGGTTGCAGGACCACAATCCTGTAATCAATTGGTCAACAGGTGAATTAGAAAAATGGGGGCTGAATTGTGACAAGTGTTGCAAATCTGTATTGCAGTTGGGAGGTACTACTGAGTCTCCTTTCTTACCTGAGTACATCAAGGATTTTTCGGACGTTTTCTCCATGTCCGAGGCTGAGTTCCTCCCTCCTCACCGGCAATATGATTGTGCCATCGATATTATTGAGGGGTCCAGATATCCCAAGGGCCGTATCTATAATCTCTCTACTCCAGAGCGTCAGTCTATGAGGGATTATCTCAAGGAGAGTCTGGCCAAGGGTCACATCCGGCCTTCTGTTTCTCCCATGGGGGCAGGATTTTTCTTTGTCGGGAAAAAGGATGGAGGGTTGAGGCCCTGTATTGATTACAGGGAACTCAATAAAATTACTGTTAAAAACAGGTACCCGCTGCCCCTTATTCCTGATTTGTTGAATCAGGTTCAGGGTGCTTGTTGGTTTACTAAGCTAGATCTGAAGGGGGCGTACAACCTGATCAGAATCCGTGAGGGTGATGAATGGAAAACTGCCTTTAATACCCCGGAGGGTCATTATGAGTACCTAGTAATGCCCTTCGGGTTAAGTAATGCTCCTGCGGTGTTCCAAAATTTTGTCAATGACATATTTAGACCATTTATTGGAAAATTTGTAATTGTCTATATTGATGACATCTTGATTTTTTCTACAGACTGGGAGAGTCACGTATCCCACACCAGGCAAGTGCTGGAGGTGTTGCGTGAGAACAAGTTGTTTGTCAAAGGGGAGAAGTGTATCTTTGGTGTTCAGGAAGTGACCTTTTTGGGATACATTCTCACCCCTTTTTCCTTCAAAATGGACCCGGGTAAGGTACAGGCCATTGTAGAGTGGGTGCGACCTTCCTCTCTGAAGGCGCTCCAGCGATTTCTGGGTTTTACTAATTTCTATCGGAAATTTATCAAAAATTTTTCTGTTATAGCCAAACCCATTACGGATTTGACCCGCAAGGGAGCTGATTTAGTCAACTGGTCCCCTGCAGCTATTGAAGCGTTTGAAAAGCTAAAGCGGTTTTTTTGTTGATGCTCCTGTGCTGATCCAGCCTGATCAAAATAAGCCGTTTGTAGTTGAGGTGGATGCATCTGAAGATGGTGTGGGGGCAGTACTGTCCCAGGGGTCTTCCACCTTAACTAATCTCAAGCCATGCGCCTTCTTCTCCCGCAAGTTCTCTCCTGCCGAGAGAAACTATGACATTGGTAATAGGGAGTTACTAGCAATCAAGTGGGCATTTGAGGAATGGCGTCATTTTTTAGAAGGGGCATTACACCGCATTACGGTCCTCACGGATCATAAGAATTTGATGTTTCTGGAATCTGCTAAGCGATTGAATCCCAGACAGGCGAGGTGGGCTTTGTTCTTTACTCGTTTTGACTTTTGTGTTACCTTCAGACCCGGAAGCAAGAACATTAAGGCCGATGCCTTATCCCGAAGTTTCCAGGCGTATCAGCCTCCTGATGTCCCTCCTGAGCCCATCCTGCCAGCTGACATCATCGTAGCCGCTACCTCATCTGATCTCGCTTCTGAAATCGTGGCAGGACAACATCTTGCTCCCACTGGTACTCCCAATGACAAGTTATTTGTGCCAGCTCATTTGCGGTTGCGACTGCTGGGTGAGTGCCATAGCTCTGTTTTATGTGGACATCCTGGTATCAATGCCACCAAGGAGTTGGTCTCTAGGCAGTATTGGTGGTCGTCAATCTCCAGAGATGTTCAGGCTTTTGTAACTGCGTGCAATACTTGTGCCAGGTCCAAGAATCCCAAGACTCGGCCTATGGGTGAGTTGCGTCCATTACCCATACCTGATAGACCTTGGTCACATCTGTCCATGGACTTCATCACGGATTTGCCATGCTCTGAGGGTAAAACCGTGATTCTTGTAGTGGTGGACAGATTCAGCAAGATGTGTCACTTTATTTCTTTGTGTAAATTACCCTCTGCAAAGGTTTTGGCTTCCGTATTTATGGACCACATAGTTAAACTACACGGTGTTCCTGAGAATATTGTTTCTGACAGGGGGGTGCAGTTTGTGTCTAAATTCTGGAGGGCCTTCTGTAAGAAGATCGATATTTCCTTATCCTTTTCGTCAGCCTTTCATCCAGAGACCAATGGTCAGACTGAACGTCTTAATCAGTCCGTTGAGCAATATCTCAGATGTTATGTTGCTGATAACCAGCATGTGTGGGCCAGATTCCTGTCTCTGGCCGAGTTCGCGATTAATAACCGTGTGAATTCGTCTTCTGGGGTATCGCCGTTTTTCTGCAACATGGGGTTTCATCCGCGCTTTGGCTCTTTTTCTCCAGCTGTTTCGGCGGTCCCAGAGGCCAATGCTCTCTCTCAGGAACTGTGCACAGTTTGGGCACAGGTTCAGTCGAACCTGGAAAAAGCCCAAAGGATTCAAAAAACTAAGGCCGATAAGAAACGTTCTAAGGGTGTGAATTTCAAGGTGGGGGACATGGTATGGTTGTCAACTAAAAATCTACGTATGAAAGTACCATCCTATAAGTTTGCGCCTCGCTTCATTGGTCCATACAGGATCACCAAGGTGATCAATCCGGTGTCGTTTGAATTGTGTTTACCTGACTCCCTTCGTGTTCACAATGTTTTTCATATGTCTTTGCTTAAGCGTTATGTTGCTCCCGCTGGTCCAGAGGAACTGCCCCCGCCTCCGGTCGAGGTGGAGGGACAAGTGGAGCACGAGATTCATAGAATCATTGACGTTAGGAAGGTCCGGAATTCCTTCCAGTACCTTGTACACTGGAGGGGATTTGGGCCTGAGGACAGATCTTGGGTACCGCTGAGCAGGATGCATGCAGACGCACTTGTTAAGAGTTTTCATCGACAGCATCCCGATAAGCCTGCTCCCGCTGGTAAGGGTCCGGTGGCCCCTCGTGAAGGGGGGGGTACTGTCACGCGAGGTCGGCGTCGTGCTCCCTCTGCACGACATCGCCGGACCTCTCCGCCCCCCTAGAGACGAGCAATAGGGAATTGAAGTGCTGGTCTTGTCAGCCAGCACTTCATGAGTTAATTCTCTGTTTGGGTTTAGCCATGTGGTGCTGATCACACCACATGGCTACTTTACATATTGTTTGGACAGCTTGCTCCGCCTCAGGTCATGTGATGCTGGCCACATCACATGATCCTGGGCGGGCTATTTAAAGATGGCAACTGCCTCACTCAGATGCCTGTGATTAGCGTTACTACTTTGATCAGTGCTTGTGCGACCTAGTGTTTGATTGCTGTTTGTCCCTGACCTTGGACTTGGACTTCGACCTCTCTTTGCTTCACCCCCGGTATTGACGTTATCTCCTGTGCATGACCCGGCTTGCTGACTATTCTGATATTGTGTTTGTTTCGTCTGTGTTTGTCTCTCCAATTGTTCCCTGTTCCTCCCTGTGCACTTATACAGAGCAGGGACCGTCACCGTGGTTGTCCGCGGCCGCCTAGGGCCGACTGAGGCAAGCAGGCAGGGAGAGAACGGGGGGGTTTTCAGTACAGGGCTCACCTTCCCTTGTCTCCCCCGTGACAGAAAGCTTGAAGGGCTTTCTAGATGGGGTGATTCTGAAGCTTTTTGTGGGCTTTGTATTTCTTAAATGTTCACAGTTGGTACTCTTCTAATTGTCTGCAAAATGCACAGGAGGTAAAACTAGTTCTTGTGGTTATTCACGTAGCCATCTGAATATTTGTACTGTATATTTTGCTGATTGTGTTTTAGTTTAAAGGTCCCACCTGAACAAACTGTCAGTCTATTTCGGAAGGTTATTGCATAGAAATCATTAATATCACTTCTTTGCCAAGTTGGTGAATTAATTTAATTGATATGTTGTATCATCTGTTCACTATCTCTTCATTAACGGACGTAAATAGAAAATGTAGTTGTCAGTGTATAATATAAGCTTTTTGAATCTGAGACAACATTCACCTCAAGTTGCTTTTAAAAGCAACTTACATGCAAGGTCTGACTGGCCCACCAGAGTACCACAGGATCCTCCAGTGGGACCAGGCTGTGATACCATAGTGGGCCCCAATTGTCCAGGAGAAAAAAATTGGCTTCCTTTGAAGCCAATCACCTGCCACTAAGATTTACTTCTTTGTTTAGACTTTATTGAAGATATAGGGTTTATGGGCCTCAAGAATAATTTACTCTGGTGGGACCAAGGATCTCCCATCTGACACTACTGGCATGATTAACAACTTAAAAAAGCATGAGGGAAATCTTGTGTCTGCAAAGAGAATTGTTTTACAGTGTCTGCCCTGCTTCTCTACTTGTACTGAATGGCCCATCCAGACTGAAAAACTCTCAACCCTCCTTGCCACTGCTGCTTTGAGTTGGAATAGGTCACCAATCAAGGTAATTGTGTTACCATGACCATGCATGAACAGTCCAATAGTAGAGCAGAGATCTGGTTTATGTATGGGGAGATATAGACTACCTTCATAGCTAGATACATCTTCACTTACAAAATATGTTTGAGGATAACCAAGCCGTCCCAATCCTAAAACGGGATAGACCATGGTGGCACCAGCATTACCTAGGATTCTCAGAATCATTTTAGTTCTCACCAACATTTATTAATATACATACATATTTACAATGAGATGTATTAACATGTAAGTCAGTGTATGGAAGACACTTTCCTGTGTACGAAATGTTAGACTGAGCTACACTTGGCCTATGTTATGGCTATTTACAGCTAGAGATGAGCGAATTATACAAAATTCGCTTCGCCGAATATTCGCCGAATTTCTGACAAGATTCGTACTTAAACGAATTTTTTCGGTGGAATCTACGTTCAAAAAAACAATTGTTGTTTTGCAAATATTCCTGCACAAATTACGAACATACAATCAGCGTAGTTAAAACTACGCAATACGTAAGGATTAGCGTACAAAAGTGCGTACGAATCCTTAGCGTACTATTAACGCGCAAATGCGTCATACGCACAAGGCTAGGCCGCAGCGTACAGTCTTTAGAGGCAATCCATATGAGGTAGAAAAATAAGGTGCTCACTGCTAGCTATCCAGCTAAATGCAGAATTTACTAAAAACACTGGACAATAAGTGCATACATTGCAGTACCTGAAAAAGAATACACACAATGGGCTATAGTGCTGAACCAGTAAAAACAGTGTAGCTAAAATACAGCAAAGACATAAGTGTGCAAACATTTTAGTGCAATCAATTTCACATTTGCAAGCATAAAAGGCTCAGATATATGTTAGAGTCTCTCCTCGTGGCTCCTTAGCATGATAAAACACTGTCTGGAACACATGGTCCAAAATTCTATTGTAATCCACATGAGGTAATATTGTAATCCAAACAGGTAACGTAATCCACATGGATAATAGAAAATAGCAGCAAATATAGAACCCTTTTTGCAAAGGGGGCTCCCAAATAACCTGAGAAGGGAGGAAAAGGGAAAATAAGCGCGCTTAGGCGCAACTGGGACTTTTCTGTAGAATGGGGGGAGTCCTGACAGCCATGCCCATCTGGGTGAGAGTCAAACGGGGACAATACAAACAACAACACATAAAAAGTGCCAACTAGCTCTCACCCGTCAGGTGCAGTCCATGGTGTGGCTCCCGTAGGTCCTCCTGAGGTGTCCATTAAATCACCCAGCTAGTAGAATGGTTCCTCAGATGAGGGATCTGAAGTCCTCCTCGCTGGAACTGCTGCTAAACGACATCAGAGGACACTCCTGCCTCTTGTAGGCCACGCTCGCTGCTGTAGTAGAACTCCAGCGCCCTCTTCTTCCAGAATTCGGACTTGACCGGGTCCGGGTGGTGGTCACGCTGGTGAGCGCTGCAGCCATTTGCGCTTTTCCGGATCCTCCTGCCGGGACAGCAGGGGTAAGGACTTCCGGCTGCAGCGGTTCCATCCAGGTTGCATCCAGGGAAGTAGCCCCAGCTTCCCTGGCTGCTCCTGGTTTCATCTTCCACGGTAGCTGGTATTGGTGGATGACAGTGGATTGGAACGTAAACGATGTTGTCGTCAGCTGACCCAGCTGAAAGGACTGTGGTGGTGGTGGTGCTGGCAGTCCAGGAATAAGAGGCTCCGGCTGTGGCTTTTCCCTGAACCGGAGGACGCCATCTGGGGACTCCTGAAGAAAGCGCAAGCGTCCTGGACCTGGTGGTTCATTCGGCCACACTTCAGGTTCTGTTGTAGGTACCAGCGGCTTTGAAAGGAGGATAACCCTGGTCGCAAAGGGGCCTTTTCAGGGATGCCATGGGGGTGTACTCCACATGATCCGCCAAGTACAGGCTGTGATGAGGTTGTGGCAGGTACGGCCGTTTCACCGACCACCAGCCCACAAAATACTCCTTTCTGTCCTTATCGTCTGCCAGGAAGCCAGACCCTCTCTCAACGGAAAACCACAGGACCGTTCCCTTTTGGCGTTCCAATGCAGGATCACCCAGCCTAGGGTCCAGTACCTGGATGACCCAGTCCTCCACGGCGGTTTTATAGTCCCAGAGGGTCTGCACATGTGCCGTCACCGATGGTGGCATAATCGTGTTCTGCTTTATGGAAGGTGTTGTCGTGGATCTCTTTCTGGGCGGCGAAGTGGACGCTCCAGCCGCCTCTGCCGCACGAGCCACAGCAGACGCTCCAGCCGCACCAGCCACAGCAGACGCACCAGCCGCCTGACGACGAAGAACCACCTCACGATGCGCAGCTAACTCTGCAGGCGGTAAGGAAAATAAGGGCACTGTCGGTGGTTTATTCGCCTTCAGAGCGTGACACCCTGATGTCTGGAGCGGGCGGTGGTTCAGGGAACTCGTCCCCAAAGGCCATCTAGTTCAGTTGGGACACAGCTCTTTAGTCATGCTTGCTACTAGCTTAGTGTTCAGCGCTGGTCTAAACTGGTTCAGAGGAGGGTGGAGTACTGAGGGAGGAGTCTTCACTCCCTATACGTGCAAATAGTTAAATCCCGGTGGGCCGGGCTGGTTTTTTCCAGTTCTGAGGGGGCGTATCTTCACTTTCTCGCTCTTGCGGGGGCATATCATCATTTTCCCGCCTCACGCAGAATGTGTACATTTCGTACATTTCATATGTATCGTACGTATCATTAGCGTTCAAAATTTTACAAAGATTTCCGAATAATACGAAGCGAATCCGAAAAAATCCGGATTCGCTCGGAGGAGAAAATTTCCAAGATTCGATACGAATCTCTGAAGCGGCAAATAGATTCGCTCATCTCTATTTACAGCATATCCTCAATGAGTGCTAGGAAACATCAATATACCCTAGCAACAACAGATCAGCTCCAAAGTCAGTTTCACATGGTGTTGTCTTCTGTTGGACTTCATGAGATCTGTTGTAGGCACTGTTGTATCAGAACCTGGGCCCAATGAAAGATTGTATTGTCCGTTAGTCAGTCCAGCCAGTTGTGTAGTGCTCCATTTACTACAAATATCTATTTAATGCTCACTAAGGCCATCATATGCTCCTTTGGAATCAATATGTTCTATTAGGCATACCAAGCCCAATAATGCAAAAATGTGTGCATTTATTTACCTTGCTCACACTTTTCTGAGACTGTAGTCTGTTTTCAAGCTACAGCTGCTTTTCTCAACACGTGGGATGCTCAGCTTGCTTGTTTCTAGAGAAGCCTGTACAAACTGGATCAACAGAATATCTTCAATTTCAATGTGCACTGTCTTTGAAAGTTGGAGAAGGAAGATTTATCTCTCAAATGGCCGAAAGAAGCAATGCTTTGGGAAAACAGGATACTAATCCTGTAGCTCCTGTAATTTGCATTTCACTCATGCTGCATTTTTATTAACTTATACATTGTGAGTGACTAGAGGCAAGGAAGAGACTGTCTAGTGAGTGGGAAATAGGGAATGTTGGATACGTTGCTTGTGATTCAAAGAAGGGGTGGAAGTATAACCAGGATACCAGAAGAAAAAATGGGCGACTCATTTTGTCATAAATAGATGACATACAGAACCCTTATTACTAGCATAGGTGCATTTGTGGTTATGTAATGAGAGATAATGTTGAGTTGTTGACATAAAGCACTTGGCATTGTTGTGGTTGACCATGCCTTAGATGTGCATTATAGGGTAATGATGGACCATCACATTTTGGGGGATCAGGCTCCACTGATCTTGATAAGGTTAGCAAAAACAAAATCACCTCAAGGTTGTATTACAGCAGCTGATTCTGCAGGCGATTGTCAGGAGGGAAGCGTTCCATCCCAGCAAAGGCCTGCTCGCTAGCAGAGGAGACCGCTGTTATTACATGCAGCGATCTCCTCCACAGCATAGGGAGGAGCTATCACTAATTACATCGCTCGTGTGGCCCCCCGCCCCCTGCCAGAAAATGCTAATGACCGCTTCCATTATGGAAGCGGTCATTAGCATGCGGGAGGCACGGGAGGTTAGAACAGTGATGCACTGGCTGTACTCACCTTCTCTGGTCTTCTCCCTGCCGCGCTGTGTCCTGACACGTACAGTGTCAGGACATAGTGCACCTACACGCGCACTATGACCTGACGTTGTGCGCTGGCAGGTCACAGTACAGCGCGGCAGGGAGAAGACCAGAACCTGTCACAAGAGGCAGCCCCATCCGGAGGTGGAGAGGTAAGTTTATTTTATTATTTCTTTTTAAAGTCTGATCTGAGGTCTGATTGGGACCATTGTAGATGGTCAGTTATGTCCATCACCAGCTTACATGGACTTCTTCTAGCCCACACTGGTTGTATGTTCCATTGTTCTGGCCTGCAATATGTGTTAATGACTCCTTTAGTAACGTACCATTTACATCTGAGGTGGGGAGGGTCTGATCTGCTGCTGGGGGTCTGATAGAGGTCCAATTTGAGGCTGGGGGCATATTGGGGGTCTGATCTGAGGCTGGGTCATATTGGGGGCTAATCTGAGGCTGGGGCATATTGGTGGTCTGATCTGAGGCTGGGGCATATTGGGGGTCTGATCTGAGGCTGGGGGTATATTGGGGGTCTGATCTGAGGCTGGGGGGCATATTGGGGGTCTGATCTGAGGCTGGAGGGCATATTGGGGGTCTGATCTGAGGCTGGGGAGAGTCTGATGAGGGTCTGATCTGAGACTGATGGAGTTGGGGGGGCCGATCTGAGACTGAGAAAGGGACAGAGGTAGGGAAAGTGGAAAGGAGAGTGGAAGCTGGGTGAACCCCTCCATGGACCCCTCTGGGTTTAGCTTGGCTGCCATTAATGCCAAAAAAAACCAAACTAAATATATAACATTTTCAACTTAAATATTAGACAACTATATGTGGTCAAAATGGCGCCTGTACTATATGTAATACATAGTGTAGGCTCCATTTTGTGCTGCAAAAATACAGCCCTCTACATTTTTTACCCCCAAGTTACTTATATGTTTGACCAAATATAACCGTCAAATTTTTAAGTTGAGAATTTTGTACGGCCCCCCTAGCGAGTTACAAATATCAAAATGGCCCTCGGCAGCAAAAAAGTTCCCTACCCCTGCTTTAGAGTAATAAAAAATTTTCTTGGTGCACAGACAAACAGAGTTGGCTCCCAGATACCAACTCAGCTGCAAAAGTGGAAGGCATCCAGCACTTGGGAATGTATTTTATTATGATGGACATGTAAAATCTTTATAGCTGATTTGGATTTTCTAATTTATGTATGTTAAAGTTTTTGGATTTTATTCCTGAGAGCTGAATGTCTTCTATTTTTTCAGGTGATCTTAAAGAGGACCTTTCACCACTCCTGACATGCCTGTTTTAATAGCTTGATTCATTCCCCGTGTACTAACAATTCTGGAGCATTCTTATGGCTCTATGTTGTGCCATTCCTTTATTATTTCTACTAGAAGTTATGAATGAATTGCTATCAGTCTGCAGTAAGGGTACAGAGGGGAGGTAACCAGTTGGGGGGGGTGCATGCACAGTCTGAAAATGGCAGCACTGATTGGATAGAGTGAGTCTGTGCAGGTACACACCCCCAACGTTACCACCCCTTTGTACTCTTACTGCAGACTGTCAGATGATCCAGAATTGTTATTACACAGGTAATGCATGTAGATATTAAAACATGCATGTCAGGAGTGGTGACAGGTCCTCTTTAAGCTTTATTTTTTATTTTATTTCTTGAGTAGTTACAGTTTGTACTCTCTAGTTGTCTGCAACGTGCAATGGAGGTGGTAAAATTAGCTCGCATGTTTACTTACTTCAGTCCACATAGCCACCTATTTTTTTTAGCTGCTTGGATTTTGGTTCAAAGAACCCACCTGAACAAAATGATCAGTATTTTTGGATGGATATTCCATGTTAATCATTAATATCTCTTTGACTTTTTTGCCAAGTCAATGTTAGATGTAGGGTAAGGTATATTGATGACTTAATAAGATATTGAATCATCTGATCACTATAACTGCAGTAACTGAAGTAAATAGAAAATGTGGTTGTCCAAGCACAATATGGAGTTCCTGAATTTGAAGCCAAAATTGACTTTGTTTTGTAAAGCAATGGATCTGACTAGTAAAAAAAAACTTAGGGAAATCACATGAGCAGAAGAGGATTGCCCTCCAGTGCCTGACCTGCTTTCTATTAAATGGCCCTCACTGAAAAAATTTCAACCTTTCTTGCCAATACTGCTTAGCGTGGAAGCCACCACTCTGAGTGACTGTGTTAACCTGGCCATGTGCAGTCCAGTAGTAGGGCTGAGATCAGGGTTTATGTATGGGGAGATACAGGCAACTTACAGGTCTAGCTGTAGCTTCACTTGAAAGACATCTGTGAGGTTGACTAAGCTATCTCTTTTCTTAACATGGCTGACTATGTTGGCAGTTGTAACAAACTTATATTTTCAGTGTTTACACACTGCTAAGACATTGTCACATGTTAGACATCTTTCTGTCTACAGAGTGTTAGACTGAGTTACATTGGGTCTACTCTATAGCTGTTCAGGACAAGTCTTCAATAAGCACTAATAAAAACAATTTAACCTAAGAACAAATGATGAGCACCAAAGTCAGCTTTAGATGGTGGTGGGCATCTTGGTACCTACTTTGTCAGAATCTTGCCTGACTGGAAAATTCTCTTGCTCTTAACATTAGCGACTCCAGCCAGCTGTTTAATGTATTCTCTTGTGTGATGCTCTTTGTCTTACAAATAATCAATATACTAAGTTATGCGTGTCATCACTAATCATGCAAAAATGAAGGCATTTATCTTGCCCACAATATTCTGAGGCTCTGTTCCTGAGGGAAGTTGTAGCTGCTTTTCTCAACCCATGGGAAGGTCAGCTTTCTTGTCTCTAGAGAACCCAATACAAACTTTATGAAGGTCAGGAGAGGCCTTTGCTCTCTTTTTGATACAAAGTTTGAAGAGGAAGGATGGTTCCTGATGGTTAAAGCAGCAGGATACAGATCGTGCTGCTCCTGCAATAGGCTTTTCACTTATGCATTTTGAGGAAAGGAAACAGAGAAAAGGCTGAGTGGGGAGAGGGAAGTGAATGTTTGGGACATAAGGGGTTGGAGTAGGACCAGTGTACCAGGAGAAGATCGTTAGGGCTAAATTTGTCATGGACATGCCACACAGAGCTCTAGAGGCCCCAAACGCTAGCATAGGTAGGCCTTGTGGTTCTGTAAGCAGAGATAAAGGTGACCATAAAGCACTGGGTGTAGTTTACCTTTCTTAGGATTACATTGCTTTCCCTATTCTTTGTTGGTAAATTATTGGCTTGAGGAGCAATTTGTACTCTATAATTGCTCTCAAGTTCATTCACTTCATGCCACCTAGCCACTTTTATATTTGTATTTTGGCTGTTTGTGTTGTAGTTCAAAGGCCCCACCTGAACAAATAATCAGAATTTTTTCTAGATATTTCCGGCATTCATTAATACCCCTCAGACGAATTTGCGAATGTAAGGTTAGACATAGGATGCAGGATGTTGATGACTTAACTTAATGATATATTGTTTGTGTTACCCGATCACTATCTCTTCAATACTATAAAATAGAATAACATGGATTTTCTGAATTTGAAACAACATTGAATTTTTACAGCAATGGGCCTGGTTATTTTTAAAAAGCCTATTTAATTTAGCCTGACAGAAATCAAATGGCAGCAGCTGTGCTTTGCCCTCCATCTTTAATTGTGCTGAATGGACCCTTTCCATACTTAAAGGGTTGTCCGTTGTCAGAAGTTTTGATTACTTTTGGTGCAGAGAAAGCCTCAAACATACTTAATGCAACTGACAAAAATAAAAATGGCCCATATGTGCTATATCAATATTAAAAACATTGTACTGGATTATAAAAACATGACTACATTCTTGTAGAAACAATTGAGTAATAACAGCATAAATTTAACTGTATGTTTGTATGTATGTTTAGCTCTCCGGAGTAATTTCACCCTTTTAAATTTATTTACTCACCGCATCTACAGTTTTGGTTAGGCGGTAGCTCATCACCTGAGACAATCAAGCACCTGTATTTCCCAAGAGGGCAGTCAGCTCTTGTTAACCACTTCTCCTGTTTTAATCTCCTGAATATAATATTGTCCCTTACACACAGCCCCAATGATTCCACTAATAAATAACACTATGGTTTGCAATGCCCCTCCTGTTTTTTCCTTCTTCACTGCCTAGCGACAGATATAGCCATATAGTTCTATAAATTTAGAAGTAATGATAAATGAATGGAAGGTGTATAGGTCGCTTTTGGTGTTTCACTGTGAGATCACTATGTTGGCACTCAGAGGAGGAAGAGAGCAGAGAAGCTAATGAACATATGGGTGCACCACCTAATGCATTAACCGCGGGATTTTAGACCTCTTAAAGGGGTGCAACATAATTACCTGTGCATCTGATATGCAGATACATACAATCTATTGTTACTTGTAAGCTATCATTTCAGACTAGGAAGAGACTGATAGTAGTGTAACTTTTCAGAACCTCCATAAACATCTTTCATCTTAAGGCTCACATGCACATTAGAGTATTCTTGACCTGACCCCCATTTTTGAGCTGGCAAACAATCTAACGTGTATGGGAAGCTCCTGACTTGCCTTCAACAGATGATGTTAGGGCAGATAAGGATCAACACTTGTGCTTTGTTCTTTATGTAATGGTATGCAGTGCAATATTATTCTGTGCCATGTATTGCCCAACATGGCTATGCATGGTAATAATGCCAGAGTTAATAATCCTGGGCCGTCCCTCTTAGGGTGTGGGCTAGCTCTACGCCTAGCTCTAGAGTGTTCTAGTCAATTTTAGCCAGGAGGTAGCAAAGTAAAGGGGGCAGACACTGTGCGCTCCTCAACCCAGGTCCCAGCTTCAGAGACTCACATATCTCTGTGACTTGCTACAAGATCTACAAGAGAGAGATAAGGAAAGAAAGTGGAGAACTTAGAGAATCTGTATGGCCAAGCGAGGAGTCATTCAGCAAGGTAACCTGTCTTTACAGTTATTCAGACTTTGCTGCCACGGAGGGATAACAAGTAAAGACACTTTACATAGTAACATAGTAACATAGTTTATAAGGCCGAAAAAAGACATCTGTCCATCCAGTTCGGCTTGTTTTCCTACAAGTTGATCCAGAGGAAGGCAAAAAAAAAACCTGTGAGGTAGAAGTCAATTTTCCCCACTTTAGGGAAAAAATTCCTTCCCGACTCCAATCAGGCAATCAGAATAACTCCCTGGATCAACGACCCATCTCTAGTAACTATAACCTGTAATATTATTACACTCCAGAAATACATCCAGGCCCCTCTTGAACTCTTTTAGTGAACTTACCATCACCACCTCCTCAGGCAGAGAGTTCCATAGTCTCACTGCTCTTACCGTAAAGAATCCTCTTCTATGTTTGTGTACAAACCTTCTTTCCTCCAGAGGATGTCCCCTTGTCACAGTAACAGTCCTGGGAATAAATAGATCATGGGAGAGATCTCTGTACTGACCCCTGATATATTTATATATAGTTATTAGATCTCCCCTCAGTCGTCTTTTTTCTAAAGTGAATAACCCTAATTTTGATAATCTTTCTTGGTACTGTAGTCCACTCATTCCAGTTATTACTTTAGTTGCCCTCCTCTGGACCCTCTCCAGCTCTGTTATGTCTGCCTTGTTCACAGGAGCCCAGAACTGTACACAGTACTCCATGTGTGGTCTGACTAGTGATTTGTAAAGTGGCAGGACTATGTTCTCATTACGGGCATCTATGCCTCTTTTGATGCAACCCATTATCTTATTAATTAATGTATTAATTAATCAGTTGTCTGACACTGGTTTCTACAGCTTAGTTTGCTGTTCACTAAAATTCATAGGTCCTTTTCCATGTCAGAGTTACCTGATGTTTTACCATTCAGTATCTACTGGTGACTTGCATTATTCCTTCCCATATGCATAACCTTACATTTGTCACTGTTAAACCTCATCTGCCACTACTCTGCCCAAGCCTCCAATCTATCTAGATCCATCTGTAGCAGTGTACTGTCCTCTTCTGTGTTAATTACTTTACACAGTTTAGTGTCATTTGCAAAAATTGATATTTTACTGTGCAAGCCTTCTACAAGATCATTAATAAATATATTGAAGAGAATAGGGTCCAATACTGACCCCTGTGGTACCCCACTAGTGACAGTGACCCAATCTGAGTATGTACCATTAATAACCTCCCTCTGTTTTCTATCACTGAGCCAGTTACTTACCCACATACAGACATTTTCTCCCAGGCCAAGCATTCTCATTTTATATACTAACCTTTTATGTGGTACAGTGTCAAGTGCTTTGGCGAAGTCCAGATATATGACATCCATTGATTCGCCACGATCCAGTCTAGAACTTACCTCCTCATAGACACTGGTTAAATTGGTTTGACATGACCAATCCCTCATGAAGCCATGCTGATATGGAGTTATTTGCTTATTTTCATTGAGGTACTCCAAGATAGCATCTCTTAGAAAACCCTCAAACAGCTTACCCACGACAGATGTTAAACTTACCGGCCTATAGTTTCCAGGCTCTGTTTTTGGACCCTTTTTGAATATTGGCACCACATTTGCTATGTGCCAATCCTGTGGAACACTCCCTGTCAGTATAGAGTCTTTAAATATCAGAACTAAGGGTCTGGCGATGACATTACTTAATTCTCTTAGGATACGGGGGTGTATGCCATCCGGTCCTGGCGATTTGTCTATTTTAATCTTTTTAAGACGTTGCTGTACTTCTTCCTGGGTCAGACAGGGCACTTTTAATGGAGAATTTACTTTTATATTCTGCATTTCATCTCATAGTTTATTTTCCTCAGTGAATACAGTGGAGAAAAAGATATTTAGTAGCTTTGCTTTCTCCTCATTGCTCTCTTCAACTTCCCCCTCATAACTCTGTAAGGGGCCGACACCTTCAGGTTTATACTTTTTACCATTTATATAATTGAAGAACATTTTTAGGGTTAGTTTTACTCTCTTTGGCGATTAATCTCTCAGCCTCTACTTTATACACTTAGACATGATTTGACCAATCTCAGTCAGTCGGACCTGCATGTCACGATGCGAATTGCAGGCATAATTGCAAGAATACAGTCAGCTTCCACAGATTCTACTGAAAGAGACTTTAGCAAGATAGTGTATAAAGAGGGCCATAACTTCCAGTGTTGCCAGAAGCCATACATTGCTAACTAGGAAAGGAGTTGCACTATGTACAGATGAGACTGTGTTTCCTTGTTGTTGGATGCACTACAACTCCCATTTTGCACTACAATAAAGATAAGTGTTCGTATAAACTTGGCCTGGTTTACTGACTCCTATATCATCACATTCATTGCATGCTTTACATGCCCTGCCTTGTGCCCATACGAACACTTCAATGTTAACAAGGGCACTCCAAACTACGATCAGGCAGGAAACCCAGTGCTCCAAGGGAAAAAAGGATGCGTCCTCCATCCACTGCATTAGCCGTAGGGAGCCACTATGCTAGACTGTGTTGCACCAAGAGCCACCGCCACTCCCATTCTCTGCTCTGGCTCCTCAATGGCTAGCTGTATATTCTACTCAGAATGTATGTGTATGGGGGCGCTGTGAGAGATAGCTGTCAGCTGACACCTATTAAAGGTGTATGGGTACTTTTAGACTTCATGCATACAACTGTGTTTGTTTTTTGGTCTGTAAATAACAGCAAAATGCCTTTCTGTGTGCATTCTGTATCTTTCTCACCCCCATCAATAAAAAAATGCTTTTCTTGTCTGCAATGTGGACTAGAATAGGGCATGTAGTAGAATTCCTGGAACAGCCACACTGATCCACAAAAAATTTGGATGTGTGCATGACCCAAAATGTGTGCAAAAAAAATAATCGCAAAAAATATGGATAGCACACGAATGAAAAATACAGTTGTGTTCATGAGGCCTTAGGTTTGGTGTCCTTTTAAGGAAAAACGTTATTAAAGATATAAAATAAATAGCAATAAAACACTAAAACGCAACATAGTACATAAAAAATTTTATTTCACGATTACATGAAATGATTGTGCACAGCACATTTGTATAAAAAATAGAATCATAACCTTTTAGAAATACATGACCAGATATTTCTGCTTACCTATAAATTTACAATCTTTATCAGAATCAAGCACTACTCCTGAATGAGGTATATTTCATTGGTAAGAACATGATCAGTTTTGTGTTTTCAAGAAATGTGGAATCGGAAACAATACAGTATGAAACCAATGTGTTTCAAGGGGCTATTAACAATATGTACTAAATTTTTGACACACTATGCTTTGTTGTCCTCACTCCATACATGGAGGAAGTCAATTTGTTAACAAAATCAGAGTTGATGATAATGATAAGTCTTTGGGTCCAGGGTTATCCATTGATGTAAACCACATGTTTCCTCCACAGTACTAGGTCAAACCAACATTATCTCCCATCCTGGGACAATTGTACCCAGCATTAGCTTATCCTCCCAGTACATCCTAAAGTTGAAGTGATCACGGACTCTGGGGAACCCTGTACAGATCCACACAACTCATGGAGAGAAGGGATGATGCTAACCTAAGAAAGGGCTTACCGCTTAAGACCCACTGCACCTGTAGAATCTGCCATTTTGCCACTGCCAACATCCTTGCACAGGACAAAAACTTCTAGAGCACTAGAACAGATGTGAGCAAGTTTTTCAACTACATAATCTTTTTTTCATGCCTGAGGAGATCTAACTAGGGGACCATTGATAAGTACATGGTACATTAAGGGTCCCTATACAGACTTCAGTTTTACTGTACTTGCTCCACAGTCTCGGGAACAGAGACAGGCCCATGTGGCTTGGAGTCTGGGAAGTAACATTATGATTTAGAAATCTACAGGCCCTCTATCTGAGGTCTACTGGTAGGTTGTCATTTGGCCACCACTGCTCTAGAGTTTTATTCTAGAGTTACCGTTAATTGTTTTATAGTAATCTAAATCAGAGTATCTCAATCAAGGTTTTATGGGTGTGTTTTTTTTGGAACCCAGTTAGGGATTTTTTAGAAGGCAGAAACAGAATGATCTGTTACTTATAGAGTAAGAATGGGTTCACTCATGTTAAGAAAGTTGTGAATTTTTAGTCTTAATGCTCCTGAATATAGTTTTAGTCCACCATATGGTTCCTGATCATGATCTTTCACTGAGGACACTTTGCTTGTCAGACTCTTACACCATCTTGTTTTAGCTAAAAAATATATATAAAAATGCTAGAAAACCTTGCAGCTTATTTTAAAATTGCTCAATGTAATGATTTCTAAATGAACATTAATATCTTACCATTTAATACTATGTTGCTATTACCATAAAGAAGCCCAAAGAATGCATTTTTTTAGATCAGAGCATTCATCCATATAATTGCACATCCAAAACACTACTTGCTAAGGGGCTCCAATCTAATAAAGCATAGAGATAGACATAGCACCAAAAAGTAGCTCTACAACAGTGCGTCAAAGTAGGGAGCACTTAGCCTCAGCTTGAGCCCATGTGGGCAGCTATTCAATAGACTAAGCACTCTATGTTACCATCCCTAATCTTGATTCACCTAACTGCATGCTACCTTAATTTGAGGTTCCTTGGAATTTCTTAGGTTCTATCTATCTATCTATCTATCTATCTATCTATCTATCTATCTCTACATGTCTCAATCACTTTTACCATGAAGTTATAGACCCTGGTATAGGAAAGTATAATGGCACAGCAGTAGACAACTCTTTCTAAAATGGTTGAAAAACGGCTAAAAGAATGGTCTTTCAGCAGTTTAGACTCTCACTCCCAGCAGGCCCTGACGCAGCCAATATTTGTCAAGCAGCCCTGGAGGCAAGAACAATGAAAATGGAGCCTAGGGAGCTACTTTTCATTCATTTTTTTTACAGAGCAATAGTATATCCCGCTGAACATTGTTCACTATGCAAATCAACTAGTGGTCAATTCCTGGCTCCTGTTCTCCTCCTGGCCTCTCTACTGTCATCCTTTTATGTTTACTGAAAAATGGGTAATAATGGAGGGATGAATGAATAAGTGTGAACCTGGCCTTAATGTCTTTTTCAGATGATGTAATTCTGCTTGGACAGTTTGAAGGATTGACTCACATCCCTCTGCCCATTTTCTGTACACTACACCATTGTTTCTCAGTGTTTCTAAGCCAAGTACCTCCAGACAACACACATTAAACTACCCCTAAGGTAACAATAATGCATTGTGATTAATGTACAGTATGATGACAATGGACATGGTATGCATCATCTGGTTACGAATCATGGCACTACACCATAATTCTAAAAAAAAGATATTTAGGCCTCATTTACATTCATGATCCCAGTTGCATATCAGCAGTGCAGTGCAGAATTTCTTCTCTGTTCAGTGCTATCTGAAGCTGGCGACACTGCAGCTACGTAAAAAATTATTAATATTGCATCTCAGTTGAGGGCTACGTCCACCTTCACATCTTTTTTCCATTACTCCAATGCATCTCAAATAAAAAACAGAAACTTTGCAAATACTCTTCATTTAAAATACTGTACAGTTATTTGTCTACAGTTCCTATGCAGATCTATACAACAATCAGCCATAATATTAAGGTTGGGTTTTAACGCTCAGCTTTTCTGATGCAGTTTTTGAAGCCATGTGTGGATAATAAAGTATGAGTAAGTATAAAAGGAAAGATGATACGGCAATGTTCTGCCTGGAAACCTTAGGTTTTGGCATCCATGTCGATGTTACTTTGATATGCACAGACCAAAATTTTTTCAGGCCTAGTACACCCCTTCATGACAATGGTATTCCCTACTGGCAATGGCCTTTTCATCAGAATAATGCAGCCTACCAGACAATAGAGGGATCTACACAATATTAGTCAGCTAGTCAGATAAAAGTCAGATGTTATGGCCCCATGTTTACAGACTACAAACTCTGTGTGGCCTAATCCTGCAGTCATATTTCTTACCAAAAGTCCCCCACTTTTGTTATCCTAGATGATAAATGTTATCTGCTAATATACACCTTTAAAGGAGTGTCTGGTGGGAGCTGGTAAAATTACCTACTGTAGAAGTAAATGTTCTCGAAAAGTTTCCTTAGAGAAGCATCACAGAAGCACATCAGGGGAAATGACTAATTATGGCTATGATTCCCATAAGTCATCTTGGTCATGCAAAATTGACCTCTACAGTATGCTGTATATTTTTAGGTGGTCTAAAAATGATTGGCATAAAATGGAACAGGATAGCTGGATGGATCTCTAAGACGTTAGTTTAAGAATAGGTTGTGTAGTTTCATTTGTGTTTGGAGTAGTCATTTAATGTATGTAAGGAGAGCAATGAGTCGGACCATAGCCAACATTTCACTAGATCCAGTATTTGTGCATTTGCAAGTATAGAATTAGGTTATAAGAACCATCAATGGAAGGATCAAATACAGCACAAAGCTAATAAATTGGCTTCTGGCTTATCTCTGACTGAAGAACCCACAATGAGCAACTTCTTTAGACTCTCTAGGCATTTAGCTGGCCATAGACATAATCAAAAGCAAAGAACCACGGGGGACATTTATTAACATATATACGTCACAGTAGGCCCAGCTCATTTATCATTTTCCACGCCGCTTTTTGGCGTGGAAAAGGGCTTAAATCTATGCCAGCAAGGGGGCTGGTGTAAGTCTGTGCCTCTACATAACTTTGGTGCTCCGTCCAGCAGTGCAGAGGGATTTAAGACCAGCGTGGAAAAAGTCTGTCTTAATAAATGCACCCCCAAATGTCTATTAAGCCTGGCAGTTCTCGGTAAAATGCTTTAACATAGATAAGACTAGGCGGAGTTTAAACGACCGTTATTTTTTACCCCACAGAGATTAGTGGTGCCAGTAGTACCTTGCAGCCATGTGTTTCCCTGCTCTAGAGAAAAAACATGTGCATTCAGCCTAACCAAACATTTGTGTGAATGGGTAAATTGAAATAAAAGCTGTCCGTAGACATTAGATATCTGGTGACACTTATTACATTACAAATACTAGAATTTTAAAGGTCAAGAAATCAATGATCATCCAGTGCTAGCAAATCTTTCTGTGTCATATTGTCATTTTTCCTCATGTCTATGATCTTAAGTTCAGGCTGAGTAAAAGTTTGTCTGACAAAACCATTGTAAAAATAATATATTAGGGAATCATCAGGTAACAAAAATCTCCATCAATTAGCCAGAATGGAAAGTGGCTACCAAGAGTGTCTCCTTCTGGGTGACCTTGCCAGGTTATGCATTACACAATATCCTATTGATTTCAATAGGAATTATATAATGCTTCATATCCCCTCTGGGGGTGCTGCAGGGTAATTGAAAAAATGCTTACAGGTTCCCAGGAAGACTACAACTGATTGCTAGTGGTGCTTCTAGTAGAATACCCAGTGATCAATTTCTTTCAGACAACCCTTACAACAAAAAAGGAATTGTTTAAGAAAGACAATCCCTTTAATTCACACAAAATCTTATTAAACATCAATTATACAAATAGTAAAAACGTACACAGCCTATGGTTCAGATTCTGCACCTGCTCTGTTGTGAACATTCCAAGGATTCCACATTAGAAGACCACACACCACACAAAGAGACGCAACATTTTATGTCCGCTGTGAATATTTCAGGTTGTTTTCCATTAAGTAAGTGAATGCAGTGGCCCAAAATGACCCTGATGTAACGCTATTGTATTGGTATGTCAGTAATTCTAAGACCTCTTGTCAATGTGTTAGTGGAAACGAAGAAACATTTTGGGATTATGAAGCCTCGGAGATGATTGGATGGTTAGGGCCATTGTTATAAATCAGGGCAATAAATAGACTAGTATGGTTATAGGACTGGCACATCGTATAAACATATTCCACAGTGAATACTTATTCTAGATTAGTCACTCATTCCCTTGGGGTTAACAGTCTAATAATGTGTCTTATACAAGGACAACTAAAACCAACTGTATGGGAAGAAATTTGACCTGATAGTATGGTATGGAAGTTTCCAAGGTTGCTCCCAGTGAGGGTTGTCAAATATCTGTTGCTGGTGTTCATAAAAGCATCCAACAGCACCATGTATATGGACACCAAAAGCATTCTTTGTACATTCTGTTGTGCTACCTTGGCTTTAAGGATGTTGGCAATGGAGCTCAAGTAACTTGGAGGGAGAAAGGCCCTTACTGACACCCCCATAAAGAGACCCTGCTTTTACTCCTGCCCTCATCACTGGTATACAATTAGAAATTAATGTCCCCTACATCACAAATAACAGATTCTATTCCCAAACTCCCTAAACAGAACAGGTCATATACAGCCAAAACCTACAGATATCATCTATTTTTACATCAACAAATCCTTCAAACCCTTAGACTTGACAAATTACTCCAAGACATAGCTCAACGATGTAGTCTCTATTTCCAAATACTTATGGAAATACAAGCTTAGACTGACCTCAGTAACTTTCAGAACATTCCATAACCCTACATTTCATATACAATTATAATGTGAGATCTTTCCATGTCTTTTTCATGGTGACATTTATTATTTCCGCTTCACTAGATCTCTGGTGGTAAACGTTTAATACCTCTCTAGTTCCTTTGGAAAGTGTATGGGAAAGGTTTTGCTGGTTAGCTATGTTAAGTTCTCACCAGATTTTTCTTTAAAAAGTCACAATAAAGTCGCAATCTCTCTCCAGAAGGGGATAGTGTAAAAAAGTGGAGTAGCATTTTTAGACAGAAATGTTGGGTTTGAAGGTGCGCCAAATTTATCAAGCAACCTGCAGCATTTGATTAATTCCCCCGTTGACTCTACCAATGTAAATTTCTACTAGTTCCCTTTTCAAGGTCAAGTAGTTTATTTTTTTGTAAACCTTGAACCAGAAGGTTAAAATCCCAGCAGTCCAGGTAATACCTACATGATTTAACATAAACTTTCTCGATTACATGCTACAAAGGGAGTGGACAACTTTTCACATTCCATTTCATAATATGTCATATATTCCCTTTTCATCTTCTGCCTACACCACTCATACAGAACATACTGTAGCTTTCTGGACCAACTTGCCTATAACCATACAAAGTTTCATCACCATCTCATTTTTTTCCCTTTACATAAACACATTCTTTCAAAGTTTGTAAAGCACAATGGGGGTCCATTCATGAAAATCAGGCCACAGTGATACTATGTTGGCACCATGGAAACCTATCAAATGTACATAGACAATGGACAGTTTATAGGACAACCCTATAGTTCTGCAAGGCTTAGCTTTCATTGCAATCTCAGCCTACTGTACATTGTTGATGACTCAATATGCAACATAATATTATATTACTTAATATGATTCTGAAATAAGTTGTGTATAAAAGCCAGAGATTATACAGTGATATAACCTATGATTATCAACCAGATACTGGTTCACGCTTTCTATTCATCCGTTCTCCATTCCAAATAATATGATGGATTCCTATGGTTAACTGTACTGGTCTTATTAGTGCCAATTTCTTTACAGAGCCTCCATATCGTAAGTTCTTTCTGAACAGATTAGATGGTCATTCTAAAAGGTCCTTATTTACTGTAGTTCAGTCCATAATGACTAATAAAGTGGTTCCAATAAAGGTTTTGAAAGTATATATGCTCATGTTGAGGGTATTGCTGCAAAATATCTAATGTTTGAACATTAGTATAAAACTCAGGCCTAAAATCACAGCTATAAAAAGCAATAAAGTATAAAATGAGTTAATTTTTAATAATGACGGAAAGCTGACAACACTACGTTGTACTTTATACAAGGGCAGTGCATGACACAGGGATTCTCACTGAACACAGGAGTCATCCATTGCCACTTTAGGCTCTGAATATATATATATATATATATATATATATATATATATATATAAATTCTACATTTTATATTTCTTCTGTTTAATACATTTTCACTTTCTTCAGTAACTGTTATATTTCAATTGACAATGACATTTTCAAAAAAGTCCTTCACCCTTATTTTACTGTTTAGCAAAAAAAAAAAAAAAAAATACATCACTACCACCTCTTACATAGTAATTTCTTCAAACATCATTTTTACAAAGATAAAAATTTAGCTTCATAATTTCATCCTATAAAAAACAAAAATAAAGGTTTACTAATAATAATTATAATACACATGCACAAACTACTACCGAAAGCTGAGTATCGAGGTATGGGAAGTATTTCATATACTTATAATAAAGGCTGACGGACTGTAAGTTTTTTTTCCTACCGGAAAATAAAATGGTAAAAAGTCCTTTGGAAAACAAAGCTCTCCATATGTGTCCTCTATCCATCAGGGATAAATTAAGTTACTGTACTAAATATAGCACATTTTATGTCTTTTGACTTGTGTGTTTATAGCCTGATAAGCAGATTACAGATTGGTACAGGGTACGGTGATCCGGTAGAAATATCTCCATCCAAATATACATATATATTCTGCTACTGTATAAATATTTTACCTGGGAGATTATTCACATGTGCAAAATTACAAGACACATTTGGCTGAATTCATTTCATATTCGTGGAAGAAAATGTGTGACTGTCATGGCCGGAGAAATTTTGGTTCCTCTTTTAATCCTTCCGTGTTTGCTTAATCCGAGATAGGCACCTTGATACATTTTGGACTCATAGGCATTATAGTTATTGGATAGCAGAATTTCCTTAAACTTGCATTCATCCTGAAAGGTTGGCTGTGGAAAATAAAGACAAAGAGGAGGAGCCTTAAAGGGGTTATCCGCCAATTAATGTAAAAAAAATGAAAATCAGACATCATATAGTACATGACAATCTATTTCTAACAAAGCTAGAACCAGCCCTGTACTTCACATGGATCCAGAGATCTCCCCATTCATTGCTCTGCTAGATTTATATCAAGCTGGCAGCTCAAGAAAAGGGTCTTTTCTGCTGCAGCTCAGGGGTTGTGTATCAGCTCTTCCTATCACAGCTTAGGAGGCAATTGTAGGATGAAATTGAGCTTCTCAGTGAGCAGGTCAAAGAAATAAGAAAAAAACAAACAGCAGGTGGCGCTATACAAATACATTTAGTTGAATAACTCTCTGGCTATGCTAAGATTTTAATTACATGCAATTACAAAAGTATTCAGATCCAGGTGCTGGTTTTAAAACTGTACTATTTTTTTTTTTGTGGGACAACCCCTTTAATCGTGATATGCATGAAGAAAAAAAGCCATAAATAATACTACTTTTATTAGTTATATTATTATTTATATACTATACTATTATTCTTTTTTTCATGTTGAACTACTACCAACACTATACTATAATTATTCATACATTTTATTATACCAATATTATAATTGCTTTTTTATTATTTATATTATTTTCTTAACATGTCTACTATGTATGTTTCTACACCTTGATTGAAGTCCACCTGTGGTAAATTAGTTGTTTGGACATGAGTTGGAAAGATACACCCCTGTCTATATAAGATCTCACAGCCAACAATGCATATCAGGACAAAAACTAAGCAATTGTAACCCTGGCTGTAAAAATAACGAGATGACTGCTGAAAAGTGATCTGTACAGAAGAGGAAGTATCTGCCTATAGTGAAACTCGATGGCTACAGTGAAAACTGCAATATGCCATTTTTAAACAATGATCATGACAAGGACAATTAGAAAAAAAAATCAAAACTTTTAAAATCTTTAATAAATATATTCTAAATAAAAATTTTATTCACAGAGTATGTCATTTCTAACAATACAGCTCCTTTACAGGAAAAGAAGAGATTCCGGGAGGAATAGATGGTATTTTTTAGTGTATTGATATCTAAGTAAGTCCCTCTTCAGGTATAAATGCCCTCTAAATGGTCATATTACAACAAGAAAATATTTCAGGATTTATTATCTAATATTTTAATCTGTAATCTCAGATTACATACCATTAATTTATATGTTTAGGCATCTGAACTAGCAAATAGATACATAGTCTATTTCCAAAATGAAATGGCTGATCTGGCAAGTGTCGCTTAGTCTCACTTTATATAAGCCTTTTAGTCTTCTTGACTAATTGCAGAACAGGAGAATGATGAGTACATGGACAAACTGTACTTAGCATAAAACATGCATGTTCTTATGGTAACTTCTTTAAGAGAGATTACCAGGAAGAGCTCTTAGTGGCTGAGGCAGATTCCTAAAACTTCTTTTAGGCACACTAATATAAGTGTTACATCCATAATGTGAATACTGTTTCAAGAGGACTGAGCCAGAGCAGGGATCTAAATTCCTATAATCTTGGATCTGATAATCCAGAAAATTTGATATTCCAGAATCATTACAGGAATACAGGAATTTTACCTCATAACTGTGATTTGATGAGTGTGGAAAGTAAGACTGTGGCTTCTGTGTATCATGGAAACTGCGAGTCTCTTGTGCCTGATAATGCGGTCTTCCCGGTTCAGTTGTGGTTTCGGTCATTCCATTGGGAAGAATAGTGTTGCTTCCTGTAAAATCTGCCTACTAGGGCTCCAAATGGATCAGAGTCTAATATATATTCTAGCATGGTCTGATTGTATCAGTATATCTATATTTCACATATTACACAGTATCTGTCTATCTAGCTGAAGAGGCGGCACTCCAAATGTGATGAAGGGTGGTGGACGTTTCAGCCCAGCACAATGAGGCCTTTCTCAAGCTATCAATTATGTATCTATCTATCTATCTATCTATCTATCTATCTATCTATCTATCTATCCAATGTCTATCAATTATCTATCTAGTAGTTATCTAATATCTATCTATTATCTATCTATCTATCTATCTATCTATCTATCTATCTATCTATCTATCTATCTATCCAATGTCTATCAATTATCTATCTATTAGTTATCTAATATCTATCTATTATCTATTTATCCATCTAATATCTATCAATCATCTACAGTATGTATCTTTTATCTAATATCTGTCGATCTATCTATCTATCTATCCATCCATCTATCTATTTTTAGGTATATACTCCTCATTCTAATATATTACAATTTTTCCTATGATATAATTGTAACTCTTTCTGCTTCCCTTCAGGAACACAGCACACAATGACCTCCAGAGAAAATCCGACCTGGCATTAAGTTACTGGGAGGATTACCGCAGGTTTGGTGTTTCACAGGATATAAGTGGTCATCTTATAGTCAACTCCTCTCTGCAAACCTTAGCATAGGCCGAAGCGGTAGATGAATGTGGATAATCCTTAACACTAATAGCTAAAACAGTCTAAAATAGTGCCCTCATATCTGTGTATGAAGTCAGGCAGCACTTATAGCGCCTAGAAGGATTACCGTGACGTCAGTCGTTGCAAGTGTACTGCTGGGTGCCTCTATCCTGGGTGACCTTAGCAGCTAAGTACAGTATCCTGTGATTTGGTGCCTTTACAAGACCCTGTAGAAAGTCATTATTTGTAAAGGATAAGAGCGTGTTATGACAGACGGTGCCTGAGAGTCTACATCTAACAATAAATCTCGCTTCTCTGCTTCCAAGATGCATGGGTCAGATGCCACCTGTTCCACTTGCACCCTCCACTTGCTGATATACATTAGCAAGCTGCTCTTTTATTCGCCTGTAATATATATTTATAGTGCAACTTATATTTGAACGCAAACGCAGGATCTGTGACTGGAGACGAAATCCGGATTAGAAAACGTGACATTTAATATTTTATGCTGTAAACAAAGATGCGTTTGCTGATGGCTATAATCCTGTTTCCCTAATCTTATCCTACATGCACTATTTAAGGGGGAGGGCTTTTATTACATTGCAGATTATGGTATATAAAAAAGTTATTCTAATGGAATGCTGAAACTAATTTTGGAATAAAAGTAGTAGCACTACTCCTCCACCATCCAGTTCCCTCTACCACTCGCTTACCGAGAGTTAAACTATACTTCTAATAATATAAAAGATATTCAGTAGAAGAGGTGATTATCAGGGGCAGACTGGGAACTTAAAGTGGCCCTGGAAAAAATACTAAAATTGGCCCCATTTTGTAGTTGGGTCCAAATTGATGGAAGGCAGAGCCCGCAATACCATATTGTGGCACATTATACCACCCCAACAGAGCCAAATACCAGAGTCCATCACAAAATACTGCCCTAGCAGCACAAAATACATCCCCATAAACTTTAATAAGCAAAATAAGCACGACCGCGTGAAAAGGTCCGCATCTATTCCGCAATTTTGCAGAATAGATGCAGCCCTGTTCACTTCAATGGCCGGCATGGGCTCTGTGCCGTGGTTCCGCAGAAAAATATAGAACATGTCCTATTCTTGTCCGCAATAGCGGACAAGAATAGGCATTTTGAATGGGGTGCCCGGCCATGTGTTCCGCAAATTGCAGAACACACGCCGGTCGGCAACCATGGTTTTGCAGATCCGCAATACCACAGCCGTCTGAATGGCCCCTAATTGTGGAGCCCCAGTTATGGGTCTTCAACACAGTGAAAGCCAGATATCCTTCAAAGGAAGGAAAACCAAGCAAAGGGATGTCCCCATTACAGAGATCACCAAATCCCCCATATTAAGTGTCCTCTATATCAAGATCCCGCTCTTTTACAAGCTTTAAGGATGTGACAGGGAAGACCTAAATCAGTTATCCATCCACAGACAGCTGTTTCAGGGTGTTACCCCTCATCAGTGTGGAGCAGGATTCTGGCTAACCAAACAAAACAATAGCTGATCTCGGGGAGACCAGCTACAAAAAACACTGTGGAGCCTCATTTAAGAGTCTCAACACAGCAATCCAAAGTGCAAAGCTCCCTGGGAAACAGTAATATACAAAATAACCGTGGAGCCCCAGTTATGGGTCTTCAACACAGTGAACGCCAGCTATCCCTCAAAGGAAGGAAAAACATCCCCATAAACTTCCACTGGCCGGCCTGAGGAGGGCTCAAGCGGCCCCCTGGGCATCAGTCCACCGGGAAATTTTCCTGTAATGTCTATGGCCAATCCAACCCTGGTGATTATGCAATATTTAGTAGTTGATCATGCATATTTTTTGTCATTTGGACAGGAGGATAAGCAGCTGCCATACAACACTGGCAACGCATATCTCTTACTTGACCAGGCATGTATGAATCCAATGTGATGTATCTAGTCCCTTATACACTGTATATTGCCGTCATATCCTGTTTTCATGAGATTCTGATAAAATGCTTTTGTACACGGTCAGTAATCCATGCTTTATATGAGTTTTTTTTAAGGGGGAAGGGGGTATCACAACTTTTTTTCCCTTATGCTTAGGAAAGCCAGTCTGGCTTCTAGGTTCCCCTACCATTGCCTAGAATGAAGGGGCTGCAGCAACCACTCCTGACCATGCTCCTTGATGATATTGACTGGGACTGTCTTACAATTCTGACCTAGCACAAGCTCAAGGGAGGGTGGCATAACAAACGGGAGTAGCAAATAACCATAGGATCCCATAGCAAAACTTGTTCTGAGTTCCCACTTTACCATTACCACTTCTATCGGTTCAGAAGTTCAGAAAACCTCATTATTGGTTGCCTAAAGCATAGGGATGATGCTCACAGTGATGTCACAGACGTGTCACATGCCTTTTTTCTGGTCTAAATTATAATAAATGTGTAGGACTGCTCATGACCATGGGTTCTCGTTGCTTGCAACCCAGAAATCTAAGCTGATATATTCCAGCTCCTGGCCCAACAAGACAAAAAAGGCATAAAATAGAGAATAATTACATCAATGCTCCAGCTTTTAATGCTTTGGTCCATGGGCAGAACTTCCCTGGGCATGGAGATTTACTTTCTATATTATGCAGCACGTCCTGGAAAGCCGCTGCTTCTGCTCAGTGACAATGGCAGGACTAGGTTTAATAATGTACATATTATACATTGCACTGACTAATTACACCCATTTTGGATAAGAAGAAGTAATTTTGGGCCATTTTGAATATTTGATAAAGATGTAAAATACCAAATGGAGAAGAAGAGGAAACAGGCGAGACATCAAAACCTTGAATGTTAGATCTTCATGAAATGAAGAAATCCCTTAGGTCCCATATGTTATTGCAGATATCCACTGCCTAATCAGCAGTACCAAGATGGCATAGATGTCAGAGGTACCTCCAACTGAAGACTCACATGAAGGAAAAGCTTCTAACAGATCTAAGGTTGTCACAGCCTGATTTCCCATAGTGCACCAGAGTATGCTCTTCCTGTAATATAGTGACCAGATGCAGACAATACACCACAGTCTGCTCCTCCTGTATTATAGCAACCAGAGGCAGACAATACCCCAGAATCCGCTCCTCCTGTATTTCATCAACCAGATGCAGACAATACACCAGAGTCTGATCCTCCTGTATTATAGTGACCAGATATAGATAATACACCAGAGTCTGCTCCTCCTGTATTATAGTGACCAAACAATGCACCAGAGTCTGCTCCTCCTGTTATAGTGACCAGACAATGTACCACAGTCACAGGCAGAACATAACCACTGTGAAGGGGCATAAAAGTGGGCATAACTACTGTAAGGGGGCACAAAGGTGGGCATAACTACTTTGAAGGGGCACAAAAGTGGGCATAACTAATGTAAGGGGGCGCAAGACATGGGTAGGCCTAACTACTGTGAGGGGGCACAAAGGTGGGCATAACTACTGTGAGGGGACACAAAAGTAGGCATGACTACAGTAAGGGGCCACAAGGAGGACATAACTAGTGTGAAGGGGAACGAAAGTGGGCATAACTACTGTGAGGGGGCACAAAGGTAGGCATAACTACTGTGAAGGGGCCACAAGGTAGACATAACTACTGTGAGGGAATACAAAGGTGGGCATAACTACTGTGAAGGAGAACAAGTTGGGAATGCCTACTGTGAGGAGGCACAAAGGTGGGCATAACTACTGTGAGGAGGCACAAAGGTGAGCATAGCTACTGTGAGGGGCCACAAAGGTGGGTATAACTACTGTGAGGGGGCATAAATGTGGGTATAACTACTGTGAAGGGGCAAAAAGATGGGCATAACTGAAGGACCACAAGGTGGGCATAACAGAGGTAATCCCTCCTTTATCAGGGATCAGCAACCTCCAGCACTTCAGCTGTTCTGAAACTACAACTCCCACAATCCTCATTTCACTTCCATAGGAGTTACAAGGTTGCTGGGTTGCTCCTGTCCTATATTATTGTAACTAGTCAATGCACCAGAGTTTGCTTCTCCTGTAGTATAGTGACCAAAAACAAACATTGCGCCAGGGTCTGCTCCTTCTCTATTATAGTGACCAGATACAGGAGGGGCAGACTCTGGTGCATTGTTTGTGTCTGGTCACATTACAGTGACCAGCCACAGGTTCCATGGGTTATATTAGATCTCCTGCATATAGTGTGTATATATACTAGATCTCCTGTATATATTGTATATATATGGGGTCATTTATCAAACTGGTGTAAAGTAGAACTGGCTTAGTTGCCCATAGCAAGCAGATTCCACCTTTCATTTTTTGCAGCTCCTTTGGAAAATGAAAGGTGAGATCTGATTGGTTGCTATGGGCAACTAAGCCAGTTCTACTTTATACCAGTTTGATAAATGACTCATATAGCACATATAGCGCATATATAGTAGATCTCCTGCATATAGTACATGTATAGTAGTAAATATAGTAGATATCCCACATATAGTGCATATACAGTACAGACCAAAAGTTTGGACACACCTTCTCATTCAAAGAGTTTTCTGTATTTTCATGACTATGGAAATTGTAGATTCACACTGAAGGCATCAAAACTATGAATTAACACATGTGGAATTATATACTTAACAAAAAAGTGTGAAACAACTAAAATATGTCTTATATTCTAGGTTCTTCAAAGTAGTCACCTTTTGCTTTGATTACTGCTTTGCACACTTTTGGCATTCTCTTGATGAGCTTCAAGAGGTAGTCACCTGAAATGGTATTCCAACAGAGTTCGCAGAGATGCTTAGCACTTGTTGGCCCTTTTGCCTTCACTCTGCGGTCCCGTCCACCCCAAACCATCTCAATTGGGTTCAGGTATGGTGACTGTGGAGGCCAGGTCATCTGGTGTAGCACCCCATCACTCTCCTTCTTGGTCAAATAGCCCTTACACAGCCTGAAGGTGTGTTTGGGGTCATTGTCCCGTTGATAAATAAATGATGGTCCAACTAAACGCAAACCGGATGGAATAGCATGCCGCTTCAAGATGCTGTGGTAGCCATGCTGGTTCAGTATGCCTTCAATTTTGACTAAATCCCCAACAGTGTCACCAGCAAAGCACCCCCACACCATCACACCTCCTCCTCCATGCTTCACGGTGGGAACCAGGCATGTAGAGTCCATCCGTTCACCTTTTCTGCGTCGCACAACGACATGGTGGTTGGAACCAAAGATCTCAAATTTGGACTCATCAGACCAAAGCACAGATTTCCACTGGTCTAATGTCCATTCCTTGTGTTCTTTAGCCCAAACAAGTCTCTTCTGCTTGTTGCCTGTCCTTAGCAGTGGTTTCCTAGCAGCTATTTTTCCATGAAGGCCTGCTGCACACAGTCTCCTCTTAACAGTTGTTGTAGAGATGTGTCTGCTGCTAGAACTCTGTGTGGCATTACTTGGTCTCTAATCTGAGCTGCTGTTAACCTGCGATTTCTGAGGCTGGTGACTTGGATTAACTTATCCTCCGCAGCAGAGGTGACTCTTGGTCTTCCTTTCCTGGGGCGGTCCTCATGTGAGCCAGTTTCTTTGTAGCGCTTGATGGTTTTTGCGACTGCACTTGGGGACACTTTCAAAGTTTTCCCAATTTTTCGGACTGACTGACCTTCATTTCTTAAAGTAATGATGGGCACTCGTTTTCCTTTACTGAGGCTACTTCCACACTAGCGTTAGTACGGATCCGGCGGGTGAAGGGACCCGCCGGATCCGTACTGAATAATACAACCTTGTGGATCCGTAATTCCGGATCCAGTTGTATTATCTTTAAAACGGATCCGGAATAACCTCTATTGAAAGTCAATGGAGGACGGATCCGTTTACAAGTGTGTCCACACCAAACGGATCCGTCCCCATTGACTTGCATTGGGGGTCATTCCGGATCCGTTTAGGTGCGGATAACTAGTACGGAGAGCAAACTGCAACATGTTGCGGTTTGCTCTCCGGTCTGAAGACTGAACGGAATGCTTTCAGGAGCATTCAGTTGTGTTCAGTTCAGTTTTGTCCCCATTGACAATGAATGGGGACAAAACTGAAGCGTTTTATTCCGGTATTGAGCCCCTATGATGGAGCTCAATACCGGAATTCCATAACGCTAGTGTGGAAGTAGCCTGAGCTGCTTTTTTCTTGCCATAATACAAATTCTAACAGTCTATTCAGTAGGACTATCAGCTATGTATCCACCTGACTTCTGCCCAACACAACTCATGGTCCCAACCCTATTTATAAGGAAAGAAATCCCACTTATTAAACCTGACAGGGCACACCTGTGAAGTGAAAACCATTTCAGGTGACTACCTCTTGAAGCTCATCAAGAAAATGCCAAGAGTGTGCAAAGCAGTAATCAAAGCAAAAGGTGGCTATTTTGAAGAACCTAGAATATAAGACATATTTACAGTTGTTTCACACTTTTTTGTTAAGTATATAATTCCACTTGTGTTAATTCATAGTTTTGATGCCTTCAGTGTGAATCTACAATTTTCATAGTCATGAAAATACAGAAAACTCTTTGAATGAGAAGGTGTGTCCAAAATTTTGGTCTGTACTGTGTATATATATATATATATATATATATATATATATATATATATATGTAGTAGATCTCCTGCATATAATGCAAATACACTCGCCTGCATATATGTGGTCATTTATCAAACTGGGGTAGAGCACAATTGGCTTAGTTGCTCATAGCAACCAATCAGATTCCACCTTTCATTTTCCAAACGAGCTGTCAAAAATGAAATGTGGTATCTGATTGGTAGCTATGGGCAACTAAGCCAGTTCTACTTTACACCAGTTTAATAAATGACACTGCATATAGTGCATATATACTAGTATATATTGCAGATTTCCTGCATATAGTGCATGTATAGTAGTATATATAGTAGATCTTTAGTATACAGTGACCAGTAGTGAATTCTCACATGATTTACTTCATGGGGATGATGGGGATCCATATGATGGTTTAATTAATACATCAACCTCTTAATTATGTAGAGGCATGAACTACCACACATTTCCATAACTATAAGTTTGATGTCAAATACTATAGCACATGTTAACATTAAATGTACACTACTTACCGAAGCATATACTCTCCCTTTGCTGTTCATTGCTACAAAGAGTTTTGTTTTCACACCAAACAAGCTTATAACCCCTCGTTCTACTGTTGAAATTTCCAAGAGACCTGAAGAGAAAAAAACAAAAAATTACTAATAAATGCATCAATGCAATACAATGTATGCTATAAGTCACTAGTACTACTTATTCATGGGAGGCAAGGTCTGTATCTCTCCTGTATTAAAGCCACATGTGTGTTTGGGTTGGGAGCTCTGGCAGGGATATACCAAGTATACTGTGTTCTGCAAAGATGGACAAGGCCAGAGTACTTAGATACCAAGTTGGGGGCATTTAACAGGCTATCAATATTAGGGATAGCCTGTACTAAGCACCACCACAACTGCCAGCACCACAAACTTTAAGCTGATTCAAAGGTCCACAGCAATCCCCATTTTTATTACCCAGGCACTTACCTATACATATGTTTGTGACTGTGCCTGTCTCTGTATCTCACAGCTCCTCAGTCCCGTCAAAGTGAATGGTTCTGAGCAGCAGTAGCAGGCACAACCATAACTATATGTATGGTACTGTGTCTAGTTAACAATGCTATGGACCAACATAGGTGATTTAAATGGCTGATCGGAAGAGCTTCTGGCAGCTGTGTTCCACCAATCAAATACTGAAGAACATTGCTGTAGAGCATCTTGTCTTTTTGTTGTTGCTGTGAGATTTCCAAGACTGCAAAGTCTGGAAAAGAGTTCCTACTTTCCTATTGTTTCCTATCGTTGGTCTATGTGACATGTTGGTAACATGTCACCACTGTTACAGAAGTTCTGTTCGTACATTATGTAGGAGAACATAAATGCTGGTCACCAGGTGGTAGTAAGACAAAGTGTGGGATGTGTGGCAGATGAGGAGGTGTGAGCAGCAGAACTATCTATAAGACATGTTCCAATATATGCATTTTCTAGGCAGTAATAATTGTTTTATGTCTCTCAGTTATAAGACATATCATCCCTTTAGACCAGAGATCTCAAACTCGTGGCCCTACAGCTGTTGTAAAACTACAACTTCCATCATGCCAGGAGACCCTACAGCTATTGGGGCATGCTGGGAGTTGTAGTTTTGCAACAGCTGGAGGTCCACGAGTTTGAGATCCCTGCCTTAGACCATTGTCCCCCAACTTGTGGCTTTTTAACTGATGCAAGGCTATAACTCCCATCATGCTCTGATAGCTACAGGCTGTAAGATGTGGTTTTGCAAAAGTTGGAGAGAAACACAGACATGATGGGAGTTGCAGAAACATCTGGAGAGTCACCCAGACATAATCGGAATTATTGGTTTGCAGAAGCTGGAAATCCACACAGACATGATGGGAGTTTTAGTTTTGCAATAGCTCAAAAGCAACACAGACATGGTGGGAGTTGTAGCAACAGATGAGGAACCATACAAACATCAAGAAAGTTGTAGCTTTACAACAGCAGAGGAGCAACACAGACAAGACCTGTAGCAACAGCTTGAGAACCATGCAGATATGATGGGGGTATGGTGGTGCACTGTTCTAACCAGATGTTATATTAGTATGGATCTAAATGATGAATATTGTGTATTCCACCTAAATCACTCCTGTGACATGCAAAAAGCGGACCACTCCAAAGACTTTGGACCTATTGGACCAAATCAACCTAAACCTGTGACTTTACTCTTTTACATATTTCTATCACTGGTAAAAGGCAGAAGATTTAATGAAAAGTCACTTGTCTTAAACCATATTCACATTCTTCCAACTAAAATATCAATAGAAAGTGCATAGTATATGTATAAAGAAGAAGATACCTATTAAGATGTATTCAATAAACATAACTATATCATAAAATATAACGCATGTGTGATACATATGCTTTGGTGTCTCCTGGATCAATACAATATGTTATATAATATTTTAATCCAATCAATAAGATATTAGTTCCCAATATGTTAATATACACTTCTATCATCATTTAAAAGTTAAAAAAAACTTATATACAGTATAAACTATTTTTTATCTTTAGATTTGTTGTAAGGATGTAGAATTTGTTGTTTTTTCAGTGAAATAATGTATGAGTTGGTATTTTGCAGCACCAGACCTAATTATATAGTCTTAAACCCTTATGTCCATAAAACTAAGATGTTTTACTACCATGTAAGTATTTTTTTAAACACACCCCCCCCCCCTTAACAAAAGAATTTAAAAAACGCATTCTTGACATTTGTTTAGTAATATACTATTTTCTCCCCTTAGGATTGATTTAGTATTAGGCTGATGTGCGAACAATTGTTTGTAGCAATTAAATCAAATATTAAGGAAAGAAATCTAAACAAAAGGCAATACTTTCAAATGAATTATTACATTATTATTTTACTCAAATGATAAAAATAATAAATTAATAATAAAACAGCAATATGAAAAAAAGAAAAATGTAAAAGAAAAGCAATAAAACACAAATATTATCATTATTTATAGCTACTATAATTCTTATTTTTATTTTAACCATGGAAGGCAGGCAGTCTGGTATTCTTTATATGGCCATTATGTTTCGTACAGAATCAATAATTATTAACTTATTGATTATTAACAAGCTCCATTTTACATGCATGGCATCATTTTCGCATTGAATTTTAGGATGTAACTCACTATATGGACTTTCATTATGCACACCATCTATCCTTCCATCTTTGTGGACCTGCAGGTGAAACCCAATTCCGACATTGCAGTAAAGCCTCCGTTGTCTCTTAATTCCCTGCAAGTAATCACTCTTCCATTTTGTATCCAATTTGTTGGAAGACATTTCAATCGACCTGGAGAAAAAAGACTCCAATGTCCTTTCCAGTAATGTTCCATTAGCCCTGTAGGGAATAGGGTATGACAAAACAATGTCCCCAACAAAACTCAGCAGAAGAAAAACAGGCAACGTCCAGTGAATTCTGGCTCCGTAGGACATAGTGATGAGTAGTCTTTGTGCAACGGCCATCCGGTTCACCTTCTGGACACGTGGTCAGAATTAATGGCCCTAAAAATACCGCCCTCCTTGTTTTTCTCTCTTCAGCATGGCGGTGGGAGCTTATTTTTGGAAGGCAGATAGGGATTGCTGACATGAAACCGAAGCCTGGGAGAAAATGAGTAGAGAATACATACAGCCCAGCAAACATAAAAGTGGTGGGGACCATGTTTTGTAGCTCTCGAGTACTAGTGGGCAGCCAGATATATTTGCTTGGCCTATCTTTATACTTCAGAGGCTGTCCTAAACCCCATCGTCATTCTGACATCAACAACATGCCAAGGATAGACTAGCTGTAGACAAATACCCTCATCACTAACCTGTGCAGCCACCTCTGACGGTTGTCCGATAAGAGATACCAAAGCTGGAATGAATTACTTGAGACAACTTTCTGAAAACGTTATATCTGAAGGGGAGCTCCAAGGACCAAATTGGTTGAATGGTCATATGTCTGGCAGGCAGCTTCCTTATTTAGAGTGCAAGAAGCTATAACGGTTCTTCACCTCATCACTTAGCAATGATAATCCTGCAAGCACTTCCTCATCAGTATGTTCACTGAGTTAACATTAGGAAAACTGAATAGCATAGACAAGGCATGGGAAAGCCAAGGGGGAATTGTATGCTGCCGTCTCCAGCACCAGTGCAGCAATAAATTCACACTTATAATTGTACTGGAATGAGACAGGGATTATTACATTAGCCTCTCACAGTGAACAAACATTTTCTCATTTGTACTTGCTGCAATAACATTGACATGAACATTCATCAGAGTTTTACTCCCAAGGGAAGGGCAAAGAAACTTCTTACATGTAAAAGATATTTAGAGGCTGTCATATAATATAGCTACCGAGGATCAGCTGTTTCCGACCACGTGTAGGTAATGAATTCATAATACAGATGTACGCTCATTGACAAAAAATAACGCACCAAGGAGTTGTTGGAATCAAATTAAACTTTCTATGTGTGAATATAAAATAATATAATGATGCATGTGGAAAGTCTTCAGATGCTTTAGCCTTTTCATATATTGTTATGTTGTGACCTTGTGGTAAAATAAAATAAAAAATCAGTTTTGCCTGTTGGCTGTCAATGGCAGGACACATAATAGGCATCATGAATCCAAAATTTCCTTCTGCTAATCACCTGCAGATGGTCCAGGCAGAGACAGGGCTGTGTAATGAAGGTGCCACCCGTGTCTGGATGATGGACAACAAAACTGTGGGAGCTCCTCATGCTTGTCTGCAGATCTAACTATCCTATCTACTGGTGGTCTATCTGGTCCATCTAAAGCTTGTTCCCTGTGTGTGTATCCTCATGTAACCACTGCTCTCAACACCTCCTAAAAACTAGGTCAGAAGAGTCTAGATGGCGGGCAATTAGTCAAAATGACCATCCTACCTCACTAAGTCCAATTATGTGCCCTCTCTCAAAGTGTGTCAGCTGGCCAAAATGTCTTTGAGTGCATCATAGGGGCATGTCTAGCAGTCAATGATCTCTCACCAAAAGGTACACTATCCAAAAGTAGCCTCTGAGAGTCTTTTTATAGGCACTTTATGCCTTCTTGTCGCAAGGCCCAGTGTCTAATCAGGTAACATCTGTAATCATTTATATATCTGTCTGAGACTTAACTGTATGCCCAGTTTTGTAGAAATCCGACATGTCTATCTAGGTGTGTTATTTTTTGTCCATGTTGTTTATATTGACCACTGCTGCTACAATGAGAGTCATTGAAGGATCAGAAAATCAGAAACCTATTCCAACAGCAGCAAAGTGGACAGGATTTTCTAAAATCTCATCCCCACTGACATGTAGTATGTCAACTTATACTGGGGCTTTCACTGTAATGCGTCGGCTCAGATCTGTAGCAAATACGCAGCAAAATTCCATACACCAGTCTTGATAACTCTCTCCCCCAGTGTCCATTTTTATGGCCGATTTTAAAACATTTTTTAATCCATTTTCAGACCATTTGTCTGTTTTAAATGGCCATTTTGCATCCATTTTTAATACAGCCATTAAAAATGTTGAATTTTGAGTTGTTTTTTTTATTCCCAACCCCTGCTGTTCCCTCTGTATACATAATGTCCCCCAGTATGATTAATGCCCCCATTAGTGTCTCCCAGTGTTATTAATGCCCCCATTAGTTCCTCCAAAGTATTTTTAATGCCTCCATTAGTGGCCCTCATTAATTATAAGGCCTCCCTTAGTGGCCCTCACTATTAATAATGCCCCATTAGTGCCCCCCAGTATTAGCTCCCTTTGTCCCCCATTCAACTTGTGTAAAAAACAAAAATTCACCTAATCCACTTAAATGCACCAGGAACCCTGCTCTCACTGAATGCATCAGGTAAGGACCCTCACTCCTGGTGTGATGATGTCATCATGCTGGGAGTGCAGGTCGTTTTCTGCTGTATCCAGTGGGAAGCATGTGTCATGCTCACATGGATGAGGTATTTTTTTTTAACCCACGAAAAGCCCTTTGTACCCATTCTTAATGGACATTAAACCAGTGCACTCTTGTCTAAATAGCAATTAAAAACGGTCCCATTGATTTAAATGGGGTCAGTCTGGTCGTGAAAATGGCCAAAAAAAGACATGTCCTATTTTTTGATGGCCGCTGTTCACTAGGCATTAGAAAAACAGCCATGTGAATAGACCCATTGACTTAAATTGAATCTAAAAATGTCACACAACCATTTTTCCATTTGTGTGAATGTAGCCTTAAAAATCTGTCCTGATCGTGTCCAACTGAAACGACTAAAAGTTCCCCACTGTCAACATCCGCTTGGACACCACTGAAGCCAGTTACTGGCCACCGTGGTGACCTGTTCCTTTTGCGCCATATGTCCAATTGACATGACGCTTGGAGGGCAGGTCGCTGCTACAGCCAGGGATTGGCTGCAATGGTGTCAAAGAGGATGTTGACAGCGGGGGACCTGAGCGAGACAGTTGATGCCGAGAAGAGAAGGAACCGGAACCCAGCGATGGGAAGCAGGTAAGTATGTTTCACTTTAGAGGTCAGTACAGAAGGTAAACAAATTTTTGTAAGGTTAGTTCATGACCAGGTTGTCAACAAATAGACTCCATAGACTCAAATAATGACAGATAAAAAATGAAAGAAAAATATTAAGAGATACTTCCATAAAAAGAATGAAGCAAAACCTAGGGATACTGTACAAAGATTATGGGTAAATGCTCATTTTGTGGGACTACATACTTTAACGTCAAGAAAAGAGCAATCAGAGCTTCAGATGTCAGAGCTGATGACTTACTTTGTGCTTAAGCCCCTTGGCATTCAACAATTAATTGATGATACAGGTGAAATGGGAGCATCTTTTGGCATGACGCCACTTCTTGCGCAGCCAGAACCTGAATCACGTGTGTGAAATAACTGGCTTGGAAGCATGCAAGCGTCTCCATCTAGGATGATAGGTTTTGATTGATAGACATGTACAGTATTCCTTTGATGTTGCGCCGCCTTAGACAAAAACACGTATCTGCCACTGTGCAAATACCTCACATCACTGCTGTAAAATTAGAACAGAAAAGCAGAAGTTACTTGCTGAGCCGATCCCCTTCAACATTTCATTATGGCCTGAAAAACAGCTGTTCCCCTTACTCATTAATTATATGCTCTACATAAAAGGGATAAAAATGTAGTTGTTACTGTCCTCAAATGAGTGTCCACTATATGCTTCAAGAATAGGTTTGTATTCCCACTCTCAAAGAAATAAAAAGTTTACCGGATCTGCGCCATTAAAATCAGGCAGATTCTCTAAGGCATAAGTATGCTTCCTTCTTGCCAAACTCGGGACACAGCCTTAGGTCTCCACCCTGATGTTGTTCAGTCTCCAGCTTCCTTCACGCTGCTCCAATGGATTGCAACCAACCAGCGATAGGAACTCTCTGTGCAGACATCCTCGGTTAGGAATAGATCACATAGTATGGGCCTGAAACAGCTGATCTGGAAAAAACACTTTAAAGCAAAGGCTACACGGCGACATTGGTCGTGGCCAGGATCGCTGAGTAGCGGTGATCCCATAGAAATGAATGTTTCCATCCGTGTTGGATTTCTTGAGACTATTGCAACGATCTAGCCCTAGCCTTATTTACTTAGAAAACAAAAACTTTGGTAACGGCATGTAAATCTTTGGTCCAAGTCGCCCACGGGTAAGTATCTGCCTGCATTTCTCAGCATCAACAACATCATTGCTCCTGACCAAATCCTCAACTGCATTTTCTGAAAACTTGCAGTGCATTTGGAAAGTCTTCAGACCCTATCACGTTTTTTCACATTTTGTTATGTTGTGGCCTTGTGCTAAAATTTAAAAAAAAATCAAGATTTCCCCCATCATTCTGCTCTCAATACCCCATAATGAGAAAGTGAAAGCAGAATGTTTGAAATCTTTGTTAATTTATTGGAAAGGAAAAACTCAAATCTTGCATTGACATAAGTATTCAGATCCTTTACTTAGTACTTAGTTGAAGCACCTTTGGTAGCAATTACAGCCTCCAGTCTTCTTGGATATGATGCCACAAGATTTGATCACCTGGATTTGGGGATTTTCTCCCATTCTTCTCTGTAGATCCTTTCAAGCTCTATCTGGTTGGATGGGGACTGTTGATGAACAGCAATTTCTAGGTCTCTACAGAGATGTTCAATTGGGTTCAAGTCATGGCTCTGCCTGAGCCACTCAAGAAAAGTCACAGAGTTGCCCTTAAGCCACTCTTGTGTTGTCTTGGCTGTGCTTATGGTCATTGCCTTGTTGGAAGATGAACCTTCATTCCATTCTGCTGTCCAGAGCACTCTGGATTAGGTTTTCATTAAGAATATCTCTGTACTTTGCCTCATTCAGCTTTCCCTCAACCCTTATTAGTCTCCATTTTCCCACTGAAAAAACACCCCCACAGTATGAAACTGCCACCACCATGTTTCACTGTAGGAAAGGTATTGGGCAGGTGATGAGCAGTGCCTGGTTTCTTCCAGACATGACACTTAGAATTGAGGCCAAAAAGCTCCATCTTGATTATATAAGACCAGAGAATATTGTTACTCTTTTAGTCTTAGAGTCTTTTAGGTGCTTTTTTTGCATACTGCAGATGGAGGGGAGGCCACTCTGCCAATAAACCCAGTTTAAAGATGATCAAGAGAAATGGGAGGCACCCAGAGCTAAATTTCAAGTGTCATATTAAAGGGTCTGAATACTTATGTTTTTCCTTTTTAATAAAATAGCAAAAAATTCTAAAATTTTATTTTCACTTTCTCTTTATGGGGTATTGAGTGCAGAATGATGGGAAAATGTTTTTTTTTTATTTTAACACATAACAAAATGTAAAAATGTACATGTAGCAGATGAAAAACACATTGGGGGTCATTTACGAACAGAGATATACCACTTTTGTGGCTTACATCTGGCGCAGATTCTGTTGCATGCTGTTTTACATTTAGAATCGGGGAGGAATACGCAGAAGTTATGTAGAGGCCAGCACCTCTACATAACTTCAGCGATTCACTGCCAGCGCAGGGGCTTATTAAGACCGGCATCTAAAACTTCGGTCTTAATAAATGTGCTCCATTGTGCTTACTTCCCTTTGAAGTAGGATGTTTAAAAAAGTTCACAAAAAACCCAACTGACTTATTTATCATTATTATTTATTGCTGATTTTTGTAGTTCAGATGTAGATGGTATAAATGAACGTATTAATTCTGATACTCAAAGCTTCAGAAGAAAACTAATTAGCTGCAACATTTGATTGGAACTTATACCTTCATATGTAAACACTTCTATTTCAAGTTGTATAAATCATAAATAGAAGAACTATTTTGTGGGAGGCAAAGATTACATTTACAGCAAAAAACATCTGCTGCTTGAATTAAGGCATAGAAACCTTAGACAGGGATACTTTTAGCACAAGCTTCACAAGCTACTAGCTGTAAGAAAATGCGGGCACCCACAAGAATTTATCAGAAGGGAAAGTGAAATGTTTTGGGGGCTTTCACACACCCACCACTTGTCGTTACCCTAAAATAGATGTCAACATGAATGTAGCCTGTAGAGGTAAATTACAAACACCTCAATCACAGACCTTGGCAAGCAATTCATATATTCCTAAGACTGTAACGAGACTTAAATTGCAGCGAGCATGCTTCAAAACACAGAGGACATGTCTTCAAAGGGATTTCACCAAGTGTATGGAGTGGAGGAGTGTTTGGGACAGGGGGGGAGGGTAACTACATTATAGGAGGGGAATATAGTGCAGATAGAGACCTAAGGCAAGGTAATGGAACTGGGGAAGGAATGGAAGGAGGAACTAGAACAGTTCAGAAGGAAAGGTGTAGGGGAAAAATATACATCAACCTCTTAATTGTATGTACACTAATGCCAGAAGCCTAACTAATGAAACTGGTGAACTGGAATTAGTGATGTGTGAGGAGAACTATGGCATAGTGGGAGTAACTGAGACATGGCTGGACGATAGCTATGACTGGGCAGTTAATGTACAGCGTTACAGTCTGTTTAGAAAGGATCGCCAAAACCGGAGAGGGGGAGGGTCTGCCTTTATGTAAAGTCCTGTCTAAAGCCCACACTCTGGGAAGATATAAGTGAGGGACATGAAGATGTGGAGTCAATGTGGGTAGAAATACATGGAGCCAGAAACAATAATAAAATACTAATAGGAGTTTATTATAAACCACCTAATATACCAGAGTCCACAGAAAATCTACTTTTAAACTAAATAGACGAGCCATCAAATCAGAATGAGGTCGTTATTATGGGGGACTTAAACTACCCAGATATAGATTGGGGAACTGAAACCTGTATGTCTCATAAAGGAAACAGGTTCTTGGAAATAACCAAAGAATTACCTTTCCCAACTGGTTTAGGACCCGACTAGAGGGACAGCCATACTGGACTTAGTATTAACCAATAGACCTGACAGAACAACAGATGTGCAGGTTGGGGGACACCTGGGAAACAGTGACCATAAAATAATAACCTTCCAATTGTCATTCAAAAGAGTGTTTCTTCAGGGAGGAACAAAAATACCAAACTTCAAAACAGCAAAATTTAGCCAACTAAGAGAGGCCATAGGCCTAACTAACTGGGACAAAGTCCTCAAAAATAAAAATACAGCCACAAAATGGGATATTTTTAAAAGCATCCTAATATCTAATTGTGAGAGGTACATACCTTACGGGAATAAAAGGTTAAGAAACAAGAAAAAAACAATGTAGATAAATAGAACTGTAAAGAAAGCAATAAATGACAAAAAAAGCATTTAAAACACTAAAACAGGAGGGGAGCAAGGAAGCATTGAAAAACTATAAGGAAATAAATAAAATATGTAAAAGACAAATAAAAGCAGCCAAACTAGAGACCAAGAGATTAATCGCCAAAGAGAGTAAAACTAACCCTAAAATGTTCTTCAATTATATAAATTGTAAAAAGTATAAACCTGAAGGTGTAGACACCTTACAGAGTAATGAAGGGAGAGTTGCAGAGATTGATGAGGAGAAAGCAAAGCTACAAAATATTTTTTCTCCACGGTATTCACTGAGGAAAATAAACTGTCAGATGAAATGCAGAATATAAAAGTAAACTCCCCATTAAAAGTGCCCTGTCTGACCCAGGAAGAAGTACAGCGGCGTCTTAAAAAGATTAAAATAGACAAATTGCCAGGATCGGATGGCATACACCCCCGTATCCTAAGAGAATTAAATAATGTCATAGCCAGACCCTTATTTCTGATATTTAAGGACTCTAGACTGACAGGGAGTGTTCCACAGGATTGGTGCATAGCAAATGTGGTGCCAATATTCAAAAAGGGTCCAAAACCAGAGCCCGGAAACTATAGGCCGGTAAGTTTAACATCTGTCGTGGGTAAACTGTTTGAGGGTTTTCTAAGAGATGCTATCTTGGAGTACCTCAATAAAAAAAAAGCAAATAACTGCATATCAGCATGGCTTCATGAGGGATAGGTCATGTCAAACCAATTTAATCAGTTTCTATGAGGAGGTAAGTTCTAGACTTGACCACGGCGAATCAATGGATGTCGTATATCTGGACTTCTCCAAAGCATTAGACACTGTACCACATAAAAGGTTAGTATATAAAATGAGAATGCTTGGCCTGGGAGAAAATGTCTGTATGTGGGTAAGTAACTGGCTCAGTGATAGAAAACAGAGGGTGGTTATTAATGGTACATACTCAGATTGGTTCACTGTCACTAGTGGGGTACCACAGGGGTCAGAATTGGGCCCTATTATCTTCCATATATTTATTAATGATCTTGTAAAAGGCTTGCACAGTAAAATATCATTTTTTTGTAGATGACACTAAACTGTGTAAAGTAATTAACACAGAAGAGGACAGTACACTGCTATAGATGGATCTGGATAGATTGGAGGCTTGGGCAGAGAAGTGGCAGATAAGGTTTAACACTGACAAATGTAAGGTTATGCACATGGGAAGGAATAATGCAAGTCACCAGTACATACTAAATAGTAAAACACTGGGTAACACTGACATGGAAAAGGACCTAGGAATTTTAGTAAACAGCAAACTAAGCTGCAGAAACTAGTGTCAGACAGCTGCTGCCAAGGCCAATAAGAAAATAGGTTGCATCAAAAGCGGCATAGATGCCCATGATGAGAACATAGTCCTGCCACTTTACAAATCACTAGTCAGACCAAACATGGAGTACTGTGTACAGTTCTGGGCTCCTGTGAACAAGGCAGACATAGCAGAGCTGGAGAGGGTTCAGAGGAGGGCAACTAAAGTAATAACAGAAATGGGTGGACTACAGTACACAGAAAGATTATCAAAATTAGGGTTATTCACTTTAGAAAAAGACTACTCAGGGGAGATTTAATAAGTATGTATAAATATATCAGGGGTTAGTACAGAGATCTCTCCCATCATCTATTTATCCCCAGGACTGTGACTGTGACGAGGGGAGATCCTCTGCGTCTGGAGGAAAGAAGGTTTGTACACAAAAATAGAAGAGGATTCTTTACTGTAAGAGCAGTGAGACTATGGAACTCTCTGCCTGAGGAGGTGGTGATGGTAAGTTCACTAAAAGAGTTCAAGAGGGGCCTGGATGTATTTCTGGAGGATAACAATATTACAGGTTATAGTTACTAGAGATGGGTCGTTGATCCAGGGAGTTATTCTGATTGCCTGATTGGAGTCGGGAACAAATTTTTTCCCCTAAAGTGGGGAAAATTGTCTTCTACCTCACAGGGGTTTTTGCCTATCTCTGGATCAACTTGTAGGATTATAGGCCGAACTGGATGGACAGATGTCTTTTTCGGCCTTATAAACTATGTTACTATGTTACTATGTATGGTAGCTGTAAGTTAGGATAAGGCTGGCTTAAGTCGAAATATGTGGAAATTCATTAAGACAGTTGTCTTGGGACAAATGTTCCTCCAATGTTTCAGTTTCCTGTATGTAGAGGTATGTAAGTATTGATTCCTATCAGTGGTGTAAACAGAGGGAAAGAAGCCAATAAAAAATATCTAGAATGGCTTCAATTACACTGCCAAGAGAGAAGGACCATATGTTTGTTTCCCCCTTCAGACCCGTCCATAATCCTTGGACCTATTCTCCTTTGCAGATGTTGAGTTTTGTACTGGTTCTCGCCACCAAATAGTAAAAGTTATCGGACCAACCAATGCTGGGCCTTCTGTTTTCTAGAGCCCAATGACTGATTCTCGCAAGGCATCCAATTAAGGCAGTAATTTATTTTTATAACTCAGAGTGAAGAAGCATGGAACTAGTTGATTTCAACTGGTCCCAACCCCAAAGGGTTCATTTGACCAGTCATACCGTTCTCTCTCTGATCCAGTCTGCTAGTATTGGAAACTTCCAATCTCCCATCAGATGATCTTGAAAGTGCACCAATAACTAATCAGTAGCTACTCTCAAACCCTTAGCAGTTGTGAATAGAGATCGTATAATAAAGATGTCACTGTACCTTTAAAATATATGATCCATCAATACTATTATGGAAATGGGTTAGACACATAATGTAGTGATGATATGAAAATTAGATCTCCTTTCAAAAAGAAAAGAAAGCTGAGCATCGGATACCATCAGATATAAGGTAGCTTTTCTATAAATCAATGTTTCATCTTTTAAAACAGGCCCAGAGACATAACTAGGATTACAGCTAAGCCAGTACCTCATCTGCCGACAGCTGTTTCTGGTTGATAGCCTCTTATCAGTGTAGAACAGAGAGACCTGTCTTAACTGTGTGAGAGGACTTTCTCAAGATTTGAAGGTACTATTTTTCCTTATGGGGAGTGCCTAATAGGCATTATGAGTCTTATAGACCAGTCAATGTTCCTCTGGAAGAAGGTATGCAAATAGGTCTTCATAAGGAAAAATAGTACCTTCTAAATCCTGACAAAGGCCTCTCATCCAGCCAAGCTAGTTATCTCGGCTCTGCACTGATGAAGAGCAATCAACCTAAAACAGCTGTCTGCTGATGAGGTGTTGGCTTAGCTATAATCCTTGATCATTGAGCATTGACTTATATGGTAGCTACAGTACATCTGATGGCATTGGAAGCTCAGCTTTCTTTTCTGTTTGGAAGGAGAGATAATTTCCATACATCATTGTCTACATGACTCCTTACACCTACTAGTGCTCTCCATATGGAGAAATAGCACCGCCCGAATCATGTAGTACTGAATAGTGTTCATTGTATTATGCACATTGTGAGCTAATACAGCCTTCCCCATGCTTAGTGTCATAGACTTCAGAGTGTACTTTGAACATTCCACTCCCACAAATAGGCGGCACATTGACAACGGTGGTTAGAGAAACAGAATGGTTAGAGAGCCAGAAGTTATAAAATTGACTGGACATTAGATCTGTAGAAGAACTAAAGTATTAAGGGTAAGACCTCATGCACACGACCATATTTTGTTTCCAGAACCAATCCTCATTGGATGCGGGCCTATTCATTTCAATGGGTCCGCAAAAAATGTGGACAGCACACCATGTGCTGTCCGCATCTGTATGGCTGAAAGTCCATCTTACAAAAAAAAAAAACGAACATGTCCTATTCTTGTCCGTTTTGACAATGGGGCCCACGGTTTGCAGACCACAAAATATATACTGTTGCGTGCATTAGGCTTAAGATACGGGTTAAGCAAAATTCTAAGCTACGGCATATCTAACATTATTGCAGAGAACTGGTTTTAACTGCCCTCTTGGATTCTGGACATTTTAGCCTCACCAGTGTGACAAATAAAAATTAAAAACAAGACTACACCACAAATTGCATATTTTAGAAAGGAACAGACATGGGTGGTTGGCATATGGCAATATGGCATTTGGTAATATGATACATATCAGTCGGAAAACAACATCAGTCCCTTGTTTTTGGAAAAAAGTCGACCTCAAAAGGAAAGAACCAAATGTCCAGCTGCTTCTGTCATTTTATTTCAAAATAATTTCTTATTGCATAACGTGTTTAAAGAAACCATGATCCTCTCCAAAGGTTTCATGGTCACCACCCACTCTATGGGTGTTGGTGGAGTATAAATTATGTGGCATAAATGACAATTAACATGTCACTCTTCAAAGAAATTGAATATTCCTCTCCAAAAAAAAGTTACAGTGGGCCAAAAGTTTACAAAATTTTCTGGTAATAACCTAAATCCATGAAGAAAATCACTCTTATGTGTATATAAATACACATCTTATAGGATTCAGATACAATGGTAGACCATGACCTAAAACAGATACTTTTAAGGGAATCTGTCATTAAACATGGTATAGGTTGAAGAGCAAGAGGAGCTGAGCAGATGGATCTGTACTCTAGTGGTAAAAGATTCAGTAAAACTTATAAGTTTGGCATCAAAGAGGCGGTCCTATCAGTGATTGACAGCCTTGACTCTATGACATGAAGAGACGAGAAAGAATTTAAATCAATGAAATCGAAATTCTAAAGAGCCTTTTACTACATAACTATATAGCAATCTGCTCAGCTCCTCCTGCTCTATAAAATGCTGCTGGCAGATTTCACTGTAATTTCATGATGATTAACTTAATGATCCATTTGAACTAAAGTACTACATGGATGTCTTTAGCTAAGAAAGGGAGGCTGTATCATACTGTTTATTCTTAATTCTATATCAAAGCAACAGTTCAGTTTTGGCTATGTTATTATTACACACCCAAAATCACCAGATAAGATTTAGAATATGACTCATAGATCAGTGTTGTATTTAAAGGACTTCATGAAACAATCTCTGAAAATAATATTACCGTCAAATTCCTTACATTTTTACCCTGCTATACATAGAATATGAGTAACATTTAACAATACTCCCTGTCTAATATTACAGGGCGGAGAACACATAATGACGGAACAAAGTATTTTAACATATATAGTTCAATCTTTTAAGTAGCCTCCAAGTACGGTAATTTCCGGATCCATAGTTTACCATGGAACATGAGCACTTGTACAGTTGGAAATTGAAGCATTTGCAAAAAATGGGCCTAGAAAGTGATTATCTTAGTGTACATGAAAGAGTGTGAGTCCCATAGAGAAGATCATAATGAACCCCCTAATATGGTGGTGAATTGCCAACCACAACAGAAAGGTATAGTGTTTCTTTTCCCCTCCACATCTTTACCATAATAACCCTTGGACTAATTTCCCAACACTTATTAACAATACAGTTCCATTGTACAAAAGTCTTGCAGTATGATGTCTGTCATTAACCCCTTGGCGCATTTGGACATAACTGTACGTCCAAAGTGCAAGTAAGTTGCGGCATTTGGACGTGCAGTTACGTCCAAACTGCTTACCGGGACTGTGACACTATAAAATGTCACAGCCCCGGAGTCTCCGCTCTCCCGGAGAGCAGAGACCTCGGCGAAGCCGGCAAGGGACCAATCAGAGTGGTCCCTTGCCGGCAAGCGCTCCGATTGGTTAGTCTCTACAGACTAACCAATGGAGCGCTTCAGTGAGAAAAAAAAAGCCAGTTTCAGGCTGCGATCTCTGGAGATCTCTGCTGGAGATCACAACCTGAAAACCGGCCTGAAGACTGCCCTCGGGGGTAAGTGAGCCCCCCTTGCCTCTATTCCCCCCTCTTGCCTCCGCCCCCCCCTCGTGCCTCCGTTTCACCTGCGCTTTTATTTTATGATGGCAGTGGCTCACAATCTGAGCCGCTGCCATCAGCAGAGAGTAATTACAGCTCACACTCTGCTGCTACAGCTGAAACCCCATGTTTAACCCCATAGATGCTGCGGTCAGTAGCCGCCCGCAGCATCCATGGGGTTAAGAGGGAGGGAGCTCCCTCTCTCTTCCATCGGGCTGCTGCTGCTGCAGTGGCAGCGGCCCGATGGTTACCATGGCAACCGGACTCTTTACAAAAGCGTCCTGGCTGCCATGTACCTAAGACTGATAAGATCAGGGTCTGATCAGCCTTAGTGTAGCACTGATACAGTGCATTGCAATAGATGACTATTGCAATGCATTGTATAGCCATCAAGCCCACTGGATCTTCAAGATCCAAATGGGTCTTGATAAATTAAAAAAAAATGTAAAATATAAAAAGAAAGTAAAAAAAAAAAAGTGTAAAAAGAAAGTAAAAAAAGTGTAAAAAAAATAAAGTTTAAAAAAAAGTAAAAAAAAACGCCCTTTTTCCCCAAATGAAGTAAAAAAAAGTTAAAGAAAAAAAAGAAAAAGTACACATATTAGGTATTGCCGCATCTGTATCGACCAGCTCTATAAAAGCATCACATAGTCCACCCCACCAGGTGTACGCAAAATTTTTTATTTTATTTTTTAAAAAAAGCTATTCCAAAAATTCAATTTTTTGTCACCTTGCCACACAAAAAGTGTAATAGCAGGCGATCAAAAAGGCGTATTTACCCCAAAATGGTACAAATCAAAACCATCATCTCGTCTTGCAAAAAAGCCCCTACCTGAGACAATCGCCCAAAAAATAAAAAAACTACAGCTCTCTGACTATGGAGACACTAAAACATGATTTTTTTTTTGTTTCAAAATGATATTATTGTGTAAAACTTAAATAAATAAAAATAAATATACATGTTAGGTATTGCCACGTCCGTAACAACCTGCTCTACAAAAATATTGCATGATCTCTCCCCTCAGGTGAACACCGTGAAAAATAAAAAATAAAAACTGTCTAAAAAAAGCCATTTTTGTTACATTTCATCACAAAAAATTTAATACCAAGCGATCAAAAAAAGTATATGCCCCCAAAAATAGTACCAATCTAACCATCATCTCGTCCCACAAAAAATGAGCCCCTATCTGAGACAATCGCTCAAAAAATAAATAAACTACAGCTCTCTGACTACGGAGACACTAAAACATGATTTTTTTTTGTGCTTCAAAAATATTGTGTAAAAGTTAAATAAATAAAAAAAAGTATACATGTTAGATATTGCCGCGTCCGTAACGACCTGCTCTATAAAAATATGATACGATCTAACCTGTCAGATGAATGTTGTAAATAACAAAAAAATAAAAACAATGCCAAAAATGCTAGTTTTTGTTACCTTGCCTCACAAAAAGTGTAATATAAAGCTACCAAAAATCGTATGTACCCTAAAATAGTACTAACAAAACTGCCAACTTATCCTGTAGTTTCCAAAATGGGGTCAGTTTTTTGGAGTTTCCTACTCTAGGGGTGCATCAAATGTGACATGGCAACTTAAATTTTTTCCAGTGAAATCTGCCCTGGCGTTCCTTTCCTTCTGCGCCCTGCCGTGTGCCTGTACAGCAGTTTATGATCACAAATGGGTCATTTCTGTAAACTACAGAATCAGGGTAATAATTATTGAGTTTTGTTTGGCAGTTAACCCTTGCTTTATTCTCGGAATAAAATGATTTATATGGAAAATCTCAAAAAAGTGAAATTCGGAAATTTTGGCTACATTTTCCTTTAATTCTTGTGAAACACCTAAAGGGTTAATAACGTTTGTAAAACCAGTTTTGAATACCTTGATGGGTGTAGTTTCTAAAATGGGGTCATTTTTGGGTGGTTTCTATGATGGAAGCCTCACAAAGTGACTTCAGACCTGAATTGGTCCTTAAAAAGTGGGTTTTGTGGCTAAATTACTAAGCCTTCTAACGTCCCAAAAAAATAAAATGTAATTTTCAAAATGATCCAAACCTGAAGTAGACACATAGGGAATGTAAAGTAATAACTATTTTTGGAGGTATTACTATGTATTTTAAAAGTAGAGAAATTGACATTTGGAAATTTGCAAATTTTTCTAAATTTTTGGTAAATTTGGTATTTTTTGACTCAAATTTACCACTGTCATGAAGTACAATATGTGACGAGAAAACAATCTCAGAATGGCCTGGATAAGTAAAAGTGTTCCAAAGTTATTACCACATAAAGTGACACATGTCAGATTTGAAAAATGGGGCTCCAGCATTTGGTCCAAACTGGCTGTCGCTTGAAGGGGTTAAATGGACCACTCTCTAACGATAATGAAATGACTATTTATACAGCAAAGCTGAAAAACGAGCTAAAAAAACAGGACATTCCAGGCTCTTCTGTCTGCACTAGTGGCCAGTGTGAAAGTGTGAGTATTTCAAGATTTTTTTTGGTAGATAGTAACAAAAACAAACATTTTTAAAAAATATGTTTAGAATAAACTTAGTAGGGATAAGCAAATTGATTCTAAACAAATCAGATTAATCAGACATTTCAGAAAAATTGTTGGAGGAATGGTTTCCTGTTGTCAAAAGGGAGGCAAAATTGATTTTGGCAAGCAGACAGCCGCTACCCACCTCTAAGACCAGGAGGTATCTCTCCGCTCTTCACTGAATCACCCACCTTCTGCCGTCTCTGCAACAACAAGTAGTAGAAGCTGCAGCACCAGCCAGTTCAGTCTCATAAACATGATGGAGCAATTGTTTCATGTGCTGCACCAGGCTGACTCAAATCACCAAATGGATATGCTCTGTCTGAACAACCAGGTTCAATCCTACCTGGACTGTAGCCTTTCTCCTGAACAATACCCTGTTCCCTGACCCTATGAACTTTTAGGCAGGCAGATTGGAACAGTGGCTGGCACTGACCCACTTTGCTCTTGCTATACTGTCCAGCCTCCCAATATCAGTATTGGGTGTCATTACACCCAAATGAACAAAATTTTCCTCCACAAGTCACACATTTGTCAAAATGAATAAGGTATGAATGTGTGGGGATTTTCACCACCTGCAGCTGAGGCCAATGAATTGATCTGCCGTTGCTGACAGGGCTATTTATTGCTGACCTGATTATGCCACTGCTGCTGTCCATCTGCCATCATGTTCCATACTGTATGGCTGCTGCTGCAACTGATATTCCCTACTGCTACTACCCTTATCACTACACAGCTGCACATCTACTGCCTTGCCACTACTACTACTACAACTATGCAAATGCACATCTACTGTCTTGTCTGTTAGGTTCCATGCTGTGCTGCTACTGCTGCCACTACTTTTGCTGCCACTATTACCCATACACAGCTTACCCCTTCCACATCCACACTGTACTGCTGCTGCTCCCAAAAGGGGACAATTTTTAGATGCTTGTTTGGAACCAGCTACTGCTTCTTTCAATACTATTGTGTGTGTCTGTATAAACATGGACGGGTACATGCCCCCATTGAGGCATAGTTTTTGTATGCTTGTTTAGAACAAGGCACTGTTTTCTCCAATAACTCCAAATGTTTTTAAATACCATCTGCCCTGAATAAGGAACAATTTTTAAAACGTTTTTAATCTCAATTTTCAGGCCAATTGGAGCATTTGCGAATATCGGTAGAATCAATTCAAACAAATTGCAAGAAAGTCGCTTATCTCTAAAGCCTAGCACGGTACATTCTTTATGATACATTCCTCTTATGCTAAGTGTCTTCATAAACATCTGTCAACAAATTTTGAAGCATTTTCTCCTCATCTGATAAGAAGTCTAGACAGTAGAGCTGTTGCTTTGTTAATGTTAGTATAATAATGGCATCCTAAATTGTATGCAAGATAAAGTGATTTTCACAAAAAGTGCTTTGAAGATTTTAATCTTGAAATAAATCTCCTCCAGACACTCAAGAGCAAGGGTGCTCCTATACCTCTTGAGAACAAAAGACATATCAAATATAGGAAAATAATCTTTTCTTCTATCATGTTTTGGTTGATTTTATTTTGGTATTCTCTTAAGAAAAAGAGGCATAATAAAATATGGTAAATATATTTTAACTAATTAAAACCAGGTACTGATAAATCTGTTTTTATTTTCTAATCGGACATCAGGAAACTGTATACCGGAGATGTTCATTCACTTCTATGGGAAAGTGTTGTAGGTATGCTTCCTGACCTATGCACAGGTCATTGTTCATGGAAAGGTTGGAGGCAAACTGTGACAATGACCTATGCTGAATAACATGATCCTGTGTTATCAATTTATATGTTTTCTTTTTATTTAAAGGGGTTGTCCGAGTTATATTTATTGATAACCTATCCTCAGGATAGGTCAACAATATCAGATCAGCGGGAGTCCGACACCCGGCACCCCTGCTGATCAGCTGTTTAACATGAGTAGCTGTGAGCAGGTGTAATTACACCCAAACCGCCCCATTCATTTTAATGGGGTGGCTCATTCCTATACAAGTCTATGGGAACGAGCCGTCCCATTGAAATTAATGGGGCGGCTTGGGTGTAATTACACCTGCTCACCGGTACTCATGTTATGGCGAGCAGGTAAACAGCTGATCAGCGAGTGTGCCAGGTGTCGGACCCCGCCGATCTGATATTGATGACCTATCCCGAGGATACAGCACTGCATCCCTATTATATCCAGTGATGTCTCCTCTAAAGTAGATGTTTTCTTTCCTCAGCTTCTCCATTGAGAGCAGACCACCATGACAACATGTTACAGCCACAGCTGGTCTCTGTTTGCCAACAGTCATCTTAGATTCCTCACTTTTCCATCATCCTCCCCTTCTAGGTGTCCCAACAGTGTTACCTGGTTGCTGCCCCCAAATACTACAAAGCAAAAATAATAATGCCAAAGAGAACGTCCTCCCCATATTAATGGTGCATCCATAAGTCCCATCAACAGTAATTCTCCATAAATTATAATAGGGGGGGGGGGGAGGAGGAAAAAATAGCAAGGAGTCTTAAAAAGCGGATACTAATGAGTGTTTTCATTACAGAAGCACTCACTAGTACAGTAGTGACGCACTCTGCTTTGTCCTGACTATGTACTGTGTCAGAACATAGTGCGCTATGAACCGACACTGTGCAACGACAGATCACAGTGCAGCACTGCAGGAAGAGGGTGCTGGATCTCCCGAGTGGTGGTGTCAAGAGCTAAGTTCTTTTATTTATTTTTTTGTCTGATCTGAGGTAGAGATGAGCGAATTATTCAAAAAATTATTTGCCGAACTTTTCCTAAAATTCGTATATTCGACGAATAGATTCGTTGTATTTGCGTACAAAATATACGTTATGTGCTATTAGCGAACATTCGCTCACTAATAACGAATGTTCATTTACAAAATGTACGCAACTTCTTAGAAGACGTACGCATGAGCGTACAAATAGCTTACGAATCTCAGCGTACTATTGTCTAAGCGATTACGTAATACGCAGGCACGTACAAGGAGAGGCCGCGGTGTGCACTCCTCAGAGGCAGAGCGAATATTCGAGACATATATATGGTAAAGTGCAAATACATTATTATAGGTATAATATAAAAATTTTAAATATCACCTACCTAGTATGCTCACGGACACGTTTAAGTCTCTTTTCTTCTGACGCTTGTCATAGAACTGGAGCAGAGTCCCAAACTCAGTCGCAATTTGTAATCCACATAGGTAAAGTTGTAATCCAAATGGGTAAAAAAAAAGCAGCAAAGGTTCCTTAAAAAACCCTCTTTCAAGGGGCTCCCCAAATAACCTGAAAAGGGGGAAAAAGGGATGAGGCGCACGAATGCGCAACTTAATTTCCTGAGTTACCTCGTCATCCTCCCATGCTGGCGAAAGGGGCGGAACTACCAGGGAGGAGTCTGCATCGCTGAATTAAATTTGTACGCAACAGCGTATAGTGTAACTACCAGGGAAAAGTCTGCATCGCTGAATTGAATTCGTACGCGACAGCGTATAGAGTAACTAAATTATACGTAGAATAGCGTATAATTTATAGGACACACTACGTAGCAAATGCGTACAAAAGCTAAGCGAATCACCTAATATTCGGATTCACTTCGCAGCTGAAAAATCCCAAGATTCGATACGAATCTACGAAGCGGCGAATAGATTCGCTCATCTCTAATCTGAGGTCTGATTGACACTGGAGGTCTGATCAGAGGTCTGATTAACATTGCGGGGGATCTGATCTGGGGTCTGATTAACATTGGATGTCTGATCTAAGGTCTGATTAACACGGGGCGTCTGATCTGTGGTCTGATTAACCTTGGGGGATCTGAGCTGAGATCTGATTAACATTTGAGGTCTGATCAAAAGTCTGATTAGGATTAAGGGTCTGATTTTGTGGTCCGATCTAAGGTCTGATGAAAAAAATTGTTTTTCTTATTTTTCTCCTCTAAAACGTAGGTGTGTCTTAAAGCAAAAAATAAGGAACTGAAAAATTATTTCTTTTAATGGGTCTGACAGTTTTCCACATTTTGTGGAAATGTCCTCTTTGATATAGATCATGACATGGAGTATTTAAGCCTTAAATAAATTATCAAAAACTCTTGAACAGGCACTAGGCGTAACACAGTGGACGTTGGTAAATTTGGAGTATCATAAATCCTGCACAAGATTTACACTATAATTTTGTGCTCCACAATTCTGTCTGTGCACCAAAGTTACATTACCTATAAGTTTGAATTGTTTAGCTCAAAAAAGCAATCCAAAATTTTACCACATTTTTGGCTCACGTGGCACCTTTAGGTCATGTCCGCTTTCTCATGAAGCCACACCCCCTTGTTAGACGTAAAAAAACCCCCAAACATTGAAAATGTATTTTCAGCATAATGCTGACATCCACATTTGCCTCCATATTCCTTCTCTGTCACAGTTCCATCTTCCTGTGTAGCTGTTCCTCCTACTTACTGGGTGCATGTGCAGTACATGTTAGACTCATTATATCAAATGCTTGACACAACATGAGTGGAACAAGACCTGGTTATTTGAACCACACATGCTAAGTAGATGCCTTAGCTAAACCAACACAATACATTCATAGAATAAATAGTAAGGGAACATTATGGGAGATTTGCAAGGGACAACAGCAGAAAAAGGAAATAAATAGTTTGTGTGGCCTTTCTGACTTTCCAACAAGCCGACTTTCTATGAAGACTGGTCTCTTTAAAGAGATTCAGCACTCTGTGTAAGCCGCTTCTAAGGCATTGCACTGAGCCAGCCAGAATCCCACTGACGAGGGACAGGCACCCTGAAATAGCATTCTGTGGATGAATATCTGGCCTGGTTATATTCCCTTGTCAAATCCCAAGGTTTGTTGGAAAGTCAGATCTTGACTTATAGGGAGTTGCTTCCAATACGTGGCGCTAGTGAGATGGTTTTCATTCTTGGGAGATAACTTTTAGCATATTTTTTATGAGATGTATAGAGATCCGGAAACAGCAATGCTGTTTCCTGCTCTAGTCGCAGTGTTCATGTGATTGCCTGGGGCCAGGAGTCTAAGCGAGCTGTTGTGTCTTAGCAGACCCAGCTCAGCTCTGCAATAGGGTTGTAAAGCCCTTGTACAACCTCTCTGAGGGCCGTATTACCCTGTAACTGGGGCGAAAAAAGGGGCAATAAATTTGAAAAATGTAATGTAATGTTAAATGTCCCCCAAAGTTCTTGTATGATCTTACAAAGCGTAAAAATAATAAAATAAAAAGTTCACCAGACGCCATGCTGCAGTCTCTGGCCCCATCCCCAGACACCATAAGAAATGCATCCCACATATCAAATTGACCATTATGAAAAGGGGACATAGTGTAAGTTTTAAAAAAATAGCTGCACATTGTGCAGGATAATAAAGTGGCTATTGAAATCATTGAGCTGTCCATGTAATATCCACTATGTACTGTTCACTCTGACACACAGATAAAGATAGTAAATGGGGAATGTTGTGGTCAGAGTTCTATAAAAGAACAAAGCCAGACCATAGTGTAAACCATCCAATTTAATATGGTGTTGCAATTAAGCTTTGTATCTAGTACTTTGTATCTGAAGAAGCTAACGGCAAGTTGATATGTCATTTTTATTTATCTATTTTATTCAAAAAGGTCTTAGATGTGGTTGTAGCCAAATAATGTCCTACACTTCAAAAATAACTGTGGTCTTTTATTCCTAAAGCAGATACGTGTGTGCATTTGATATCCTTCTAATACAGTAATTCTTATATCTAATAATACCCTCCAATGATAGGCGCACATTCCATAGGGTATATTTAGATTAATACAATTGTAAAGGCCGGCGCCTTATGTCTTAAAGATGACGAATAATATACAAATAAGAAATCCCGTTCAGCTATGAAAATAATCTGTGTTTTTTTTTGGTAGGCTGGAGAAGGATGAAGAAGGCAATTCTTTGTATGGTTCATATGCTCTATGAATACAGAAATACTATGTGTAGTGATCAAATGCATTATATAATTATTAACAACATAATCTAATTAGTAGAAAGGTATAGATAATACTAGCTATCCTTCCCTTCACTTGGGGGAAAGGTTAAGTTCTCTGTCCTCTTTTAGCTAACATCCACATAACAGCTTTCCCCTGTTATCTAACACTCTCCAATCTCAATTTCTTCCCGCATCCCAATATGATTTCCTCCGGTTTTCTCCCCTATTATTGTTTCACTCTGCAGCCCAACAGACACAACACCTACCCCTCAATATATTCACATGCCCCAAAATATGTAACACTAAGACCTCATGTACAAGACCACAGTTTTGGTAATTTCTATGGGTTCGCAAAAAAATGGCTACATGTCATCCGTGTGCTGTCTGCGTACGTGTGGCTGTAAAGCAAGGTTTTTAATTGGTTCTTACCTTTTAACTTCATGAAGTTATTTAGTGATGTCTACACCTGGCCACATTTCTGCAGTGTGAGGTAACTGTATATGTGTGGAGCTAAGAGGGGTCAGGAGAGTAGAAAACAGTTTCAGAACAGAGAGAAAACTCCATTGAAGACATCATCAGGGTAAGATGTCTTGCTACCATGGCTGAGAGCTATGTTGGGTGCTGGTCGATGGGAGCTTTCTCATTTGTCCACATGACTTTCAGTGAATTATCTTTATCTTTGTGTATATATCTTTTATCACAGTTTAGTAAGCTCTTTATGCACCCAAGTCGTATTAAGTCTATTTTTACCCAAACTGCTGATGTCTCCATACAATACATTTGGTGTCAGAAGTGTGATTTGGGCAAAAATATGCTTATTGTTTATGAAATGATAAAAAGAGTTGATAGGGTCTGGTTGTCTATGGATGGGACCCTGGCATCCATTAGACAAGGGAAGGGTGACAGTTTAAGCTGTCACATGGGATCTCTATAAGTAAATATCTATGTGTATTGATCATTGACACAGTCTGATAGTCTGCAGGAGCTTGGGTAGTTAACAGTCTGCCCCTTGTAGATATTGGAGATTATCCAACAGTTAATAAGGAAGCATGCCCAGATGTTTAGGAAACATCATGAAAGACATATCTGTGTATTTTTAAGCTTTTAGTGTGTTATGAGTGAATAAAAGGAAGTAATACATGTTACAGGGTTCTCATGTGACAAAGGCCATCCAAGACCATTGAAACATAGTGATTGCTATTGTTTATTTAATGTGTTAAGAACAAATTTGTACTTCATACCCTTTGGTATTTTGTTTACTCAGCTTTCCCCATGTTATATCATTAATTTAAAGCTTTTTCCTTTTTTCATAAGAACATATATGATACAAAATGAACTAAAGAACATGTGTTATTCTTGTCTGTCTTGCAGAAAAGAATAGCCAGTTCTAGTAAAAAAAATACAGTATGCACACAGCTGGTATGTATATTTTGCAGATATCGTGGACCGCAGAATGGACCACTTTGTGCATACTCAAGGAGCTTTTTCTGGCGTACATAATAAAAGTGCACGACTGCACAAACATTACATGCCACAATTAGGTTAACACTAAGCATAAGTGTACCTCCAGTAATAACTATTTCTGAGCCGATACAAATGTTAAAATGTACCAATGTACTACCTAGAGAAAAAAGAAATTATATATATACATACATACATACACACACAGACACACTAGTAGATAGCCCATCCCAGGAACATGACTGTAATTGAGAATGCATCCACTTAAGGGCAGAGTTCTGCACATGAGAATTACTTAGTTGAATTCGGAATAATAGTTGTAATGCAACGCTACCAGCTATTTCCAATACACAAAATACCCAGGACAAATTTATCATAGACCAACGTTTTACGCCAGTCTATAAGAACCCTGTGCTGCAGTAAAATGCACCTAATTTGTAAATATAAATTAGGTGCAGTGCTTTCAGTCCATACATCTAAACTGAAATCTACGGCACCCCCTGGCTGGCATATATTTCAGTCTTCTTTTAAGCCAGAAAACTGGTTTATGAGAAGATTATAAAAAGATAAATGTGCCCCTTGCCACACCCTCTTTTTGGGAAAGTGGCAAAGGTGGTAAAGAAATGCCACTTGCAACAAAATTTGTCATAGTTAGCTTAAAAAGGCACAAACACGGTGTTTGTGGCTTTTTTACACCAGAAAACCGGAAGGGAGGGAATGATAAATTCTCCCCCTTGTCTAAACATGGCCTAAAGGGGGTGAGATCAGTATCGAAAACTAGTGCACCATGAATTAAATACGGCTCTCTCATAAATACGGCTCTGCTGATAGTAGTGACCGTTTACTAGCAGGTCTTGATATGCACAATTAGGACAGATCCTATTTCATCCTTTATCATTTTTTTTTTTAGGAATTTTGTATAAATTGAAACATAAAAATGTTTTAGTGATAGGAAATATCATTGACAAAAGCAAATAGAAATTCATAAAAGCATCAGAGGAATAATTTATTGAAATGAGTTTTATAACAATATGTATACATAGTATTTACACGATAACTGTGTCAAAGCTACAAAAAATCCTAACATATAAATTACTTCTGAAATTACAACAGTAGAAAAATTCCCCTTAAATATAGTAGTTTCTTATTTAAAAAAAACAACAGAACAAAACAAGAAGTATAGGCACTTGGGTAAAACATTGTTATAAGGCTTCAGATTTCAATATTAATGCAGGGCGTCAATAATTACGCAGCAAAAAAAAAAAAAGTTGATCTTAGCTGTTGCCCAATATCAGCCACTCCTATTAGAGGTGTTGCCCATGACAGCTAATCAGATCCTCGCTGTTATATTGTTAAAAGGGGTGTCTAGGATTAGAAAAAAATGTCTGCTTTCTTCTAGAAACTGTATCGCTGCTCTCCACAGATTATTACAGCACAGTTCCATTCACTTTAATGGAGCCAAGGCAAAATACTGGACATTACCGGTGGCCTCAAATGGCTGTTTCAGGAGTAAAACCGTCATCATTTTTTAGCTCACAAACCCCCTTAATGCTAGAATAGAATATAAAAGCAACAATCTAATTGTTTTGTGCAGAACACTCGTCAACTTTCTGTAAAGGAAGGAGTTAATGTTATCCCTATTCTGTTACTACATATCATGGCAGATTTGTCTTTCAAAACTTTAGGAAAGATGGCAGACATATTGGATGTCTTCCAGCTTGATAGAAACAGATGACTGAAGGAATAATAGTTTTGAATGATTTGTGGACTGAAAAAATAGAAAATCATTTGCTGCAGGGTTTTTAAAAGGTTGTGCAAGAAACCCCCTCCCATTTTATTTTTTAAGAAAGGTCCCATATTGATGCACCCAGAAGCATAGCCATAAAATGACCCTGTGAGTAAGGTCTTCAAGGGAATCGGTCACATCTCAGGGCAGCATAAACTGGCAATGAAGACCCTGATACAAATACTATTTAGTTACTTTTTTGACCCAGTTGTTACCTTAAAATTCTTTGTGAGAAGCTCCACCAGTTGCTTCTGGGTACAATCAAAGGCGTTGTAGGTGAGAGTTGGACACTTATCAATATGACGACTCCCAAGCTTGAGTACTGTATTGAGGACAGAGCTTGGCACCTGCTAGAGCTGTTCAATATGGATTTTAAGAAAACTAATGGGTCAAAACAAGTGAGCCAGCATTTCGATCACGATCTAGTTCACCAGTTGTTGCAACCCTCAAAGAGGGCAGCATAAAACTGGTTACATATTTCCTTTAAGCAGGCCAAATGCATTAGATAAAATGTGGTTGAACCCGTGGATTTTGGATGGGTTGGCCTAGTATCTAATGTGTATTGAGGGCTGACTTCAAATATTGGGATCAAGCATGTTGGATTTCAATTTCCCCATGCTTCATTCCCTCAGGAGATTAAACGTATACTCCTATTCTCTTCAAATAGATAATTCTCTCGATTCCACTACAAATATGCCATGAGAAAAAATCTTTTCTCCTGACAGGGATTTCCTCTCAGCTTTGGACTGAAAGCAGATCTTGGGTTTGCTGCTGATGGTTGTTTTCTAGAAAACACTGTGTTCATTTCAATGTCAGCTCAGTTTTAGGATGATCAATCATAAAAGGCCATCTTCAGTGTGTGATGCACTCCCATGTGTTCTTGGGGGTCAGAAGACTTTTCTATGGCCAGCCTAAAATACATTCTTTAATATTGTGGTATCAGACTACACACCATATTAAATTAATGGATATCCCTATAATGACCATTTACAGGTACCTGCAGATGCAACACAGGAGCACTCCCAGATTAACCCTGTATTCTCTATGCAGGTATAGATGTACAGTATATGTATAGGAAGGAACCTCTAGCAGGAAACTGCAATAGGAGTACCCCATTCATTTAAACCCTTTTGTTCCTGAGAGTCTGACTATTAGGTTTGAATTAGAGATGAGCGAACGTGCTCGAAACGAGCACTGTACCGCTCGGCTCCCCTGCGCTCGTTTCGAGCACGTTCGCTTATCTCAAGTTTGAATCATAACATGGCTGCCTACAGACTGTATAGGTCACTGTGTAACTTTTTCACTATGAAAATCTCCTGGATAAAATGTATAAAAAATACAAACATTCCTAAAGCACAGTAAAAACATAAAAAGCTAGCAGCTTTTCTTTACATTGTAGTAAGAGATCTAAAAGGCCAATAAAGTAGCAGTAGTTAGTATTCCTTATATGTTATACAGTAGATTGTGTGGAATTCTTAAAATAACTGATAAAATATTTTTCAAAATTTTCAGTTCACATTTCAGTTCAGATCAATATTTGATTTTCCTAGTGGGATTTACACTCCTGTATTCAAATCTGAATTTCAGAGATTGTGATTTGATTTCAATGATGAAGCAGCTAAAAAGTGTGTGACTTTGTGGAAAAATACTAGAAATGGTCAAATTTGGCATTTAGCCCATTGGTCTCCACTGCAGAAACAGCAGTGGGGAGAGGTATCTGCTGCAGAAAGCTGCCACTTGGTCACAGATAACGAACCCAATACCTTAACACCACACCTTTCCCAAAACCTATTGCTTAGGACAGGGATTCCCAACCTGCGGTCTACTACGACTCCCAACATGCCCTGATAGATGTAGGATGTCCGGGCATGTTGGTAGTTGTAGTTTTGCAACAGCTGGAGGTTGGGCATCCCTGACTTAGGAGACCAAATAATGCCTCTGGGAGAGTGAAAGGGGGGAGGGGAGAGTCAAAATTGGCCGAAATAAGATTAAGGAAGAAGAGGATATTATTACGGAGCATCAATAACAGATGCAAAAGTAAGGTTCAAGTACAAAGATCAGATAATTCTAAAAATAAATGCAGATGAAGACACCCATTAAATAATATCTTATTTTGCTACTGTGAGACTGGTCTTAAAAGTGCCTCTTGGTCCAAAAGGAAGTTCCTCTGGTTCCTTGACTGCTGCACTTCTATTTTGGCCCATATTTGTAACAGCTTATCCTATTTGACAGGTTGATTCTTGTTGAATGATTCTCTTTCCTCCTAACAACAGTAGTAAACTTATATCGTTTTAGCATTCCCAATATTTTATGGCTTTCACAGAAAGATTGCATTCCTTTAATAATCTTCATGTGGTTGGAATAAGAAGAAAAAAATACCGGGGGAAAGAGGAAAAAAAAAAGAAAGGGAAATTGCGAATGAAGGGAAAAAAATGTAAAAAAAAGCAAAAAAAAAAAGCTATGAAGGTGAGTAGAGAGGAAAAAGAAGAAAGGGAAAAGCGAGAAGAGAGGGAAACACAAGGAGAAAGGGAGAGCCAAAAGGGGAAGAAATGCTAGAAAGAAAAAGGGAGAAAACCAAATAAGGACATGGAGAAAAGAAAGGGGGAAGATAAGAGTAAAAAGGGAAAAAGGGAAAGTGAAAAGGCAAAATGGTAGGAAAAAGAACAAGAACAGGAAAGGGAAAAGGAAATCAAAGGTGTAGGGAAGACTGAAGGGAATGGGAGAGTATTGGGCAATAAATGCCAGAACAAAAACTACAGAGAAACATTTATGGCTGTAAACGTGAACACTGTAAACAAGGTTTTCATCCTCACCTTTTCCACTATCAAGATAATATATTTTTATGTTCGTAAGTCTTTTTGGTCAAAAACAACACGATTTGCTAAGTATATGGCAAATACTCCAAAAACAACAGATGAAGCAATGTAGACTGTAACATTTTCCATCAGTTGTACAAACATTCCCATGAAGAGGGATGGAAAGACCTGAGACAGGAGGAATGTGCTGTCAAGAGTCGCAAAGTCAAGGCCAATCCCTCTCTTTGCATAAACGTCTTTATGAGGTTTGTCGGCTGTGGTGACCACCTGGTTATTATTGTCTGTTGGATAGTAGGGATGGTCTTCAGGAGGAACATACGTATCCAGTTCTTGAGTGATATATATTCTTTCTTCATTGTGGTGTTCTTTTTGTTTATAAGTTCCATTTTGGTAGCTGCTTGGTATATTGGGTGAAAAGTACACAGCTTCTTTGGTGAGAATTTTTTCATTCCGGATGTTTGGCAGTGCAGGCCTTGGCATAAATATCTACGGAGAAACACAACTTTATTGTCGTTGCTCACAGTAAATATATTTACTTTTTTAGGAAGTCCTGCAGATTAAAAACTACATAAACACCATACTTATTTAGAGATCACTTGGTTGTACTTAAAGTGTCCCTCTAATTTGAAAACAATTTTAATATGTCATAGCAACATATTAAAAGTTGCAATTGATGGAGGTCTGAACGCCAAGACCCCCACCAAATTACTAGAATGAGGTGAGAGAGGCACTCATACAGCGTCTCTTCTCTCCTCACTGCAGGAGACGAAATCAGATTTTCTATTAAGCCTGTCTGCTGCTTTTTACTAATATAAATGTTATATTAGCAAGGAGCAGGAGTCTGATGGATGGCCTGCAAGATCAGACTACACAGGGTTTGTTTGTAGTCTGTAACCTTACCTTGGAACTCTATCATTGGGTGAGGCGGGTTATCTCTGCAGCCAGGGATTGGTTAAGCAGCATTACCAGCCATTTGCGGATGTGCTGGGAGATCAGCAGGAAATGGATCAGAGCAGGGACCTGGGCACAGTCGGAATGGTAGTGGCAGGGATCGGTGAGGTAAATATAACCTTTTTTATTTTTTTTTTTAAACCAACTGTAGCCCATTGGAAAACATTTTTATATGACTGGAAAACCTCTTTAATACTGTATGTACAGTTGCTTCATTTTTCATTTGGGATCAGTTGGAGTAATAAGGAGTGATTTAAAAAAAATGTGGATGGTTCATGCAACATGGTTCAAGTTGCAAAATGGTTTCCACATCTCTTCAAGAACCTTCCAAGGTCTAGACTATTAATATAATCTATTATGTTGCATTCTCTTCAGTACTGAACTGGGTCTTCAATCAATGAACTAATCATTAACACATTTTACTTACTTCTTTCTCCTTGTGATAGAGACATATTAACGTGTATGGAAGTGTCTGTAGTGTAGCATATGCAAATCCAGTTAACGAAGACATGATGGTCACTATGATGATGTTCTGTGACAAGCATATAACCAGGGCAGAAGAGGTGAAGGTGATCATGCTGGAGAGATACACTTTCCGAGAACCAAACTGCTTGGCAAGTTTGTTGATGATCATGGAGAAGAAGGTCGATGTTGCACACTGGAGGAAGAGGCCAAGACTTCCCATGCGGATTCCTGTAAGACAATGAAAATAAAATAAAATAAAAAAAAAATCTCAAAACATACCAAGTTATCCAGTTCCTGAGGAGACATAATTATTGTATTTCCATAATAAAGGGTTTTTTTTGTTTTTGTGAGGGGGGCGGGGGTAGTGAGGGGGAAAGTTCTGTGCTTCAAGGGGTTTTTCAGCTTAATGTATTTATCTGCCTACTGGACAGCTTACAAAAGTTAGATCAGTTAGATTGGGGATCTTACTGGCCAGAACCAATGATCCTCTAGCCATACATCATTCCTCCATCCTTCTCCAGCCAAACAACTAGGATGAGTTTGAATGGAGTTGTGGACAGTCATGCTCCTCCATTCCATGTCTATCGATCTGATGGAAATATCCGTGAAATATGTTTTAGGCTGGAAATTACCTTTAAGGTTATTTGCAGCTTTCTAACAGCTGTCATGCTATTAAATCCTTCCTAAGTTCCTATTTACAACTTAAATATGAGACAGTATTTTGAATTAGAGGTGGTGCATGTGTTCATGGGTGTGGTTAGGAATAGGGATAGACAATGTGGATAGGGAATAACTTGTAAAGCCTAGAATACCCCTTTAACTTTGATTATTTGAGCATGGAGGAGAAGGGACTTCTGTTTTTAAGTGAGCTTCCAATTTAGGACAACTCTTGCCCATATGGGTGAGTAAAAACAACCTTTTACTACGAGACTATTAACAGACTTTTCCAAGTCGATACTGTCAGAAAGTAGGTTCAACCATTACCTGAAACTTTTGAGTTTGTGCTGATCTTTGCAAACTATGGGCACTTTTAAGGCAGACAATTTAATGCAATTAATTCATAGAAGGTAAAAAAATAGATTTGTAAATTCAGCAAGTACAAAATTAGGAAAACATTTTTTTTTTAAATTTTTCTTATCAGCTTAAAAGGTGTTGGGGAATGCCTATGTGAACAAGTCACTTCTGTAAATACCACTAGTCATGAAGTGTTCTTTTATCCCATAATGGCAGCTAATATGTGCCGGTATTAAGTGGAGTGCTGCTTAACATTTGGCTATATATATATATATATATATATATATATATATATATACACCCCCAGATAGTTCTCAGCTGTTCCGTTTATACTGCATATGTAAAAATAATATTTCTGCTGGAAATAATTAGCTGTATAACTAAAGGGGGTGTAGAAGATGCAGCCCATGCCAACTCTGTGCCTGAAGGGGATCCAAATTGCCCCATTACAAAAAAAGACAGCAGTACGAGAAAGGGCTACTGATGGTTAGGGGTGCAAACATTTTATATCTGGGCCCAGAAGCTTCTGTCACAGGAAGAATAGATTTTTAACAAAACATCAGGATTTAATTATTTGGGATTCAAACATTGGAAGTTAGGGAAATGTAATGAATGTCCATAAAAACACTAATCAGAAAACAAAGTAATTCCTTGTGAAAACAAAGTTGGAACTACATTTGTTGTACCTTCGTCATATCGAATTCTTGACTCTGTTCCGGGAGCAGCACTTGGAATACCTTTGTATAGTCCTTCACCGACAAAATCTGTGTAGAACAGCATGAAAGACATAACGGCCATCCAGCTACATAACTGGGCAGCACACAGTTGTTTCATAACAGCTGGGATACGACAGTAACTGTGATAAATCCTGGGGGTAACAGACCAGCAAAGGCTCAACAAGCAAAAAATTGGGTTACATTTCCAAGAACGTAACTTCCATTTTGGTATGCAACATCCTCTGGAGAAGGATATAGAAGTCACAGAAGGTTTGAGGTCAAGAGCTTGTTGGCCTTGACCATGTGCTTCTGCCGTCTTCATTGTTACAAGGACACTTATTACAAATATAACAGTCAATAATAAAAACAGGCACTCGTCTTGTCCACCAAGGTAAAGAGAAAAGTATGTATAATTCCAGTTGACTGAGGTCAATAGATATCCAATACAACCACCAACGCTGATCATTAATGAGAACATGGCAAATGCTTGACTACAACCTTCATCATCATGATAAAGGTCGGACAGAAGAGCTTCCAGTGGAGTAAAGCAGACTTGTGCACAACAGTCCAACAATCCTACACCGAAAATTAGGAAGAAAATATGGATATGATTCCCACCGTAGGACAGGTAGGATGCCAAAGAGTCTGCATGAGGAATGATGAAGAGTGACAGGAGGACACCAAGAGATAGCAGCCAGATAAATGGTCGTCTTCCACCATAGTTACTTTGGCAATTGTCACTAGCTGATCCAATCAAAGGCACAAAGATTAGTCCAAGGACAGGTCCAATACCTTGAAGAGAAAGTGGTGAATAAGTTTTCATTAAAGGTAATTATGACAAATAATTATGACAATCTATTGCTTCTTGTTGTTAGTCATTTTAGGAAGACAGAAAAATAACTTTTAGAGGGTGGTCCTCAAAAAAAGTCAATATACAAACAATATAAGGGTGTCTTTAGAAAAAGATATGCTGTATAATAAATTACAATCAATATTACTGTTTCAGTTGCTATGGTCTCTTGGCATCACACAGATATTAAGGCTCAAAATGTGAACCCTATTCTATATAGTTTTACTGTGAGCTGCTCGATTGATTTAGCAGCTTAAACTGACCATACATATTAGGTGACTGTCAGCTGAACCCGACAATTTTAGCAGTACCAGCCAACTACCTAACGTGTATATGGGCCTTCCCAGATGGCAGATAAAGATGGAACAGTAGGATTTCACCTGCCCAATATTTTTGTTCCTGGGCATATAAGACCAGATAAACTCCCTTCACCCTCTCATGAATGATTGAGGGCTTTGAAAATCTTTAACCGAAATTTTACATTTCCATTTAATCATGTCCAGACTGGCTTGTGGTAAGATCAGAACCCTGTGCAGCCATGTGTCATGTGCTCTTTGGGGCATCTGATAAATTAACAGCCACCAAATACCACAAACCACAAGAATGAAACAAACGTAGTGTTTTGATACACTAAAAAAGTAACATGGCCTGCAGCAAATCCAAAACTACAACAAGGTAAAGGTAGAACCAGAAGTCATATTCATTTTGTTCCTGGAAAAAACGGGGGCAACTCTAAAACAATATTGTTGGGGGCTTTACTGGCAGACATATAGCTTCCCAATAAGTTTTCCCAGAATCAGTACAAGAATATATACAAAAATAATATGGTTAATTAATAAGTGGAACAACTTACCCAAAACCATAGTCATGTACTGCTCTTCCACTCCAGCCTCCAACAGTAACGGGGGGACATATGTGATCCCAGCTGCCACACAAATTTCAAGGCCACATGTCATGAAGTTTAGCAGGACAAGGTGCCACTGCAACCTGCAGGGCATCATTTTGGAGTACCTTCTATCTCCAATGTTTAAGGTCAGAGGCTTAAAATCTCATGTGACCTCATATCAGATGAATAATTCTGCAGAACAGTCTTTGAAGACAATGCCTCCTTTTGATCTTTTTGTGTCCCCATAGTCAATCACACTTGCTAGAAGAGAAAGAGGTGTAAACAAAATTGTGCTCAAGATATAAAGTATTTGAGGTTTACGCTAAAAATTAGCAATGATAATAGATATAAAACAATAGCTAGACCTTCTAGTTGGGGTAATATTTCAGTTTGCAGCCATAGTCATACAGCTAAATACCAAGGCAGAGGTACTTGTGGGCGTCTCTTCTCTGGTTCCTTCTTAGTTACAATCCTGAGTTAAAGGGTTATACCATGATTTTCTATTGATGACTGGGCCTATCCTGTATGACTGATGAAGGTCCAACACTGGAACCCCCAATAATCTACAGAGGGAAGGGGCCATGACAATCTATTGGTTGTTTGCACACAAAAAAGGACTTGATGAGTTAGGCTACTTTCACACTAGCGTTAGCACGGATCCGGCACCTAAAGGGTGCCGACGGATCCGTGCTAACGCTATACATGTGTGGAGCCGGAGCAGCGCTCCGGCCCCACACATGACACACATTAAAACAACACACAGACTACATACAAACAAACATACAGACATACATACAAACATACAGACATACATACATACTCACATACTCCCGGGACGCCGGCAGAACGTCTTCACGCGCCTCCTGCGCGCAGTGATGACGATTCCCCACAGCGCCTTCTGCTGGGCGCAGTGGGGAAACGTCATCGCAGCGTGCAGGAGGCGCGTGAAGACGTTCTGCCGGCGTCCCGGGAGTATGTGAGTATGTATGTATGTCTGTATGTTTGTATGTATGTCTGTATGTTTGTTTGTATGTAGTCTGTGTGTATGTATGCCGGATCCGGAATGCCCCCCCATTGGAAATCAATGGAGGACAGATCCGGATTACTGGTGTGTCCACACCAAACGGATCCGTCCCCATTGACTTCCATTGGGGGTCATTCCAGATCCGTCTTGGTGCGGATGCCTGGACCGGAGAGCAAACCGCAGCATGCTGCGGTTTGTTCTCCGGTCTGAAGACGGAACGGAATGCTTTCAGGAGCATTCCGTTGTCTTCAGTTCAGTTTTGTCCCCATTGACAATGAATGGGGACAAAACTGAAGCGTTTTTTTCCGGTATTGAGCCCCTTTGACGGAACTCAATACCGGAATTTAAAAACGCTAGTGTGAAAGTAGCCTTAAAGGGATTGCTTTATCGGGACAATAATTTCTAATTGAAGACCCTGTCAATAAATGAGTGACCATGTAATACATAATTAAACCTAGTCCAACACAATGGAAATGTCTCTTTACAGTTTATTTCTGGCTAACAGATGGAGGTTCCAAATGGGGGATCCCACTCTGTGGTGTCCATAACCTCTAATAGTACAAAGGAAATGGTTCTTCTAATGGTACAACATCTTTAATGGAAGACCACCTGGAAAACTAGTTGGCTAATGGCTATGACCATTTTAACAACCGGTTCCTGGACGTATCAGCTCTACAATGAGAGGTACATTAAGTGACAGACTGAAATTGAGAAGCTGATAGATCCCTTCATTGTACTGTTAATGGAAACTGCATTTTCCACTCTGAAAAGTGACCGTATAGTGATAATATGGCTGCCACAAACAATTATTCCATATCTGGCAACAAAATTCAAGATCTTTAAGGCCCACCCCAGACGGTCCCAAAATGCCTAGGAATGACCCAAACCGAACACTTTGGGATAACTTTTCACAAACCCCATCCACATGCCTGTTTCCTGGGACTGTTTGCAAAAATGTAATGTATATATCAGAACACTGGTACTAGCAAAGACAATTCTTGGGGATTATGTCCACCTCCATTTCCTCCTCATGTTGGGACAATGCCCAACATGAGGAGAGCACCATTTATAAGAGAGGGCAACTTCATACCCAGTGTCTGAGATACTGTGGGTGGTGAGCCTGATTCCACCACTTACAATGATGGCAGCACCATGCTCTAGAACTCTGAGAAATGGTTTGGGGATCTTTATCAGTTAGCAGAGCTCATAAATGTCCTCACTTATGAACCAATTGTTTGTTTTCCCTGCAAACCTCACTTACACATACAGTATAATCTACAAAGCTTCTTTTTAGACTCGTACTGACCCTGAGTGAAAAATCATCACTCTGCAGGAAAGACGTTACACTCTGTACCCTACTCGTCTTACACGTTTGCAGGAAAATACTTCTGGAATGTACAAGGTCCACTGATACACCTCTGAATGAAGAAAATGAACTAAAATGAGCCAACTTTATAAGTGAATTCATGGGCACACACACAGTGTTGTATTATCTGTAAGACGCCAATGTGAAGTAAGGAATAAGTGACCAGTTGCAATATGGGGACATGTCACAGTGCTTGCAGAACAGTTACAGCACAATCGTAAATATGACAATTCCTCATAAGTGACAGTCATGGGTTCCTATAGTTGTCAGGTTGAGCTTCCATATCTTTAATTAACTGGCTACATAAACTGTCTTTATGCATCATTCATATACTGTAGCCATATAGCTTCCAAATAAGTTCAGCCTGAGAAAAGCCCATTTAATGTCTACCTTTTAACACCATTGTGTCTTCAGGTTCTTTCTGTACAGATCATTTTCTTAATATATCTTTATAGCAGTTGTCAGAGACTGACAGCGTTCATGTAGAAGTGTCAGCTGTCAGTCACTAAGTAGAATAACCCAATAGACACATATGCATAGAAAGAACACTGAATTAAATTTAAAAAATACAAGTTATACAGAAACTTTTCCCACAAAGCTATATATTAATCTGCTTAGCTCCTCCTGCTTTATAACATGCTGCCTGCAGATACGACTGTATGTACAATGTGGCAAGTTCCTTTTAAATCCCCTGCCTAGATAGAATGATAAACTTTTGTCTGCCAGCAGCCACCACTAGAGGGAGCTTTCTGCATACTGTTTTGTCATTAAAGGGGTTTTCCAAGTGTTTTTACCGATGATAGATCATTAGTAAAAAAAAAAAACACTTTTAAAATCCCTTTAAAAGGCAACTTAAAGAGGTTATATGGTTTGCGTCAATATACCTTAAAATAATCATTTATGAAGGTTGCTGTCATTTTGTAATGTATTTCTTTTACCCTTATTGCTCCTATCTTCTGTTCTGGCCTATGGTCACCGAACCATGTCCATACAGCTCTTTCTTATTTCCTGTGATGTTATGTCCATGAGTGTGTTTCAAAGCAGCAAAGATGCATTGATAGGGGAGTCTCTATGTAACTAGCTGGTGGGAGGAGCTATAAACTGGCTGGGCGTTGTTAGACACTCCTTATCACTGCCCCTAACAACGCCCAGCCAGTTTATAGCTCCTCCCACCAGCTAGTTACATAGACACTCCTTATCACTGCCCCTATGTAACTAGCTGGTGGGAGGAGCTAATAACTAGCTGGGTGTTAGGGGCAGTGATAGGGGAGGACTGTCTATGTAACTAACTGGGTGGGAGGAGCTATAAACTAGCTGGGTGTTGTTAGGGACAGTGATAAGGGAGAAGTGTCTATGTAAGTAGCTGGGTGGGAGGAGTTATAAACTAGCTGGGTGTTGTTAGGGGCAGTGATAGGGGAGTGTCTATGTAATTAGCTGGGGCGAGGAGCTATAAACTAGCTGGGTGTTAGGGGAAGTGATAGGGGAGTGTCTATGTAACTAGCTGGGTGGGAGAAGCTATAAACTAGCTTAGTGGGAGGAGCTATAAACTAGCTGGGTGTTAGGGGCAGTGATAAGGGAGGAGTGTCTATGTAAGTAGCAGGTAGAAGGAGCTATAAACTAGCTGGGCGTTGTTAGGGGCAGTGATAAGGGAGTGTCTATGTAACTAGCTGGGTGTTAGGGACTGTGATATGGGAGGAGTGTCTATATAACTAGCTGGGTGGTAGGAGCTATAAACTAGATGGGTGTTATTAGGGGAGTTGGTGATGCTGTGGCAGATAAAGGAGAAGTGCGTCATGGGTCTGGTTGGATATAACAACAGGAAGTGCTACATGCAGGATGCAACCAAAGTGATTGGTTAACATGGCAAGAATGGGTCAGGGGTCCAAAATGAAAAAAAAAAACATGGGGAAGATGTACATGAGGTAAGCAAGTACATGGGCATATCTGTTAACCATAATAATCCTGGAAAGTTCTTTTAAATACTCATGACCTATCCTTAGGACTCCTGGCATCCCCAGTGATCAGCTGATGGAAGGAGTTGCAAATGTTGGTTGCACTGATCAGTGCGAGTGTGGGTTGTCAGACCTCCACTGATCAAATATTGATCACCTATCACAAGGGTAGGTCATCAGTATTTAATTCCTAATAAAAACCTTTAAAGGGGTTTTCCAGGATTTTTATATTGAGAGTCTATACTTAGGATGGCCATCAATCTTAGATTGGCTGAGGTCCTATAGCCTGCCCCTGAACGATTAGCTGTTGCAGACCAGCTCCAGCACTGGAACTACACAGCTCCATCCATTGTGTAGTGGTAAAAACTGGTTACTGCAGCGCTGCTCTCACTCATTTTAATTGGAACAGTGCTGCAGTAACCAGCTTCAGCCGAAACACAAGGTATGAAGCTGTGTAGTTCAGGCATCTACTTCAGGTGCTGGAGCTAGTCGGCAAAAGCAGATTGGTGGTGGAGCAGGGTGTTCGACCATCCCCAGTCTGATACCGATGGCTTACACTGAGGACAGGCCATCAAAATCATGTAAACCCCTTTAAGTTCAATCCATAAACAGTAAGCTCCTTCTAGCAGAGGCTGTTGGCAGCCATACATTTATAATTTCCTCTATGTACAGTACAGACCAAAAGTTTGGACACACCTTCTCATTCAAAGAGTTTTCTGTATTTTCATGACTATGAAAATTGTAGATTCACACTGAAGGCATCAAAACTATGAATTAACACATGTGAAATTATATACTTAACAAAAAAGTGTGAAACAACTGAAAATATGTCTTATATTCTAGGTTCTTCAAAGTAGCCACCTTTTGCTTTAATTACTGCTTTGCACACTCTTGGCATTCTCTTGATGAGCTTCAATAGGTAGTCACCTGTAATGGTTTTCACTTCACAGGTGTGCCCTGTCAGGTTTAATAAGTGGGATTTCTTGCCTTATAAATGGGGTTGGGACCATGAGTTGTTATGGGCAGAAGTCGGGTAGATACACAGCTGATAGTCCTACTGAATAGACTATTAGAATTTGTATTATGGCAAGAAAAAAGCAGCTAAGTAAAGAAAAACGGGTGGCCATCATTACGTTAAGAAGTGAAGGTCAGTCAGTCCGAAAAACTGTCAAAAAGGGCCCCAAGTGCAGTCCAAAAAACTTTGAAAGTGTCCCCAAGTGCAGTCGCAAAAACCATCAAGCGCTACAAAGAAACTGGCTCACATGAGGACCGCCCCAGGAAAGGAAGACCAAGAGTCACCTCTGCTGCGGAGGATAAGTTAATCCAAGTCACCAGCCTCAGAAATCGCAGGTTAACAGCAGCTCAGATTAGAGACCAGGTCAATGCCACACAGAGTTCTAGCAGCAGACACCTCTCTACAACAACTGTTAAAAGGAGACTGTGTGCAGCAGGCCTTCATGGTAAAATAGCTGCTAGGAAACCACTGCTAGGGACAGGCAACAAGCAGAAGAGACTTGTTTGGGCTAAAGAACACAAGGAATGGACATTAGACCAGTGGAAATCTGTGCTTTGGTCTGATGAGTCCAAATTTGAGATCTTTGGTTCCAACCACAGTGTCTTTGTGTGACACAGAAAAGATGAACGGATGGACTCTACATGCCTGGTTCCCGCCGTGAAGCATGGAGGAGGAGGTGTGATGGTGTGGGGGTGCTTTGCTGGTGATACTGTTGGGGATTTATTCAAAATTGAAGGCATACTGAACCAGCATGGCTACCACAGCATCTTGCAGCGGCTATTCCATCCGGTTTGCGTTTAGTTGGACCATCATTTATTTATCAACAGGACAATGACCCCAAACAGACCTCCAGGCTGTGTAAGGGCTATTTGACCAAGAAGGAGAGTGATGGGGTGCTACACCAGATGACCTGGCCTCCACAGTCACCAGACCTGAACCCAATCGAGATGGTTTGGGGTGAGCTGGACCGCAGAGTGAAGGCAAAAGGGCCAACAAGTGCTAAGCATCTCTGGGAACTCCTTCAAGACTTGTCACGCTCGGGTGTGGGGGGAAAAGCCACACCGAGCGTATGAGGGATGGGAACAGACAAAACCAGGGAACTGGTCACCTCCTGCAGGGGACCCTAAGACTAGGCCCTAGCTGGCTACCAGTATGAACTAACCCGGGTGGTAGGAAAGCTCATACACAGGAACCTAATCTGAATAAACCCTAGAACACCCTGCAGTCTAATGACACAAGAGAGTAACCTGTTCCTCCAAGCGTAAGGAGGAACAGGAGACTCAAACAGGAATAACCAAAGGAAGGGAAAACACTTAACTTTAAGTAGAACTCAGCAACAGGATCTCAGCCGAGATCCACACCACTCTCAACCAGGTATGAAGCAGATATAAACCGCAAGGGATACTGGGAGAGGAAGAGGTAAGTAGGAGACAGCTAATTGCCCAGCGGCAACAGCTGAGGGAAAGGGGTGTGGTGAACAGCACCCAAACCACAGGGAATAGCCTGTCAAACCTGTCACTTAGAAAGCCGCGCAGAATGTCTGATTCCAGACGCAAGACCACTCGTGACAAGACTGTTGGAATACCATTTCAGGTGACTACCTCTCTTGAAGCGTATCAAGAGAATGCCAAGAGCGTGCAAAACAGTAATCAAAGCAAAAGGTGGCTACTTTGAAGAACCTAGAATATAAGACATATTTTCAGTTGTTTCACACTTTTTTGTTATGTATATAATTCCACATGTGTTAATTCATAGTTTTGATGCATTCAGTGTGAATCTACAATTTTCATAGTCATGAAAATACAGAAAACTCTTTGAATGAGAAGGTGTGTCCAAACTTTTGGTCTGTACTGTATATTCAAGGGATTTGCAGCTCTGTATCAAAACTATAAATGCATATTAAGAAATTATCACTGAATATAGGTTCTGTTTCTATGAAACAAACTAGTGCTCAGAAGACAAACCTTTGACACGTTTGTATAATACATCCCTTAGTCTGTAGTACCATGACTTCTGAAGTTTGAAAAGGTCCTTGTCAGTGTTAATTTTTTTTTATGCGGTTGGTCATGAGTAAGCACTTGGATAAGAGCCAAAGTTCTGATGCTATTGATTGTTACAGGCCATTACTTCTTAATTTGTTCCAGTGAGCCTGTACTAATGTATATTATGAATATGGAGTCATTGACTGGAGTATTTATAAGTCATTAAAGGGGTTCTCCGGGAATTAAGAAAATGAAAATACTTAAATATAACTTTATAATAAATATATTCCCAAATACCTTTCATTAGTTATAATGGCTCATTTGTCTAGGGAGCAATCATTAGGAGAAACAAAATGGCCGCCGTCCTATAAGTACACACAAAACCTGTCCTAATCACACATGAGGACAAATTACTTCACAACACTGAGCTAAAGAGCTGCCTCATCCTCCTCTCTGCTCTACTTGTCAGGGATTATGATCCTGAATAGAGATGAAGAACTTTAGCTGAATCTCTGGGGAATTTAGTTTATGAAGAGACATGAAGTAAAGAGAGGACAGACTGTGGTACTGTGGGGTTGTGGTAATGGAAACTGCATACAAGTGCTGCTGCTGATTAGCCACACCCCACAATCCTCTCATGTCTCCTCATCTTCCAATTCGCACAGAGATTCACCTGTATTCAGGATCATAATCCCTGACAAGCAGAGCAGAGGAGGCAGCTCTTTCCCTCAGTGTTGTGAAGTAACTTGTCCTGCTGTGTGATGAGGAAAGGTTTCGTGTGTACTAATAGGACGGCGGCCATTTTATTTCTCCTAATGATTGCTCCCTAGACAAAACAAGCCATTATAACTAATGAAAGGTATTTGGGAATATATTTATCATAAAGTAATATTTAAGTATTTTCATTTACTTAATTCCCGGAGAACCCCTTTAAGCCAAAGATTTGAAACCACACCAGAAGTATACTGCTAGCAAAGGATGGTGGAGGCCCCTCTATGATGTAGGTGGCTTAATTCACAAAATTCACAACCTCGACCTAAAGCTACTGTTCTAAAATCTACTTAATAAAGCAGTAGGAGATTTAAAAAGGTGGGAATCTATAATCTCTACCAAACACCAGCAAAATGTTATTTTACCTGAAGCCCTACATAATTCACAAAATTCACAACCTCCACCTAAAGCTACTGTTCTAAAATCTACTTAATAAAGCAGTAGGAGATTTAAAAAGGTGGGAATCTATAATCTCTACCAAACACCAGCAAAATGTTACTTTACCTGAAGCCCTATATAATTTGCAAATGAAAGCATCCCTGGCAACCATATACGAAAGGATGTATCTCTTCGACCAGGCATGCTCAACCTGCGGCCCACCAGCTGTTGCAAAACTACAACTCCCAGCATGCATAGACAGCCTACAGCTATCAGCCTACAGCAGGGCATGGTGGGAGTTGTAGTTTTACAACAGCTGGAGGGCCGCAGGTTGAGCATTTCTGTCTAAGACAGTGGATCCCTGGCAACCAGTCACCTCACAGTTGAATTGGCTCTGGTCCAGAAGGAGACAGTGGTTTAGTGCCCTGTAGCAATGGCATCTCTGGCTTCAGTCTGCCTTAGTAATCAGATTTTTAGTTGGACATCACGATTCAGGGTATGCAATATTAAAAGGTTACACCAGGTAAACCATGCACATGTCTGCATGTCTAAAACCATCGCCATTCCATTCAGACTTCTCAAATTGTTCAGCGAAATGGAACTGGTGACCCCTGTTTTAATGATTGATAGAGCCCCCAGCAAACACACATTTATCACCTATCTTGTGGATTGGAACTCATTTCAAATCCAAATAGACACTGAAGGGGACAAGAAAAGCTTTGTACAGCCCCAAACTGAAAAGCTTCCCTTGCTGTTGACAGATCCCTCAATTGCATTAAGATAATACCAACATCTAATAAAAGCATATGGGAGAATTGCATGTAATACAATTTCATAATATAATAAAGTGGTGGATGGAACTGCAAAGACATATATCTTACTGATATTTCTATTTTACTTACCAGCATATACTATTTAGGAGATCTACTGTACAATTCCTTTAGTATGGCACACAATAATCCACAAAGTCTGATAAATCTCATATCCCCAAAGTTATTCTTTGATATTTCTTGTTAATATTTTATTTTGGGTGTTTCTTTCTGATGGCTCTTAACTCTTACAAGTGAGTTTATATACTTTTCTGTGACCATCTGATAATCCAGAATACTGCATATAATCTGACAGAGATACCAAAATGGATTTACATATACATAAACACGTAGACAATGTAAACTAATGATATTCCATTCTGTACCTACCTGGTAAATTCACTGTAAAGTCACCATAGTCTTAAAGAAAGTCCGCATGGAGCTACATGTGATGGGAACGCTGCAGTTTCTGCACTGACCCCACACTTCATTATTCCGAGTTCTTAGATTTTTTTTTCTCGTGCACACAGACAGCCTGAATCATGGTATTTTCCAATCACATCAACCTCTCACCGGCTGCTGAGGAGAAACAGACAATGTCTCATTGTATCTTCTGGGCCGGCCCCACACTTACATCACTAGCAGTCAGCCAGGATTGGGAACATATTGGAAATACATAGATACTTATTTCCATGGTCTTATTCCCTTCCTGAATGAGACAGGCAGACATACTATAACTGTATGATCGTCCTGCATGACAATCCAGGTACAAGAGTGTTTGGTGCCACAAAGCTACTTTGCCTTGGTCAGGGCTAGGGCGTCATACTGAATCCAGGCCTCTTGGAAAAAAGCATAGCTATCACTCTGGAAGAAGGATGATGTAACCAGAGTTGGTACGTTTCATTAACCCCTTAGAAGTCGCCTTGTCTTGCACTATATTATGAGATACGCTATAGATACATATAGGTCTTCAAAATGACATTGTCCCTTTAAGAAACAATGAATAGTATATATCCTGTATATATTATGCAATACAGTATGATGGTAATACATCATCTTCTGTCATCTGATGAACAACAGAGGGAAAACAACTTTGAGGCAATACTGTTCCTCCAAATTCCCAGATTTTGTCGCGATGAAGAAAAGACAAGGCAGGAATCTCAGAGTTATTATGCCTACAACATCTGACCTCATCCCATCTTCATTGGTTTTATATCATACAGCTGTGTTTACACTGAGGCCCGAAAGCTCCCTCCGCTACAGCTATAAGTACGTATGAATACATGACCCAGCTGCAACCCAACGTCTATCACTGGATAAAGCATGGTCCAGCAAGTACAGAGGTAGCAGAGCTGAATTTAGCAATGTAGTTGTACAAAGCAGCATACAATGCTAAGATCAAAATAAAGGGGTTGTGCGGGTTCAGAGTTGAACCTAGACATATCCCCATCTTCACCCCTCCGGCCTCCCTGATATAAGCTAAATTGAGCAGGGCAAAGACATTTCGTGGAGATCTGGTAACGTACCGGGCTCTCCATAGGGTCTGCTAGGTGGAGGCTTTGGGCCAGCGGTGAGCCCGGTGATGTCACCGGCACTAATGGGCGGCTTCAGTTCTTCCCTAGCCTGTAAAATGGCTAGGGCAGCTCTAAAGGCCGCCCATCAGAGCCGGTGACGTCACCGAACACACTGCTTGGTGGAAGCCTCCGCCTAGCAGTGTAATAATGTAAACAGACAAGCCCTTTTCCTGCGCGATACAGTGATACAGATGAAGATAGTTGAAGATGGGCATATGTCCTGGTTCAGCTCTGAACCTGGACAACCCCATTAAATGTACACTAGAATCTCTAAAATTTTCATTAAAACAGCAAATATGACAAACACAAACCGTCTACACTATACTATATATTATTGTTAAAAAGTTGGACTTTGAGTTGTCAGCAGACAATTATTGTTGAGCAAATTGGGTTCAGATTGCTCTATCTGAACCCGATTCCTTTGAAAACTTGATTAATAATAGAGTCTCTGTATTACTGTAAAATGTACCACTGAGGTCTTTGCAGACTTGCGGCAAATATCGCGAGAATTGGATCGTCTCATGTGTATGATGTGACGCTTCGTTTATTCGCATAAATTAGTGTCAAACTCAAAAGCTGAACTCGGCTTCCTGCATCATTAACAAAGCAGAGTTCAGCTTCTGATTTTGACACTGTAATGTATGCGAATAAATGAAGTGTCACGTCATAGATGCGAGTTCATGCCAGTCACGCAATCTTTGCCGCAAGTTCGCAAAGACCTCCTTTGAGCCCATAAATTTTACGGTAGGATGGAGGCTGTACTGTTAATGAAGTTCTTAAAGGGATCTGGTTCGTTTGACACTAGAGCCAATTACAAAAGGCGGTGATAGCGAGATGGTTCTTTTTCCTTGGGAGATACCTCTTTGCAAATCTAAACATGAATAAGGGCTGATTCACATAGCAGTTACATCTGTGGTAATCATTTCCATTGTTCTGTTCCAGCAACCGCTCCTGATGGATCCCATAGATTATATGATGTCCATGATTTCACTGGACAAAATAGAATCCGCAATGGAAGCCCTCCACGGAGCCTCCAGCGCACATGTGAACACTCATTAGAGATTACTTCCCCTTTAAATAAACAAATCTAGCTTATTTTACATACAATTAAAGTGCTATTCAAAGAGACCATTTACTGCAGCCACATAGATGGCATTAAAGGGAATCTGCCACCTCCCTAGGCCATTTTAACTGTTAGTATCGCACTGTAGTTCTGCTATAGCCATTTATAAATATACCCAGCGGCACCCATACAAAAAAGTTGAGAGAAGAAGAGGAGGGGAGGAGCGGGGCTCACAGCTGATGGGTGCGGCAGGGCTCCAGCACGGAGTACAGCCCCTTGGGCTCTTTTCAACCTAATTAGTGTATTTATAAAAGCGTGTTTTTGGGGGATAAGAGAACATTGAAATGGACATAAAGGTATATTTATAAATGGCTATAGCAGAGCTGCAGTTCAAAGGTCTAGGGTGGTGACAGATTTACTTTAAATACCAATGATAACATTTTACTTTACAAAAAAAACACTGACCTAACACAGAGGGTTAAAGGGGTTGTCCGAGTTATTTTTTTGTTCTTTATATGTTTCTAACTTGTCAGGTATAACAACTTTCCCATATACTTTGTGTTTCTAAAGCTGCTGGCTTCTCAGAGTTGACTGAGGGTCACATGACCTGTGATGTCACCTTATCTCCCTGGTCTATGATGTTTCGTGTACAAGCCTCAGAGTTCAGATAACAGTCTGTACACGAGAGGTCACTAGCCACGCCCCCTTTCTTTGCCAGGCTCCTGCTATCTGCTCTCTCCCTGGATTCCTTCAGATAAAACATTAACCCCTTCAGCCAGAACACACTGAGGGCTCAAGGCTTTACAACAAATAGTAGCTGCAGCAGTGAGAGGAGACAAATGCTGGGCAAGGAGCTATAGAGGAATTGTATTGTACAAGAACAGGTAGGGAGAATTTCCTGTGTTTATCAGCAGTGTCATTGTACAGCTGGGACTTGTAGTCCTACACAAACAACATGCTGCTGAGTATCCCAGCAGGCAGACATGTACTCACAGCACTTATATTCACTGCCTTTGCAGAGAAGGGGGGAGGGGCAGAGATTGTTATTACTGCATGTAAACAAAGGCCAGAAGAGAACCAGGGAAATGAGGAAATATAGATTTTTTTTGCCTAAAACTTGCTGAACTTAGTTATATATTGCTGCCCATCAGATTTACAGTGCTATATTTTTTTTCCCATAACTTGGACAACCCCTTTAAACCAATCCCTGTATGTATCAAGCATCCAATTGAAAAGGACATTTAGGATTAACATTGTAAGAAGGTAAGAAGAGCTCTGCATATCAGCTGCTCTTAGCCAAATAGCACTGTTGAGAATACTACTTGTGATTCTGATTGGCTGACAGGGCTCTCCTCACAATACTCCCCCTGAAATGTCCTTTTCAGCTGGATGTTAGCATACTAGCCCTCACTAGTTCTAGTGAGGGCTCTTTAGTTTATTGGTTTCATTTGTGATTAATCAGTAGGGATCTAACCACAAGGCGCCTAAAGTGAGTGAGTGAGACTGAGATGCAATTCACTCAGTGCTCAGCACTGGATCAGGGGAGGTACTCTATTGTGAATGGGGATGCTGTACTGTCCAAATGTTATAACCCTTTTGTCCAAAGCAGACCAACCTGTACCAAACATACCTGGCACTGTTATGTGACATGATGCCAACCATCCTGCAATTTCTGGTGAGCTCCTGTACTCCAATGTTAATCAATCGCTCCTAATTGTGCACATTCTTGGAGCAACCAGGCGGAGCTTTTATAATTTAGGCATTGTTCACATGCCGCAGTAAGTGAGTGATCAAGCGATGTACCATAATCTACATTCTGCAGGATTCACAGGAGAGCACATGACAAGTCACAGCAATGAGTGAGGTAAAGGTCACAGCTTCATACAAGACTATTTAAAGGCACAGGTCTTCCACTGGACTCATCTTAGGAAACAGCGAGCTGTACAAAGGCTACGAGAAAACTGCGTGCTGCTCATACTTCACATGGATCCACTTATTCATTAATGCTACAACCACCTCAACGTTCACACATTTGGGAAAATTGAAACATCTAGGCAGTCCTTAGAGGTGTATCTCGATGCCTCTTGGCTACAATGCAAAATATGTAGTAGTGCCATCTGTAATAATGGCCTCCTCAGGCTTCAAGGTCCAGGTGTAGCTTCGCACGCTGCATTACTGGAGTTGTCTTGATTAAAAAATCTGACTACCAGTATTTTGTGCACACAGCTCTCATATATGCCTATGTGTTGTCATGGTTACAGACTACAAACAACCCTGCGTGTAGTCTGTCCTGCCCACTCTTCTCGCTAGCCTACTTTGTTATAAAACATCCCTAATATTATACTTACAGATCTACAACTATGGATGGAATGGTAAGGTAATATGTGGTGGGGAAGCTAGGTAGCTTGGGGCTAAAGGCGAACTTATGAATTACAATTTATTACACTATTATAATGTATAATACCTTTGAAGTGCTGCTGTCCTTCCTCTTATGTTGAAACCCTCAGGTCCTAACAGTTAGAACGTATGCACCTCTTATAGTTTATATATATTTTTTGTCCGTGTCCGTTTTTTGCAGCCCGTATGCGGAACCATTCATTTCAATAGGGCCGCAAAAAAAGGGAAGTAACATGGACGTCACTTTTTTTTTTTTGCGTGTTTTGCGCAGCAACAGCAAAGCATATAAGATTAGACAAATCTCCTGAGCATGTTGCTTTTTTCTTCCTTGCGGCAATTGACCTGCAAATTTAGAAATCGCCTACATGTCAATTATGATTGTGTTTTGGTGAGTATTTTACCCTTTTCAATGGAAGTGTGAGATCTGCTGTAAAATCGCATCAAATGCACACCAAAAACTGCAAGTAACACATGCAATTTGTGGTTCATAAATGCTCGGGACTTTGTGCAGATCTTCTACATGTTTACCTGCATCCGTGTGCATGTAGCCTATGTCTCCTCACCAGCAAATGCTTTTCTTTCCTAGGTCCATGGATCAGCAGTTACCAGCAAATCCCCCCAACCCCCAGCCAATTACACCTTTTTTATTGGAATGTCACGGCTCTCTGCATTTTTGCTCCCACATAATTATACTACAATGGCTAAAACAGTTTTTTTGGAATATGCAACCTTTTTCTGTGGGTTTCTTATCTATACCTTCCCCTCTATGTTCCATGACCAAAGTCTGGTATTGCTGCTTACCTCCAATCAAGTGAATGAAGTTAATCTGCAATACCAGAAACGGCCACATGAGCGTGGCACTGTTTCCAGTAGAAAGCAGCCATGTTTTTCTAATCTCGCACAACCACTTCAGAAGGCTCCTTATTATTGCGGTTTCTGGAACTATTGGATCTACAATTGATATATCCCAGGTACAGTTCATATCTGCATTGGGAATGGAGTGGTGGAAAAGTAACATTCCTTTCCTTGTACGATATATCCATTGGGAGAACGGCCGGAAGCAATGGAAGGAAACCTCTAAACCAGGGATCTCAAACTCGTGGCTCTCCTGCTGTTGCCAAACTACAACTCCCAGCATGCCCCAATAGCTGTAGGCTCTCCTGGCATGATGGAAGTTGTAGTTTCACAACAGCTGGAGGGCCACGAGTTTGAGATCTCTGCTCTAAACCTTAAATGTCCTGCCCTATATTAGATCTATCGGCCTAAGGCTACTTTCACACTAGCGTTTTGGAATTCCGGTATTGAGCTCCGTCATAGGGGCTCAATACCGGAATAAAACGCTTCAGTTTTGTCCCCATTCATTGTCAATGGGGACAAAACTGAACTGAAGACAACTGAATGCTCCTGAAAGCATTCCATTCATTCTTCAGACCAGAGAGCAAACCGCAGCATGCTGTGGTTTTCTCTCCGTACTAGTTTTCCGCACCTAAACGGATCCGGAATGACCCCCAATGCAAGTCAATGGGGACGGATCCGTTTGGTGTGGACACACTTGTAAACGGATCCATCCTCCATTGACTTTCAATAGAGTTTATTTATAAAAGATGCTAAAGATAATACAACCGGATCCGGAATTACGGATCCACAAGGTTGTATTATTCAGTACCGATCCGGCGGGTCCCTTCACCCGCCGGATCTGTACTAAGGCTAGTGTGAAAGTAGCCTTAATTATACATAAGAGACTTCCTGTCCAGCAATCCCACTAGACGAGAACAATGGTTTGCAGCCAGGTTTACAGAATATCTTATCCATAGGTTGCTTATACAACTCTATAAGGGCCCCCGTTTATTATACTAGCCAGACGACCAAAAGCATCTCTCTGTCCGCACATTACATGAACACTCCATCACTTTTAGTTGGAGCTGTGTAATACTTCTTTTCTCTTGTGGGGGAGCTGCAGGGGAATTGAGAACTTACTGGAAGGTTCTCTAGTACTTTACAGCTGATTGCTGGGGGTTACCCTTCTAACAAAAAATAATGTTTTGCACTGATGACCTATCCTCTCCCGGGTGTCGGACCCCCAGTGGTCAAATACTGATAACCAACAATAAAAAAAATCTCAAAGTCCCTATCAAGTGACCATATGTTGCTTCTCACTGAATGTGAGGACACCGCCCTGCTTTTATCTTGTAAGATATCTAAAGTCCATGACTTGGAAATTGAAGAACCCCTTTGAGAGACAAACTGAGAAATTGAAGTGTCATGTTATACAAAGAATATGTACTGTATTGAAAAGAGACAGTCTGTCACAGAAAGAAGCGGAGCTTGGGTGCAACAAGAGCAAAGATGATTCCCTCACTGCACCAAAGGGCTAATTTGCATATTACAATAAAGTATCATAACTCAGGAACGGAGTCTTGGATTGACAAAAGAAAATCAGCGTTTTAATCAGGTGAACCACAGCTATGTAACTATGCATTGAGTTTGATAGGGAGGTTGCTGGTGACAGATTCCCTTTAAATGAAAACTGTGAGAATTCCTTGTATGTCCCACTCTCAGGCTCTAAGCCAACTGGTTCCATCAGAAGCCCTCCCTCACTTCTCTGTCTACAGAAGCCACACCTACTTTGTGAAAGTCCCACCCCTCAGCTATCTTACACAGACTTCTGCCTGTACTATTCATTACAAGGTTTAGTGTCTCTCTTTGCATTCTGTGGCATATTTGAGAAGATAGCGGGGGCTGAGGTTGAAAACCAGATAACCCCTTGAGAAGAGAAATCAGTGTATATTTACTGGACTCCAGTAGAATGATACTTGGCCCTTTTCTAGATGCCACAATGAAACCTTTTTAATGGGTCTTTTCTATGGACTGAAATATAGACGGAGGAACATGACACAATAGCATTAGGCAGATTGGGAATAATTCGTGGAATTTTAAACATCTCCGGTGCCTGACTGAGGCCGACTTGTTCTATGGGAATGAAAGGCTTACCCACACTTAATGGCTAGAAATCCGATCTCAGATTGAATAGATGAAGCTGAATAGTAATAATTACAATGCCATTAGCACGGAATCAAATTTATATTGTAATAACGGGGAAGAATGTAAGTATTACATGGCCGGACCCATTGCTACAGACCACAGCCACCCTAGGGGGTTGTGTCAGTTAAGCAAGTGGCATTTATCATGTAGAGAAAGTTGATACAAGACACTTACTAATCTATTGTGATTGTCCATATTGTCTCCTTTCCTGGCTTCATTCATTTTTCCATCACATTATACACTGCTTATATCTAGGGGTTACGACCAACCTGCAATCCATCAGCGATGGTCGTGCTTGCACACTATAAGAAAAAGCGCCAGCCTCTCTGGTGGTCAGGACCATTGGAGCCCGCATAGTCACGCATGCGCAGCAGCTCCCATCCCAGCCACCTCGTATCTGAGCTGCACAGGTGGCTGTGACCCCTGGATACAAACAGTGTATAATGTGATGGAAAAATGAATGACGCCAGGAAAGGAGGCAATATGGACAATCACTATACATTAGTAAGTGGCTTGTATTAACTTTCTGTATATGATAAATGCCACTTACTGAAGTGAGACAACTCCCTAACCCCTTCCTGACATGTGACGTACTCGTGTGTCACATGTCGGATCTTTAAAGATGGTGCCAACTCTGGAGTTTCACACAGCAGACACCCGAGCCTAATGTCCTTGACTGACGGTAATGCCGATCGCAGTCTTTTAACCCCTCGGATGCCGTGGTCAAACGTGACCACGGCATCTACAGGTGAAACAACCCAGACGCGTGCCCGTGTGCTTTAGCTTCCCCCCGGCAAGGATTAGGGGAGCCAGATTCAGTCTGCAGCAGCTTTTGTTCTCCTGAATGAAAAGAAGCTGCTGCATATTAGTTCCTATGTCAAAAAAATGTCAAAATGGTTGAATAAAAGGTCATACACACCTTACAGTGGAATCAATGAAAAGTACATTTTTAAGCTTTTTATTTATTTCAGTATTAAAACAAAAGAAAAACTATACATATGTGGTATGGCCATAATCGTCTGGAGAAATAAAGTAACAGAAAAAAAACCCCTTAAAACTGCAGTGGAATTGTGTTTTTTTTCCAATTTCACCCCATTTGGATTTTTTTTTTACAGCTCCCCACTACATTATATGCAATACTAGAAAGTGCAACTTGTCCTGCAAAAAAGAAACAAATCCTCATATGGCTATGTGAACGGCTCAGCTCCTCGGGCTCAAGGTGCTGTCAGATTGCACTGCATTTTTTGGCGATAGGTCCTCTTTAGGCTTGCCAAAGGCATCCCAATTTAGTTTCTGGTCTCACAGATTTGATAGGGTTCTGACAATGATTATGGCAAGATGAGCAGACTATAAGGTTGAGGAAAGAAGGATGGGGCATGTTGGATTTCAAGATGCTCAATCCTTTCCATTCCGGAGATATCCTTCTCTCTCCACTGAAAAAAACATGCACTCTCAGGTGAGGAATTAACAGGCATAGCCTTCGCCAAATGAGTGCTTAGCCGACTACTATGTTATATGGGCACCTTAAGAGGAACAAGGATCTAACAGGTGGAAGTTTTACCTGTCACCATAGATAAGCAGCTTCTGAAGTTTCAGGCAGCAACTTATCTCTTCCTAATGAAATAACATACACATTCAGTTGCTGCTGTAATACAGAGTTTCTCATTTACTTCTTCTCAGAGGAAGAGAACATGAAGTCACCTCTTTGAAGATGTGGGCCACAGAATTGCCCCCCTGTCAAGCCATGCACCATTTACCAAACAGACAAACAGAACCTGGGATTTTTCCTTACATTGCCAGAGGATGAACTGAAATCTTTGATCAGACACTTTGATCACTGAAACCTCAGACGGTTTAAGGGTTGGAAGATCTAAGGGTTGCGATAAGCAATCCGCGCATGCGCATTGATGAAGCCGGGACCCGGGCGGCCGCCGGCTCTCAACGCGCGTGCGCAGATTGCTTATCGCAATGCGCAGGCGCGGGAGTTCGCGATCGTACAGGGCCGGGAGACTAAAAAGATGGCTGCCCGGCCCTGTCAATCAACGCAAGGGAGGAGGGGTAAGGGGCGTTATTACGGCCGTTCCTAGGTGCAGGGTTCACGCCTACTGCACCTAGGGGGCCTAATTAGCATATTATAAAAACGCTATTTTAACAAAAACTACCATACAGTTTTCTATAAAAGAAGGCTTTCTGTCATCAGGTGTCATTTGCGATTTGCAAATGACACTCGGTTTTGTAGGCTAAATTCTGATGACAGAAACCCTTTAAAAAGATACAGAGGATCTTCATGCATTAAACTGCAGGAGAATCATTTTAAGCTATTAACTAGATGGTACAAAACACCTGAACTATTATATCAACAAGGTCTTAGCAACACCAGTACATGCTGGAGGTGCCAGTCTGAAACTGGCACACTGAGCCACATTTGGTGGACTTGTCCATTGATCGCTAACTTCTGGCAAATGATAGAGAGGCATGTCCGGCTTATCACTCACTCTGACATTTCTTTGGAAGCCGGACTGGTTCTACTGGCGCTGCCAACTGACAAGATGAGACCTTCTAAAACATCTTTGGTTGCTTATCTGATTGCCGCAGCAAAATGCTTAATACCCCTGATGTGGCTTCAACCTACTCCGCCCTCTGAACGACAGTGGATTGATAAAGTACACCAAATATGTAGAATGGAAGAATTGACGAGTTGGCAGCTTCATAGACATGACCGCTTCTTAAAGTTATGGGGGCCTTGGTTGAAATACACGAAGACGGATATATAATGGATGAAGTTGATCATACTGGTATAAGATATATTCATGGTGTAATATTGTACCAAAATGCTCTTACATTCGTGACATATGTTCTTGGTATATATTAAAACAAAGTCTCTTTCACACAACTATTTTAATTCATTTAATCCACCTTCTTTGCCTATCTTATCCCCCCCCCCTCCCTCACCCCCATATTACCACCTTAACAGTATCTCATATTGGTGCGGATCGTGTGATTGCTTAATTAAATGATGTCCTTTATTTACCATTTAGTAAAACCAGTAATGTGGATCTAGTTGGTTTGTTTGTTTCAATTGGTTCCATATGTGATTTTCGCATGTAACTTCAATTGCAAACTTCTCATATTTATTCGAGTTCTGCGTAACTCACCAATTGTTGTATATTTGTTTGTAAAACCCAATAAAATTTGATTTGAGAAAAAAAAAAAAAGATACAGAGGAGACAAACCTTCTCTAATGGGAACCTGTCGTATAGCTTGCCACATCTGAATCTGCAGTTTGAGAGTCTTTCACATAATCAGGAAGTCATGACTCCTTAAAGGGGTTGACCCAGGTGAGAAGTTTCAGGTTGGTGGGCTTCTGGCCACTGAAACCCCCACCAGTCATGAGATTTGGGGGTCCCATGTTCCTCGTTTAGAGCAGTGGTCAATCATGCGTATGGGACTGCTACTAGGCTAAGCTGACACTCTGGGTTATAATGTCACCACATTTTAGGATCTACCGGTATATTCTGGCCACTACACCTTTTTGTAAATTCTGGGTCTGGGTGTTTCAGTCATATTGCAGGATATTCACATGTGATAGATTTTAGTCTCACTCACAGGAATGGAGTTTGCAGACATCTCTGTGCTTGCCCCATTTGGATGACTGGAGCTTATTTTCTGCTGTAGAAAAACAAATCTGCTAGGGTATGCTCATATGTAGCAGTAGAGGTGCATCAAAACTGCACTGAAAAAAACAATGTGGTTCTCGTGAGTGTTTTCTAAGCAGCTGCAGATTTTAAAGGTGAACCATTTATTTAATCACTCATTTCACCAGTAAAAACTACGATCGCATCCAAACTGCATAGCAGTCTTTACATTGCAGTTTTAAACATACATCTGCTATGTGTAAACATACCCTTATGCAGCAACACATACAATAAAGGGTTTTTCCGGTTCATATCAACATTGTTTAAAATAATCATTTATGAAGGTAACTGTATGGTATTTCTTTTACCTTTATTGCTCCTATCTTCTGTTCTAGGCTGTGGTCACATGACCATGTTCATGCAGCTCTTTCCTGTGATGTTATGTCCATGGGCATGTCAAAGCAGCAAAAGGGGCAGTGATAAGGGAGGAGTCTCTATGTAACTAGCTGGGTGGGAGGAGCTATAAACTAGCTGGGTGTTGTTAGGGACAGTGATAGGTGAGGAGTGTCTATGTAACTAGCTGATGAGAAGGGCTATATACTAGCTGGACATTGTTAGGCACAGTGACAAGGGAGGATTGGCTATGTAGCTGGGTGGGAGGAGTTATAAACCAGCTGGGTGTTAGGAGCAGTGATAGGGGAATGTCTATGTAAGGAGCTGGGTGGGAGTAGCTATATACTAGCTGGATACAGACAGTGACATAAAGAAGATGGGCGCTATGGAATCACAATGCCATTTGGCATCAACAGGGCTAGACACATAGGATCCTAAAGCTGCCCATACATTTGCTTTATCATATTGTGGCTGATCAGTCATCCATGGAATCATTTGTATGACTGGCCGACATTTATCTCATGAGGATGGGCACCTAAGGCTGCAGGTCCAAACAATGACTTGAAAGAAGGGACAACTCCCTCGCTCTAATTACTGAACCATGATGCTGCAGAGGAAACCCCTGTAGGACAGGATAATGTTACATGACACTTTATAATGCTTCTATTAACTCAACAGGGGAGCTACAATGTTTTACTAGAAGGACTATGAGCTGGTGCCGAGTTCTAAGCAAGGCGGAAATACATTTGTTATTCTAGAAAATACCAAAATGAAACCATAACCTCCACACAGGTGGCTGCCATATGCTTCTATTGGGCACACAATCTTAGTCATTATATGATACTGAAGAATCTAGAAGAGCTCTACCTTTAAGAACATTTCTACAGCAGTGTGAACAAGGTCTGAAACAGACAGTTTTAGCACAGTAATGGGGAGAATACCTCCATAATATGGCTTGTGCCCCAGTATGGAGTTGGGGGACCTTTCCAGTCCCAGTCCTTACAGTACAGATAGATGAGGCCTCACAGCTGTCCTCTTCTGTCAAGCTGTATCTTTATTACATTAGGTTCTAGGTGACAGACAATATGACCCCTATTATATGTTCTGTAGGGACTGTCAACCATCTTTCCTATACTCTGATGACTGCACCCACTTTTCAGTTTAATGTGGGTGACGGTATATTTATAAGTTTCTTCCCATTTTAGGATGAAAGTTCTGGGTTGAGGAGTACTAATTTCTAGGCAAAATGTCTAGTTATTGCTGTAAATGTGATGGCGGTTCTTCACTGCTGCTGTAGCTCAAGTGGTGTCATCCTGGTAGCGGAACATAGTGGTGAGTCTATGCCACATCTCCTGGAGAAGTGGTCAGTCCAATAGGAATAGATTGGCCTAGAAGTGAAAGGCCTACAGAAGCGGCACCCTGGTCAATTCAATGCAAGGAAACATAGAGGAGTCCTTTCTAAAATTGACCAATTGAGCACAGATCTGGGTGGTATTCACACCCTGCAGTAGTTCCAGAAACAGACATAGGATCCAGCGAATAAAATCATAAAATTCTTTATTTCTTCCATTAAAAGCATGTACAAAGGTCCATCCTGTACATAAGATCCGACGCGTTTCGACCTGTACAAGTCTTTATGATTAAGACTTGTACAGGTCGAAACGCGTTGCATCAAGTAAAATGAAATGAAAACCATGGCTAGAAATGGATAGCCTTTAAATACAGTGGAGAAAAAAAGTATTTAGTCAGCTACCAATTGTGCAAGTTCTCCCACTTTAAAAGATGAGAGAGGCCTGTAATTGACATCATAGGTAACCTTGTGAAGACTTACAGAAAACGTTTGACCTCTGTCATTGCCAACAAAGGATATATAACTGATATAACTAGAACTGAGCTGAACTTTTGTTATTGACCAAATACTTATTTTCCACCATAATTTGGAAATAAATTCTTTAAAAATCAGACAATGTGATTTTCTGGATTTGTTTTCTCATTTTGTCTCTCATAGTTGAAGTCTACCTATGATGTCAATTACAGGCCTCTCTCATCTTTTTAAGTGGGAGAACTTGCACAATTGGTGGCTGACTAAATACTTTTTTCCCCCACTGCAGCTATCCATTTCTAGCCAAGCTTTTAATTTCATTTTACTTGATCTATGATTAAGACCTGTACAGGTCAAAACGCATCAGATCTTATGTACAGGAGGGACCTTTGTACATTTTTCTAGGAGTACAATATTGAGGTTCTATCCCAGAGAGGGCTTGACTCCTGACACGCCACCGATCAGCTGTATGAAGAGAAAGCAACATGGGCCGTGGCCACTTCAAACTGATGATCGTAGGGGTCCTTGAGTTTGAACCCCACAATCAGATATTGATGGATAGGTCATCATTATTGTGCTCCTGGAAAACACCTTTAAAGAGGACCTGTCACCTCTCCTGGCATGTCGGTTTTAGTAACTACTTTTATTCCCCGCGTAATAGTATTTCTGGAGAACTGAATGTTGTGCTATTTCCTTTATTATTCCTGCTAGAAGTTATGAATTTACAGTTTACAGGAAAGGTCCAGATGGGTGTTACCAATTTGGGATATTTCCCTGTACAGTCTGACACTGGCAGCACTGATTGGATGATGTCAGACTGTGCAGGGACACCTCCTCCCTAAATGGTAACACCCAGTTGGACCTTTATTTCTAGTAATTAATTCAAAAGTTCTAGCAGGTACAACAGAGTCATAAGAATAGATGCTTCAGAGATGTTTTTACACAGGGGAGACAAAAATAGATGCTAAAACAGACACATCAGGAGAGGTTAGAGGTCCTCTCTAATGCCTTTCTGCAGTAACAATTCAACCAAATTCTGAACTTTGGGACCACCGCTGATCATGAGAATGGAGGTCTTGTGTTTTCCTACTTAAATATAGTGGTGATCACACATGTGCGATGCTACCTGATACAACTCTATGGGGCTGCCGGACATAGCAGAGCACAAGTGCTTACATGTTCCTAGATTCACAAGGTCTCCATATACTGCCCTCTTTATATAAGGTCCTATTCAACATAATTCCAGAAAGCCATTGCGGCCCTAAATAGCTATCACTGTTGTAAGACTGTATGAATGGGACGTCACCTGAAAGCTGCCACTGTGATATACTCCGAGACTTACTGTCCAGATACATAGAAATGCCATAGAGCCAGTTTTATTCCAGCTCAGCACAACGCTCCGAAATATTTACTTTGGAAAGTTTCCTCCTACCAGAGGAACACGTGTGTAGACCATTTGCTAGTACTAGCCATACAGGAGTCCTTTCTAAAATGAAAACTGTATAAACATTTGAGGGATTGTCCAGTTCACTATCCCTTTTTCCAGTACCCTATTAGGGGATTCAGAGTTAACACTCTCAGGATCAGGTGATTTTCCATTTTGGCGTTTTTTGTTTTTTACTCCCGTTCTTCCAGGAGCCATCACTTTTTTAGTTTTCTGTTCACTTATGAGGGCTTGTTTGTTGTGGTACACATTGTACTTTTTAATGCCACCATTTAATAACACATACAATTTAATGGGAAGCCCGATAAAAATTCCAAATTAGGTGGAAATGGAAAAAAAAAAAAAAAAAAACAACGAAAAAACAGAATTCACCCATAGTTTTATGGGTTTCATTTTTTTTATTCTGTGGGTCAGGAAAAATTAATTTTTTTCGTTGCATCCCCATATTCTGACCCCCATAATGTATTTATAGTTACATATATGGACCTATGTGAGGGTTCATTTTTTTGCAGGGTGATCTGTAGTAATACCATGTAAGGGCTCATGCACACGGCCGTTGCCGGGCACCGGCCGTGTGCAGCACCCATCACGGATCGCGGACCCATTCACTTCAATGGGTCCCTAATCCGGGAGATGCGGAGCAGAGGCAAGGATCGGAACACCACGGAAGCACTACGGTGTGCTTCCGTGGTGTTTCTGGCCGTACATCCGCACCGCAAAAAAGTAGCGCAAGCACTACTTTTTTGCGGTGCGGACCCTCGGATGCGGATTGCAGACCCTATTCAAGTGAATGGGTCCGCGATCCGCATGCAGTGGCCCCACCGTCAGTGCCCGTGCATTGAGGACCGCAGTCTGCTGCCCGCAGCACGGGCACGGCCGGCACATGCTCGTGTGCATGAGCCCTTAGAGTGTGATGACTTTTTGACCACTTTTTATTCAGTAATTTTTGAGGCAACAAAAAATGGCAAATTGGCCATATTGATTTTTTTTTTTTTTCAGTTACAGCATTGACCAAAGAGGATAAAAACATTTTGGGACATGACGATGCCTATGATGTTTATTTTTTATTGTTTATTTATTTTTATTATGAGGAAAGGGGGTAATTTTAATTTTTATATATTCTTAAAAACATTTTTCCCCTTTTTTAAGCCCCCTAAGGGATCTGAACACGCCATCTTCATGAACATGCCTATTATTTTCAGTAGGTATTTTGTAATACCTTATGTGCCCTGCAGTAGTGCTGTAGAAAAACTGAACACTTGCTGCCAGGTTCCCCACAGTTGATTGTTGGGAGTCCTAGCAACAGGACGCCTTGTGATATGCATATCTAAATAAATGCCAATATCCAAATTTTGCTCCAAAATTGCTACTATTTGCTGGTTTCTACCCTCCTCAACACTTTTCCCAAAACTAGGCATGATTTGTGTAGGAGGAGGCGGTCTGTGGGTGGGACTTCTGCTCCCCGATAACCTTGCTGGTGTAGATTTCTTTTTCTGGTGCACGGAGCTACCATCACTGCACTAAAAATCTTACCGTCTGGTGCACTGTACGGCATATTGGTTTTCAATTTAGATTGGTGTAAGGAACGCCATTGTCCAAAACAGACAACCCCTTTCAATGACATCTCCATCAGAATCCTTAAATTCAGCTTTTCCAGAATCCTGATAGACACATTTGTCTAGTTAGACTATAATCATAGTGCTGCCGAACCAGATAGGATCATGCAGGACTTTAGGAAAGCTGTGTGGGGCTGTAATGGCAACCACATAACTTGTGTCTATGGACCTTGTTAGAGGTCTGGATTGCCTTGCAGTAAACTCTTGAGTTTTAACTATAGCAATTTTACTAGTTAACATATGGATGTCATATGAAGTACAGGGGAAATTGTGTAAGATTTTCAGACGGAAGGGAGGACACTGCTCCCAGATTTATAGCATGTACTTAGTGTTTGTTATTATATATAGAAATGAACGTGCATCATTCTGGAGACCATATAGAGATCACCAGGTATTGACATAAATCCAGACACTGCTCTCCTTTAGGGCTCATGCACATGACTGTTGACGGTTTTGTGATACGTTGATAGCGGATCCGCAAAACATGGATACCGGCCATGTACATTCCACATAAAAAAGACATGTCAGGAGAGGTGACAGGTCCTCTTTAAAGGGATTGTGTAATGTGGACAACCCCTGTTCAGTAACTGTTCAGTTCCTGGTCAGTTATTGGAGTTCCTATTGCTGAGATACCAGGAATACATTGTGTTTGCCAAGAGAAGCATCCAAGGACTTATTTCATTGATATCAATAAGCCATCGAGGAAATGCATAAACTTACATGGTCTCTTTTTTTCTAGCACTGCTCTGGTCTGGTTAATATAAGAGTCTCCATTAGAAATTCTCTAGTCACACCATGTCCACCAGTAGTTATGCCATGTCCACCCAGGCCATTCCTTTCAGCCGCTCTTACCTCTAGCAGACAGAAGGGGTTCCTGGTTAGGGGATTGCTCTCTATGACGTTCCATATTCCACATTAGGACAATTTGCCAGACTGAATTACAGATTCTGGACCCAACTGTATAAATCTATGTAAATTACCAGTGCAGTCACATCCTTGAATGCTAACATTGTGGTGACATAGTGAGGAACAGGGTTTGGACCAATCTAAACTGGGGCAGGCCCTATGGGACATATGTATTGTATTGATATTACCCATTTTCAAACACCCTATCAGGTAACTCTGGAGTGGAGAGAAGTTGCAATGGGAGTCTCTCTCTCGAGGACCTGACCATTCCTGTATTACACAGACAATCCACTGATTTCAATTTTGTAATACTTAATGTTACCTGTGGAGGCGCTCCAGGGAAACTGAGCATTTACTGCCAGGTTCCTCACAGATTACAACTGATCACTGAAGTTCACAGTAGGAGGACACTGATGAGCTTATTATGAAGAGACCCTTCTGACAGGTAGGAATTGTCTAAAGCGGAGAACCCCTTTTACATTAGTTATGTTACATATTACAGTGCCGTTATCACTGTCATCCAAAGTTTCTATCACTTTCCATCACAGTCACGTATGGAACGGAATGTATCATCTAGATCTGCTGTATGACTGGCTTATAGGGGCTAGTGATAGCAGTCAAATATGTGACAATGTGTCCAACAAGATCCCCATCTGCATTCCAGACTAGATTTACTGTTCTGCTGTAGATTACATACCACGTCCAATTGCTAAACATACAGGTCACTAATTAACTAAATCATTACCCTGAGGTGAGAACAGGCACCAATACAATGACCAGAGGTGGGATCACATCAGTTGAGACATTCTCTAGTCCAGAGACCCCCCTCACTAGTCATGCATGCAATGCAGTCTCCCACAAAACCATCCAGTTTTCCTACAGAGCTGACTGCAGTTCCTACATTAGGTATATGACATGGAAGCAGAAGATGGTTCACAGCATATCTATTCAGGTTTGTTGTTTAGGAGCCTGGAAAACCTGGTGACAATTGCTGTAGAAGCTGTAAGGGGTCCATAGTGGTTATAACCTAGAAACAGATAGAGTGCTGAATGACTGACTGTAAATGTCCACCACTGAACGTCATTATGTTGTGCTAATTAGTTTCTTGATATATCTTTTAGGCCACGCTCACCGTATCTGATATAGCTGGATTGACTACAATGGAATCCAACGGGGATCCAGCCAAGACTGAGTCCAGCTAAAAGCTGGCATTCATGTTGGAAAGTGGCTGTATCCTTATCGGATGCCATTGTAGTCAATGGGGATCCGGCATTCTCCAGTATTATCCTGCTGTGCTGGATGTGGTGTACTCTGGCAGGCTGTTCCTCTGCCGAAACAGCCTGATGGATTTCATAATGCTACTGTGAATATAGCCTAGGATGGTCGCAGCTCAACTTTTCTGATACAAATCTATAAATCCCCTTCATAGACATAGATTTTTCATTGCAAATGCAAATTCCATACACCACATTTATTAAGGGATTTAGATCCCATCCATGTAGGAAGCTGACTGGAAATCCAATGACTGCCCGGGAGCTGGGGACCAAGTGAGTATAGATTTTTTCACAGGTCCCACTAGATGGGGGAACATTTAAAAAAGAAAACCCCTTAACAGATAACATTTTGAATGCCTACAGTCACCACTAGGGGGAGCTTACTGCATGCTGTGTTATTATGGCAGTAAGCTTCAGGAACCAGGGTCATTCACAGATTTCATAGAGCTCCACAGCAAAACTGAGCAACGCTCCCTCACTCCACCCAGTACGCATGCATCAAACATTCCCAGGCAACATGGAATACAAAGTATGACTCCCCAGATTTTTGACTAAGAAATTTTTTATTGAAAAAAGAAAAAAGTCTCCCTCTTCCTTGCCCCCTTTATTTAACTTCTGTGTTGGAAAAAGTGGAACCAGTGCTTCCCAACTATGCAGCCACCACTAAGGGAATCTAAGTGCATGGGAATTTATACAGTTACCATTGATATCATACCATACGATAATTTCCCTTGTGGTGGCTGTCAGAAAATGCAGTGAATCTATGTCAGGAAGAGAAGAAGTGCAGCACTGGACCCACCCACTCCCCCTGGGTCCCATAGCAATCACGAGCTCTGCGTCCATGCTAGGTATGCCCCTCATAGGAATGTTCATTCCTAATCATCAGTTTGTGTAAAGGTGCCCTTAAACAGGATTTATATAACCCAAATGAGCAAGCAATTATTGTGAAGAGACCATTCCTTCCCAATAATTGCCTGCTCATCAGTGGAGATAAGAGCTTCTGCCATGAGGTGAGATTAGCATCTTGCCTCAGACGGTAGCTGCCATGCCTCTGAGGGAAGGTGGCAGTTTCCCATGCCCCTCATAGTGACCACTAGTGTAAACCTACTATTAGATTTTGGGCAACATTCATTATTTCCTAGCCTTGATGCCTTTACTCAGGGACCCACTGATAACATTCAGAGATATGTATGAAAATGAATGTAAACACAAGACATAGACATAGTCATGATAATTGCCAGAGAGCCACACCATGCTGCCTGATAATCAAACTAGCTCACCAAAGTGTCTGCAATCAGTGGCTCTCCAGCAATGGGGAAACTACAACTCCCAGCATGGCCCGAGAGCCACTGGCTCTAGTGCAAAGCAAATGTAAGTGAATGGCGAGGAGTCAGTCTGGTGTACATTTCACTGCACCTTTTAAATAATTGATGGCATAGAAGGCATATTAATTTCCATTTTCCCTTGAGAAGGAGTTGACACTGAAGATACTTGATCTTAGCAGGGTTCCTCAGTATTAAAATTTAAAGGAACACTCCAGAACCAATACACAGTTGTATGCCTAGCGCAGGCTTAAAGAGGTATTCTGTTTGTTAAAAGCTAACCCCTATCCATAGGGGATAACTTAGATCTGTGATGGTCCAACCTTGGAAGCCTCACGATCATGAGAATGGGTTGCCTGTACCCCTGAAAAGAACAGAGCGTCAGGTCGGAAATGCGAACTACAGCTCCGTTAATCTCTATGGGAATTCTGGAAATAGCCGAGTGCTGTCTCCAGACACCCAAAGAGATGAATGGAGTGGTAGAGTGCATGCCCGACCGGCCACAACATTCAACGGGGATCCAGCAGATTTCCAGCATATATACATGCAGCACTTTTTGTCTGGCCGAAAGCCAGTTTATATGCCGGGAATCCGTAAGATCCCCATTCTAGTCAATGAGGATGCTGCGGTGCGCGTCGGTATCTGCCTATGCCGGATACAGTGAACTCCTGCAGTCTGTTCCTTTGCCAGAACAGACAGTCAGAGATCACAATGCATATGTGAACCCAGCCTTAATTAATCACTTCTGGAGCCAATCTAGATCAAGCGCCAATCTTCACAATTCAACAGTCTGGGGACACGATCAATCTAATGATATTGACAAAAAGAGTTAATTGTCAAAACAAATTGACTCTAAATTAAGAAGATGGGCTGACACATTTTGTGGTAGTGCGGACAAATTCTATTATTTGGTCAGACCATCCCTTAAATAATTAGGGAGACCAATGTCAAAAGAGGTTGATGGTTTAATTAAGTTAGCATAGTCTCCAAAAAGTCAACTAAGGGGCACCCTGAGGAAGAACCAGGCCAAGGTGAGACCATAAGGTCCACAGAGATGTTAATCAAACGCTATGCATGGTAGGATAATGTATGATGAGCAAAAAGAGATCAAAAAGCTAGCCAAGCACATAGGTCTTTTGTCAGCGAGTTCGGCCAACGCTCTAATGTGTGAGAGGAGCTCCCGACTCTCCCCCAACAGATAATGTCGCGGAGACAAGGATCAGGCAAAATTAATATTTTCACTCAATCCTTTTGTTCTCCTAGGAGATAAACACTACCAGAGGTAGCAATGGTTTTCTCCTCTCTCCCCATAGAATACACAGGCAATATGCCCCCATTATCTGTGATGGGAATACCCCTTTAAGGCTACATCCACATCTGTGGTTGTAATTCCAGTATTCGTTTTTTCCCAGACCACTGGTAGGAGATGCTCTTGAAATTAATTTTCACTGAGCAGTGTCCGTGGAATATGGATGACACACAGATTTCCACAGATGTCAAATGGAAATGTGAACGAGACCTTAGGGCCCATGCACACGGATTCACTTCAATGGGTTCTGCAATTCCGGAGATGCGTCACGGAGGCATGGATCGGAACACCACGGAAGCATTACGGTGTGCTTCCGTGGTGTTTCTGGCCGCACCTCCGAACTGCAAGAAAGTAGTGCATGCACTACTTTTTTGCAGTGCGGACCATCGGATGCGGATCGCGGACCCCATTCAAATGAATGGGTCCGTGATCCGAATGCGGCGGCCCCACTGTCAATGCCGTGCATTGTGGATGACAAATTATGGTCCACAGCACAGGCACTGAACGCACACGTTCGTGTGCATGAGCCCTTAGATAGAGAGTGGGTCTTGCTCTGGCAGACTCAGCCAACCCATCAATGACATGGTTGCCAATTAATTTGATGGCCACAGCCTCCCCCATCTAATCACTGGGGGTTTAAGGAACCAAGCCTGTAGTGTTCAATTCCCTTCAATATATCAGGTGAGCATTTTCCAACAGGTTGGCTGTGTCATCATCACCTTGCCTTACATACAAGGGAAAGGATTAGAACCTTCGTCACTAAGAGCAGTGCAGCTGAGAACATGTGAGGCACATTTATGAAAACTGGTGTAAAGTAGAACTGGCTTAGTTGCCCATAGCAACCAATCAGATTCCACCTTTCATTTTTCAGAACTCCTTTGGAAAATGAAAGGTAGAATCTGATTGGTTGCTATGGGCAACTAAGCCAGAGTCTGCTTTACACCAATTTGATAAATCTCCCCCGAGATGTCTCTCTAACCAGAGGAGCCGGGAGACATCTCTTAGTGTGTGGCCAGTTGAAGCGGTATGTCACATGGGTGCTATATTGCAAGAAATGTTAGCACAGGGTCCCTGCCATGTTACCGTGGTAATTCCCAATAAATTATAGTTTATGAATGATCAATGTCTACCCCAGTAGATGGAATAGTAAAATTTTTCTATACCTCTTAATATACTATCAAACCCAAACCTTTTGCTGCTGCATTTGTTACAGAAAATCTGGATAAGGCCGATTTTACACTGTCAGTGTTTGGTCAGTAATAGTGAGCCAAAACCAAGAGTGGAGCCTCCACAGAGATAAGGTGTAATGGAAAGATTTAGGGCAGGGATCAGCAACTCCAGGTGTGGTAAAACTACGACTCCCAGCATGCACACTTGCTTGGCTGTTCTCAGAACTCCCACAGAAGTAAATAGAGCACACTGGGAGTTGTAGTTTCACAACAGCTAGAGGTTGCCGACACCTGATTTAGGGTGTCTTTACATGCAACGGATTTTGTTGCAGAAATTTCCATGACTGAAAATCACTTCTATTCATTTGAATGGGCGGCAAGCACATGGATTTCTGCAAGCCTCATTCAGGTGAATGGAAGTGATTTTCACTTGCGGAAATCTGCAGCGTGTGAAGGCGCCCTAACACCCGTTCTGTAATTCCACCTGGATTTGGCTTACAATCACTGAGTGAAAGTGGCCTAAAGGGGTCTTCTTCTCAAAGGGGTGGTCTTCTGGAGAGGTTTCACTGTACAAGTAGTCTGCAGTTACAGGGATATATATATTTCATAACCAAAGACTCAATATGAAATCCAAAACCTTCTGAAACACTAAAAACAACAATACTGGAAGAGAAAGCTGTCCGTCACAATTTACTACTGATCTAGCATAGTCATCATGGGTCTGTTATAAACAGAAACCATGACTCTTGTGAGAACAGAGTCTTACAGAAATGGTGCTCTCTGGATGATGTACGTCAGCAGACCTAGAGGCTTCCAGTAACAGATGTACATTACGTAGTCTATACAGTGATGTATACCTCCTACATACACAGCATCTTACCCAACGTACACCGGACCCTGATCTTTTCAATGCACCCACATCAGAAAACTGAATAAACCCTCCAAGAAACATCCTGACAATAGAAATCCAGCTGAAGACTACTGATATTGGTTAGGTTGGCCAAGCATGAGGAGGTGAAATATCAGCATCAGCCCTGTAGACCTACAAGTCCCTGCTGCCTTCATCAGTTATATTAGGACTTAGGTGATCCACCATGACTTGTACAACTTATGGAAAGTAATCAAAAAGCTGAAAGAACTTTACTTCCTGACCTCTGGATGCCGGGCAGACCTCAGTTCTGGGAAAATTCTACAAATGTTGGGGTCCTTGCATCAGTCCCAACACAGGGAGTACTGGGTGGGACATGTGACACTGTGTGATACAATGTATCAGAGTGCGGGGGACACGTGACGCGGTGTGATACAATGTATCAGCCTGGACGATGTCGGATTCCCTTACCTCATCCTTCCGGCGACTCACTGCGATCTGATTGGGTCAGATGTCTGGGGCACCGGAGGCATTTACAATGTGATCGGTGGTCGGAAGTTCCAGAGTCCGGGAATTGGAGGCAGCAAACAGCAGGAAACGGAAACTCCAAAGAGAGAGAGGGAGCCGGGGAGTGAGAGAGACAGTGAGAGGGGGGAGACCTGAGTCACTCACACAGCTGGAAAGTCTGACAGGGAGACCTGAGAGCAGAGGGTGGGCTCAGACGGAGCGGCAAGTAAATGGTTGCTGAATCTATCATTTAGATATCAATCAAGTCTATTTGATGAACTCCCATCTGGTGGACTGCACTGTTCTCTATTATCAAGAGGAGTGTAGAAGTAATAGAGAAAGGGTGCCATACATCCAGTATTGTAGAATAAAGACCGCCATGTCTATTAGGCTGGGCTCACTGCTGTGACTCTTTTGGAGGGACAGTCTCTCTTTTTGACCCAAGTTCCTCTGTCCCACCCGGGACATAAATGCGCACTAATAAACTTACTAAACTGCTCCAGAAACTATGTCCCTAATTAGGGATGAGCGAACTTGTGTTTCGAGTTCAGCTTACAAGGTATCTAAGAATTCCGTTATGGATAACATGGTTCGTGGCAGCGGAATCCATAACAGAATTCTTAGATAACCCGAACCTTGTACGCCGAACCTGAAACACAAGTTCGCTCATCCATAGCCCTGATTATCAAAGCTGGTGTGTCCTATGTCCGTCTTGATAGGGCCAGCGCCACTGGAGCAGACATTTAATTTATGACCAGGCACAGACCCCATCATAAATGCCTCTGACAATCTGAAATCTACTATAGCTTGGAACTGCTGTGGAGATCAGTCATTTTTTACACAGGGCCCCCTTTTTGGCAACCTGGTGAAGGAGGTGTAAGGATGCCAGTTGTGACAAAAAATGTTGCAAACACATTTAAAAAGTAAGAAAAAAATGGGTTTTGCAATTAGTTAATGCTATAAAACCTAGGGGTCTGGTTCCTGCCTTGGTTTTTTATTATTATTATTGTTGTTTTATTATTTGGTACAATTTGGACCTTTAAATGTCTACAATCAGAATATTTTTGTGCTCATATAAAGGGGTATTCCAGCGCAAGAAAAACAAAGCTGAAAAAAAACAACAGAAATACCTACCATAGCGAGAGCTACAGAGATGAGAAGTGGCTGGAAGAAGTTGCCATGTGTTGTCTGGGTTGAATGGAGAAGATGTGTAGATATGTGGTCCTGTATCCTCCTGTATGTCTAATGTGCGGAATATAATGTCCATACAAATAGGCCTTTAGCACTGGGGAGGTTGTTTCAAAAATATAACACATATGCATTGGGGCTTGGACCCCAAATCTTTTGAGACCCTAGCAATGCCACTGATGTTCAGAGAGACTAGGAACAGAATCATGCATACTCCAAGGATCCATGTAGAAGAACAGAAGTGTGAGTAGCACCACTCTCTTCTATGAGTCCGTGTGCAGCTCGTTGTAGACATGGACAGCACATGGGCGTGAATTGTATTCATGTGAATAAGGCCTGACTGTGATGATCGGCAGACTGGGCTGTACTGTTGTTGCAGTCTCAGGACTCCCTGTGTTAAAGGAGCTTATTATGGAATTCTGACTTAAAGGGGTTATCCCACGAAAAATATTCTACAATTTTCAAACCAGCACCTGTATCTGAACACTTTTGTAATTGCATGTAATTAAAAATTTTCTATAGCCATGTAGTTATTCATCAAAATGTATCCGTAGAGCGCCACCTGCTGTTTGTTTTTTTCTTATTTCTTTGTCCTGCTCACTGAGATGGCCGCACATGCTCAGTTTCTTCCCTCAACTGCCTCCTGAGCTGTGATAGGGAGAGCTGAGACACATCCCCTGAGCTGCAACAGAAAAGACACTCCCCTTGAGCTATCAGCTTGATATAAATCTAGCAGAGCAATGAATGGGGAAATCTCTGGACCCATGTGAGGTACAGGGCTGGTTCTAGCTTTGTTAGAAAGAGGTTGTCATGTACTATATGATGTCTGATTTTCATTTTTTACATTATTCATGGGATAACTCCTTTAATAGATGGTACACCACCTTGATTCAGGATCCCCCTTATCTAGCCAGAGAGTGTCACACTTTGGAGGACCCGACATGTCCATGTCCATCCATTGTCCATGCATTATGCAGTATAATGCATCATGTCACCGGCACTGGCACCTCAGGGCAAGTGAACACTTAATGCAGGTTTTTTTCTATGGTCTTCATCTAACCACTGGTGGTCGCGGTATCAGGACCCCCTGTGATCAGTTATCAACATCTTAATTGTCACTAATTTGCAATGCCTGATTGAGTTTGTGTTTCACATTAATACTGTTTGCTTTTTCTAACATTCTCTTTGTGTCCTCTTGAAGTCATTTTGTCTTTCACCAACGCAAAGCTCAGAATCCTTTCAGTGTTCACCAGGACATCTTCGCATTCAGCTGAAGTTTGTCTACAAGTGGACGTGTCTATGGAGCCTCACCACGGTGCACATCAATGAGGTTACATTAATAGACTCCGGATAGGCTGTGGCTCTAATTAAGAACCTAATTGACTTTCTTTTTGTTACAATGAGTGCACAACACAAACTATGCAAATGTCTTTTATCTCTACCCCTCCCATCCTTTATTTTATCGTTTTCCAGACCATCCCAAGGCTTGTTGAAATATTCCTTTGTCTTCAAATTTTCATCAGAGACAGGAGTCCTCTGCAGGTCTAAATACGGCCACACACATTTCACTGACCACAGACAATGGGGTTGTCACTAAACTCAGCTAAACATGCATTTATTTTAGAAGGGAGAGATAGGTGGCCGCCACAAATCTCAAACACCTCCTATCTCCATCCAGCTTGTTGGATCCTTAATACTCCATACGTTGCGTGTTTAGAGCCTATATACCTTCAGTAACTGATGGATGAATGCTTGTTCAGGTGATCACCATCTCTTCTGACTCCCCATATACAAACAGGCTCGACCAAGGGTGTATGTTTATTTAATAGGGAAACAGGAGAAAGTGGCTGCCATAAAACAATAGCTTTGAAGCTCAACATGCCTGATCTTTCTCTCCCTTTTGGAGGAGAGTTGAGTAATCCGCATGTGCGGGGCAGGTCAGGTGACACATAATGTGAGACACTCCCCCTCTTTGATATGTGCACTAGATCACTCTTTCTGTCTGAAATGCGTCCTGGGAGTTCCAGGGCGTCGCTGTCTGCCAGGGACCATTGTTTTTGTGAGATGTGGTGTGGTCAGAACCATGGACATGCACTTCCCCATATCGTGGGAGTCTCCTTTCCTTCTGATGTAAAGTAGAACTGGCTTAGTTGCCCATAGCAACCAATTAGATTCCATCTTTCATTTTCCAAAGGAGTTGTAAACTCCAGTTTGATAAATATATGTTTATGTTGTCTTATTGATTGATGTTAATTGACACTCACCCTATTTATACCATGTTTTTGCAACTTTTTGCATTGGAGTGCTGCCTTCTTCATTTCTCTGTTCTCTTCCCCATACACATTAGATCAGGCATCCCCAAACTGCGGCCCTCCAGATATTACAAAACTACAACTCCCAGCATGCCCGGACGGCCCACAGCTATCAGCCTACAGCAGGGCATGGTGTGAGTTGTAGTTTTACAACAGCTGGAGGGCCTCAGTTTGGGGATGCCTGCATTAGATTGTCGGCTGGTCCTTCCAAAAAATTACAGTCTAATGTGTATGGAGATCTCAAGGAAACTGTGGTAGACGCTATTATTTAGATCTCTTATGCTGACGTTAGTGTGTGATTTGCAGCAATGGTGTGCCTAAGGTGTTTGGCACTCGGGGAGGGTCCTTTCTCTGGCTCCCCCCATACTTTGTACCCCTCACAGTTTTGTCATGGAGCATGTTTGTCAAATGCGCAGTAAAGTAATGGAAGTTGCTCATCTCCCCGGCAGCCTCCATCCCTTTACTGCGTATGTGCTGAAAGCACTTCAGTTAGACTTCAGGGCCAGACGTGAATATTTCTACTGCCTGGCCTGTCTGTCACAATGGTGGGGGCATGACGTAGCAGACAGGGAGCGGAGCCCTCATTGCACCTAGGGGGGTAATTTTCATATTATAAAAAGGCTTTTTTCTACAGATTGTCGGCACATATGGAGACACCAGAGATGTCATCAGACTCTGCAGACAAGCACCGATTTATGGTGGCCGATCATTTCACCTACTAGTACGTGATGACAGATGCCCTTTAAAGGGGTTCTTCCAGATTGGGAACCTCTTTCCATATGATCAGGCATTGTGCAAGGATTTTGAAAAAAAAAACAAAAAAAAACTGACTTATCAGCAGTACTCTGGTTCCAGTGCCGAGCTCCTTTCTCCTCCGCTTAGAGTCCCTGCTGGACCTGAGTAGGGATCGGAGGAGAAGGAACCAGACTGGTGGTGACAGGTAAGTCTTTTTTTTTTTTTTTTTAACACCTGCACATATTAAAGTGACCATATGGCCAGTCTTGGTGAAACCCCTTTAGACACCTTTATACAAAGTATAATTTGCTGATAGTATTTGTATGTGTATTATATACTGAAGCACAATGCTATGGAATCTCCTGCTTCATAAAATTATATTAGGGAATTGCCTTTTAAGCATAGCAGGTATAGTTCAAAAATTGTATTTTGCCAGCCACTTTACCTTTATAAATCTCCAATGAACTGTTCATAATGAAAATAGAATCCAGATATAAGCTTTTCAGCGCACACTGGAGGTTGAGTAAATACGTTTTCCATCAGACGGTTTGCGGGGGTTTAATCTTTTTCCTCCTTTTGTCAATATTAACATCAGTCACTTGATTAAAAGTTAGGGGAGAAGAAGTCAGACGGAAGGTTTCTCCTGGGAAATGAGTCTTAGAACAACGAGAATAGAATCCGACACTAAGAGGAAGGTGCGATGTGGGGCAGAAACAGACTGAGTGGAGTCACAACACAGACTGGCGGGTGTGGCGGGTGTTGAGGGGACCTAGATAATCAGGGTGTAGGTTCAGAGCCCATAATGACCTATTAGTCGTAATCAGTCTTCAAACTGGGATGAAATTCTCTTTGGTTTCATTTACAAGTGTGGCACATTAAAGGGAATCTGTCACCGGTCATATGCCGCCCTATCTGAGAGCCATGAATACAAGGACTTCCTGAGCTCATACACTGGTTTGCGCTGGAGCTGCTAAACAGGGATTTTAAAGGGATTGACCCATCTGGGACGTCTATTGCATATCATATGCTATCAATGTCAGGTAGGGGTGGGTCCTACGTCTGGGACCCACTCCTATGTACAGAAAGCAGTTTGCATTGTATGCACTCAATTTACCGCTAGGGGAATTCTGCACTTCCACGGCGGTGAACAGAGGTTAGCTGTGCATGTGCGGCTGTTCTCTGTTCTGGAGATAGGAGCAGGTCCCAGATGTGAGACCTGCACAATCTGATATTGATGGCATATCCTAGCGATGGGCCAAACCCTTTAAGAAGATGCCTAGGTGATTAAAAACTACAGATCCAGCATTTTCAACAGGGACTCTGTGACCAGTTTTTACGTCCTAATGACTCCCTTTAACAAAGAGCATAGTCTGGAGATATCTGGTCAGAGTCCACTAAAGGGGATGCCCCATCACAGACAGATGAGAGCCGCTGCAGTGATGTTTGCAATGAGTTGCCTGGAGGAAGTTGTCGGCTGTTCATTTCCTGTGCAGCAGCCACTACAGGTAAAAGGAGGTATTACAACCCCAATTCCAAAAAAGTTGGGACATTGTGTCAAATGTAAATAAAAACTGAAAGCTATGATCTGCAAATCTCACAGATCCATATTATATGCAGAAGAGATCACATAACCTATATCAGATCAGCTGAAAGTGAGACATTTTACCATTTCATGAAAAAAATTAACTCATTTAGAACTTGATGGCAGCTACACATTATCATTATTTCCACAGTGTCCCAACTTTTTTTTAAAATTGGGGTTATTGTGGCTATTCAGATAAATGGATGTCCATGTAATATCTGGACAGACTGTGTCCACCAGAATGACAGTCACTGCTGATTAGTAGCACTGTATTATTTCCACTCTGGCTCATAGAGGAGAAGACATCCTCTATAATGTCCACGTCCCCTAATAGGGTGTATGGAATTGTGTGTTCAAGATTATGTAATTGCTGTGAAATAGCAGAAATACTGGCATATTTACCTAGCACCACTTTTCCATATTTGTCAGGGAAAGGGGGCATTCAGAGGCGGATTGGCCATAGACCATACAAGGAAATTTCCTGGTGGGATGATGCCTAGGAGGGCCACCCAAGCCCTCCTCACGCCCGCCAGCCAGGTACATAATTATCCGATTCTCTCTTACGCACCTGGCCAGCAGCTTCAGGTCCTTCCTGAATTCAACTGTACTGAAAGGACAGTGATACAGTTGAATACTGTGGAGCAGATGGGAGTATATTGTACTGCACTGTGGTATTTGGTTCAGCTGGGGAGGTATATTGCTCTGCACTATGGTATTGCTGGCTCTGCCTACTTCTGTTGGCCCTGCCTAATTATGTTGCCCCGCCTTCTGTCAATGTGGACCTACCTGCAACATGGGGCCACTTTTACCTTCCAGGGTCACTTTTGGTTCCCAGTCCGCCCCTGGAGGCATTACTACTGATCTAGAAAAGTTTTGGGCCATTTTCCTTACCTTAGAAAGTGGCATTGAACCTGGCATAGTTTTGTATTTGCACTATTGTGTGCAATATGGGACATTATATAAATGCATCCTACTGTGTATACCCATAATTAAAAAAGAAGTTGGTATAAGATTACAATAATTATTTTTGGGGCTTTTTTTCTGCTGAGTTCCTTATTACTGTAGTAGCTTCACATACTACGTACCAAGGGGCTCATTTATCAAACTGGTGTAAAGTAAAACAGGCTTGGTCGCCCATAGCAACCGATCAGATTCCACCTTTCATTTTGGACCGCTCCTTTGATAAATGATCCCCCAAGAGTACTAATTTTCTTTAGTCTATACAACCAAAAGTCCAGACACTGCGTTTTACTACAGTATTTATAAAAATACGACCCGGTGTGGACTCTGGGAACTTAAAGTGGACCTGTAAAAAAAAAAAAAAAAAAAAGGTGGCCCTATTTTGTAGGCAGGTCCAAATTAACAGAAGGTGGGGTAACACAAGTAGGCGGTGTCAACAACATAGTGCAAAATACCATCTCAGCAGAACCAACTAACACAGTGTAGCAGAATATACTGTCCCAAAAGCTGGCCTCTGTGGTGGTCATCAATAGCTACCATCTTCTGTCCTCCTTGCCAGTTGTCTATGTAGCAGGGGGCTTAGGAGGTGATGTGTGAGCCATAGCAGTTGAATTCAGAAGGGTATGTGTGGTCGCTGGCTGGATACATGAGTACCTAACTCTCACAGTGTTAATTACTGTTGAGAGCTCATTATGTACCCAGTCAGCAGCAGAGAGGAATACTTGGGTGGCCTCCTGGGGCATCTGCCCACCGGGAAATTTCCCTGTAGGGTCTATAGCCAATCCATCCCTGAACACGACATGTTCTACCTCTTGTGGAATGGCTATACAGATGTGGAAAACACACAAACATGGTTGGCAAATGCCATCCGTGGACCCATTGAAGTTAATGGGTCCTCAAAAAATACCGATGGCACATGGATCGTATCTGTATTTTGCGAATCTGTGGTTTGCGGACTGCCCGCAAATGAAAAGTGTATGGGGCGAATGATTGTGTTAACAATCACTCATCCCCATAATCACGATGATTGCCTCATGTAAATGTCACCAGGGGCGTTGCTAGGGTATCAAAAGATCCGGGGCCCAAGCCACAGTGAATATGGTGCAATTCTCTATGTCGACCCTCGCCCCAACAGCAGCACATACCTCACATCCTGTGCCTCCCACCTGAAGTCTTCTGTGATGTAGATCTTCTCTGTCATCATCTTCTCCATTTGGCCCGGACAACTTCTCTCAGCCGCCTCGTCTCTGCAGAGTGTGACACACAGACATCTTATCTTCCTCACATTTCTATCATCATCCCCCCAACCTGGAGTCCCCACAGTGTTATCCTGATGCTCGCTGTGCTCCCCGATACCCCCAAATACTATCCTGGAGAAATATCAGTGCCCCCCATAGTAATAGTCCTACCAGTAGTAATTCCCTCATTAGTAATACTGCCCCCTACAGTGACCCCAGCACTGATAATGCTCCCCAAGGGTGCCTCCATTAGTAGAGGAGCCCTCCAGTATTAATAATGCTCTCACAGAGCCCCCAGTAGTAATAAGGCTCCCTATTGGTCCCCCAGTGGTAATCAAGCTCTGCACAGACCCTTTTAGTAGTAATAAGGCCCCCATAGTGTTCTTAGTAGAAATAAGGTAGATCTATAAGTCTCTCCTATAGAGCCCCAGTAGTAATAAGAACGCCTAATGTCTCCTGGATTTATAATACCTCTGCAGTGCCCCCAGTATTTATACAGCTCCCCCTACTGTTATAATGCTCACTCTGAAGTGCCCGCTGTAGTTATATTCCTCCCTTTAGTGTCCTCAGAAATTATAATTCCTCAGCCTCCCTCCTGTGTAAATAACATCACACCATCTCTCCAGCCCCCTCCAATATACAGTCCCATGTAAATAACATCCCTCTCTATCTACAGTCCCCTCCAAATACAGTCCCATGTAAATAACATCATTCCCAAAGCCGTCATCAACATACAGTCCTATGTAAATATCACTCCCTCCAACAGCCGCCTTCAACAGACAGTCCCATGTAAATAATATCACTTCCTTCCCACATCCACCTCCAACATGCAGTCCCGTGTAAATAACATCACTCCACGCCACAGTCCAATGTAAATAAGGCTACTTTCACCCCAGCGTTTTTGCTGGATCCGTCATGGATCAGCAAAAACGCTTCCGTCATGATAATACAACAGTCTGCATCTTTTCTGAACGGATCCGGTTGTATTATCTTTTAAATAGCAAGTTTGGATCAGTTTCGTGCAGCAAGCAGCGTTTTAGAGTCCGCCTCCAAAACGGAATGCTGACTGAACTGAAGCAAAACTGATGCATTCTGAACGGATCCTTTTCCATTCAGAATGCATTAGGACAAAACTGATCAGTTTTGGACCGTTTATGAGAGTCTGTGACGGATCTCACAAACGGATCCTTACAACGCAAGTGTGAAAGTAGCCTAAGGCTAGTTTCACACCTGCAGCAGGGGACTCCGGCAGGCTGTTTCAGTGGGTGAACAGCCTGTCGGATCCGTGCTGCAGCAGATGCACGTGTGGGGCTGGAACTACGCACTGACCCCATTCACTGTAATGGGGGCGGGCCACGGATCCAGCCGCAGCCTGGCAAACCCTGCCGAGAGGCGGCCAGAACAAAAGTACAACATGCTGTGCTTTTGTTCAGGCCTCCTCTCGGCAGGGGTTTGCCGTGCTGCAGCCAGATCCGTGGCCCGCCCCCATTACAGTGAATGGGGCCAGAGCGTAGTTCCAGCCCCACACGTGGTGAAAGGTGTGACAGGTGTGAAAGTACCCTAACAGAACCCTACCCAAGTCACCTCCAACACACAGTCCCATGACAACATCCCTCCCTTCTGCCCTAACATACAGTCCCAGTTAAATAACCACAACTCCCAGCATCCCTCTGCTTCTCCCTTCACTTACCTCTTCTGATGTAGCAGAGCTCACTGCAGCTTCTTCCCCACAATTCTCCTCTTCAGTTTAGAAGACAGGAATTGAAAAGGACCTGCGATGATGTCACTGTCATGTGACCACTGCAGGATTGGACGGCACTGATCACATGACCTGTGATGTCATCACAGGTCTTACATATCTTGCAGGCCCGGGCCCCGAATGTTTTAGCCTAGCAACGCCCCTGAATGCCACCTAGCAAATACTAGACGTGCTGTAGATCGGTGCTTGTTTACAGGCAGTAAATCTACCAGTGTACTATATTCCGTGGTTGGCGACTTTTGTGGTTGGCACTGTAGGGACATCATTTGCTTGCAGTATGGGGACATCTGGGGGAGTGGGAATATCTGTGGCCAGCACATTTAGGGGTTTTGTGCGACCAGCATTCAGTGAGACCGGTGAATAGCACACCCTGTTAAAGGGACTTCAGTGGCTAATTTGAAGGAATGCTAATAAAAAAAGACAATGTAAGAAAAAAATGGTGAAATTTATAAAATTTCATTTTTGAATGTGCTAATCTTTATAAAAAAAAATGTATAAAACTATAGGATCAGCATTCGGGGTTCTGAATGAATTAAATTTCTGGTTCCATGTAAGCAAAGCTTAGAGATTGGTTAATGAAAGATTTCTGTAGGGAACTGGGCCTCTTTTGTGTATAGATGAGAGGCTTAGCTCATAGACCTGAATGTTCTGTGAAGCGTCACTTTCATGTGCACACAGAGGGTTAAGACTTGTATGAACAAGGCTCCAATTTTCATGTATAGACAGAGACAGTATAGAAGGAGCTTAGGTGGAAAGTTGAACAAAAGTGTATTTTTAGCCCAAATCGCAGGAAGCCATGATAAATATAGCCGAGCAGGCTGTGTCCTCCATTCCCTGTAGTATGTGCAATACAGCATGCACCGAGAACTGGTTTGAATGCCTGCCCTTAATTTATGTGCTGTCTGAAAGGAAGAAGGCTTTCCATGGGAGGGGAATTGCCCAGAGCGGATGGAAGCACTTCCAAGATAAAAACTTGTGGTCAGACAGTGGTCTGACCACAACTGGTCTATGGTAGGGCTCCACATCCTTTTGTTTTCATGGTCAAGCTTCAGGGGAAAACACGTGTTGTAGACCAACTGCAATTTGCACTCTCCATCACTTAGACTCGTGCACAGGAAATACAATATTGAAAGAAAACACTTGTCTGTTATCAAGGCTGAAATTTTGCCACTGAGGACACAAGAAAATGTCCTTAATTACCGTGTGATAGGAAAGAGTAAAGAGTGTCCCAAATTCACTATATGGGACCTCATGTATTCAAACTGTCTTCATTGCTCATAGCAACCAATCATAGCCAAACATTGCAGCTCCTTCATTACGTTGATCACAAAGGCCAGGACAAAACGTAGTTCTTGTCCAGGTATTACACAGTTCAGTTAGTCAAGTGAAAAGGAGGCATTTATTGTGTAGGGAATGCATATCTCCTAACTAGAGATGAGCGAATCATTAAAAAAATTATTCGCCGAACATTCGCCGAAGGTCCTAAGATTCGTATATTCGACTAATAGATTCGTTGTATTTGCGTACAAAATATACGTTATTATGTGCTATTAGCGAACATTTGCGCACTAATAACGAACGTACATTTAAAAAATGTACGCAACTTCGTAGAAGACATACGCATGAGCGTACAAATAGCTTATGAATCATCAGCGTACTATTGTCTACGCAATTACGTAATACGCAGGCACGTACAACGAGAGGCCACGGCATGCACTCCTCAGAGGCAGGGCGAATATTAGAAAATGGCATCCAGAAGATCCTCATCATTTAGCTCTGCTGCACAGCTGAAATACATAGTCTGGCTGATGGACCGCCAGGATTACGATTTATGATGGCACACACCGCCACCCGAACCAGCATAAAAAGGAGGTGATCCAGCAGGTGATCCAAGGCTAGCGCCATCGTTTCGACACCTTGCGGACCCCGGGCCAGATGCAGCGTAAATGGTCAGATCTGAAATCGCCCTCAGAGGCAGTATGTATAATTGAGGTAGAACAAGTAAGGTGCTGTCTATCCGGCTAAGTGCATAGTACAACCATCCACCATACAATAAAGTGAATATGAGCACACATTGCGATACCTGTAAAGTAATACACACAATTGGCAACATACTTGAAAACGTTCCTGAAAGGTAAAAACATTAGTGCAAACAATCCAGTGCAAACAATATAGTGCAAATACATTATATGTATAATGTAAACATTTTAAATATCACCTAACTAGTATGCTCACGGACACGTTTAAGTCTCTTTTCTTCTGACGCTTGTCATAGAACTGGAGCAGAGTCCCAAACTCAGTTGCAATTTGTAATCCACATAGGTAAAATTGTAATCCAAATGGGTAAAAAAAATAGCAGCAAAGGTTCCTTAAAAACCCTCTTTCAAGGGGCTCCCCAATAACCTGAAAAGGGGGAAAAAAGGGATGAGGCACACGTATGTGCAACTTGGTTAAAACTTTTTTTTTGATGGGGGGAGTCCTGACAATCCATGTCCATCTGGGTGAGGACAAACGCAGGGCAACAAAAATAAAAACACAGGCCAACTAGTGCCCACCCTTCAAGTTAAGTCCATGTTGTGGCTCCCATAAAAGCTGCAGCATCCTTAGGCCAACAGGTCCTCTTCACTGCTGCTGGAGCTAAAAGACATGAGAGGGCGCTCCTGCCTCATGAAAGCGACACTGGCTGCGGCAGCAGACCCCCCTGACCTCTCAGGGATGGTCTTGGTAGTGACCGGGCGGTCACACTGGCAAGGGCCTTGGCAACTTGGGTCTTGCCCATTACCTTGTAGTGACCAGATCCTCCTGCCGGCATACAAGGTGACAGAATCTCCGGCTGTAAGGGCTCGTAACGGTCTTCTGCGAGCGGCGGACTGTGCGGCTTGCACCTGCCATGGCAGTTGGTATTGTACCACCGATGGCTGGTACACAAAACTGTTGGTGGTCATCTGTCCCACATGAAGGATCGGCAGCGGTGGCAAATCTGGTATCAGGGGTTCCAGCTGAGCTTGGGATTTCTCCTCAGATCGCAGAGTCCCATCATTGGTCTCATGGGAACACCGAGCCTCTTCTGCGGCCTGGGCCTCCTCAGTCCAGTCTTCCGGGGGCGCTGCAGGAGTAGCTGGTCGCTTAAGGAGTTTCACCCCAGTAGCAAATGGGCCTTGGAGGCTCTTCATGGGGGTATACTCCACGTAATCCCCTGCGTGGAGATTGTGGCAGACGGGCGGAAGATATGGCCGCTTTACAGAACGGCAGTTTATGTATAATTCTTCCACCGTCTCCTCATCGCCGATAAAACCTACTCCCCGTTCCACGCTGAACCAAATAACGGTACCCCTTCGGGGCTCCAGCTTAGGGTCACCGGACCGTGGATGCTCCAAAACCTGCACAACCCACTCCTCTACCAGCTTTTTGTATTCCCAGAGGGTCAGGGCGTTCCGGGTGACAGCCTCGGGGACCATTGAATTTTGCTGAAGGGAGTAGTCCTTCCGCTGCGGAGCGGGAACTCCTGCTGCCTCCGCCGTGCCCGACTTCTTAGGCTGCCGGACATGTTGAGAGACGTAGATCTCCTCCGGTTGCTTCTCCTCATAGGGGTCGGTGCCCCACACCATGCCTCCCCAGTCAGGGCCTTGCTGTGTCGCCATCTTAATTTGCCATCCTGAGTTGCCTCGTCTTCCTCGCGCGCTGGAGAAGGGGGCGGAGCTACCAGGGAGGAGTCTGCATCACAAATTAAATGAATTCGTACGCAACAGCGTATAGAGTAACTTATACGTAGCAATAGCGTATAGTTAATAGGACAAACTACGTAGCGAATGCGTACAAAGCCGAAGCAAATCACCTAATATTCGGATTTGCTTCGCAGCTAAAAATTCCGAATCGACGAATCGATTCGCTCGTCTCTACTCCTAACCATCCCATTTGGGTTGGGGCTTAGCCAAATGTCTCCCTTAAATGAAGCTGAAGTTTAGTGGGTGTTCCTGGGTGGATCAGGTACATGACTTAAAAATGTCTCACAAATCAGAGTTAAATTTTGTGATATATTTACATGTACAGTGCCTAGGAAAATTATTCATACCCCCTCGAACTTTCCCACAAACTTAAATGTATTAGGATATTATGTCATAGACCAACACAAAGTAGCAAGTATGGTTTTCAATGGTTTTCAAAATTTTTAATATATAAAAATCTGGAAAGTGTGGCATGAATTCGTATTCAGCCGCCTGTGCTTTGTTAGGGAATATTAGTGATCAAACAGCATCATGAAAACAAAGGAACACGCCAGACAGGTCAGGGATAAAGTTGTGGAGAAGTATAAGCAGGGTTAGGTTATAAACAAATATCCCAAGCTCTGAATATCTCACAGAGCAGTGTTCAATCCATCATCCGAAAATGGAAAGAGTATGGCACAACTGCAAACCTACCAAGACATGGCCATCCACCTAAACTGACAGCCTAGGCAAGGAGCGCACTAATTAGAGAAGCAGCCAAGAGGCCCATGGTCGTTCTGGAGGAGCTGCAGAGATCCACAGCTCAGGTGCGAAAATGTGTCCACAGGATGTGGGGATGCTGTGGGGATGCTTTTCTTCAACAGCGACAGGGAAGATGGTCGGTCAGTTGACATAGAAGTATAGGATGAGGCCTCATTCACATTTATGTTTTTTACTGAAGTGAACAGCGGACAGCACAAGTACCCATTGTGTTTGTTCACACATTAGTATTTTTTACTGACCGTGGGTCATGTGCTACTTTGGTTTGTGATGCGGAGCAAACACGCGCATTATAGTATATGGGTCACGATCTGTGTTTGGTCTGTTTATCACTAACAGGGGCGGATTGGCCATAGACCTTACAGGGAAATTTTCCGGTGGGCCGATGCCCAGGGGGCTGCCTGAGCCCTCCTCACAGCTGGTCAGTGGAAGTTTTTGGGGATGTATTTTGTGCTGCTGGAAGTATTTTATGATGGACTATGGTATTTGGCTCTGTTGGGGGGTATAATGTGCCACAATATGGTATTGCTGGCTCTGCCTTCCATCAATTTGGATCCGACTACCAAACGGGGCCACTTTTGGTATTTTTTCCAGGGCCACTTTACGTTCCCACTCTGCCCCGATCACTGACCACTAATAGGTACAGAGGGAAGGTAACCAGTTGGGGGTGTGTACCTGCACAGACTCACTCTATCCAATCAGTGCTGCAATTTTCAGACTGTGTAGGTACACCCCCCAACTGTTACCTCCCCTCTGTACCCTTACTGAAGGCTAATAGCAATTCATTCATAACTTCTAGTAGACATAATAAAGGAATGGCACAACATAGAGACACAAGAATAGATGCTCCAGAATTGTTATTACATGGGGAAGACATGAAGCTATTAAAACAGACATGTCAGGAGAGGTGAAAGGTCCTCTTTAAAGACTGTAGCTACTCTTGCAAGTGCTATACATAGCAACTACCATGTTTCTTTAGTAAAGTTGCGTTTACCACCAAAATGGGCCTCATTATTGTTCTGATCCATCACCTCTACTGCCACAGTATTACATTGGTATTTTCTGAAGGATCCCTGTCCTGCACCCTCAGAAATCCACTGACACCAAGGACACCCCACCCATCACCAGGCAGGAGACCCCAAACCAGGGTGTGCCTCTCCCTTCACTGTATGTCCCAGGGAGCATCAGATTGAGGACCACCACTGTGATCACTACTACCACCATCATTGGCAACATCACTGCTGTCCTCTTCCCTCTTGGACCTTCTGCAAACTCTGATTGAGTTAACAGCTGGGTTTTAACATTGCCCTTCTTAAAGGGACAACCAGTATGCCCATCATTATTAGTCTAGTAGTCTGTTTTGAACTCTTCCTAAAAGAAAAAGGTTTGGTACCATGTTAGCCAGTAGAGAGAAGTCCTGATGCTCTCCAGAAGAGAATTCCTGGTCTGAAGAAGGGACCTGAGTGTCTCGAAAGCTTGCCTTATAACATCATGTATTTTAGTTAGCCATTAAAATGTATCAAATTATAGTATTTTACATTGTTTCTCTTTTGGAGAGCATCAGGAGAACTCTCCCCAGTAACGGCACCGTAGAGGCTTTGGGATTTCATGTACTGGGCATTATTTTCTGTATATGAGCACATTGCAAGCAGTCCAGAATATAAATATTGAAATGAGTGATGGGTGAACATTGGCTGACACACCAGAATCAGGGTGCACCTTGCTAACACTGCTGTCCTGGGGTGATTTCTGAAATTGAGCTCAGCTTGTGTTGGAATGGATTGGTATCAATTCCACATTTGTGGCATGGACTCCCCCTCCCCACATAACATACTGAGATGCAGGAGTAGGATTACAACCAGGGTGCTGTGTCATTGTGGTGGTGGAGCAGCTAATGGATAGGTGGATATGTCTTTGGCCTCCATTATACAGATGTCATTTTCCTTTCAGGTTTCTTCTTTTGTCTATAGAGCCCCAGGAGTTGGATCTGATTCCTCTCTGTAAAATGAGCTTTAGTTTTCATGTCATATGTCAAAGGTCAGGGTTCGAGGTAGCTCATGATCCTGCAAACTAGCAAATCAACGTCTTTCTCCCTTGAATTCCCTAGACATGCAAGCTCAGTTCGGCCAAGAATAGAAGGGATAAGTAGCTGTCGTTGTCCTCTGGCGCCATTGATCAGATATGTGAATGAGGGAGTTGGAGGTTGAACGTACATTCATATATCTGTGGCTAGCATCACTGCACTGACAACTAATGTGACCTCAGTTAAAGGGGTTATCCCATGATTAATGTAAAAACATCAGATATCATGTAGTACATGACAATATCTTTCTAACAAAGCTAGAACCAGTCCTGTACTTCACATGGATCCAGAGATCTCCTCATGCATTGCTGCAATTGCTCTTCTAGATTTATTTCAAGCTGGCAGCTCGGTGAGTGGAGGGTTGTCCTTTCTCAGGGGGTGTATCCTTTCTTAAGAGGTATGTTTTTTCTGATGGAGCTTTCTCCCTGTAACTGTTACAATTCTAATATTGTACAGTCAGTTGAAGAGAGAAACTGAGCATGTGTGACCACTTCACAAGATGGACAGACAAATATGGAAAAGAGCAAACAGCAGATGGTGCTAGGATATGCCACCAATGTTGGATATGTGCAGGTCCCACCTCTAGGACCTACACCTATCTCCAGAATGGGACCCTCAAAGTGAATGTAGAGCAGCGTGGTCACCCTCTATTCATTTTTCTGGGACTGCCAAAAATAGCCAAGCGTTGGTTCAGTTATCTCCAATGATCCTCTACAAGTGAATTAAGCAGTGGCTACGCTTGCTCAGCTATTTTCAAAACTCCCATAGAAGTGGACAGAGAGCAAACCGCGCACTTGTTCACTTCAGGTGCCCTTTCTGGAGACAGGTGTGGACTCAGAGGTGGGACCCACACCTATCTGACTTTGATGGCATTTCCTAGTGATATGCCATCAAAGTCTGAGATGACATAAACCCTTTAACAAATGTCCCTCATCATTCAAAGGCCTCAAATCACAGCTACGACAACTGCTTCTTGAGACAGAAAAGTGCACAGAGCGGTTGTCGCTTTCCCTTCCTCACTAATAATGACAGCTTATACAGAGTGCATTACTCGCCAGGGGGCAACTATGAGCTCCACATACTCTAATGGGCAATACATTTAAAGGAGAAGTCCACCTTTAATTGTTCCGGCTAAGATGTGATGTTCCCAGATCTGGCTTTATAAATCATTTAGATCTCAATATCTAAATGTTTGACCACCGGAACATTCTAGAACAAATGATGAAGAATGCGTCATCTATCCTATTTCCTACTGTGACCATGTCCTCTATGCAATCGGATATGAGAAAATACATTTTTACAGCAAGCCAAGTATGCTCAGAATGCATCAATGACCTCTTGTTTTTGTTATGCGCAGTAAAGAGTTAAAAACGTAAGTGGGAATTGTTGGCAGGAAGGGAACAGGGTTAAATAAACTGTGACTGCAGCAAAGGATTACATCCACTCTGTCAGGAAAGATGTCAAGTTCCCTCCAGCTGTTCTTGGAGAGCTGTGTGCCCGCTGTGCCGAGGCTTCCAATAATGACGGCACAAGGTTTACTTCAGCTGCCAAAGGCACCTGCCTTATAGCTGTCAAACTGACGCTTGTAGAAAACATTTAGACTGTATTTGCCCACATCATGGGGATCTGCTGGCAATCTAATGTGTGTGGGAAGCACAACGGTGCCCAAAGGGATTTCAAAATGTCTGAACCTTTGTTGTGGGATAAGCGGTGTCAGAGGTATGTGACGACTGCTTATCTCCCTATACAATAAACGTGCATTCTTGACTGAACCAAGTATGCTTGTTTTTGGGGGAGTCGAGGGGGCCATCATCTGAGCTAGAATATTTTAGGCTTTTTGAGCAGATAACTTGTAAGTAGTTCTTCCCTCAACCCCTATGTGTGCAGGTTCATAAAACTGCCATACGGGGATATGTGATCTTGTAGTGCTTTGTTACATTAAAGGGGTTATCCCACAAACAGAAGTTATCATCTTACTACAGGTCAGGGGTTGACAATGATCTTACCTTCTCTTACAGAAATATGTATCCGTGCACAGTATTCAAGAGCACATACATTAAGACCGGCGTTTCAGACGCTGGCCTTAATAAAGCCTCTGCGCTGGCGGTGGAGAGGCGTGGGCCTCTCCATAACTTCAGTGCATCCAGAGCCATTTCTAAATGGAAGACAGCGTGTGAGCATGGCCATCTGCGTCTGAAATACACCTAATTTAGGCGTATTTCAGCTTAGTAAATTACCTCCTCAGTTCAGTTACCATTGACTCTGTTAGGTTAGGTTCACATCTGCAGCAGGTAAATGCCGTAGTCCTTTTTGGCAGAGGAGCAGACTACCGAAGTTACTGTTTCTAGCATGGCTGGACAGAAGTGAACCTACAGTTACAGTGGTAATACCATCCACATTGAATTGTTCTGTGACCATTTACTGTGCCATGATTATTTTGTGACATGCCACCTCGTATATGTTAAGCACCTCACAATGATAATTGCATTTATCATGTAGAAAAAGTTAATACAAGGCACTTCCTAATTTATAGTGATTGTCATATTGTCTCCTTGATTCATTTTTCCATCACGTTATACATTGCACATGAGGTGGCCAGGACTGGAGCTGGACGGACGGGAGCTGCTGCATACACGTGGCTATGCACTCTCCTAAAGTCCCGGCCACCAGAGAGGCTGGAAATTTTTTCATATTTTTTCTACCGCTGGTTGTAACCCCCAGAAACAATCAGTGTATTATGTGATTAAAAAAAAAGTCACTTCTTAGTGACAAAGTGACAATAAAGAATCTTAAATTGGTGGCATAACCCTTTTAAGTGTCAACAGGCAAATATATCATAGTCCTTTTTAGAGGCAATAAGTTTCCCTCTGGCTTAGGCTGCACCCAGATCCCTGGGCGTTAACACTCTGGCTTTAGTCTCCTCAGAGTGGCACCAATGAAGATGACTGTATCAACATGACCTCAACTTCTCTGCAATACTCAGCTGCTCTGTGGCCCTATCTATGCCCTGAGGTGTTGTGTCCATAGCCATAGTAGGAATGACTCCCAGTTGCTAGCTAGTTACATAGAGGAATACTGCTGGCTTTGTTTCAATCAGCAGCTTCCCATCTCACTCTTCAGTCTGCCTGCAATCCACACATAATATCCAATAGCAATAATACAAATGTCCTGTAGGCAACAGTATAACCTCAGTGTTGCCTACAACACACATTTACAGTATAGTGCATTATATTTGTAGTGCAGTATATGTACAGTACAGTGTGTTTCTTACCATCGTCAGTGCAGCCCAGACACAATATCCATAAGAACCTACACTCTTGCTGGTTGACTGTGACATTTCTCACCAATAGACAACTATGTCCAGGGCCTGTGCACTGAAGGAATTTTACCCTTATAGAGCAGTACCTTCTTTTGTGATACCCCAGCTGGTGTTTCACACATTTTTGATCAAACATGCTTCAGGCCCATCTACCAATGTCAAGGTGGCTTCTGCAGGTGGGTACCTAACACTAACAGAACTGTCTCTCCTGGGCCTAACCTAAACCTACAATGTTAATGGCGCTGTAGGAACCAGCTATATTTATACCTTGCTTGAAGCCCTGGGCAGATGGGCAGCTACCCTCCAAACACACAGCAAGAAAATTTAGACTAGAATATCCCACAGGTGCACATCCATAAAGCAGGTATAAGAAGGTATAGTAACATTGTAATCCAGCCATATTTTGTTTGCTTTTTGCATTGTGGGGTGGTTAGCTAGCAAGTGGCAGTGAGTGACCCACAAAAAATGTCTCACTATCCTAGAGACCTAGATAAAAGTTGGAGCAGTGACACCAACAGCAGAGGAGAAAGCTTAACTGTGCAGCTAACCATAGTGCTTCCTAGCCCTTGCACCCATAGGTGTTCTGAGGACCTGTTATAGAGCAGCCAGCTTCCCAGAAAGAAAAACAGCTTTATAGAGAGGGGCATAACAGACTGCTAAACAGAGGCAGTTATGAGTGCAGATAACTATGGCTAAGTGACCATTCACACGACTGTATTTTTCAGTCCGCATCCATTTCGCAATTTTATGGATCGGATGCAGACCCATTCCTCCTGTGAGATTATTGTAACCATTAAGCCAGGTACTTCTTGTCTGACTCTTGCAACAACCAAGCTTGCCCCACATGAGTTCAGGAAAAACAAGGCCCCAATTTGAATGGAGTGCTAGTGCGCATTTCAGTCCACCACTCCATGTACTTCTGTCGGACTCTTTCTATATGAGGTCCATAGAGGTTAATGAAATGTTGGATCGCAGTCAGTCCCACAGAAGTGAATGGCGTTGTTGATCAATATGTACACTACTGCTAAATCCAAATGGGAGAGTCATTGGGATTGCAGTGGTCATAACATCATTGACAATATATTTATCACCAATCCTGTGGTCATAAGAGTTAGCCATCAGTCATACAGCGGGGTCATACATGTGCCAACATTTCAGACAATTACTGTCTAATTTTGAAAAAAATAAACCATACGTGCAAGCTATCAAACCATCACACATACTTGGCTGACATCCACATAAATATGTTGGAAAGGAGAGCATGAGCTATACATTTCTATGAAGTTTTGGTGACTCTTTGACTAAATGATAGTTTTACAGAGTCTAAAATGGTTGCTGTAACTTGGCTTCTTCTTGAACTTATCTACTAGAAGTGGATGACAACAGAAGAAAACAGCCAAGTTAGAGGGGAGGTATTTGATTATATTTTAGAGGTTCATTTACATTTATTTATGCCTAATCTCATTCTCTGACTTCTCCCACACAGAATCTTGGATCTACTCAGTACAAATTCCAGTAGCTGGAATCATTGCCCATGTCCTAAGTTCAGTGACCAGACTGTGTAGTTGCAGCTGTGCACGTATACTCATTGGCTGACTGTCTGTCACCGTAAATATCCCAGACATATAAATCACTCTACAAAAATCAACAGAAATGGTCTTTTTTTTCTTTTTATCAAGGAAGCCCTTTATCTGGGGATCTTGAGCACAATAAGGATTTCCTGTAATACTCATTAACCTTAGTGTTGGGATCTGAGATGACATTAGTGACAATAAAGTCCGCAGACTAAGGGACTCGAAATACATGGAGAATGACACCTAAATTCTGCCTCCAACACTATCTATCGTCCGGCTAATAAAATCTTGACCTAAATACTTGAATTGTTTCCCAAGGGGTCATCGGACAATGGGCTGCTCTTGGTGGAGTCAGCCAAGTCTGGACTGATCTGGTTGAAGTAAAAATATTTAGAGGAATCTCGGAGCCTTTAATGCGCCACTCAGTCACGCCGGGTTTAGTGCGTATTGTGTTACATACACAGCCTCACTTGACAACAGGAAGTCATCCCTGTCTCATATGTGTACATTAGCTAATGTCCTTAAAGGCGGAATTAACTTCTATTGTGAGGTGGCATTCACATGTTTCTTTCAACGGCCTGTAAATATGTTAACATTAAGTTATTGAATATGTATAATATTCCATATTTATATCTGTCTTGACAAACAGGAATGGGAGCAGCCATATTTTTTCCTTTACTAATGGTAAGTATGACAACATTCCATATATAGCAACAGCACCATCTGGATGTTCACATATAGCAACAGCACCACCAGCATGGTCCTATCAATGAAAATATTTCAAAGAAAGTTTTCTTTTAATACAGCATGTTAATGTAAAGAGGGCTTTTCAGTTTGGGGGGAGGGGCTATTTCATAAAATATTAGAACCTGCCTGACAACATGAGCTGAGCTAAAAGATCTCAAAAAGCAACACATCATGCTCCGATCTGAAGAAATTCAAGAACAGATTATAAAGTAAGTCATTGACATCTATCAGTCAGGAGAAGGTTACAAAGCCATTTCTAAGGTTTTGGGTCTCCAGCGAACCACAAATGGAGAAAACATGGAAGAGTGGTGAACCTTCCCAGGAATGGCAGGCCTACCAAAATTACCCCAAGATCGCATTGATGACCCATCCAGGAGGTCAGAAAAGAACCTAGAACAAAATCTAAAGCACCGCATGCCTCAGTTAAGGTCAGTGTTCTTGAGTCAACAATAAGAAATAGACTGGGCAAAAATCGTATCCATGGGAGAGTTCCAAGGTGAAAACCACTGCTGACCAAAAAGAACAGAAATGCCCATCTCATATTTGCCAAAAAACATCTTGATAACTCTCAAGCCTTTTGGGAAAATATTCAGTGGACTTACGAGACAAAAGTGGAACTTTTTGGAAGGTGTATGTCCTGGTGTAAAACTAACACAGCGTTTCAGAAAAAGAACATCATACCCACAGTCAAACATGGTGGTGGTAGTGTGATGGTCTCAGACTGCTTTGACATTGCAATTATTTGGAATAACCACGGCAATCAGAATTGCAATATTAAGGCTTGTAGGAATTTATTCATCCATCCAAAGTCATAATTTAACAGCCACGGGCCAAAGTTTCGGTCTTTAACTCAGACCTTGTTCACGGCCTATATGGCGTCCAGCGTCCAGTTTCATGGAGGATGCTCGCATGAAACACCTGTACTATTAAAATATAAAAATATCCCATATGGCAAACGGAAAAACTGAAAAAAAGTCAAAATGGCCGATTCACTGTTTTTTTGCTTGCGTCACCTCCCACAAAAAATGTAATAAAAAGTGATGAAAAAGTCATACTCACCCCAAAATGGTATCATCAAAAGTACAGATCACACCACAAAAAATGAGCCCATACACAGCTCTGTACACATTACTACATATAGTTATGTGTACAGAGTTATAGGGGTTAGAATATTGCAATGAAAAGAAAAAAAAACGTTTTTCAAGGTTTTTATTTTTTTTCAGCATTAAAAAGCAAGAACATATGTGTGTGTAATCGTACTGACCCAGAGAATGAAAATAACAGGTAAGTTTTACCTCATAGGGAACACCATAAAAACAAAGCCCATAAAACTGCTGCACAATTGCACTTTTTTTTTCCAATTTCACCCAAATTGGATTTTTTTCCTCAGCTTCCCACTACATCGTATGCAATATTAATAAGCCCTCATATGGCTATGTGAATGGAAAAATAAAAAAGTTATGGCCCCAGAAAGGCAGAAAGTGAAAAACGAAAATGAAAAAACCTCTAGGGATGAAAGGGTTAAGGTCCCCATACACTTTAGGTACACACAAGATATTTTAGAAACTGTTGAGCCCATGTATTTTACTTATATGAAATTTGAAATCTACTTAAAGGGTTAAAACCCTGATGGCAATGCCAAGTGAAATGCATCACTACTAACAAAAAACCCTTCCCTGCCATAAGTGTCTCATGTCCTCCTGCACGTCTCCAGGAGCGTGAAAAGCAAATGGGTCGTCATCCGTTAAATATGGCCGCCGAGCTACATGCCGGTTCTCAAGGATAGAGAGCAAAGTACATGGGAAGAGGCACAGAGCTGCATTATCTCAGGGACTATTTTTAAGGTCCCTGAAACTCCACTGTCATTCATCCAGGACATTTTTATGCTTACATCTGCAAAAAAATCATTTCTACTTGTGTCCAACCAAACTCATCACTAGAGAAACGTTCCCATGACCCAACTGGAATCTCCTGAAGGATTTTGCTTCATAAATATAAATGTTACGTGTGATGATTCAGACATTTGTGGCATGTGAAATGTGTGCTGTTGTCTATGTTAATGCATTTATTTTTGGTTATCTATCTCAGCTGAAACTAAACTGCACCTCAAGGACACCCAAAGACGTTATGTATCCCCCAAATGCATGTGCAGGATCACGTACCAAGCAGAGAGATGGGGCATATCAAATATTGTGTTTTTTAACTCATAAGGAATAGCTCAAGTTTACAGATTGCCTAGATATATTGTGGCAAACCCTCAGCTTAGGTCTATGGGCTCAGGATGTGAACAAGAATGCTCCCATTCACTGACAGAAAGCAGAGATCTTGAAAATGGCGAAGCACTGAAATACAAAGTATATAATATAGTATAAACTAGACTTTATTTACATAATACTAGAAAATCCCTTTAAGGGTTGGTTCACACATAGGTTGTTTTTGTCGCAGTTTTTTCAGCCACAGCAAGAAGTGGTTGGAATTGGATGAAAAATATGCAGTCTTCAACATTAAGGTTATGCAAATCCGCGAAGGAGGTATTGATAAGATCTGCAGATGATACAATCTGTGGAATGTGGGAGGGGCATGAAAGCCAGATTGAAAGTAAAGTTTTATAGCCACATGAAACCTCAAAAATCAGATCAAGTCATATAGGATGACTGGGTGATGCCTCCTTTTATTGACACGCCAGTTACCGCCACTGAGAGGAATAGAATCCTTTAACTCACAGACCTTGGTTTATCACTCCAGCAGATTGCTACACTCCTAGGTTGAGATGTCAGCAGCGTTCAATGTTGCGTGTCCTGGTTGGAATGACAGCAAGAGGTGCACAGAGGTGAACCTATACATGGACAGATTGTCTGATTAGAAGAATGGAGCGCAGTGATCCATTCTGTACTGCAAGTGAAATTGGACGTCACATCCCAAGTCTAGGGTGGCAAAGTGTCTACCCAAACCATGAGACTGGACTATGACTACAGGTGACCTCATGCCACCGCACTTAAAGGCTATCATGATGAGCAGCAAGACAGCAATAGAGGCTGGAATCGAGGTCTATCCTCTTCAGCGACGAGTCCCACTTTTGTTGGATGCAATGATATCCAGAGATTGGTTTGGAATCGACCAGTCCTACTTCCGGGATTATGATGTGGGGTGGCATAATGTATGGTAGCCAATCCCCTCTAGTACTCTAACAGCTCCGCCTTACATTGATTTTGTCATGAAACCAGTGGTATAGCCATTTCTCCAAAGTATCCAAGAAGTTTTTCAACAGGTTCCTCATGCTTGAGCAACCATCTGTGAGCAACCTGCTTGGCCTAAATGTACTACTGTGGCCTGTAGCATCTGCAGATTTGTTTGCAGCGCACCTAGGACATCATTGGTCGTCAATAGCAAAGGGAGCTGCCAGCAGCGGATCCTGATGATTTTTGTGCCCAAGTGCATTCAGTGTGGTAGAATATTTCTCAGACAACCATAAATAACCTCATTGATAGCATGTCAAATCATGCAAGTGCATGTAATTCTGCATGTGGTGCTCATACTCAATACTGAATAAATCAAGATGTTTGGAATATTTTGTCTATTTTTTATCATTTTCATATACTTAACATGTCTGTCGATCCTGTGATTTTCCACAATTTACTTCAAGGCCCATGACTAAAAGATTATATAAGGTGAACCTCCAGCGTAAGAAGGTGATAGATTTAAGCCAGGGGTGTCAAACTCATTTTCACATTAGCGTTATGGTTGTCTTTAAAGGCTAGTTTAGCTTTGGAGGTCAGAATGCAAGGCGGCGTCTGCCTTTACTGCCAGAACCTGCCCTAAACAAATCAGTCTCCCAGAGACCTTACACTGGAGACTCACACGAACGGGTCGGATGTGGACCTATTCAGTTCAATGGGACTGCTGTTTGCATCCGTGTATCCTTTTTGGGGCCCAACAAAAAATAGAACATGTCCTATTCTTGTCCGTTTTATGGTATCCAAGATTTGCGGACTGCAAAAATGGGAACAGTTGTGTGCATGAGCCCTGAAGCTTACTCTCATAGACACCATGGCCAGTGTGTTGTGGAGAAACCAGAAGTCGCAGCAGCATGGCCTGAGGCTTGTCTGTGCTTCTCTCTGATGCTGAAGCCACCAAGCCAATCACATATAAAGTGACTATAGAAGCCTTAAATACTGTAGATTGCCTCAGCATGTCCTGATTTCTTTGGTGTTTGGACCTCGCTCAGGCCAAATAAAATGATTAGCCAGACCATATTTAGCCCATGGGCCTTGAGTTTGATTTAAGCCATCCTTACTTACCTGGTGTTCTGTCAACCTAAGTCGTTTCCAACTGTTTTCCAGTGGAATATAAGCAAGCAAAGATGAGGCAAGTGGTCTAAGGGTTACTCCACCTTACTCTAATACATAGGATGGCAATGAACAACCAATGGACCGTCTTGTCCTGGATAGTATGTCGAAATACAGTGGCCTGTACCAGTAAAAAGAACGTGGTTGTATTTTAATTTCTGGTATAGGTCCTACTACGCTGAGCGGTTTTATGGCCAGGTTGCCTTCAGATTTTTATAGTAGGCTGTGCTCCTAAATTTGATGCTCAGGTGCTGCACTATAGGTCAGTGTGATCACAGGAAATATTTTACTATATTTGGATATCTTATTTTCTTCTTTGAGAATAATGAGATTTTTTTAGGGTTTTAGATGGGAAAATGATGAGATATGACCAGATTGTATCTACCGGGGGTAAAGCCAGGTCATTTGTGCCTTTGAAATGTCTGGATTGTCATGTAAAGCTGCCATTCACAGCTCTGGGCAGTGCCACATTCATCTCCTCAGAGTAATGTCCTTGATCTGTCACTTTCTGGTCAATCTGCCACACATTACAGTCTACAGAGGAACCAATCAGAACAGCCCGCAGCAGATCAGCGAATAATAGGGACTTCTGAAAAGAAGTACGAATAATTGAGCTTTTAGGAGAATATCGGCAGGGGGGCACGGCGCGCCAAGGAAATTTACATCTTTTGGACATAATCCCTTTTAGATTTTTTTCTGCTGCATCTAAAAATGTGCGTGTCAGATTAGCTTGTGAATGGTGGAGGTTAGATCCCTGGCCACCAGGATATTGTCTATATTAATATAGATGACATCATGAGTCACTGTTTCAGGAAGTTCTCACGTTTAGTTTTTTTTCTATAAGACATACGTTTAAAGGGGTTGTACAGATTTAGACAAAGATGGCTGCTTTATTCCAGAAACCGAATCACATCTGTCTATAGACAGATAGTAAATATGCGTACATACGCCCATCTGAATGAAGCCGTAAGACCTTCCAGTCCAAAACTAGAATCTTACTATATATGACTCATGTAAGTCAATATACATGATGCTTTCTTTTGCTCCTATGCTGCCTTAGTTTTGGTTCCTTGTTGGATTACGTTTAAGATGGCCACCACCATCTCAGACTCCCAATCAGAGTCCTGTAGAACTGATACAGCACCTATGTCTTTGGTACTGGTCCATCATAGTCAAATTTTAGGTTTGGACTGGGGGGTTCACTTTAAGAGTCTGAGAAGGGTCATCAATTCAAGTTGATGCTCCTTTTCAATGTATTTAGACTTCAAGGAGACATAGAAGATCAAACAGTGCCCCTCTTGTTCATGGGCTGGAAGTGGTACTGCAGCACATCTTCTTTCACTTCATGCACTAACAGACAAGTTATAATCTATCTACATGAATCTTCCCGACTAATGGATATTTTTATTTAAAAAAATACTTATCTATGTTGTCAGAAGTGACTTCGGTTTTTTAGAAAACATTTTTTTTTAAGATCTCTATTTACAGTTGATTAAGGGATTTGATTAGGATAAAGATTAAAAATATATATTGTAAATGTCCAAAAAGTTTTCCTTGAACAAAATCCCCCATAGAATCTAAAATGAAAATCCAAAATAGAAACTCCGGTGATAATTATGTAGATGAGAAGAGAGGGGCTGCACTCCCCCGTATGTTATCTTTTACACCCATGAAATCATTTCCTCTGTGACACCGGGCATCCTATGGTCCTATCTATAAATATTCTGCAGGGGAGTTGATTCAGCCACCGGTCACTAGAGCCATATGTCACAGTCGGATATAAATGCTTCTGGTTGAAGGGCCTGTTTTAGCATCCCATAATTCTTATTTACCCACAGAACCAAGATTGCAAGAGTGCAGGCAAATCTATGAAAATATCAATTTCACTTCCTTAAATACACCTTCTAAAATGAAGAAAAAAACCCTGAAGACAAGGTTAGAAGGAAATGTGTGGACATTTCCTGTGGCCTACGTCCACATCTGTAGTAATAGTACCAGGGTCATGGAGAAGGCACCGAGGGGGAAACAAACACCTGGCCCTTCCGTTGTGAGTGGCAAAAATATTTTGGACCTTAATGGGAAGCCCATTCATTCTTTGCTTTGGTGCCCCCTCTCTTCTCAATCAGATTTTGATATCTATATTCTCAGCTATTTATTCAGAATTTCATGCAGAGATGGACATTACAAGTTGTTAAAATAACAGAAAAAAGATTTCTGCGTGACTGTTCCATCCAGTGAAATGAATGGAGACCCCAGGAGAAGGTCTTTCAACTGCTAATTCTCAGAGGGCATTTGTCTGTAATGTGAGCATTAGGTGGAAGTGCCTTATATCGACATAAGGGGCAGGCTCCTCAACATGAATGTGGCTATGGACGCACCACAGCATACCCAAGATTCAAACATAAGTAGAGAACACCATGAGCACAGAGTGGCTGTATACACTATATATATAGCGCAGGAAGGTGACTGGATTACAAAAAAAGCTCTCCATAATATCAAAAATTGAAATGTTCCACCATTCCATTGCCTTGGCTGCAGTCCACACCATTTCAGATGCTCACTGGACCAGAAGAGATGATAATGAAGGAAAGACTGGCACTCACTATGTCTTGTGAATTCTTCTTAGTTTATTTTCATGTTATGCATCAATACATGTGACACGTTTCGCCTCTGACACAAGCTTTGGATAAAAGGTTCATGTCAGAGCCAAAACGCGTTGCATGTATTGAAGCTTAATATATAAATAAATTAAGAAGAATTCACAAGACATAATGAGTGCCGGTCTTTCCTTCATTGTTGTATTTGGGACCTAAAAACCACCTACACCTACACACCTACCATCCGTTTGCTAGAAAAGTCCATCACATCCTACAACGACATTGGCCACTCCTGCACAAATCGTACCCCAATATATTAGAATTTTCCAACCCAATTCTACTATGTAACAGACGCCCAAGAAACCTTAAAGATAAATTGGTAAGAGCAGATATCGGCTCCGAAAAGAAAATACCCACGCAAACCTTCCTCAAAACACAAAGAAAGGGCACCTTTCCATGTCTCCATTGTATGCAATGTTCCCATATAATCAAGGGAAACAATTTCCACCACCCACACAATGGCAAATCGTACCAGATCAATGGGTTCTACACATGTGAATCCCATAATGTGATATACATTATCAAATGTCCCTGTGGACTCATTTACGTTGGAGAAACCACACAATCAATTAGGGACAGGATCTGTAAGCACAAATCAACAGTACGCTGCCTCAACACCACTTTTCCTATCCCAGCACACTTTGTCAAAAAGGGCCACAACATCTCGCAACTGCGTTTCCAGGTGATAGAACAGGTCATGCCACCCAGGAGAGGAGGGGACATCACCCGTCTTTTACAGCAGCGAGAAGCCTACTGGATCCATGAATTACAGAGCTTGGAACCCAGGGGCCTCAATAGGGACTTCCATCTAGGAAGTTTCCTATAACAACAATTAGATGTATTGATGTTTATTGATTTTTCATTACTGGAACTCTATTATATGAATATGATGTGTAACTAGACAAAGATTTTAAAACTATGATTTTTTATTGCAGACCCACTTCTAGAACCTCCTGGATTCCTATTCAGCTTCCACTGGCATCAGTGCCGGGGTCCACCTATGCTTCATGCCTTACACCACATATATGTGCACCCACCTGCAACATCCCCATCCACACACATCATATCAATCCAGCCCCTACATCACAGACGCTCTCTGACTCCACCCCTTTCCACTACCTACATACTGCGCATGCGCTGCCGCACATGACTGACGGAGCGGCCATTTTCTTATGCGTTCCACCGGCCCTCCCGCTCAGACAGCTTGCGCTCCACACGCCGCTCCTCCTCCCACCCCGCGCTCTCTCACATCCGGCACGCGGGCTATTTACAGCCCAAGCCACATACGCACGCTGCGGCGCTACCCAAACAGGCTTGCTTGCCATTTCCACATCGCGCTGCAGCCACCTATTTCTTAGGACACTGAGATCCTGCATATCAGCTCCAAACAGGTTGGTACCTACGTAACCAGGCTTTTCCTTCATGTCCTTCTCTATACCTTGACATCTAGCATATGTGATTCCGGATACTGATGCTTGGGACCTATACAATGCCTTACTGAGCTTTTCCTTAACATTAGCATATCTTTAATCCATACATCAGGCCTTGCCACTACACTGTCATGCTTTCAATATATGTATCACCAATTGACTGTGATCCTTTTGAACCTCGCCTATGTACTTGTCAGCTCAATGTCTCCTAATACTGTCGATTCTACTGTACTATTGTCCTTGACATACTTCTGCTCTCTATGCCAATATACTGTAGACATCATTTTATTATTTTGTTGCCACAACTATGTATTGATTTTCCTTTCTGTAACTCCACAGCACATTGACAAAGGCCACAGGCCGAAAACGTTTACGTTTTGTGTGTACTGCATAGTATACTGCAATAAGCTGTTTCAGGAAAGCAATAAAAATGCACAAGATTTAAGCAACCTTTGAAGCACAGGAATCTTTTTTTCACGTATTTGGGACCTAGACTTGAGCACCAAGTGAATCGAAGACGAACTGCAGACTGAAGAGCACAACAGAAGAGATGATAGTTCGTTCCCTTTCATGTGACCACTGCAGTCAATCGCTGGCCCCAGAAACAGCACAGTGACACTTTTTCTGGTGCCCTAGAAATAAACTACAAAGGCTCCAGAAGATCTGTACCTGCAGAAAAATTTCATGGATGGTAGATTTCTTCAGCTGTTCTTTTAGGGCGCATTTACTTAAAGGGGTTCTGGGCGGGGCTAAGCTCTGTTCACATGAATGGAGCTTAGCCGCGCCCAGGCCAGTGATACTAGTCGTGACGTCACTGGGCCTGCGGTAAACACAGAGAAGGCCGCGGCGCTCCTGCAGCGCCGCTGCCTTCTCAAACAGCTGATTGGCGGGGGCCCTGGGTGTCAGACCCCCGCCGATCAGATGCTGATGATCTATCCAGAGGATAGATCATCAGTTTTTAAAAACTGTAGAAACCCTTTAATATGAGGGAAACCGATGCTCAGGACCTTCCTCTATTACGTAATGGTACCAAAGGATGGACCCAGTGTGTCTAAGACAACTCAAGGCAAAGACATTCATGATATATACATGAGATTTTTACATCAGTCTTCTTCTAGCTCATATTAATCTATATAGCAAAAAGGAACATTAACACAATGTACAGAAAATATAATTGTACTGGAATGTTTATTAGTATTTTATATCATCATATACATGTAGACCACCATGGCTCCTACTAATGCTCATACTGTCAGCTGTGTAGGGTCCAGGAACCCTAGTTGTATTATGCTATATCCCTAAACTTGTCACATCCTTGAAGTAAAGATCACCACTGATGGTCGCATAGTCATAATACAAAATGTCTGCTTCTGTAGGAGCTTAAATATTTCACTGAGACATTTTTGTCTGTGGCTTCAGCGTTTAGACGTCAAGGTGAGTGTGGACGAGACTCTGAAGATCTGCGGAAGCATATTGCTCAGCTGGTAAAACATTTCTTCTGAGATGTTCTGCAGATATAGAAGTTTATAGTCAGAAACAAACATTATTGAGGTTCATCTGTGATCTTACAATGGTAATATTTCAAAGATTATTGCAGAAATAGCAAAAATATTTAATAATTAATCTTTCAATACATTGTACTGGGGTTCAGGCTCTGTTCCTCTCATACTGCAGTTCTGCTTGTTCAGATTGGTTGCTATTAGAGATGAGCGAACGTGCTCGAAACGAGCACTGTACCGCTCGGCTCCCCTGCGCTCGCATGGGCGCAGGCAGCCGCTTCCGTCCTCCTCAGGAGGACGGAAGCGGCTGCCTGCGCCCACGCGAGCGCAGGGGAGCCGAGCGGGGTACAGTGTTCGTTTCGAGCACGTTCGCTCATCTCTAGTTGCTATGTATTAGCAGAACCCCACCATACACTCACTAGGAAATCTGCAATAAATTAAAGGACTTGTCTAATCAAGACATCCCCTTTATAAATAACAGTTGGCCGGTGGACCAGCTGTTACCCTTAGGGAAGGCCGCCTCAGGTCAAAATGTAGTATTATATGCTATGCCATTCAAATGTAATACATGAACAAAAAAGGTATGCCAGACAGAGAGTGCTCTATGGCAGTGACCAATAGAGAGGGTCATAAGTGTGGGGGTCCTCTATTACCTCTATTAATAATCAATGCTTAGGGCTGTATTACACCAACAGATTATCTGACAGATTTCTGACCAATCACACAATCATACACACCAACTATTGGTCTGATTGGACAGATATTGGTCAGATAATCTGTTGGTGTAATACAGCCCTTACGCTGTATCTCCCCCTTTAACTCTACTCTATGTTCTTGTGACCTTGATGGCGCTGTAAAGAGAGATCACAAAGGTACTACTGCTGTAATAAAAATATCCTTCAACTGCTACTGCTAGAAACCGCTAGGTTGCAGTTTTTTTTTTTGTTTCCTGTTATTTATATAGCGCCAGCAAAATCTGTAACACTGTTCACTGACTGTAATCACTGACAGTTGCTGTGTGGTCCAAGAGGAGGGGCTTAAATGTCCTGAATTTTGCTTTTTACATGTACAGTGATTTTCCAGATACAATGACCTCAGAATACAATATTTTCAACATAGATGTATTAGTTGCTGGTTAGCATCCATTCCTGACTGTTATATGTAAGGACTTGTTTAATCTGTCCTAGTTATCTGCTTATTTTTCTTAATTCTTCATGTTCTCTTATCTTAGATGACATTTTGGGGCTTTGGAACCGATTACTCAATTTATAATGGTTTCAACAGTAAATGGTCATCCTGGAACCAATTAATATTGTAACTTGAGTGAACACAATATATATTACCCACAATCTAGGCCATTCTGCCCTAGCGGTTAGAAGGTGATGGAAGTAGTGGCTATGTGAGGGCACACATATCATACATGCTCCGGACAGCCCAGACAGTCCACCAGTAGAGAGGATCGTTTGGTCCATCATCCACACACAGAAGACACCTTCATTACACTCCCCTGTCTCTGCCCGGACCATTTCTAGATGCTTAGCAGAAGGAAATTTGGTGTCACGTTGCCCATTATGTGTCCTGCCACTGACAGACAGCCATCATCACCTTCATTTGTAGTGGTATCATGAAAGAGATGCCTGGATTGCAGGTTCTGTTTGGGTTATGATGACAGACAGGTTTAAGTGTAACACACTGCCCCAACTGATGTGTGATGATCTGGGGAGCCATCGTATATGACAGTCGGTCACCCCTACTAGTGATATGAGGGACACTAACAGCTCAGCAGTATATGGTGGACATCCTGAGGCCACATGTGTTGCCTCTAATGGCAGGGCTCCCATCTGGCATTTTCAGCAGGATAATGGTCGTCTACACAAAGCAAGCATTTCCCAGGAATGTCTCTACAAGATTGTAACACTTCCTTGATCTGCCCGGTCACCAGATTTATTGTCTATTCAGCATTTATGTGATCAGTTGAAACGCCAGCTTCAGTAACCTACGAGTCTGCAGGATCTACAGGCTTGGCTGCAATATCTGTGGGCAAATGTTCTGCAGGATACCAAACAGAACCTGTATGCCTCCATGTCCAACCATATCTCATCTTGTATCCAGGCTACAGGTGGCACATAAGGGGACTAGCTCCTTCTTTCAGTTGTACAGCTTTCCCCAATAAACGTCTCCTTTTGCGCTAATATTGTAATCACTTACATATATCATCATTACATTCACACATATAAAGTTTCATTCAATTCCAACAACTCCTTCTTGGTGCTTTATTTTTTTTGGTCAATGAGTGCCTGTGGGGAGCACTTTTTTTTTTAACAAAATGGGGTCTGCACTCTCATAGACTTTATGTGCTAGCCAGTGGCGTAGCAAAAAGGCTCATGGGCCCTGGTGCAAGAGGTTAGCTTGGGCCCCTTTTTCCTCAGTGCTTTGTGGCCAGGGGCAGGGAAGTCTGAGGCAAAAATTTATACGGCACCTCCCACCATGCCAAATTCTTGACCTAACCCCTTCCCTCCAGCCAGAGGTGTAACTTGACCAGCATGCAGTTTCTATAATACCAATGTCTTCTTATGTGGCACAAGGATCTTTGGGCTCCCTCAGGCTTCTGGGCCCGGTAGCGACTGCTACCTCTGCACCCCATGTAGCTATGCCCCTGGTGCTAGCGAATCACAATGTTCAATAATTTCGTAACACTCAAGTTGAATCATGCCTGTGGGGGGAGCTATGATAGCTGACACATGTAGAGCCAAAGGTCATGGAGGATAAGGTCCCATGATTATGTCCCTTGACTGCTAAATGCCGACATCATATGGACAAGCTTGTTGTCTTCTATGTAAAACTATAGATGATATATCAGGATTTAATTGCATATTGGGTGAAGTGACAAATTCGGCTACATGCCAATTTTTCTTATCACGGCAATAGCATACTTTTGAAGTGGAGTGTTTCACTAACTGTCCTCACTTATACCTCAGGGGTCTGACCACTCAGAATATGAAAAAAGGGTTAAAGCCCCCCCCCACACCATTTAAGAATACGTGTCATTGTATCACACGGCTCTGAATGACTCTTCCTGTTAATATAGATGATCCCACTAGACAAAGAGGCACATTCTGAGCAAGAGGTTTTCCTTTTCATTTTCGTCAACGTGTCGCCTGCTAATAATTTAATGACCGTCGTGGGAACAAATAAGACCAGTCGCACCAAGTCAAACGCCAGACGTTTATGTGGAGGAAAATGGCTATCAAGACACTGAACAAATGCTTATTGTATAAAAATATAACGATCAGAGGACAAATAAGACGTGACACGCCGGGGCCAGTCATGAAGGGTTCGCTGCTTCGGCCAAATGCTGCAAACCCAGTATGGCAGCTATCAGGCACTTGTGACTATCACTATACTGTACAGGGAGATTTTCCGAGATGTATGATTTTTTTAGGTGGCTCAAAAGAATGAGGCAGGACCCTATGTCTGCAGCAACTCTACTGCCGCATCCTGACGACGTTTCCTGCCTGTGTGTTGGCCGTGTGTTATAGGAACATTATATAGACCCAAATCATCATCTTCATCGATGCACAGATAAATACACACAGATAGCTGTGAACATTCATTTAATAGCATCTTGGATCCACACAGCATCCCATGTAACACTGAAATGGTAGGGCAGAGACAGGAAGATCTGTCATGGGAACACAGGAGCTGTAGGCACACGACCTCTACCTTCAGAGACTGATGAGGCATATCCTAATTAATGGCGAGTTTACACAGGGCATGAATGAACGTTAGCACGAACCTTCATTCCCGATAATCGGCCTATGTAAAGTTGTTGCAGTTCACCCAATGAATATGCAAAAGACTCGTTCACAGTGAAATTACTGTTCATGCGCGCACCTAAATCACTGTTTCTGGGCAGCAGATTGTGCTGTGTGAACAAGGATCTGCTGCTCAGAAACAATGAATCTGTATGAGGAGCAGTAACCATCACTCGTCCTCAGAGTGGAGAAGATTGCTGCTTGCAATGTCCCCTCACAATAATTGTTATATATGCAACTGAACACTTAGGGGGAGATTTATCAAGACCAGTGCTTTCTGCGCTAGTCTTGATATCCCCTGCGCTGCTAAAGGATGTGCCTAATTTATGACGAAGCGCATTAGGTGCATCCTCTGGCAGTCCGTGCACCTAAATAGAAATCCACGCCAACTCAGAGCTGCCGTAGATTTCTGGCTTCATTTTCACCAGAAAACCGGCGTAAATGAAGATAAATTTGTGTCTGCTGTTGGTCACACCCTTTCGCTCATGTGCCATGCCACTTTTGAAGTGACAAGAATGGCGTAAAAAGAGGCACTTACTTTTTTTTTTTAATGAAAAAAGTCACAAAAACACAGCTTGCGACTTTTTAAAGCCACTTTTCTTGTAAACTAAAGGTACTTTTAAAGGTGTTTCCAGCTTTTACCTTTAATAGCCTGCCCCTAGGATAGGAGCTCAATGTATAATCCCCAGGCACCAGTCAGCAGAAGGAAGGGTCTGCAGCGCTATGGACCTTCACTACAGTCAGGCCACAGGATGCGTCCATGAGATTGGTGTCTGGTATTGCAGCTCAGCCCCACTGACTTGAATGAATGGGACTGAGCTGCAGTTCCAGACACCACCACAAAAACCCAGACAGCACAGTACATGCGGTAAACAGGCTGCAGCAACTTTGTTTTGCAGATCTGAATGGGTGCCAGGGGTCAAACCCTCCCTGATCATACGCTGATGTCCTATCCAAGGATCTCAAAAGCTTGAAACTCCTTTAAAAGTGTCTTCAGTCTAACAGAAGTGTTACATACAAGTGGAATAGGAGATGTCTCATCAGTTACAAGCCATGTGCCTCCAGCTCCTGACTATACCCTGCTTATAAATCTCCCAGGTCTGATCTTCACGACTATATAACCAACTCACCTGAGGTACAAGAAACTGCACTGTCCTCGAAACGCCCCCATCCCAGGAAACCATTTCCATCATAAAACCTACGAGAAAAATAACACAGATATTACATAATAGATAGGAGATACTGGCTTTATGGCTTACACCCTCTAAAGTTGGCCATGTACATGCACTGCATAGCTTCATGCTCCTGGGCTCCAATGCCAAATCCTTAACAGCACCCCAACACGCCATATTGGCATCTTTTATATGGTGGAGGGGCTATTGAGCCCAGTTACTGCTACCTCTGCACCCGATATGGAAATGTCCCTGTTATCACCCCTGAGATGACTAAGGGTCCACATGTTAGCAAGATGGCAGCATCTGGTACAAGGAATGTTATGTATCACAGTAGGGACCGTCGAATCTGAGGACGGTCATTGTTGCGGGCTTTAACATTATTATATGTGTATCTACTGTACAATATTTACAACTACAACTTCCAGTATGCACTAAGAGCTGGGAGTCGTAGTTTTGTGTCCCGGTCATTACTAAAGATAACACCAGTAAGGAACCCTGCTACAAGCCACACAGTCAATATGGCTACCAATATGGCTTCACCAGTGGTTATCACCCAGCTTTCCCTGACACCTGAAAGCCAAGTTTTCCTGGTTATGATATAACCCTGATACGTAAATAGGCAGAAGTGCATTCAGGAGACTGGTAAAGCTGGGCAGAAACTCTAGTGGCGATTGTGTATGTTTTCACCTAGCTTTTGAAGAAACTGATTAAGGTACTTTTAATCATAAAGAACTGCAAATAAATGAACAGACCCTATATTAAAAAAAAACAAAAACGCATTACCGACCCATTAAAATTGGGGTGCAGTCATCAGCAGACTGTCACAGCCTCATTTGACCTGGCTGTACACACAAACAAACTGGCGTCTACAGGAAAGCTGGAGGAGCCGGCGATGCGGCCAGAATCCCACTGCTGACCGCGCTGCTTACGTGAGGTTAATTAAAGAGATTTGGAGGAAACCTTTCCAATTTTTTTTCCCTTCGAGCCAGGACATGATTTCTGTAGTCATAAAATATGCCTGGATTGTAGACAGGAACAATGGGATCCAGGACGTGTTTACTATGAGGTCGCACCATAGAAATTCACACGTTATGTTACCTTTCACACACTTAAACACCAGCTCGGCTCTCTTCAGGCACCATGGTATAGTCATTTCCTAAAGAGACAGAAGAAATGCCGTCAGGAAGTGCTCATTATTCTTAATAGGTGATGAGGCGGCGTGTGTGTACGTGTGATTGTGCAAGTGATTTACAGAATAATATAGAGACTGCACAGTCTCACTGTAACCAGGTAGGATATTCTGCAATTATTGCAAATTACATAGAACTTCTATTTCCATGGATCACAAGTGTGTGCAGTATTACAATGCAAGAGCTATGATAACTATACTGTAACTCTACTTTACAAGCACTGTGTGTTCACGACCAGTACAGGTCACTGTGCACATACATTATATTACTTATCCTGTACTGATCTGAACTACATCCTGTATTATACTCTAGAGCTGCACTCACTATACTGCTGCTGGAGTCACTGTGTACATATATTACTTATCCTGTACTAATCCTGAGTTACATTCTGTATTATACTCCAGAGCTGCACTCACTATTCTGCTGGTGGTCACTGTGTACATATATTACTTATCCTGTACTGATCCTGAGTTATATCCTGTATTATACTCCAGAGCTGCACTCACTATTCTGCTGGTGGTCACTGTGTACATATATTACTTATCCTGTACTGATCCTGAGTTACATCCTGTATTATACTCCAGAGCTGCACACACTATTCTGCTGGTGGTCACTGTGTACATATATTACTTATCCTGCACTGATCCTGAGTTATATCCTGTATTATACTCCAGAGCTGCACTCACTATTTTGTTGGTGGTCACTGTGTACATATATTACTTATCCTGTACTGATCCTGAGTTATATCCTGTATTATACTCCAGAGCTGCACTCAGTATTCTGTTGGTGGTCACTGTGTACATACATTACTATTCCTGTACAGATCGTGAATTACATCCTGTATTATACTCCAGAGCTGTACTCACTATTCTGCTGGTGGAGTCACTGTGTACATACATCACGTATCCTGTGCCAGCACCCCATACAAAATGCCTATTCTTGTCCGCAATTGTAGACAAGAATAGGACATGTTCTATCTTTTTTCATGGAGCTGCGGCTGTCGGCGATCTAATACTGCCCTTTGAAATGAATGGGGCCGCATCTACTCCACAAAATTGCAGAATAGATGCAGACCCATTCACACGGTCATGTGAAAGGGCCCTCAGACTGTCTACTCCAAGTTTATGCCACCTATAAGTTGGTTTAGTTTTACTACAAAAATGCGCCAAAATTTTTACGCTTTTTCATGTGCACAGGAAACCCCTCGATTGGTGTTTCCTTCACATAGGACCCGCTCTATGACGACCATATACCCTAATAGTGCATAGGTCCTGATGAGACAACCCCTTTAATAAGCACAGGCATAATGACTATTCCTCACAGCTGGGTCATTTCTGGCTATTGCTATTTCTATGGTGGCTTTTACTCCAATCTTCTGGAGGCTCATCTTCTGCCCTATGGCTCCTAATATCAACAATGAATATAATTACATATAGGATGAAGCTCCATACTGGGAACATCTTTACATAATCTCTGTGGATAGCTCTTTAAAAGCCAATTTAGGCTAAATAACTGCTTAGAGAAGCCCTGGAGGCCTAGAGACCCATAATTCTGTGAGCTGGGTATCATCATAATTTATCTGCCTACACGGAACACGTTCTTACATTTTATGCTGTCAACAGGAGCGTAGGCGTCTGACAGTGGTTTCAGCCCTGTGTTTTGGATAATGATCACAACCCATCTCCTAAAACTAAAAAGAACAGTCCTTTGTATTTTTTTTTATCATTCGTGTACTTATGTCATCTATCAAGGTGAGTAAGTTCACTTACAAGTATTTAAAGGGCCCGGTCATCAGAACCCTCTAAGGTAGAGCCTTTGGCAGATGTCCTAGCCTGGTCCATGCTCCGGTTTGTTCTCCGGTCTGAAGACGGAACGGAATGCTTTTAGGTGCATTTCGTTGTCTTCAGTTCAGTTTTGTCCCCATTGACAATGAATGGGGACAAAACTGAAGCGTTTTATTCTGGTATTGAGCCCCTATGACGGAACTCAATACCGGAATTATAAAACGCAAGTGTGAAAGTAGCCTAAGGAGGGGGGCCAGAATCAGGACGTCATTTTCTCATAATAAGGCTGGCCATTGTAGTTCCTGGCTGTAGATAACAGGGAGTGAGGTCCATGTCCCCTATTTTAAAGGGAACCTGTCACACTAAAAATGCAGTGCAATCTACAGACAGCATGTTATAGCGCAGAAGGAGCTGAGCAGATTTTGTGGAAAGCGATTCAGAATAAACTGTTTCGTTCATTGAAATTCCTACTGTTTCTATGCTGAGGAGTCTAGTCTTTCCTGTATCACTGTGCATAGCGGAGAGGCAGTTGTTAATGACTGAGTTGGACCACCCACTGGACTCCTAAGCCCAGAATGGAGACAGAATTTAAATGAATGAATAACAGGTTTAACTGAATCATTTCCCATAAAACTATACATCAACCTGCTCAGCTCCTCCTGCTCTATAACATGATGCCTACAGGTCATTGACAGGTTTCCTTTAAAGGGGAAGTATCGTTCAAGATTGCACTCACATGAATATAACAGATATATTATGCGTGGGGTAGTTTTCTTACTCTTAATATACACTATCATTCTCTTGAATTTCATCTGAGTAGTTACATCCAAATTCCTCCTCATCAATATTACCGTAATCAGAGGCTCCGTCCCTTCTCCGCCCCTTTACAATACATAATTTATTAGCTTCCTCTACATGCTGACAGCTGAAACATGACTAGAACAGTGAGAATATGTATCATTCCACTGAATATTTGTGCACATTGTTAAGACTTATTACAACACAAAAACAACGATGACTGGTGGTCCTTAAAGGGAATGTTCATGTATTAATTTTAGTTTAATAATAGTAAAAACTGCTGAACCTATTATTTTTAAAAACCTTCTAGGGGGTGGCCTTCTTGCAGATACACACTACATGTAGTGTCTGTACAGGCAGTGCTTCAGGGTGTGTGTGCCTTATGGCAAAACCAAAAACAAAAGAACCCCTCAATGGAGAGTGCAGTGTTTTCTTAACAATAGAGCAAAAGATGAGGCGTAATTGCGCCTCAGTACGCCTTTTTCACTCTCCACCTCCCTTATCTTATGGCAATTCACAGGTAAATGTCCTATAAATTATTACAGCCTCCAGGAAGTAGCGTAGACCCTGCCACAGAAAAGCGACTGAGAGGGTAGCTGCATACAGAGCACTATCTGCGTATAAAATAAAGGTTTCATGCAGCAGAGTGGGGCTGCCATTAACTCACATTCCCGATAGTGAGATGACTCTGATTATACTGTCCCTATCTATACAGCAAAGCTGGCAATTGAGCTGCAGAAAACAGGTAATGTCAGTTTCTAGTGACCAGTGTGAAAACTGGCTTATTTCCATTTTTTTTGTTTATAGTAATAAAATCATCAAAATGTCTAAAAATGTATTTAAAAAGAACACCAAATTGTCCATTTATTCCTATATTTATAGGAGGAATAACAGTGAAACAGGACTATTAAGAGTTCTAAGAAAAAAATGCTCCAGAAACATTATTTCATAGGGGAATACAAGACACAACAGACAGGTCAGAAGAGCTGACAGATCCTCTTTAAGGAGATTACAATGGTCATGATTATATTTTTATGGCCTCTGCTAGGCATCTTCACATACACTTAAAGGGGTTCTGTAGTTTTTTCAAACATCTGATCGGCGGGGGTCCGACACCCGGGACCCCCGCCGATCAGCTGTTTGAGAAGGCAGCGGCGCTGCAGGAGCGCCGTGGCCTTCTCTGTGTTTACCGCAGGCCAGTGACGTCACGACTACTATCACTGGCCTGGGCGTGGCTAAGCTCCATTCATGTGAACGGAGCTTAGCCCCGCCCAGGCCAGTGATACTAGTCGTGACGTCACTGGGCCTGCGGTAAACACAGAGAAGGCCGCGGCGCTCCTGCAGCGCCGCTGCCTTTTCAAACAGCTGATCGGCGGGGGTCCCGGGTGTCGGACCCCCGCCAATCAGATGCTGATGATCTATCCAGAGGATAGATCATCAGTTTGAAAAAACTGCAGAACCCCTTTAAAGGGGTATTCTGGTAACTTTAAGTTACTTTAAAGGGAACCTGTCATCACCTTCATGTTGCCCGTACTAACAGCAGAATAAAGTAGAGACAGGTGAGTTGATTTCAGCGGTCTGTCATTTATAAGTTAAAAGTAAGTGGTTACCGAGAACCAGCATCACAATCATTGCAGACTGGGCTGGGAAAAGAGTCAAATCTTCATGAGAAGAGTCATGGTTATTCATAAATTCCTGCTCCCCCCGGCCACCTGCTGATGACTGACAGTCTTCTACCTAGTTTTCCCCCTTTCTCTCTAGGAGAGAACTGCCAATCATCAGCAGATGGCGGGGAAAGCAGGAGATTAGGAATAACTATGACTCTTCTCAGGTAGATTTGACTCTTTTTAAGGCCTGTGCTGCAATGATTATGATGCTGGTTCTTACTAACCACTTACTTTTAGCTCATGAGTGACACACCGCTGAAATCTATGCGTCTGTCACTACTTTATACTGCCCTCAGTACAGTCAGCATAAAATTGATGACAGGTTCCCTTTAAGTTACCAGAATACCCCTTTAAATTCTTACAGGTAACCCTGTGTTGACTCCATTAACCTTAACATTTTCTGAACATCACTGCGTTCAAGTTATGATCGTAAACCATTTAGATGTCCTACAATAGGACAGGAAGTTAAAGGTTAGTTCCGAACCCTAGCATTAAATGGAGATAAACCATTGGGACACCCTTGCCCAGGTCATGGAGTTTCTTCTGTGTAAGGCTACGTGCATGTTTACCTCCTACACATCCTTCCTTACGAAACAGTTTGGTTTCACATTTGGCATCTACAGACTCTGGCTTCTGTTCCTCCTCTGACTTTTCAGGGAAAAGTGATTTAAATTGCGGTGTCAGTGGTCAAGTGAGGGGGACAATAAATTAAACAGGTCGATTCCATATGCTGCTAGAAACACTGCTGCTTGCTTTATGACACCCTGTAATAGTAATGCTTGTGTGATGTAAATATCAAGTTCGGCCACAAAAGAACACTTGCAGCAGTCAACAATTAAGGAACTAATTATCACCTCGTTACAAGTTAATTAAAAGGAAGAATTGACTAAAAATAAGTTGGATTTCATCAATTCTTAATTAAGTGCAAGGGTTTCTATAGATGTTAAGCAATTACCATACAGATGTCGCCTACAAGAAATGAAATTGTGGAATCTAATAAGCAACACTGAAAGAGTGGGCGCTACCTAAAGGATTGTCCTTAGATGTCCTGTTTCCTTTCCACAGTTAAAGGGGTTATTTCTCCAGTGTAATCTCTCCATGCGCCCTAATAGGGGGTCAGAATGACGGTCTTACACTTGAGTCTTCACTTTACATGCTGGCAGGGAGGACTATTCATTTCAACGGCTGCATGTAATACGTATCCTGCACTTTCTGCTGGGAGTGGTTGTGTCTCTCATCTCAGGGACTTTAAAGAAAGTTATGACAGCAAGAAAACATATCTCCTGTCCAGAGGCATAACTTATATAGCCTCTGTCAGCATGATCAACCCTGTTAAAACAGGCATACATCCTGGTAGGTTTGATCGTGCTGATTAAAACAATATCTTTCTTTTGCTTGTATGTTAAAGAGCTGCAGAGATATCTGTGTTTTTATTCATATGCAAATGAGCATGTTAGAGCACCGGGGAAGGCTGAATCATTGGATCACTGTTTTCCTACCACCCATGTGCTCTGCACACTCCCTCTTCCCTTGATTGACAGGGCTGTACATCAGGACAGAGCCGTTTCCTAGTATGTATATATCATACATACTACTTACTATAGCTTTACCATGTTGAGAACAGAAAGCTAATACATATTACTGGTATCTTTCTAATTATATAACTGTAATGTATTAGCTTTCTAAGGATAGAAAACCTCTAAGTATAGAAAAATACTCTTCTCAATACTATAACCTTTTAGCCTGGAGGTAAGTGGTCAGCCTTGCATGTAGATGTCCCAGGTTCAAATCCCAGAGACTTCTAGATTTTTTTCTTCATTTTTATTTTCCCTTATTTAACCTATAATAAAAGGCTATAGCCTTACTATATTGAGAAGAGAGGTTTTCTATGCTTAGAAAGCTAATACATATTTCTGATTTATTCACAAGAACAATATATGATTATAAAGACACCAGTAATATGTATTAGCCTTCTAAGCAATGAAAATCTTGATTCTCAATATAGTAAGGCTATAACCTTGTATTGTGGGTTAAATGAGGAGAAAAAAATAACTGGAATATGTAGTTCAGTTCTGGGCACCAATCCATAGAAAAGATGCACTGGAGCTGGAAAGAGTACAAAGCAGAGCAACCAAACCGATAAGGGTCTTAGTTATGAGGAACGATTAAAAGAAGTATAAAAAAAATGGTGAAAAGCTGTTCCATGTAAAATCAGCTCAAAAAGGCAAGGGGGTACCTCCCTAGTCTGGAGAAGAAAAAGTTCAGTCTTCAGAGGCGTCAAAGATTCTTTACTGTAAGAACTGTAAATCTGTCGAATAGTCTCCCTCAGGACAAAGTCACAACAGGAACAGTGGGTAGTTTTAAAAAGGGCTTAGATGAATTCTTAAAAGTAAATAACATTAATACCTATGAAAATGTGTAGAAACCTGGATCTCACTCCCCTTTTCTACATCCCCACCTATCCTTTTGTCGAACTGAACTTATGTGTTTTTTCAACTGTATTAACTATAGTATACTTTTTATACTGTGCCTTTGAATAAACCAGTAATATCTTTTAGCTTTCTAAGGCCTCTTTCACACTAGCGTTAGCACGGATCCGGCACCTAAAGGGTGCCAACGGATCCGTGCTAACGCTATACATGTGTGGGGCCGGAGCAGCGCTCCGGACCCACACATGACACACATTGAAACAAGACACAGACATACATACAAACAAACATACAGACATACATACAAACATACAGACATACATACATACTCACATACTCCAGGGACGCCGCCAGAACGTCTTCACGCGCCTCCTGCGCGCAGTGATGACGATTCCCCACAGCGCCCTCTGCTGGGCGCAGTGGGGAAACGTCATAGCTGCGCGCAGGAGGCGCGTGAAGACATGCTGCCGGCGTCCCTGGAGTATGTGAGTATGTATGTATGTCTGTATGTATGTTTGTATGTATGTCTGTATGTATGTAGCCGGATCCGGAATGACCCCCCATTGGAAATCAGATCCGGATTACTGGTGTGTCCACACCAAACGGATCCGTCCCCATTGACTTGCATTGGGGGTCATTCCCGATCCGTCTTGGTGCGGATGCCTGGACCGGAATGCTTTCAGGAGCATTCCGTTGTCTTCAGTTCAGTTTTGTCCTCATTGACAATGAATGGGGACAAAACTGAAGTGTTTTATTCCGGTATTGAGCCCCTATGACGGAACTCAATACCGGAATTATAAAACGCTAGTGTGAAAGTAGCCTAAGAAAACCTCTATTCTCAACATGGTAAGGTGCTTCAATGTGCTCATTTGCATCTTAACAAAAATGAAGATATCTATGCAGCAGTTTAACATACAGACAAAAGAAAAGTATTCTTTCAATCAGCATGATTAATCCTATTAAACCAGGCATGGCATACTGATTTAATAGGATTGATCATGATGAGAGAGACTCTTTAAAGGGGTTTTCCAGGTTAATGACATTGATGACCTATCTTTAGGATGGGCCATCAAGATCGGTGGAGGTGCGACACGGGTACTTCAACCAATCAGCTGTTCCCTGCATCCACCAGCCCTGGAACTAACACTTTAAATGAAGTCAGAAGCACAGCTCAGATCAAAGTATAGTGGCTGTGCTGGGTTGATGCAGCAATTCACTTGGATGGGAGCTGAGCTGCATGGCCACTACTCTTTGAATGGCACTTTGCTTCAGACTCTGTTCACAGTGTTGCTTCTGGTTCTGGAAGCTGCAAGGAACAGTTGATCTGTGGGCATTCTGATTGTCTGACCCCCACTGATCTGATATTGATGACTTATCTTAGGGCATCAATATCATTAAGGCCATGTTCACATCTTCGGTGAACGTTTCCGGCATACTCTTCCGGTACAGAACAGCCTGCCGGAGTTCCCTTGATCTAGTAATTCTGGATTCTCCAGATCACTGCCAGATCCCTATTGACTACAATGGGATCTAGTGGTGATCCGACCTCTTTCCGGTATAAATGCCAGGTTTCGTCTGACTTAAAGCCGTTGCATGCAGAGCTTTTTGGTCCGGCCGACAGCTGGCCTTTGTGCCTGATCAGGCAGCCACATCCTCTTGCTGCAGATGCGAACGTGCCTAACCTGGAAAACCCCTTCAATTCTCCTGGGCTCCTAAATAAAATGTGCAACAGGATCCCCGCTTACCATGTGCCATTTATGATACTATTGTCTTTTTATCTAAAGGTAAGCTAAGGTTCTGAAAAACCCATTTAAAGGGGTTCTCCGGGAATTAAGAAAATGAAAATACTACTTCATACTTACTTCATTATAAATATATTCGCTAATACCTTACATTAGTTATAATGGCTTGTTTTGTCTGGGGAGCAATCATCAGGAGAAACAAAATTGCAGGACAGTTACTTCACAACACCGAGGTAAAGAGCTACCTCAGCCTCCTCTTTGCTTGTCAGGGATTATGATCCTGACACCAGATGATAAGATCTTTAGCTAAATCTGTGTAGGAATTGAGTTCATGAGCAGATGCTGCTAAAGAGCAGCAGCACTTATATGCAGTCACCATTACCACAGTCGCACATCACTACAGTCTATCCTGTCCATCCTTTCTGTACTTCATGTCTCCTCATAAACTCCATTCCCACAGAGATTCAGCTGAAGATCATATTAAACTGAATTCAGGATCATAATTCCTGACAAGTAGGAGAGAAGGATGAGGCAGCTCCTTACCTCAGTGTTATGAAGTAACTTGTCCTTCTGTGTGATTAGGACAGGTTTTGTGTGCACTAATAGGACAGCGGCCATTTTATTTCTCCTAATGATTGCTCCCCAGACAAAACGAGCCATTATAACTAATGAAATGTTTTTGGGAATATATTTATTATACAGTAATATTTATGTATTTTCATTTTCTTAATTCCTGGAGAACCCCTTTAAGCAAGACTTATACATTAGATCTTTGGGATCTCCTAAAAAACTGATGTCTCAAGGGCCCTTTGCAAAGCCCAAGAACGCTCCAGATAATCGCTAACGAGCATTTATAGCGATTATCTGGCGGTGTAAAGGTGCCACCGATTACCAGATGATGACTAAACATGCTCTGCTGCCAGCAAACGACAAGTTTGTACGGGGAAGAGTGATGGCATTAACGATTGCTCCTCCCCATACTGTGGAGGAGATCGCTGCATGTAGACATGGCTGCTTTCTTTCAGATACAGAGGCACACTTGTGCATGGGTTGTGTCATGTATTGGAATTCAGCTCTATTCAAGTAAATGGGACTGAGCTGCAAGAGCTTACATGAACTGCGGACAGGTGTAGCGTTGGGCGCATGGACACAATGCCATAGTCTCTGCTTCTAGTGAAAGTATATTAGAACCTGTGAGCAGTATATGTGCACATACTCAGATGTGTACATAGAATTGAGGCGGCTTCATAGCGATCATGTGGCCCTTCATGTGTACATTTACCCCGTCATGCGGTGTGAAGGGCAGGGCTGTAAAGCCACAGGTGTAGGGATAGAAGGTACAGCTCCAGCCTATCTGGTACATACGCCTTTGCCCTTACCTCAGACATTTCATGGACAAGGAGCAGAGGGATATTGATAGTAGTGATATCGTGGGTACAGCACACCTTCAGGATGTTTCTTAAGCCCATAATTGCTGGATCGCGGGCGGTTATATTGCCGCTTCTTACATTATCGTCCACACAGAGGTGAAAAACCACATGAGTTTCTGAGAGGTTGGAGTGCCTGGACACATAAAATTCCCCTGGAAGACAATGCAGTTTTAAAAAGGCTCAATGACAACCACTAAGATATCTAAAGAAAGCTGCTGTCACGTCACCAGAGGAGGTGGTATAAAATTACACTAGACATTTTCCTCATAGTAACTGATATTGTGTTTTGCTGCTGTGGCTTTGAGAAAAGATATTACTTTACCAAGATTCTACCACAGCGCAATATGGGCAGTGGAAACCTATGCTGTGGTAGCCATTTAGATGGTTTTATTCACACAGCATTATCTAGAAATCCCTGGATGCATCCTGTTGTGATGCCACTGGACAACTTCTCCCCACACAGTGACAATGCTGGTCTAAGCTTGACACTAGGGGGAGCTCACTGCATACAGATTTATACAGAACCCATTAAATTCAATACAAGCTGTATAAATCCATATGTGGTGAGCTTCCTCTAGTGGTGGCAGAAAACAGTCAAAATCTTACCATTTAAAGGGAACCTGTCATGGGGAGTCAAAAGCAGTTTGACTGCTGTATTCTTATACATATCAGGAGTCAAGGACGAGGAGACTGTCTTTATGTCCCGCAGGCCGGATATGTCATCTCAAGCTACCTCCAGCAGGATGTGGGCGCTTGTGCAGTGCACACATGAAGCACCTTGTTTCGCTTTATATGTACTGGATGCTGCTGGAGATGGATTCTGATGACATACCTGGCTTGTGGGACATCAATCAAGCCAGGAGGGGGACTCACCAGCATGACTCTTCCATGGAGGGGCCCTCCCCCATGACTCCTGACATGCATTAGAATATAGCAATCAGAAGATAAAAGAGCATCACTGTTAAATTGTCATTGTCAGGTTGGTAGCAGTATGGGGCCTTTAAAGGAGTTTTCATTCCATCATACCACATCAAACTAATATGCTACCCCCACTACATGACATCCCCGGTCAGGGAACTGCAGGGCAACCTTCTTCACCTGAATGGATCTATACCATAGTTCCTTGCACAAAGCCTGGCCAGGGGATGTCAAAGTGCAGGGGGAATACTAAAGGGTCATTGGTTATGTCTGATCAGTCTTCATCTTCTGGTCTTGTATCATAATTCTGTGCTGGAAACTGGTTCCGGATTATCAGATGCTTTAGATTAGGGATGCTCATCCTGCGGCACTCCGGCTGTTGTAAAACTACAACTCCCACTATGCCCTGCTGTAGACTGTCCGGACATGCTGGGAGTTGTAGTTTTGCAACAGCTGGAGGGCTGCAGATTGGTCATCCCTGCTTTAGATCAAATACCGGATTAAAATCATTTTACTGGATATATTTCTTTATTATTGGAGCTTTTTTTTTATTGATTATGTTAGAACGTTTAGAAAGTGACCTTGCTTGAGTTTCCCTGGCCTAAAGAACTTCGATAGGAAAGAAAATCCCTCCTGATCAATGTATTATGTTTTCATAGTAACAACTAGTCTCTAAATTTGTCCGAGATATAAAAGCCTATGTCATCACAAAATCTACTGTGTATCCCTTTAAAGGGAGTCTTTCACCTGTTTTTCACCTATATAACTAACAGCAGTGCCCCAAAGAAGATTGCAGACACATCCCAGACATACCTGTGTGCACGTATTACATGTCCACGAAAAGCACTTTTATTCTGCTGGAAAACAGCTCCCAAGTGCCCAAAGCAAACCAGACTGAAGAGGGGAGGGCTGCTTTAGCTGTTCATATCTTGGGATTGGTACCAGCTAGAAATATAAACCTGGCCATCTTTGAAAGCTGACATTCCAAGCTTTCAAATGATACCACAATCGCAGCATTATATCCAGTATATCAGATATAGCTGTTAGAAATCGAGTCGGGAGAGAAATCTGTTTTTACTTTCACTTTCAGCCGGGCACTTGGGAGCGGTTTTCCAGCAGAATAAAAGTGCTGAAAGACTCCCTTTAAGACCTATGTAAAGCGTCTACTCACCTGGTAATAAATTAGACTGGTTGCGCTCGGCATTTTTCACCTTGTCGCTGCGTCCTTCACTTCCATTACTTGTCTCTGATGCAAAAATAATAAATAAATATATATATTTTTTTAATCAGATCTTTTACTAGAGATGGAAAGTATAATGAAGACACAAGTGGGTAAGGTATGAGTGTCAGCCAGTAGTTAGAAGGGGTGCAGAAGTTTTCAGAATGTTAATATTTATATTTTATGAAATATACAGATATATAATACAAAAATGATATCCATTTACCTATATAATTTAGAAGCACATATTTTCCCCAGGTTTAGTTATAATTCATGAAAATACCGTAGTGGTTGCTCTAAATTATGCACAGAATAAAAGATACACATCTGATCTCTGGGGGTTCCGACTACTGAGACATCCACCAATTACAAGAATGGGGCGTCACATGCCCCCATATGAATGGAACAACAGGTTGAGCATGCTGCCGCTCCATTCATTCTCTATGCTGCCGGGGATAGCAGAGTACAGTGTTCTAGTGATTAGAGAAATATATAGAAAAGTATGTAAAACTCAAAAACACTAAACTAAAGATAATTTCATGAAGAAAATCCCTCAAAAATATTCTACATTTTTCAAACCAGCACCTGGATCTGAATGCTTTAGCAACTGCGTGTAATTAAATATTTAATATAGCCACTGATTCAATAAAATGTATCTGTATAGCGCCACCTGCTGTTTGCTCTTTTTCTACATCAGGAACATAACTGAGGTGGTCACAAATGCTCAGTTCCATCCTTCAACTTCCACCCGCCATATCTACTGTTAAAAGCTGTGATAGTTACAGGGAGATAGCTGCAGCAGAGAGGACACCCCCAGCAGCAGAAAGGACATGCCCCCTGAGAACAAATACACCCCCTAGGCTGCTAGCTTGAAGAGAACCTAGCCGAGCAGTTGGAGAACTGAATGGGAAGATCTCTGGATCCATGTGAGGTACAGTGCTGGTTCTGGCTTTGTTAGAAAGAGTTAGTCATGCACTACATGAAGTCTGATTTTTTAAAAATTAACCATGGGATATCTCCTTAAAGGGGTTGTCCAGGTTCAGAGCTGAACCCGGACATACCCTTAAATTCACCCAGGCAGCCCTCCTGATGAGATGCTCCGATCCATTCCCTTGCCCTGCGCTGGATCGCACAGGGCAAGGGCTCTTCTGTTTATGCGGCAGTGTGTTATGTAATGTCTCCGGCTGTAATGGGCCGCTTTAGCGCTGCCCTAGCCGTTTTACTGGCTAGGGCAGCGCTAAAGCCTGCCCATCAGCGCTGGTGATATCACCGGGCTCACTTATGGGTGGAAGCCTTCACCCGGCAGAGCCCGATTAGTCACCGGAACTGGGCAAAATGCCTTTGCCCTACGCTAATTAGCACAGGGCAAAAGAGGGCATCGGAGCATAGGATGCTCCGATGCTAACATCAGGCAGACTGCCTGGGTGAAATTAAGGGTATGTCTGGGTTGGGCTCTGAAACCGGACAATCCCTTTAATGTTTATCTGTAGTTTAAAGAATAACCTTTGATATATCATAGTGAAATTTCAAACATTTCAATCGGTGGGGGTCCAACTGATGAGAGCCCCACTGGACAAAGAATGGTTCACAGAGAGCACTCTCTCACACAGAGCACTCTCTCTCTCACACAGAGCATTCTCTCTCATGCAGAGCACTCTCACACAGAGCACTCTCTCACACAGAGCACCCTATCTTACACAGAGCACTCTCTCTCACACAGCACTCTCTCACACAGCACTCTCTCTCACACAGATCACTCTCTCACACACAGAGCACTCTCTCACACAGAGCATTCTCTCTCATGCAGAGCACTCTCACACAGAGCACTCTCTCACACAGAGCACTCTCTCTCACACAGAGCACTCTCTCTTACACAGAGCACTCTCACACAGCACTCTCTCTCACACAGAGCACTCTCTCTCACACAGCACTCTCTCTCACACAGAGCACTCACACACAGAGCACTCTCTCTCACACACAGCATTCTCTCTCACACATAGCACTCTCTCTCACACACAGCACTCTCTCTCACACACAGCACTCTCTCTCACACACAGCACTCTCTCTCACACACAGCACTCTCTATCACACAGAGCACGCTCTCTCACACAGAGCACTCTCTCTCACACAGAGCACTCTCTATCACACAGAGCACTCTCTATCACACACAGCACTCTCTCTCACACACAGCACTCTCTCACACACAGCACTCTCACACACACAGCACACTCTCACACACAACACTCTCACACACAGCACTCACACACAGCACTCTCACACAGCACTCTCACACACAGCACTCTCTCTCAAACAGAGCACTCTCTATCACACAGAGCACTCTCTATCACACAGAACACTCTCTATCACACAGAACACTCTCTCTCACACAGAACATTCTCTCTCACACAGAGCACTCTCTCTCACACAGAACACTCTCTCTCACACAGAGCACTCTCTATCACACAGAGCACTCTCTATCACACAGAGCACTCTATCACACAGAACATTCTCTCTCACACAGAGCACTCTATCACACAGAGCACTCTCTATCACACAGAGCACTCTCTATCACACAGAACATTCTCTCTCACACAGAGCACTCTCTATCACACAGAGCACTCTCTATCACACAGAGCACTCTATCACACAGAACATTCTCTCTCACACAGAGCACTCTATCACACAGAGCACTCTCTATCACACAGAACATTCTCTCTCACACAGAGCACTCTCTCTCACACAGAGCACTCTCTATCACACAGAGCACTCTCTATCACACAGAGCACTCTCTCTCACACAGAACATTCTCTCTCACACAGAGCACTCTCTCTCACACAGAGCACTCTCTATCACACAGAGCACTCTCTATCACACAGAACATTCTCTCTCACACAGAGCACTCTCTCTCACACAGAACATTCTCTCTCACACAGAGCACTCTCTATCACACAGAGCACTCTCTCTCACACAGAACATTCTCTCTCACACAGAGCACTCTCTCTCACACAGAGCACTCTCTATCACACAGAGCACTCTCTATCACACAGAACATTCTCTCTCACACAGAGCACTCTCTCTCACACAGAACATTCTCTCTCACACAGAGCACTCTCTATCACACAGAGCACTCTCTATCACACAGAGCACTCTCTCTCCTTCCTGCTGGAGACAGGCTCATGGACTCTATAGGCTCAGGCTCATGGAGTCTGCCTCCTGGAGCGAGGAGAGCGTTCTGCGGGAGACCTTCTATCGCCCTGTTTTAGCCATTGGTGGTGGTTTCAGCACTCAGACCCCCAAAGATCAAAACCTCTGCTATGTCGCTATGAACATATACACTTTAACACAAAATATGCTTCTAATGCTTTTTTTTTCTGGTTTATTTAAAACATGAAAAGTCCTGATCTGGCCTCCCTTCTCAGTTTTCTGCCTATGAAATCTTCTTGTGTTTTTCCTCTTGTCAATGGGGCACGTCCTGCACAGGCTTACACTCACCAATCAGTGCTTAGAGTAGGACAAAACCCTATTGACCAAGGGAATGGGAACGCCTAGCTGTCAATGTATTCATAAATTTCCAGGAGGAATAACAGAAGAATGACATAATGCAGGTTTCTTACAAAATATGCTACAGCATGTCATTAGGAGTAAAAGTAGTTACTAAAATTGTCATGTCAGGAGAGATGACAGCTCCCCATTTGCCCTGTGCTTGTCAGCATTGCCTAAGATACAGTGTCCATTTTATACACTCATTTTAAACACATGGCATTGGTCGTCATTAAACGCCTGTCATCAGCCCACAGAAATTCCACTGAATTGACAAACGCGTGTAATGCAGAGTAAAAATGACTTCATCGCAGCCTATATAATGTCTCCTTAGCACAGGCGAGGGATTGTGCTGCTCACATCTGTCTTCAGATCAGAGAAGAACATGGCACCCCATCACTAATATACATGAAGACGAATCATCGGATGTGCAAAAAGGTCCCCTGACACTATAAGAGGATCGGGCTGATAAAGTTACTTGCTGGGAAGGTTTTTGGCACCCGCCGCATGCTCTCTATAACCCTTAATGGTGCATGAAGCGCTCTTAGGGTCCATTTGGAATAATTGTATTTTTGAGTAGGGGGGTTAGGTTACGCTTGCAAGCTCTGCTTATCCCTGAGGTATGGGGAGGGTGAGGAGGTTGCAGCAGGACATGAGCTAAAGGAGGACAGGCATAAAACAGCAACCATCTCTGCTATGTGCTGGGTGAATCCTGCCCATCAGATACGTAGGCAGATGGATGACTGACAATATTTCAAAGCAAACTATTACCTTGATGGAGGCAGAACCAGTATTCACTTTCCTATGCTCTAAGAATATGCAATCCTTTTGAGGCATAAGGTACAGAGTGCCTCGTGCTATGGTACTGAGTACATAAACTAAACGGGGTATTCTGGTTATATGAAGTTACCCCCTATCCATAAGATAGGGTATAAATATTAGATCAGTGGGGGTCCTACTGCTGGGATCCCCCATGATTACAAGTGCAGGGACCCCATACCCGGTGGAGTCCCTTGAAATGAACAAAGCGTCTGGCCATATGTGAAGCTGATTCATTTGTTTCTATATAGTGGAGGGGGATAACTTCATATAACCGGAATGCCCCTTTAAGTTTTATTATTTCAAATGTGCTCATTTATTAATTTAAATTGAGTGTCCACTTCAGCATCTATATAAGTCCAAAATTCTGTGCTAATTCTTTAATACATCTTTACAGGGGTCAGAGATTTGTTTTTCTGTTACAGAGCTCCAACTCTACTACACAGACAGAAAGTTCAATAACACTAATCTAGGTGCCTCCACTAGGGGGAGCTGACTGTCTTATTATTGAGTTCACTGCATAAACAGTGTGTGGTAAGCTCCTGAACTCCCTCTAGTGGTGGCTACAGGTGATATTTTTTTTAGTCATTCAACTCCATGGCTATGACGACAAGATCCTGCACAGCAGGTCCCACTATTTAGTGAATGATGGGGTGCAAAAAAGTAGCAATAGCTGCTTATTTGAAGTTTTGCTTCAGATTGATAGTATTGCCTTTTTTCCTATACAGCAGTTCTGAAAGTCTGGGTGGATTGGATGGAAATTAATCCTAGGCTGACCACGAGCATAGGAAATCTGCGGGCCAACAGTTGTACAGTTGTGTGTAGTTGGATCGGCTGAGCATGCATGTGTTCTGAATGAGGAGAAGGAACAAAGACGCAGCAAGACACTTCTGGCAAAACCCTATGAACCCAAGGGTTGGGCATGTTGAAATCTAACAGTCCGATCCTTAACTCTCTCAACATCTGCTATTATGAGACACATGTAGTCAGTCTATATTGATGAAACTGTTGGGTTCGACCACTATATCTAATGTGTCTAGCCAGCTTTAAGCTCCCGGACCACATGTCCATGTGGAACATTTATTGGTCTATGACCATCCCAAGAAAACGGGCACTCATCTAAGAGGAGGCAACAGGATATCCCTTATAAAAGATTGGTTGTTAAAAGAGTCCTCTGCCTATCCCACCTGTTCCACCTTTCCCCCATTTAAGACTGACGAGCCTGATATAAGGGTAATTAAGAAAAATGGAGACACTTAAGAACACGGTGAATACATTCTGGAACACGGTGATCGGTCCATTTTGGAAGTAATGAAACCTGAGGCCTGGCGTATGTTTTAGCTCCTTTAGGCAGTAATTTAGCAGTATATTTATGTGACCTTAGTATGATGACAGTGGGATAATTAGAGAAACAGCCCTGGCTTTGGGGATTTAGATGAACAGAATTTTTTGTAATCATATTTTTGTGAGTCATGCGACACCAGAAGTTCCTTGCATGCCGTAAAGAGCCTGTAAATACCCACAGCAAAGGTTAAATGGAGGCAAATTAGGAGAGACCACAAACAATGACTATCAAATGTGCCAATCAAGTGACTCTCTGGGTAGGGTCTCGCCTCCAGACCTATGGATCAGAACACCCTATGCGGGCCCAACACAACTGGGTGAGAACCAGTTTGTGTAGACATAGTTGCCACATGATGAGATCAAAGTTACTGTAGCTACAACTTCCTCCCCCATTACATGCATAAAGGCCCTAAAAGAGTAGAAGCCACATTGCTGACCTAACACTGACCAGTCACAGTGCCCCCATAATAAATTGAGCACCCACAGTGCCCCACGCCTTCCTATGTGCCATAATGCCCCACAAATATCAACCACTTCATACGTGGCATAATGCCCAGTACCCCATTGAATGCAAGAAAGTGGTAACAGGGGTATCCTTTGATTGAAGAGTCACTATGAAGATACACTCTGCTGAATTAGAACATGTTGGAACCCCTCATTATGGCAAGCAGACTGGTATGCAGAGATATTAAGAGGGGCATACACCTCACTGATCTTCTGTATATGGTGGACAGCCGAACTCTAGATATGTCCTGTCCGATTTGGCTATGGACGGGGGACAGTGCAATTCTATGCTTCCCCTTGGAGATAAGCAGTGTCTGATGTATCCTGTGCCAACTAGCTTATCCGTCAATGAACCAACACGCCTGCTCATCTTGGCATATACGAGGGAGATCAGCTGCTAGCTGTTTCTAAATGATCTTGCCCTCACAGAGGTTAATGGCAGCCATTACAATAGCTATAGGTGCCATCCAGTCTTCTCCAGACCCTGGCTGGTGTATTAGGCATCATGCACATTAGTGGATGTTTCGTCCGCATCAGATCCACATCATTTCAATGGAGCCGCAAAAGATGCGGACAGCACACTGTGTGCTGTCCGCATCCGCACATCCGTTCAAAAAAGATAAACCATGTCCTATTCTTGTCTGTTGACAATGACAGGATATTTCTAGTGGCAGAATGCACTTGGCCGGGATCTGCAATTTGTGGGCTGCAAAATGTATGCGGTCGTGTGCATGAGCCCTTAGTCTGCACTGGTATGCAGAGTTCATACCCTCATAGATAGACAACACCCTACTTTTTAGTTCTCTGCCTGTGTACATGTCATAGTAGACTTAGTATATGGGAGACCCAGGAGGCTCAGGATGAGCAGAGCAATAGGGAATTATATGACAATTGTATGTCAGCAATGTATGGGATCCTCCTGGAATAGTCCTTTTATACAGCTGAGGTTATAAACCTCTCTGCAGCAAGATCTGAACAAGGTCTCCAGCGCAAATCAAAAAGGATTATATGGGTCCTGTAAGTTCCTCTTACTTTGGAGCTGGGAATTAGTGCCAAATTGTTGAAATCGTCATGCCGGCCATTTTTTCTTCCTTGATACTACTTAGTGAAAGCCGCTGGCTCTATTTAGGAGTGTCCTAGCAGCATTTCAATTTATAGAGCAGCAGAGAGCAGATGACACGCCAAATACAGCCACGGATAAATATAGACGTGTGTTCATTTAGTTATGTGCTGATATATAGTCACGTCACGGGTTTAAGCTGTTTACAACCCCTCTTAAAGGAACAAATAGCAAAAAAAAATTCAAAACCCTAGGCCCAGACCCTTGGAGGAGGCCGGGTCCAGACCTATGTTCATGTCACAAGTATTTTACATTGGTTAAAGGGGTTGTCCTATTAAAATACTTACCCCCTTTCCACAGGATAGAGGAGAAGATTGGCAGGGATCTGACTGCTAGGGTCCGCACCTAAAACGCGGCAGGCATGCATGGGCCGTCGCTCCATTCGACTGCTGGAGATAACCGAGTCCAAGCACTTGGCTGTCTCCGGCAGCTCCGTAGCGTGCATGCATGACCGCAGCTCCACTGAAACAAGGACCGTGTTCTCATGACTGGCAGGGTTCTGACCGGGGAGCGCTGACCCCTGTTCCAGTGATCCTGTGGATAGGGGATACGTTGTCCTAATGGGACTACCTCTTTAAATGATCTCCCAATAACTCAGCTGAATATGAATGATACACCCCAGGAGCCGCTTATCTTCACTATCTGGGGTTTGCCAGGCCCCAAATAAATGTTCTTTGTTGCCCATAGCAACTAATCCCAACATAGCTTTCATTTTCCAAGAGCTCTATAAGACATGAAACCTGCGCTGTGATTGGCCACTATGGGCAAAGTAGAACAAGAAAGATTTTCTTCTAGACAGTTTCATATGCTCATAAGGGAGATTTATGAAAAGGAAAGAAAGCGGTCATTCTACACCTTGGCATCCAATCCCAGCGCAGCTTTCATTACTCACAGTAGTTTTGAAAAGTGACAGCTGTGCTGTGATTGGGTGCTATGGTCAGACAGATTCCTACATAATGTCGACTACTAATATGGCTAAGGCCTTTGGCTAGTTTCACATCTGGAATTCTCCGGATCCAGTACTGCCGCATGGAACCAGAATGCCCCAGAATTATAGTTAATGGGGTCTGCAAAAATGCAGGGAATTGGCTGGACAGAAACCATTGCATGCTGCGGTTTGTGTCCAGCCGAATCCCGACATTCACTGCTGTAACTGGCGTCTAGATCACCCTGCCGCAGATGTGAAAGTAGGCTATATCTTCCCGACATCCTCACATTGTGCAATATACCAGCTGCTTAATAGGGTGTGGAGGGTGATACAGAAGTAATGGCATAGATGGCATCCAGGCCAGTCCCATCAGTCAGATTTGACTCAGTTGGTCCATATTAAAGGCCACCCCGTGTCTATAAATGTCAGCCAATCAACTACTGCTGTGGTGACCAACAATGGAAATATGCAGGTTCCATCAGGAAGCTCGTTGGATATGTTCACCATTCTCACCCCTTTTCTTCAATCACAGCACATAATAATTATTTTATAGTTGTCGGATGATGGTGGGTTGACTGCCAGCTATCACCTAAGACTGCCCTGTTAGACGTCATTCTATGGAGGAAGAGGATAAGCGGTGACTAGACATATGTGGCATTGCTTATCTTTGGGACATAATAGGATCAGTTGGTTTAATATCTAATCTATTCAGACCTAAGACTGTTTGCAGATCCTACCAATACACTGTTCTTTCACATCTACCACGTCCCATGTGGCCCAAGAATTTTCCCATTACAGACAGTAAATCAGCTACAAACGTCTGATGAGTGAGGATCTGACGGCTAGAACCCCAACCATTCAGGGTAAGTACCAGCCCTAAATTCGGCAGGGAAATCAACGGCTGCAAAATTCTTCTGATGAAACAGTGCCGTGAACAACAGGGTGAGATTAAAGGATGTATCCAGTCTGTCCTACGTCAAGGGTTTGCCTATGTGCTCACACTTCCCATTCACATGACCGTATATTTGCTCCGCATATGATCCACATTTTTGGATGATCGGATGCAGACCCATTCATTTCAACTGGGCCGCAAAAGATGCAAACAGCATCCCTATGTCTGTTCCGCAGCCCCACCTTGTGGACAAGAATAGGCATTGTTACAATGGTTCTGAAAATAAAAAAAAATGTAACATGGGCGTCATCTGTACGGTCGTGTGAAAGCACCCTAAACCAACTGATAAGTAGCCCTGGGCTAGGGGCGGGGACCATGCGTTAATGTAAGAGCAATTCCAACCAATAGTGTGCACTGCAGTCCACAATACAGTACATAATATGGAAGCACAGCCAGCAGCGTACATTGCTAAGATGCTGTGGACACAATGATGTCATGGTTCTGATGATGTCACTCATGTCAGCTGTGTATTATCCATATGAAGCCCACAGACCTTGTTGGTGCTTTGCCTTTTGGTTCCTCTGTGCTCTGGCATATAGCACCACCTGCTGAACCACATCCAACTGCTCCTGGAGCTGTGGGAAATGGAAGTCAGTGCACTCCTGGCAGACTGTGGCAAAATCTGGAGGGATGACAAAAGTGCAAAATTAGTACACATTATAACGCTGGCAAAATAAACTCCAAATCCCCAGGTTCCATAGGTCACTATGGAGGAACCTCTCCTGATATGTCGGTTTTAATAACTACTTGAATTCCCCATGTAATAACAATACTGAATCATCTATTCTTATGACTATATTGTTATATTCCCTTTTTATTGCTACTAAAGGACTTTACAACTGGATATTACTGGGGGTGGCAGTCTGACACTGTCCAATCAGGGACACGCCCCCAACTGGTACCTATTAGGAGATTTATTAATAAACTTCCATTAGCAACAATTGAGAAAAGGAACAACATAAAGTTATTAATAAACTTCCATTAGCAACAACTGAGAAAAGGAACAACATAAAGTTATATGAAAAGATGCTCCACAATTGCTACTGCATGTAGTTAGTTCGGGAGCCTGTTGTCTGACCTGTCATTTTTAAAGGGGTTTTCTGAGATTTTGGTACTGATAACCTATCCTTACCGCTTGAAGTAACGCTGCGGCCTACTCATCGGTAACGTGGCCTAGGCGCAGCTCAGCCTTAATGGAGTGAATGGGGCTGAGTGCGATACCAAGCAGAGCCGCTATACAATTTACGGTGCTATGCTTGGTAAGCTGCGAGAGCACAGATGTCTTCTCAAACAGCTGATCAGCAGGGGTTCCCACCAATCAGATTCTGATGACCTATTCTGAGGATAGGTCATCAGTATAAAAATCTTGGAAAAAAGCTTTAAATAATAAAGTCTTCACTACCTGCAGTGGCCACTAGAGGCCCAAGAGCTAACAGTATTCAGTTATATTTCAAGGCTCCCTCTAGTGGCAGCTTTAGGAAACCAGAAGTTCATCATACTTTTTATACAAGCGGTTTGGAGCTCTGTATGCTCTACCCAGTAAAAAGAGATATTAAGAAATTAGTCACACAATATTGGGCCTGTTAAAATAAAAAAAAAAAACAATGGTGTTAAAGGGGTTGTCCCACAATTGACACATCATCTATGCAAAGGAAAGGTGACAAGTGTTTAATTGCTGGAGCTCCCACTGATCCCAAGACGAAGGGATCCGAGTTCCTCGTTTGAATGGAGCAGTAGTTACGCATGTGTGTGGCTGCTCTATTCATAAGTCTATGGGACTGAGAGAGCACTGAGCTCGGCAATGTTTGTCAGGCCCTTTTGTCAGCAAATGCCACTCCATTCAAAAAGGGGACATGTGGCCCCAGTTCTTGTGATCAATGGGGGTGCCAGCGATCAGACACATCACGTTCATGGGTAAAGTACTGATCATGGGACAGCCCCTTTAAAGAGTAGACATCAGGTTGGAATATGCAGGCTTATCCTTAGTACATTGCAGTGCAGCTTACCTCTTTTAATCCCACTATATGAATTAATGCGGTTGTCCACTAAGAGGACCAGGCCGCACAATGAGGTTGAGTACAGGGAGAGGGCAGTCTGTAGTCTGTGCAGCTTCACTCCACTGCGGTGGCTGCGCTTGTGTCTGCAGAAGTCCAGCATGTCAGCCCTCAGCAGCCTAAGGTTATGCATGGTCTTTAACTGGGCACCTGGAAAGAAGGTGAAGAGAGCTGTGACTGTCACTGGATCAGCAGTAACCGTACTCCCAGTTGTGGAGTCATAAGGGAGTCATGGCACCTCTTACCCAAGTGTATGGTGAAGCTTTCCTCCAGCTGCCTGTGCTCCTCATACAGAGGCTGACTTGAATCAGCAGATTCTTGGAAGCGATTTGGCTGCACTTTAATTTCCTCACTACGAAGGAAAAAGTAGCAAGGAGATGTCATGGAAGTGAGATGGAGATGAACAAAATGTTACTTCACATATACAAGTCACTCCAGCCTCACAGTGTAAGGATTAACTCCTTAATACCACACATGTTTTACGCTCTATTTGGGCCACACCTATTTTATCCTTACACACAGCTTTAATCTTACCGGCCCGGCTGTGTTCACTGGCCTCAGGGGCCATATGCCATACCTGCAGAGATTTCCAGTATATATGAGCACATTACCACTGCAGCCAAGAAAATCATGTCATGGCTGCAGCAGTGGGGAGAATTGCACAAGCAGAGCTGGAAGTGGTGGGGAATAAAATAAGTGAGAACCCTATTTTTCGGACTATAAGATGCACCCCAGGGTTTAGACAATAGAAAATTAGAAAAACATATCTGAGCTCCTTCAAGAAAGCACAATGTAATAAAACATTTCAAGGGTGTATAATTAATATAAATAAAAATAAAATTTAAATCATGCTTGTAAAAGTAAAGACTAAAAAAGAAAAAAAAAAAAAAAGTTGGTGGCTGGAGGACTCCGGTCTGGCCACCACCAAGCCAGCTCCCCATAGAAATGAATGGGAGCTCACCGCGCTTGCGCTTGGCTATTTTCTCCAGCCCAATAGAAAATGAATGGAGGGTGGCTGCGCATGCCCCTGCACTTTCGGGGCTCCGTTCTGGATATAGGTCCAGCACCTATAAGACAATGGGGGCATAGCCTAGAGGTATGCCCCCATTGTCCATCATGAGACAAACCCTTTAACCCCTCTCCAGCTGGCATAGGTCACAAAAAGCTGAAGGGGAGGGCTGCTTTAACCACTCATATCTCTGGATTGGGAGCAGCTATAAACATGGTTCTTGTCTCGTTTGAATGCTGACTAGATCAGAATGACATCACAGCAGTAGCTTCACTACATCAGGAGATACAGCTGTTAGAAATTGGGTCGAGAGAAATCTGCTTTCACCTTCACCTGCTATTATTCCTGACCCAATAGTGGAAATAATGGTGTGATTCTGATCTTACTTTAAAGCTTTCAAACAAGACCAGAACCATATCTCTTGATCCTGAGATATGAGCGGTTAAAGCAGCCCACCCCCTCATCCTGCTGCCCAAGCACTGCAGACAATGAGCGCTCTCTGCTGAAAGCATCATGGTTGCCTAAGCAACCCTGGCATACTTCAGCCAAAACAAGCCCTCAAGCGCTAAAACAGTGATGAAGGGCCCTGCTGATGAGTTAGACATTGGGCCAGTAGATAAACACAGTGACTGCAGACTATAAGACAGGCATTTTTAGCAAGATTTTTTTCTGGTTATTGGTTATTTTATGGTAAATGCTGGCTTGGCCAACTTTTTTAATAACTCCGACAACCTCTTTAAATGATTATAATAAACGCCTTTTCGTTTAAATATAATTATTTTATTGCTTTTTGTTTTATTTTTTACTTTTTCTGAGTTTTACTTGACCTTTATGGAACATGATTTATTCATTTTTACACTGCACATTTTCAAGCCTGATAACGTAATAATCAGGGTACGTTCTGTCATTTGTCCCGATTATCACATGACCTCTGAGGCCAATACTGACAGTGGAATTGGCGCTGGTTCCATTGTATACCCAGTGCTCAATACAAAGATCGAGGAGGTAAAAAAGACTCTGCTCTGCAGCTGAACATGCTGGCCTTGGACTGCACAATCCTTCCGTTATACTGCATAAATACGGTTTGGGTTCTCTTTTATTATGCAAAAGCTAATCACTAATTGAAAAGTTCTGAAGCTTTACAATACTCTATTTACTTAATGCGTTCATTTTTTTATCAGTTCCATGAAGATACATGACAGCGGTGATTCTACTCCTGTTAACGTCTGTTGCCTCACTGTATTAAAGAGGTTCTCCACCTAAATATTTTTCTAAATCTGATCATCGCGGCAGTTCAGCCTCATTCATTGGGTGAAATAATCGTAGGTGTGGACACCTCAATCATCGTTCCCAGGCAGCAGATCATGCTATCTAAACAGCACTCTGCTGCCCAGGAGCAATGATTTTGTATGGAGCAAGCTATAGCAGCTGCAATCCCTCATCCTCGTACTGCGAAGGTAATTGCTGCATGTAAGTACAACGTTACACTTCCTTCCCGACAATCGACTTCTCCTAGCCCGGTTTAAATGCACCTTTAGTCTTACTTATCACATGCATACAGGTCAAAGTAAGAAGGCGCTCCCTAAATCTCACTCCATATCCTGCTCTGATGACAACTAGTAATGCTGAAACCACTCTATAGAGGTGGAATAAATGACTCTGCACTTCCAGTCTGTAGCTGTGCTATACACCCTTGTCCTGGATAAATGGTTGGCAACAGCTGTATAAGGGAACAACCATATGTACTGCGTATGTCTACTCCCACTGCCCAGAAATGGCTACGCTCACCATATAAAACTGTTGTTTGGATTCCTGAGGTCTTGGTGTAACTTTATCACCCACTCCTGATATTCCTGCTTCTGGATTGTAGATAATTGCTTCAGCTCTGTGCTCCATCTATTTTCCAGCATCTGCAAAAAAATAAAAATAAAAAAAATTTTGGTTGTTCAATCAACATAATCCTAATTTATTCACGAAGACACTCCACGTGTTTTATGGAAAGCCATTTATTTGAATGGCAGCCACGTAAGGGTATTTTCCCACACTATCCATAAGCCCCCACTAGTCCAACGCAGCAATCCTTTAGCCTTTGGTATGTATTGCTATACTTTTTTTTTTTTGCTGTATGGAACAGTGCAGTCTGTTGTACTATTCTACACAGAGACATCCAGCAAAAAAGTATACATTTTATTTTTCTTTTACCTATGGACAATGGCTGGCATCACTACCATCTGTCAGCGTTTAACCTTGGAGGTATATTTTGGGAAATCCTCCCAAAATATAATCCTGATGGATGGCGCAAAATGCAGTGTGAAAAGCCTAACACAAGAATCAAAGCTGGGAGATGTAGTATTACAAAGAGCCTATGGAAATCAATGGGGGATCATGTAATATAGGGTTGAGCCAAGTCCTCCAGAAATAGAGACACTCTGTAGCGGTTCTCTTGCTCTGGTTATCACAGGAGGATCCTAAGTGTGTATCATCTCCGCATGCCCTAATAGGATCTATGGACAAGGGTTGCCCCCATGGACATAGAATATACCACAGTGGTGGTTACCTGTTGAGACTCAAAATGTTGAGCTGCTACTGAGTTGACATCTTGGTCACTTAATGACTTGCCCAATTCTTGCATCACTTTATCCATCTTTAAACCTTGCCTGTAGGGACAGGATGGACAATTCTTGGAGTAATTGATTTTTCAAGCAAAACACTATAGAGCAGTAATTATATAATACATTTTACATGAGTGTATTATCTACGCTTAATGTTTAAAGAGCATCTTAAAATATCCTAAAAGTGACCCGAGCTCTGTTTTTCTGTTACAAAGCTCCCTTACTATAATACACCTGCCCACAGCCACCACTAGAGGGAGCTTACTGTATACAGCAGCCCCATAAAAAACAGTGTGCGGTAACTCCTGATCTTTCCCTAGTGGTGGCTGCAGTAAACAGGCTATGTGCACCTTTAAATATTTATTTTATTTAACTGCATGTACATTCACTGACAAAAAAAATAAAAATAACGCACCAGATAGAAAGGACAGATTGCTGCAAAGCTCAGCATGCAGTTATGGCTCAGGCAGATATGTAAATGAGGTATTTCCCCTGTGCCCTATAAAAATACTCTCAGAGCTAATTTGGGGTAGTGTACCTCTTGGGAGAGATCATTGATTGCCTCTAAGATGAAGAAGATATTTCGCCCTGCTGACAGAATTTGAGAGGGGGCACATCAATGGACTGAGAGAAGTAGGATGATCATTTCAACGAATTATCCGCCATCTATGCTCTTCTGACCTAGCTGTTAGGAGATGTTGGGAGCAGTGCTTACCTGAGGGCATACACACACAGCAAACAGGCTCTGTACAGTCCAGACAGACCACCTGTAGAGAGGATCATTTGGTCCACCAAAAACACAGCTCCAGACACAGGAGACACCTTCATTACACACCCCTGTCTCTGCCTGAACCATTTATCAGAAGGAAATTTGGTGTCACAGTGCCCATTATGTTTCCTGCCATTGACAGCCAGCCACAATTGCCTTTGTTTGCAATGGTGTCATTAATGAGAAACCTGGACCGCTACAGAGTGGAAACAGTTATTGTTTTTAGTGATGAACCCAGGTTCCCTTTGGGATCTAGCTATGGATGGGTTAGAGTATGGAGGCCTCGTGGTGAGCTCTTCAATCCTGCCTTTGCTGTGGAGCGGCACACACCGCCCCAACTGCTGGTGTGATGATCTGGGGAGCCATCACATATGACAGTCGGTCACCTCTACTAGCCATATAAGGGACACTAACAGCTCCACGATATATGGAGGACATCCTGGGCCACATGTGTTGCCTCTTATGGCAGGACTTCCATCTGGTATTTGTCAGAAGGATAATACTGGCCCACACAAAGTAAGGGTTTCCAAGCAATGTCTCTGCCAGACTGTAACACTTCATTGGCCTTCCCGGTCACCAGCTTCAGTAACCTACGAGTCTGCAGGTTCTACAGGCCCAGCTGCAACATCTGTGGGCAAATGTGTCCCAGGATGCCATACAGAACCTGTGCAGAGCGTATCTCATCTTGTCCCCAGGCTCGAGGCGGGCCAACATGGTAAAAGCGCCTCCTTTTAATTGTACAGTTTTCCCCAATAAACGTCTCCTTTTGCGCTAATATTGTAATCACTTACATATATCATCATTATATTCACACATAGAAAGTTTCATTCAATTCCAACAACTCATGCTTGGTGCAATATTTTTTTTGTCAATGCGTGTATTTGGGACTAAAAATAATTTTTGCATTGGGTTTTTATTAAAAATGTTGGTCCATTTAGCTCCTGAAGCTGGCATGTATTCCAATACATAGCAGGCTGCAGAAAGCCATTCACTAGCAAAATCTCCTGACTATGCTTCTAGGCCCTCTCTCTCCTCTCTTGAATGATCTTCTTAGTTGATTTATGTCCAAATCAAAGTTCAACGACTTCACCAGTTTAATGGCTTGAACTGTATAGAACATAAAAGTCACCTCTCTCGTAACTTCTTCAGTTCCACGTCTCTTTCTCCCAGGAGCTCTGAGATGCTTACAAAGTAGTTGTGCTCCAGGTTCAGAAGTGTTTCAGAGGCTGGGGAGTGGATAAGATCATGATAAATGTCGGCAAAATCCTCGTCCCAATTCGGATCCTCCGGACGGGCATGTTCTAGTGTTGTCTGCAGGAAGGAAGTTTTACTATAGTTTAGCTCAGCACGACTAGACAGAAGGCGTATAGCAGAATGATGAACATGGAAATGGCAACATTCTGGAAACGCTGGCCGGTAATTAGTAATAAAGAGAATCTGTCCAATTCTGACCCGTACATTTTTGTAAATTTTTTACTCCCCATGAAACATCTTTTCTTCAAACTCTGCATTGTGCCATTCCTCTGTTACTCCTCCTGGAAATGTATTACTAAATTGTGGGGACACTTCTCATTGACAAATGGAATTTTAACACCCAACACATCTCCAGAAGGAATGACACAACAAAGTTCTAAGGTGTTCCAGAATAGTTCCAGACATGTCAGGAGAGCTGACAGATCTTTAAGCGCTGTCACCAGGGGCGTAACCCAGTCTTAGTTGGGATTATCTCCTCTTCTACTGGGGGTGAAAACTTGGTCAGGACTCTACCCTCTAAAGGAACAACTTTTAGCAAATGAGGCAGTGGAAAAATTGCCCAAGGGTCATTGAAAAGGGCTTAGGCAGAAATCCTTCTGTCCTGTGTGGGGGGCTTGGTTTGATCCTTGCTGGGGCCCTTACTTCTCTATGTACGCCACTGGCTGTCACTGCTGCATTTGGACTTTAGTTAAATAACTTTTGGAGACTATTTTGCTCTTACAATATCCCAATGTGCCCAACACTCAGACCCCACCTCTCAGTATATTGATAGGGCCAGAAATAAATGGTGTCACATATACTTTGTGGCAGATTATAGATTCCCCAGCTTTGAATGGATCTCTCAGTGCCAGATTACTTTTATCAATCAGTGTAACACATACAGAAAGAACAGCAAGGTATTTTAATCACACTGTTCTGCTTGAAGCGCTCAATGTAAAATGAATGTAAAAAAAAAAACAAATCCCCCTCCACCGTCTCACGTAATTTATAGTACTGCAGTCCTCTGGCTTCGGTGCCCATTTTGACTGTTACCTCTGTACCTGCCAAATGTCTTTTACTTCATTACGGAAATACCCACATTAAGAAACCTTAAAATTCTATTAGCATTTTTCCCACATAGTTCTACTGCCCCCTACTTGTCACTCTCTTTATATCAACTGTCCCAGGAAAACCATATTAAGACTGTAAAAAAATAAATTACCTGTGGAAAATTTTAGAAACCACTAAAATGGATATTATTCACCAGGTACATCCAGTGCCGAAAGAACCACAGGGGTAACTGTATACTTTCTCCAGTAGCAACGCCATGCCGTACATCCAGATAACCCCTGCACAGTCATCTACCTTAGTGCTAGCTGGCTGCAGCGGTTATGTGGATGTGTGACATGTCGTTGATGCAGAAAAAGTGGTCAAAAGACTGGTGGCACCTCCAAAGGATTTCACAGGTGAGTAAAGGTCGATACGTACTGCAGGTACTTTCAGTAAGTCTCGGACAGCACCTATAAGCTCAGATAAGGCAGGTTTATAGCTGAGGGATAAACTGCCGTCTGACAACTTCATGGAAAGGACTGTGGTTCTTGATCAGTGTATCCACAGGACCCTATCAGAAATGGCTGTTAAACTTAAAGCTGGGCTAGCAAAACAATTAAAAGGGTTCTCTGGCTGTAAGTAAATAGTGCTTATAGGGCATGTCCAGTGTTACATAACTAAAGAGTTTGACTAGTTTAGGCTACTTTCACTTTCATCTGCGTTTTAAGTTCTGGGTTTTAAGATCAGGCAGAGGATCTCAAAACCAGAATTTAAAGGGGTTGTCCGGGTTCAGAGCTGAACCCGGACATACCTTTCAATTCACCCAGGCAGCCCGCCTGAACAGGGCATCGGAGCATCCTATGCTCCGATGCCCTCCTTTGCCCTGCGCTAATTAGCGCAGGGCAAAGGAATTTAGCCCAGTTCCGGTGACGTACCGGGCTCTGCCAGGCGGAGGCTTCCGCCCGGCAGTGAGCCCGGTGACATCATCGGTGCTGATGGGCGGGCTTTAGCGCTGCCCTAGCCATTCAAACGGCTAGGGCAGCGCTAAAGCCGGCCCATTACGGCCGGTGATGTCACCGAACTCACTGCCGGGCGAAAGCCTCCGCCCGGCAGTGAATGTTTACAAACAAAAGAGCCCTTGCCCTGCGCGATCCAGCGCAGGGCAAGGGAGGGCATCGGAGCATGAGATGCTCCGATGCCCTGTTCAGGAGGGCTGCCGGAGTGAGAACCTGGGTATGTCCGGGTTCAGCTCTGAACCCGGACAACCCCTTTAACTGTTCACTTTTGTCATTCATTGTCAATGGGGACAAAACATATCAGGATGCTTAAGTATGCATACGTTCCGTTTTAGTGCCGGACACAAAACTGCCATAAGCTGCGGTTTGGTATCTAGATGCATCTATTTCAGGAGGATCCAGTTGTATTAAATCAATACTGAATAATGTAAGTCAATGGGAGCCGGATCTGTTTTTTCAGCTAACAAAAAAACTGGATCCGTCGCCCGTTGACTTAAAATGATTTTCATACCGGATCAGTTTTGATTTAATACAACCAGATCCGGCCGAAACAGATGCATCCGGATGTATTAAATTGCACTGATCAACAATGCAGATGTGAAAGCAGCCTTAGAAAAGCCATTTCCATACACCCTATTAGAGAATTTTGAGTTAAAAGATTGCGATCTTCTGTTTAGGACCCTCACCTCTCGGCCAGAGAAAGAGGTCTTAAAGTGCTCCATGAGAATGTAGCAGTGGTGTACATACATGACCATCTCTGCATTCAGCTACCACCGCTGAATTCTCATGGTGCACTATGGGGCCTCCAGGGGCGGATTGGCCATAGACCTTACAGGGAAATTTCCCGGGGGGCCAATGCCCAGGGGGCCGTCTAGGCCGTCCTCACAGCTGGCCAGTGGAAGTTTTTGGGGATGTATTTTGTGATGGACTGTGGTATTTGGCACTGTTGGAGGGGTATAATGTGCCACAATATGGTATTGCTGGCCCTGCCTTCCATCAATTTGGATCCAACTACAAAACGGGGCCACTTTTAGGATTTTTTCCACGGCCACTTAGAGTTCCCAGTCTTCCCCTGGGGGCCTCCCAAAGAGAGTTGATAGTGGGAAAGCCCCTTTAAGCTTTCTTTATTGAAGCCAGGACAAGTTGTGTTCATAGATACTATGGCCTCCTCACCTCTGTATACGCTTTCATCCAGGTACTGGCCAAGGCTGCAACATCCACCTGACCCAAGTTCACCGCTTCTAGGGCCTGCTCAGCTTCTCTGTCAAAATCTTTAATGGTTTCTTCCTCAACAAACTGGCTCAGGGACTTCTTCAGGTCTGTTGGAAAGACAATAAAAAAAATGAAGGGCAATGAAGAGCTAAAGGGGTATTCCCATCTCACAAATGTAGTTTGTACAGTTAGATATAGTCATACCAATATTATTACTAATAGAATGTATTTATATATAATGTACAGTTTAGAAGATTTACCTATTTGTATAGACATTGTCCCACACACATCAGTCAGACCGTTGCCCCTAGTTACGACCACCGTGACCATGTAGTAGTGGTGGCCGGCTTGCTCCTTTTCAAACCCGCTCTGAGTTAACTGCTGTATTGTGAACGCACATTGCATGGGCATGCAGAGACACATCTTAGGGCACTTTCATGTCTGCGTTTTGGATGCTACCAGTCCAAAAAACAATGGTCAGGATCCGTCCAAAACGCACACTTTATAAACGGATTCTGCTCCATAGAGATGAATTGATCTTGGAACAGGATCCATTTCTCTGCGTTTTGGAAACGCAGACAAAAATACTACAACCCTAAGATGGGTCTCCGCATGCTCATGTAATGTACGTTCACAATACAGCAGTTACCTCAGAGCGGGTTTGAAAAGGAGCAAGCCGGCCACCACTACTACATGGCCACAGTGGTCATAACCAGGGGCAACGGCCTGACTGATGTGTGTGGGACAATGGATATACAAATAGGCAAATCTTCTAAACGGTACATTTTATATAAATACATTCTATTAGTAATAATATTGGTATGGCTATATCTAACTATACAAACTACATTTGTGAGATGGGAATACCCCTTTAACTTGAGAAATGAGGACTTTTATAGGATGGCAAGACATCATCTGCAATGTAACCTTTATGTGACATAAACACAACCATCTGTCTGCCCATTTAAAGGGTAACTGTTCACAAGAACATGCTGCTTAATTAAGATAATTATTTCGGCTCTGCAATTTACGAGAATAACTCTGGATACTTGGAACAGGACTCCTTCCTGAAGGCACCTGTTGAAAACGCAGAAGCAACAAGTTACTGCCAACTGACAGCTTATGAATAGCACCAGTCCACCTTACAGCAAGAACATGTGGACTGCAAGAACTGTTTCCCTGGTTGCAGAATTTACTAAGGAGGAAGGAGGTATTAGGCATAGTGTCCAAATAATAAGGGGACACTCTGGTAGAAACTACTTATATACAGTGATCCTATTCTAGTGTAAATAACCCATATAATACTGTTATAGAGGGTGACATACTACACTCATGAAGTGCGCTAATAATACTTCCATACAGTACATAAACTGTAAAAGTGCATCTAGATAATATTCCCATTACAATAGAGTACCCACATAATATTGTTGCAGAGCATCACATACTTCTCTTATACAATGCTCAATACTGTCAAAGCATATCTACATAATTCTCCCATACCAAGCCGAATTTTATATTACAATGCAGTATCCAGATAATATTGCCATAGAGTATGATATACTCAGGGGCGCACTGGGAACTAAAAGGGTCCCCAAGTTGGAGGTGGGTCCAAACTGACAGAAGGCAGGGCTACACAAGTAGGCATAGCTAACACAAACAGGCAGGGACACCAGAAGTAGGCGGGGCTGGCAATACCATAGTATGGCACAAAATACCGCTCCAGCAGAACCAAATACAGTGGTCCCTCAAGATACAATATTAAAGGGGTTCTGTAGTTTTTTCAAACTGATGATCTATCCTCTGGATAGATCATCAGCATCTGATCGGCGGGGGTCCGACACCCGGGACCCCTGCCGATCAGCTGTTTGAGAAGGCAGCGGCGCTGCAGGAGCGCCGCGGCCTTCTCTGTGTTTACCGCAGGCCAGTGACGTCACGACTACTATCACTGGCCTGGGCGCGGCTAAGCTCCATTCATGTGAACGGAGCTTAGCCCCGCCCAGGCCAGTGATACTAGTCGTGACGTCACTGGGCCTGCGGTAAACACAGAGAAAGCCGCGGCGCTCCTGCAGCGCCGCTGCCCTCTCAAACAGCTGATCGGCGGGGGTCCCGGGTGTCGGACCCCCGCCGATCAGATGCTGATGATCTATCCAGAGGATAGATCATCAGTTTGAAAAAACTGCAGAACCCCTTTAATTGGTTGCGGAACGACCATTGTATGTTGAAACCATTGTAAGTTGAGTAATCGGTTCCAAAGCCCCAAAATGTCATCCAAGATAAGAGAACATGAAGATTTAAGAAAAATAAGCAGATAACTAAGACAGACAAAACAAGTCCTTACATATAACAGTTGGGAATAGCTTAAAGGGAATCTATCACAAAAACCTGTTCTATATTTTATTTATGCTAAAAAAATCTATTATATATTTGTAAGAAATAATAAATAAATAAATAAAAATTCCAATGTGTGAAATATTATAAATAAATATTAGATTTTACCATATTTACCATCTTTGGTCACCAGGGGGAGCTCTGCTGGCCAAATGAGGCTTTGAGCAACCTGTAAGTAGGCATGCTGCAAAAAAGTGGGTGGTACCAATGACATCACCAATTCACACCTTCAGCGGTGACATCACTGCTTCAGCAAGATAAGATGAGACAATGGCTTCATTACAAAAACACAGATCTCTGCTCCTCAGTCTCCTCCCCCACTGGTCACATGGCCGATTACATCACTAAGGTCCTACAGCCCCAAGAACCTCCATCTACTCTGTTTCTGAGTCCCCAGCAGCAAGGAGGGAGGACCTGGCTGTGTGTTACTGGTGTCATCACAGGGGCGGGCTCACATCTTCCATTCATTCTCTATAGGGTCAGCAGCGACTGAGGAAGCCTATGTACATGCCTGAGGTGCCATTGTGTTGTAAATCCAGACTGTCACACTTTACTTCCAACATGGCAGCCCCCATGTAAGGCAAGAAAACTGAATTAAAAAAAAAAACATTTACACAATTTGAAAAATACATTATGTTAAAACCTGCTTTTGTTATGTTGTAAAACATATCAAAAATTTTTTCTTCGCGATAGTGTCCCTTTAAAAAGTAGCAACTAATCCAGCTATTTTACCAGAGAAGTGGCCTTGATTGGTTGGATCTAAGGCATTGTATGTTGAGTCTGGTTTCAACTTACGATGGGTCAGAAAAGACCATTGTATGTTGAAAATATTGTATCCTCAGGCCATTGTATCTTGAGGGATCACTGTACCACAATGCAGCACAAAATACTGCAGTCCCCGCCACAATATTCAGTTCTATCCCCATCCTGTGGCTGCTGGCCAGGTGCATAATGCTAAGAGGATCATATCATTATGTACGCAGCTGGCAGCCATGATGAGCGCTTATGCGGCCCCCTGGGCACCGGGAAATTTCCCTGTAGGAGCTATGGCCAGTTCACCCTTGGACATACTACTCTCATGCAGTGCTCAAATAATATTACTGTACAATAAGCACTTTTAGGGGGAGACTTATCAAAACGGGTGTAAAAGAAAACTGACTTCAACTGGTAATCAGATTGATCCTTTCATTTTCCAATTGAGAGCTGAAAAATGAAAGGTGGAATCTGATTGGTTACTACTGGCAACTAAGGCAGTTCTACTTTACAGCAAATTTGATAAATCTCCCCCATAATGCTGCCAAAGCATCTCTACATAATACCCCCTACAGTGCCCAAATAGTAACACAGTAGAGTATTTACATAATTTTGCTGTAGAGTATCACATACTACTCTTATGTAGTGCTCAATTAATATTACTATACAATACCCACATAATACTGTCAGAGTATCTGCATAATACCATATACCATGTCCAAATAACGCATAATAATGCAATGCATGGGCACTGACTGTAGGACCGCCGTATGAGGATGCAGGACTCATTCACTTGAATGGGGTCCGCGATCCGCATCCTACTGTCTGCACTGCAAAAAAGGAATGCATGCAAGTGAATGGGTTTGCAGGCCGCGATACAAGCACAGCCGGGCAATGGCCGTGTGCATGAGCCCTAATTCCGCTGTAAAGTCACATACAACTCTCACACAGTGCTCAAATAATATTACTATAAAGTACCCACATAATACTGTCAAGGAGAATCTACAAATGCCCAAATAGTAACACATACTGCATTTGTCACCCTATAAGAAGCACCTACCCATAAGATGGACCCAGGTTTTAGAGGAGGAGAATAAGAAAAAAATATTTTTCATTAGACCTCAGATCAGACCACCAATCAGACCTCAGCTCACAGCCCCAATCAGACCCCCAATGTTAATAAGACCTCAGCTCACAGCCCCAATCAGACCCCCAATGTTAATAAGACCTCAGCTCACAGCCCCAATCAGACCCCCAATGTTAATAAGACCTCAGCTCACAGCCCCAATCAGACCCCCAATGTTAATAAGACCCTCAATCAGACCTTAGATCAGACCACCATTCAGACCACACTGTAAATGACCCTCAATGTTAATAAGACCTCAATAAGACCTCAGATCAGACCCAAAATCAGACCTCAGCTCAGACCCCAATGTGAATGACCCCCATTCAGACCTCAGATCAGACCCCCATTCCTCAGAGCAAATAAAATCAAACTTATCTCTCTTGCTCCGGGCGCCAGCGTTCCTAGGATCCAGCTCTCTTCTTCTTCCTGCCGCATGCCGTGCTGTGACCTGATACGCACAGCATGAGGTTACACAGCGCCAATGTCCTCATGCTGTGTGTGGTCACAGCACAGTGAGCGGGCGAGGACCAGGAAGCAGTGAGTACAGTGCCATGGAGTGCTGCATTCACTGCTTCCCGGTTCTCCAGTACTAATGAGCTCTTCCATAATGGAAGCACTCATTAGTATTCACCTCATAAGATGCAGGGGCATTTTCCCCCACTTTGGGCGGAGAAAATAAGTCTGTCTTATAGGGTGAAAAATATGGGTAATACTGCTGTACAGTATCACATACTACTCTCATACAGTGCTCAAGTAATATTTCTATAAAATACCCACATAATACTGTCAAAGAGTATCTACATAATATTCCTATAACATGCCCAAATAATAACACATAATACTGCTGTAGATAATACTACTTTCATACAGTGCTCAGATAATATCATAAAATACCCACATAATACTGTCAAAGTGGATCTACATAATACTCCCATACCAAGTCCAAATAATATAAAAGATTACCCGCATAATAGTGTTGTACAGTATAACATACTACTCATGCTGTGCTCAAATAATAATCCTATACAGTACACACATAATACTGTCAAAGTGTATCTATATAATACTTCCATACCAAGCCCAGTCACAATAAAATGCCTACATAATACTATATATCTACACGCCATTTCCATAAATTGCCAAAATAATATCACCATAGAGTACCTACATAACACTGTGATAGAGTAACTACATGATGGCCCCATGCAATGCCTATATAATAAGATCATACAGTGCCCACATAACATAACAAAGTCATAGTGTGTAAATAATAAAAACCTTTCATAGAATGTAGCATGGCCATAAAGTGTCTGGATAAAAACACCATAGATACCCAACACAATGCTGCCATAGTCTTTATAACAGCGCAGTACAATTGCATCACAATACTGCCAAGTCCATAACACTATGAACTAAGTACTAGTAATGATGCCAGAGCGTCTTCACTACGGACTCAGCGCGAACGAATGACAAACCCATTGAGAACTCACCTAATACTGCCATAGTGAGTACATGTTAGTCTCATACAGTGCCCAAATAATACCGTATCCAAGGCCATGATGTAAATTTTAAGTCGATGTGCATGGTCAGAAAGGAAGTTCAGACCATGGGGCAAATGGCCATGCCATAGTTTAGCCCTGTGTGTACATATGTTAAAGGGGTTATACAAAGAAAAATATTGTACAGTTTTCAACCCAGCGCCTGGATCTGAATACTTTTATAATTGCATGTAATTAAAAATTTAGCATAGCCACTGAGTTATTCAATAAAATGTATCTGTATAGCGCCACCTGCTGTTTGTCTTTATTCTTATTTCTTTGTCCTGCTCACTGAGAAGGCCGCACATGCTCAGTTTCATCCATCAACTGTCTCCTGAGCTGTGATAGGGAGAGCTGAGACACGCCCCCTTAGCTGCAACAGAAAAGACAAGCCTCTTGAGCTGTCAGCTTAGTATAAATCTAGCAGAGCAATGAATGGGGAGATCTCTGGACCCATGTGAGGTACAGGGCTGGTTCTAGCTTTGTTAGAAATAGATTGTCATGTACTATATGATGTCTGATTTTCATTTTTTACATTAATCACGAGACAACCCCTTTAATATTTATAGTCATTTGTTAGTCAGTGCCACATAATGAACAGGTGATACGTCACACTGAGCAGCCAGGGCAGGGGTGGGTATGTGGAGAGCGGCTGCCATGAGTCAGGTGCTTGGCCAGCTGTCTGGGTCTTGCAGGGTCACACCAACATGCTCATTAACTGTGAGCAACAGCATCTTGTGCAAAATTCCCAGCATGGCACCGGCCCATCTGGCCGTCTCGCTTACTGGGTGAAGGTCTGTTTACTTCCCTTCTATCAACCTGTCGCTCTGCCACCAGCATGACGTGCCAGCCCACATCACCCGGTGGATGCCGGACTAGAGTCCCAGCAGAGTGTTGCTCCCTGCTACGTGCCGTAACCACTATGTAAACTCCAGACAAAGCACTATGTATGCCCAGTGCAGGGCCTAAGGGGGCGTGCTCTCTATTTAGCGTTCTATGAATCCCTGTGTCATGCACGCCCCTCTTGTCCGTGCATCAGGAACAACACAGTCTTATACATTAGTGAGGCGAACCCACCACTTTTGGTGGGGATGTCAGGGGAGAGAAGGATCAGGCAGATTGAAGTTTTTCACCCCATCCTGTCTGGTAGTGGTTTTGAAAACACGTACACGCTTAGCTGTACGGGGTTATCGAGTTGGGAGAGATAGTTGTCGGCTGAACAGCTAGTGATGGTATATGAACACCTTAGCTGTGGTTTTATACTGTGTGTATAAAACAGGAATCACGCATGAGGCATCTGAGATCAATAAGTAATCCTGTCATAGTTAGGGCTCGTTCATACAAACGGATGTATGGGTACCGGCCACAAGGAATCTCATACTGCGGTGAGCACCCATTGACTTGAATGGGTCCGCAATCCGCAAAATATAGGACATGTCCTATCTTTTGTGGTGCGAAAGCATGGACCTGAAAGCTTCTGATCTGTGCCCCCACTCTGCAAAAGACGGGACATGTCCTTTCTTTGGCCATATCTTGCAAATTGTCAATGGTTCAGCATCCGCAGCGCACACGGCCAGTGCCTGTATATTGCGGTCTGCAAAACAGGCACGCAGTCCTTACATTTGTAAGAATGAGCCCTTATTCTTAGAAAATTCTGATTAAAAGGGTTTTTTGACATTTTTTAACTGATGAGCTATTGTCTGGATAGGTCATCAGTATTTGATTGGTTGGGGTCCGACACCTGGGACCCCGCTGATTAGCTGTTTGAGAAGATACCGACCCTCGCAGTAGCACCGCGGTCTTCTCCAGCTTTTCATAGACCAGTGATGTCACGTTCATCCGTCACGCGGCCTAGGCGCAGCTCAGCCCCATTGAAGTGAAGGGGACTGAACTGCAATACCAAGGCTGGCCACTATACAATGTGCGGTGCTGTGCTTGGTGAGCTGAGAGAAGGCCACGGGGCTACTGCCAGTGCCTTCTCAAACAGCTGATTGGTGGGGGTCCTGGCAATCTATGGTAAGGAATGGCAGTGTTGGAAAGTTGCTTCTCTGCTATCAGCATGATGCCAATCCAGCTTTCTAAGTCAAATATGACAGACTGGTTGATAGGCAGTGCATCCATAGCAACTAGTCTGTCTCTGATGGATCGTGGGTAGAGAAGGAAGCTTGCCAGGACTTTCTCTATTCTTTAGGGGCTATTCACATGAGCGCGGTCTAGATTTATAATCTGCCCATATTACATGCATCTGTCACAGCTCGACCGTGGGTTTAACTGACCCAGACTCACAGCATCATAGATCCTTAAGATGCTGTGAGTTTGGGTCATTTAAAGGGGTTTTCCCTATCTTTGGCCTATGGCTAGAATATGCCACAAATGTCAGAGAGGTCCTACCTCTGAGACCCGCTCCTATCTCAAGAATGGGGCTTCCGAACTGAAGGGGTGTGGTCTCCATTCACTGTTATGGGACAGCCACCTCTCCATTCACCACTATGGGACTGCATGAAATAGCTGAGTCAGCGCTCAGTTATTTTCTGAACTCCCACAGTGATGAATGGAGGGCGGCCATGCCTACGAGGCTGCACTTCCTTCACTTTGGAGGCCCTGCTCTTGAGATAGGAGAGGGTCTCAGAAGTAGGACCTGCACCTATCCTAGCAATATACCACAAATGTTTAGAAGGAAAAACCCCTACATGCGAGCAATACAGGCAGATAATATGTCCAGAACACGCTTGTGTGGGTAGCTTCTGTCACCGACCCTAATTCGGTTTCCCCCACGCCTCCCCTAACTTGCTTTGCAGAATTTGTCTGGATTGTCCCATGATCTCTTGCCCAACCTTGTCAGGAGCTATCATTTTATACAGCATTCCAAATTGTGGAGAGGCACAGACAAAGATGTAATGCACAGGAGAGGCAGTGGACTGTGCTCTGTGCAGCAGCACGCAGCATGTCGCAGGCTATGTGTAATGATTGAAGAGATGACTGGTTGAGAAGACGTGTATGGAGAATGTACATGGAGTTTCTCTTTAAAGAAGAACTCCCACAAAAACTTTTATTCTCTGACCTGTTAGAAAGGTGCAAGGAGCATCTGTAGTGATTGTCATCTTCTCATCAGAGAATGTAATTGTGAGTAATAACCTCTCTTCTTATTGTAGCTGGGTCATGTGACCAACTCCCTGACCTCCAACTGACCCAGGACAGGAAGCCAGTTACTGCTCTATTCATTCCTATGGGAGCCTCACTTTCAGTCTCATAGGAATACATAGAGAATTAGACTTCCTGTCCACACATAAGTCTCTGTGTGAGTTGGTGGGTCTAATTCCTAGTCACATGACACAGATAAGAAACTTCAGGATGATATAAGTCAAAAATACAGACACTGGTAAGAAAATGACACTCACAACAGATTACATCATGTACATTTCTAGCAGGACATGGAATAAAAATTTTTGCGGGAGTTCTTCTTTAACCACAAATACATGTCCCTGTAGCCCAGAAAACCAAGTCCAAATCACCTTCTTCTATGAAACAGGGCAAGTCGTGCAGGAGCATCAGACGTCCGTGTAAGTGATCGAGGTTTTCTTGGACAGGAAACTGGAGAGGGACGGTGAGGACAAAGCTCTGCGATCCTGCATGGAACTTGTACACGAAGTCCCGCTCTGCGTAACAGGTCTTTCCTTTTCCGGGCTTCATCATGAATAGAGCTGGAAGAGAAGCAAATGCTGCTAAGTGTCCGGAAGTGCAGATAATTCCTCACGTTTCAAAATCTCAGCTTGCTGTGAATGGAGAGAGCTTGTTACGATGTATCGGTGGAGAGATAACTGTGTGTCTGTTACGTTTTGCTCACAGAAAACTGTCAGCACTGACACACTGTAACAAGTGCAGCAGCTGTGTTAGGTCATCAAGTACTGGACCTGTGTCAGATGGATGTACGGTAATCACGATGGGCTGTACTGTCTCTGAATGTAAATCTATGTGCCCACAGTAAGCAGAGGTAGTGAAAACTGTATTGAAAATTGTTGAGACAGATTTATTAAAATATCCAAAAGAAAACAGGATTGTTACCCATAAAAAATACTCACACATTAATATCAGAACCCCTCACCCCAGAATTCCTACCACTCATGGATCCCCCTTATGATGGAGACATCAGAATAGTGAGTACAGCTCTGGAATATAATACAGGATGTAACTCAGGATCAGTACAGGATAAGTAATGTACATACACAGTGACTGCACCAGCAGAATAGTAAATACAGCTCTGGAGTATAATACAGGATGTAACTCAGGATCAGTACAGGATAAGTAATGTACATACACCGTGACTCCACCAGCAGAATAGTGAGTGCAGCTCTGGAGTATAATACAGGATGTAACTCAGGATCAGTACAGGATAAGTAATGTATGTACACAGTGACTCCACCAGCAGAATAGTGAGTGCAGCTCTGGAGTATAATACAGGATGTAACTCAGGATCAGTACAGGATAAGTAATGTATATACACAGTGACTCCTCCAGCAGAATAGTAAATACAGCTCTGGAGTATAATACAGGATGTAACTCAGGATCAGTACAGGATAAGTAATGTACATACACAGTGACTCCACCAGCAGAATAGTGAGTGCAGCTCTGGAATATAATACAGGATGTAACTCAGGATCAGTACAGGATAAGTAATGTATGTACACAGTGACTGCACCAGCAGAATAGTGAGTACAGCTCTGGAGTATAACAGTGCTCCAGACTAAAAAAAATACCTATGAGTCATTGGCTCCTGAACTGAAAATTTTAGGAGCCAAATTCAATTTTTTGTCGCGAAATTTAAATACATATAATTATAATTAAAAAAAGACTTGGTGGAAAAGATAGAAAGTCTGGCCCATAATAGAACAGTCCTATCCTATTTTTGGGGGGGGACAAGGTGACTAAAAAATAGCGAATTTTGCGTTTTTTATTATTATTTTTGTCTGTTACGTGTTCACCGCATAGGAGATATTTTTTTTATATTTTAATAGTTTGGACTTTTTGGACGTGGCGATATGTAAAATGTTTATTTATTGTTAATATATTTTATATGTAGAATTGGGAAAGGGGGTGATTAAGGGGTTGTTCAGACGGGCGTAGTATTGCGCACCCACAAAAATGCGGATCCGCAATTTGCGTAACACGCGGCCGGACGCCCCGTTCAAAATGCCTATTCTTGTCCGCTATTGCGGACAAGAATAGGACATGTTCTATAATTTCTTGCGGAGTCGCGGCTCAGCAAGTTCGCACGCCGCCCATTGAAGTGAATGCGGCCGAATCTATTCTGCAAAATTGCGGAATAGATGAGGGAGCATTCACACAGTCGTGTGACTGGGCCCTTAAACATAATATATTGTTTTTTTTGTTTTTTACTTTTTATATACTAAGTATTAGCCCCCTTAGGGGCTAGAACTCTTGTTGTATTCACCCTAATAGAGATCTATTAGAGTAAATAGGACTTTACACTCTCCCTGCTGTCTTGTGTCCTAGTTGCCATGGTAACCGATCGGAGCCCGCGATTACACTGCTGGGACTCCGATCGGAATCTACCACTGCCACCAATGAAGAGGGGGGGGGGGACCCTGTGGCCACTGCCACCAATGTTTATTATACTGGGGGAAGGGGGGCACGCTGCGCCACCAATGTTTACTATACTGGGGGGGGTGGCGCTGCACCACTAATGTTTACTATACTGGGGGGGGGTGGCGCTGCACCACCAATGTTTACTATACTGGGGGGGTGGCGCTGCACCACTAATGTTTACTATACTGGGGGAAGGGGGGCGCTGCGCCACCAATGTTTACTATACTGGGGGGGGGGGGTGGCGCTGCACCACTAATGTTTACTATACTGGGGGGGTGGCGCTGCACCACTAATGTTTACTATACTGGGGGAAGGGGGGCGCTGCACCACTAATGTTTACTATACTGGGGGGGGGGGGGTGGCGCTGCACCACCAATGTTTACTATACTGGGGGGGGTGGCGCTGCACCACTAATGTTTACTATACTGGGGGGGGGGGTGGCGCTGCACCACCAATGTTTACTATACTGGGGGGGTGGGGTGGCGCTGCACCACTAATGTTTACTATACTGGGGGGGGGTGGCGCTGCGCCACCAATGTTTACTATACTGGGGGGGGTGGCGCTGCACCACTAATGTTTACTATACTGGGGGGGGGGGGGGTGCTGCGCCACCAATGTTTACTATACTGGGGGAAGGGGGGCACGCTGCACCACCAATGTTTACTATACTGGGGGGGGGGCGATGCGCCACCAATGTTTACTATACTGGGGGGGCGCTGCGCCACCAATGTTTATTATACTGGGGGAGGGCGCACTGCGCCACCAATGATGATAACTATGTTTAATGCAAATACAGGAGGCGGGTGCCGGCGCAGAATCACATAGCCCGCACCCGCCTCCAGTATTTGTATCAAACATAGTTATCTTCATTGGTGGCGCAGTGTGCCCTCCCCTCCTCCTCTCACTGGTGGCAGCGGCAGCACAGGGGGGAGGGACAGACTGCTTCCTTCTCTAAGTAATGTATGTACACAGTGACACCACTAGAAGAGTAATTAGTGCAGCTCTGGAGTATAATACAGGATGTAATTCAGGATCAGTACAGGATAAGTAATATATGTACACAGTGACTCCTCCAGCAGAATAGTGAGTACAGCTCTGGAGTATAATACAGGATGTAAAGATCAGTGCTGGGTAAGGCTAGTTTCACACTATCTCACTGATAGGACTGCCTCCTTGACTTCAAAGCCCAGTTATGGCAGGGAACAGCCTGCTGGATCTCTCTGTATCTGGCATTGCTGTGAGCTACATGGATGCTTTCCAGCCACATTAACTATAATGGGGACAGGTGGAAATCTGGCTGCAACCCAGCAACTATGCCAAGGATTGGCCGGACAAATACTCTGTTGGAACAGCCTGCCAGATCTGTGAAACTAGCCTTAAAGGGGTTGTCTCACTTCAGTAAATGGCATTTATCCTGTAGAGGAAGTTAATACAAGGCACTTGCAATTGTTATTGTCCATATTGCTTCCTTTGCTTGATTCATTTTTCCATCACATTATACACTGCTCGTTTCCATGGTTACAGACCACCCTGCAATCCATCAGTGGTGGTCGTGTTTGCACACTATAGGAAAAAGCATCAGCCTCTCTGGTGGCCGGGACCATGGGAGTGCATATAGGCCAGTGCTTTTTCCTATATTATGCAAGTACGACCACCACTGATGGATTGCAGGGTGGTCTGTAACCATGGAAACGAGCAGTGTATAACGTGATGGAAAAATACATGATAAATGCCACTTTCTGAAGTGAGACAACCCCTTTAATAATGAAATGTATGTACACCATGGATCAGCAACCTTCAGACCGCCATCTGCTGTGGAACTACAACTTCCAGCGTGCACACTTAATAACTTGTCTGTTCTTGTAACTCCCATAGAAGTGAAAGGAGGATTCTGGAAGTTGTAGTTTTAGTTATCTGGAGATCTGGATGTTACTGATAACTGATGTACACAGTGACTCCATCAGCAGACTAGTGAGTGCAGCTCTGGAGTATAATAAGGAATATGTAATGTCATGTATTACAAAGTTACCCAACTCACAAACATGACACAACAGGAGTCAATGGACAGGCGGATCCAAACATGGTGTGAACAGAGCCGTGCATGGATTATCAGGTCCTCCTTGGGGAAAGAGAGACTTCTCTACAGTCTAGCATTCAATAATGAATACAGTTCTAGAAATAACATTATTCTGGGGTACTGTCATTTAAGCAATTTCCTTAAATATTGCAGTCATGTCTCTAACACATCTCTACTAGCCGTGGACAGCTCCCAACACCCTGACATGCCTCATCTCTGTCAGCTAGAGGGTCTGCATAACCAACGGGGACCTAGGGCTACAAGACGGCGCCCCCTAGTGTTCCCCTCACTTCCTACACGTTGTACCTGCTCACGGGCGCCACCGATTCAGCACCGAGAATATCACTTCCCGAACGGCTATTATTTTACATCCTAAACATCTTCCTAGCAATCGATGACAGGAGCCATCTTTCCGGATAACCCATGAGCCTTAGCGGACTACGGGTAGCCACTATGACCAAACATGGTAATGCGCATTAGTCTTTAGAGCAGCTGTAGAGCACCATCTAGTGTTCACATCAGATATGACCTGGCAGAATGTTGCCTCTGTCACAAGCAGTGCCATTCATACAAGAAACGTCCACGTGGGGCAAAGTTCAGTGCCATATTTTTTTTTTTATATCATTTTCTGTGTGTCACATATTTCTCTTAATGAAATTAACGTGAGAGCATTATTTTAAAGTCATCTGGGGGTTCGATGGGGTTACCCTTATAGGCCATTAATATCAGATTGGTGGGGGACTGAATATCAGCACCTCGCTGATCTGCTGTTGAAAGGGCCGCAGTGTGCGGTCAGCACTGTGCCCTCCTCTTTGTTTACTTCTATTAAGGCCATTATCTCATAAGTGTGTACAATCCAGAAAATATATTCCGTAACGTTCAGATCCCTGCTCAGCCGACCCAAACCCACCCACTGACCCCAGGCCTATTAACATGAAGCAGTACAGGACAGTACACCCACAGTCGGGCTGAAGCTCACGGTATAAAAGATCACTATGATGTAGTGTGGTGCAGGAAATATGCACTCCACAAAGACGTTATTTTCTAGACAGAACACGCTTGTGTGAAACTGGCTGTAGTAGCAGCTGTGCGGGTTATTGCTTTGTCCCATCCATGTGCTCTGCTGCTGATCGGATATTGATGGCTAATAGCAAGGATAGGCCAATAGTATTGGGACTTCAGAAAACCCCTTTAAAGTCTGCAGTGTCACTTAGGTAACATAAACATATATTTTTAAACTATTCACATCAATGAGTTTTGCAAAAAACAGAAATGACTCCATGAGCTTTCCGTTTCTGTACGCCAGCTCCACAAAAAAGATAGAATATGTCCTATTCTATAGGCATTGTTACAACGGATCCACGGGGGGAAAAAAAAAAAAAACACAGATGCAATACGAATACGACCGCAAAATACATACGATCGTGTGCATGAGCCCTTAGGGTGAGTTCACATGTGAAAAGTCTAGGTAGGGGCAGATGTAAATCCCCTTAAAGGGGTTTTCCAAGATATTGTTATTGATGATCTAACCTCAGGATAGGTCATCAATATCAGATCGGTGAAAGGTCCCACACCCCCGCTGATCATCTGGTTGAAGAGAAGGCCGCGTATATACTACAGAGCTGTCCCATTGAAGTGAATTGGACGGCTTGTAATTACATCTTGCATGTAAACAATGAAGAGAAGGCTGCGCTGTCACGGCGGCAGCCTTCTCTTCAAACAGCCGATTAGCGGAGGTCTTAGGTGTCGGACCCCCACTGATCCCATATTACATTCTGGGGTCAACTCTTCCATGCACTTGTATAAGACCACACCGTGTCATGCTCTATTTTTTTTTGCAGGTTCACAAAGCAGAGCAACAGACGCGAACTGAACATGCTGTCCTTATCTTTTGCGGCCCCATTGAAGTGAATGGGTCCCCAACTGAGCCACAAATAATGCGTCTCAGATGCGGACCCAAACAACGTTCATGTGCATGAGCCCTAAATCACGTGATAGATTTCTTGCAGAAATTTTTGAGACTGAAAATCTGTTCCATACATGTAAATGGGGTTGTCTCTGCAGCACATGCATGGCTATATGGGACAGCCACTCAAGTTTCAGCAAAAATTTGCTTTGGGTGTCTTGACCCACAAGCAGCATTGCCGATAGGACTCCCCACACCAGATGGATCTCTGCAAGATGAATTTACCAATGTACTTCCCTCATCTGAAACATTTATGTCTTATGGAAAAAGCGCAGCAATGCGAGCCTGGCCAACCCTAGCAGCCTGGATACTGCAGCCAATAGGATGTGGTCAGTAAAGTATGGGTCAGATCCATTACTACATAAATAAGTACAAGCAGACCAGTGACAAGTAATAAAATATTCACTTTTATTCCATTACAGACAGACTATTTTACAATGTATTTATTCCCATTCCACACATTTAAATGGAGAGAGGACAGCACAACACAAATGCACAATTAAAAGAGCAGAATGGTTACTCTACAAGGCGTGATGGGAGCAGTATACACAGAGCAGGGATGACACTGAAGTTTTGGGTCAGGAGTACGTATGATTAGAGAGGTTCTTCCCCTGCTGCCTCCCACATGGCTGAAAGTGAATGACTAGCTCATGAGGATAGTCCTCATACATCTGTATAATAATAGGGGTGCTATGCTGTGAATCTCCGCCTGTTAGCACCATGTTATATTTAGGTAATAGATTCTGTGCAGATCCTTTTCCTAATACATTTTTAGAGCGATCAGAGGTCTGTTTTCCCGATACAAAGCTCCAAATCCCCAGCATAGACCTAAACTAAAATAATAAAATTCTGGCAGTCACCACTAGGGGGAGATTCCTGCATACTGTTTCATTATTGAGGTCAATGTAGATACAGTATGCTCCCTCTAGAGGTGGTTGACAGACAGGTTTTCCAAGAGTTTTAAAAATATTCAGACAGCAGGAGGCTGTATAAAGAAAAAGTAACCTTACTCACCTTTTAAATGTCCAACCATGCCAACCCCTGTGGTCACGTGCCATTCATCATTCACATGTTCGCTGCAGCCAATTGCTGTCCTCGGGGGTCTTGTGTACATGAACGGCACATGACCACTGAGACCAGAGATTGGCTGCAGGCCCAGCCAATTAAAAAAATAAAAAATCTTGGAAAACTCCTTTAACTGTAGGGAATTTGGAGCTCTCTATCAAAAAAATCAATCCTCAGTATAAAGATATATTAAGAAATTAATCTGCACAGAACTGTGGAGCCCACCCTGTGGCCCTCCAGCTGTTGTAAAACTACAACTCCCAGCATGCTTGGGCAGCCTACAGCTATTGGGGCATTCTGGGAGTTGTAGTTTTGCAACAGCTGGACGGCCGCAGGTTGAGCATCCCTGATTTAGACTAAAGGGGTTTTCTGAGAATTGTATACTGATGACCTGTCCTCTGAATAGACTGGTGGAGGTCCAAGCCAATCAGCTGCTTGAGAAGGCAATGGCGCTCACAGTGGTGCTGCTGCCTTCTCTCTGCTCACCAAGCACAGTGCTGTACATTGTATAGCGGCTGTGCTTGAGATCGCGCTCAGCCTCATTCACTTCTATGGGGCTGAGCTGCGCCTAGGCCATGTGACCAATGAGCATGGCATCGCATAGCATAGACTAAGCTGCAAAAAGGCTGTGGCGTTACTGTGAGCTAGAAAGCCCCTTTAAAATAATTTTTTAAGGATCATTAGGAGCATCCCCCAATGGGAACAGGAGGGAAGCACAAACAGCCATATTTTAATCTGTCTTTAAGGGGGCTTTATGGAATTTGAAAAAGATGAATGCTTTCTTACAGAAACAGCGCCACAGCGTGCACAAGCTGTAAGTGGAATTGCAGCTAGAGCTGCACTGAAATACCAGGCACAACCTGTGGACTGATACGCTGCTGTTTCTGGAAGAAAGCGGCCATGTTTAGTAATCTGAATAAAACACCAGGAAATACACATTATAAATTGTTAAAAATTAATTGCAGCCACTTCTCAATTCAGTTTTTAGGAAAACTGGGTGACATCTAGTGACGCCATCCACCGAACTTTCTAGAGCCACAAAAGGGGTAATCTGCAGATTGAGGAATGAGACTGAGGTAGAACCCTAGGAAATGCTGGGTGACAACCTCAGCAGAAGCTGCAATCACATTGGCTGTCATTAAAGACAGATGAGTGGACGTCAATTGTTTTAATAAAAGATTATATTTTCACAAAACATCCCGAAAATATATAGTTTTTGGCAGTAAATTAAAAAGTCTGGATTTATCAAAGTGACGACAGGTAAAGTAGTCCATAACCTAAGAGCTGCTGTGTGTATAAGGGGCTGTATACTCCGGATATGAGGAGGGCTCAGTGCAGGGGAGTAGCTGGATGTAATGGTTTCACCCTCGCCAGTCTTGACAGGCCGAGGCGCAGACCTTGATTAGGAGACCTTACAGCTACTGCGGCCAGAGGACTCTTCACTGCTCCAGATGAAGCTGCAGAGAGAAAGGACTGTACACTAATTGTCAGATAAAAGATTTCTAACACAATTACTTTATATGGATAAAAAACTGTTCTATTACGTTTTAAGTAGGTGATCCTGGGTCGACCTGAGCCAATGTAATTTTATAGCTGGTCATATACATTAGATGTATGCTAGCTGGACCCGTAAATGTGTATGAGGAGGAGAGAGACTGAGGTAGGGTCTTGTCTAACTACTAAGGATACCCACCAGAATCTCTGCCTCTTTCATTGAGAATGCAAATAATAATAAAATGTTGGCGGTGCTTCATTTCCCATCATTTGCAAGTTCTCTGCTTGCAGTCACTGAATTTAATTATGCATTATGGCTGGGAGAAAAAAAAAATCCTGATCCAGATGTGAACAAGATGGATACACATTTCATTCAATGGCTAAAAACCTATCTTGTTCACATCTTGTCAAACTGACACATGGAGAAGCACATTTGGATCAGGATTTTTTTTTCTCCCAGCCATAATGTATAATTATATTCATTGATTGTGAGCAGAGATCTTAAAAAGGGATGAGAAAACTTCTAAGTATGGCAGATTAAAGGGGTTTTCAGAGATTTCGATACTGATGACCTATCCTCCGATCAGCTGTTTTGAGAAGGCCTTCTCTGTGCTTACCGAGCACAGCGCCATACATTGTACAAAGGCTGTGCTTGGTATTGCAGCTTAGTACTATTCACTTCAATGGGGCTGAGCGGGATACCAAACACATCCGCTGTACAATGTATGGCGCTGTGCTTGCTAAGCTGCGAGACGGCCACGGCGCTCACAGGAGCATCACTGTCTTCTCAAAACAGCTGATCGGCGGAGGTCCCTGGTGTCAGACCCAACCGATCAGATACTGGAAAACCCCTTTAATGAATTATGATGGAGGTACACAATGTATTATATACCTTTACTGAATATATTAAACGCTATGTACACCTTTGGGAGTATTTTTTAGGATTACATTTTACTCATTTTAGGCTACAAAAATGTTTTTGTTTTTTTTTCTTCAATTTTTGTTTATTTAAAATGTTCAGCCGTTTCTGACACAAGGGTTAAAAAAAAACCCAATCTGTTTGCAAGCTGTCACATTCTGTTTTCTTTGAATCCTGCCATCTGACGTCCCACGTGAAGCTCTCGTTTCTGATTCCCAGACCTCAAACACTTATTATTGCTTGAGTTTTATCAAACTGATAAGACTATGGTCTCAATAACTGTTTATAAGGTCAGGAGATCAGATATAAGACTTCTACATGAGCTGTCAGATGACAGGAATCAGAGAAAACAGACTGTTAAAGCTTGCAGACTGATTTTTTTTAACCCTTGTATCTCAGATACGGATGAAACCTTTTAATAAAGACCAATTTAAAAAAATAATAAAAATTGCCCTCAAGGTGTACATAGCCTTTAAAGACTGTATTCATTATAACATAAAACTGACTGCACAACTGTCTGAGCTTACCTGGAGGTGTCCATGCTGGTCTATGCATGGCCACTGGAGGGCTGCTGTGTGTCGCTGGCTTAGAAGCAGCAGGTGAACTGATGGGTGCCTTCCTTGCTGGCATTGGCTTTATTTTAATGGTCACTGGAGCAGGAGGCACAGGTGCTGCATAAAAATAAGAAGTACAAGGTCAATGATCACGATGAAAGGTTTACATGTGAAGAGGGTCAGGAGTTCTCTCCACCACCCACTGCAGTTCTTGTGCTACTGGAGGAGCAGAGTTGGGGTGGGGGTCAGTGCTCTATAGCGATGGGTTTGCTATAATTCTGTACATCAGAGCTGAGAGTAAATGTGCCACATAAGGCCCCTGTATATAGCTCAAATGCACCCATAGACCGCTATTCACCTGATGGAGTCCTACAGCATACTTTCCACCCCCATTAGGCAAATAGAACATTTATTCGCCTATATAGGCCTGAGCGAATCTACTTTCAGAGCATAGATCTGAAGTCGATTTGTTTAAATACTTTGATTTTAATGCTGTTTTCATAGAGCATTAAAATGTATTGGCTCTGTGGAGCCAAGTTTCATCTCGCCCGAGCTGCGCAAGACTTCAGTGAATTACTACTGTATTCATATCTGCATATTTAAAACCAATTTATAATAGCAATTAGATGGTACTGGCTGGTACCTCGGTACCAAAGTCCACTTCGGATTTCTTGTTTTCAAATACGCAGATATGAATACAGTAATAATTCACCCTAGTCTCGCGCTGCGAAGTTTGGCTCCAATGGGAGCCAATACATCTTAATGCTGTACGGAAACAGCATTAAAATTGAAGTATTTGAACAAATCGACTTCGGATCTATGACCCAAAGGTTGATTCAGTCAAGCATAGATTAGAGAAATCGAATATACTATTTTATAGAGAGGCACCCAGCCAAGAAAAACAACTTTTTTTTTCTTTAATATAGGAGCCTACGGGCTGTGTATTTCACTGTATGACATCTGTAGAAGGTATACAGTGAAAAATCCTCAAAACATGAATGTGCCCTAAAACATAAGACCTTGTTTATAAGAAACCCATTCAGTGTCCATTCGGCTACCTGCACATGGGTGCAGGCTGTCTTGCAAAAAATCCATGAGGATTTTTGTGCGTTTCCTCACCAAATACCTCAGGTGTTACTTGCAGTTTTTGGAGCAGATTTGATGCGGTTTTGTTGCAGAACACATGCTTGTATTGAAAAGGATGAAGTCCGCAGAAAAGAACCACACACTGTGGAAAAACCTATGTGTAATCCGCAACGTGTGCAGGTAGTGTTACAGAGATCTGAGATCCAAAGCTCAGGGACTTTGTGATGTATCGATGCAGAGCTACATCGCAGCATTAGTTCCCTGAGGTGTGAAAACCAACAGGAAGCCAGAAAACACAAGAGCAGTTTCCTGCAATTATGCCTCATCCAGTGATGTACATGAGCCTATCCATCCATTCCAGGGACACAGAACAGCAACCTCATCTTACCAGCTTTCTGTGCCTTTGAGACATTTTTCTCCTTCTTTTCACTCTTCGGCTTTTGCTTAGCGGTTTTACTTGTTGGTGGTTTCTTAGATTTCTTTACTTCAAATTCTTCATCTTCGCCGCTGAAACTTGAGTCGCTCTCAGAGTCCCCATCTGAAAATAGAGGTGGCTGGAAAGGTTTAGCTGCTGCACTTACCTCAACAACCTAAAAGACTGCCAATACAAAATGCAGCATGCCCACTATTTATAGCAGAAGCTACAACACTTGAAGGGTTGACACCAGCCTGACAGACTTCACCGACTTATAATGGGAAAGTAAAGCTGCATCCAGCAAAGATGTGAACAGAACCCAAGTTCAAAACACAGCAAAGCTGGTGAAACGATATGAGGGGGCCAGCCACCCAAATAACGATATGCTTTAATAAAATAGGACATCCCCTAGAATCTCTCCTGGGGTTTCAGAGTTTTCTTTTCTCTCCAGGGGATAGGTCATTAATATCAGATTGTTAAGGGCCGACCCTCGGAATATCAGCTCAGCTGGCTGTAGCTGCTCTACACTTAATAGTGGCTGTGCCTGGTACTAAAGCTATCTGCAGCTCAGTCGGGACTAGGCTGCACTACAAAGCACTGGTAAATTATGGAAGAGACAGAAGTAGGAGTGCTGGGAATCAGACCCTCACTGATCGATAGCCTGTTCTAAAGCTAGTCCATCAAAATTACAGTGCCGGAAAACCCATTTAAAGCCTAACTCCACTTACAACTGAGCATTCACTATAATGAAAATAAGCTGAAACAGCTGCCTTTTTCATATTTGCCCTCCTCCATGTCAGGTTGAACTATACTGTTTGAATTTTCAAATCATATTTTCCTTTCTGCCTGCTACATAAAGCACATGTAGACATTAGATATTAAGATGACGCCTGTATCCGGGACTACACTTAAGACTGCACCATGTGATTCACGTGAAACTGAGTTTCGATTCAGTGAAAACGAGACCTAGGGGGCTGCTAGTACCTGCCTTGATCACGCAACCTGCACGAGCCCAGAACAAAGGGAATCACACAGAAGAAGAACCTATCAGAAGATACTAACTCTACCGGATACAAGACATATATGCTTTTGTAATACAGCTTTGCAGCGTGTCCAAAGTGTAGCTTATGTCCTGGTACATCCTGATACGGATTCGACTCCCCCGCCCACCTGTCCAGGACGCTGCGGTGGGGTGTATTAACCAAGACAGAAAACTCTGTGAACGAGGCCCCCACCTTTTCTACGATGTGTATATGCTTAAAGCCTGCCTATTATTAATCACGCCTTTTTTGTATAACAAGTGTCTACACTGTGAATAAAGCTCAGAACCTCTTGCCGTGCTGCCACTGAGTGCCTTATGCATGAACTGAGATTGAAACTGAACCACGTGTCAGACTCTTTCTTAGTATGCTAGCACATGCTTGAATGATTTGGAGCGAGTGACCGACGAGTTTCTAATTTAACTGAATCTTCAACTCAACATCCATACTGACACAGACCTGCTATTGTATCTGGATTAAACTCATCAGCCTCCTCTTCATCACCGCTTTCTTCTGTCAGAAGTTTCCTCTGCTCACTAATGGCCTTTGATGCTGCTTGCCTGCGACCTCTTCCTCTAACAAGGTCTTCATTATCATCTGTGATCTCATCTAGACCTGTGGAGTAAAGCAGAAAGTGAATTCAATGCCGATGGAAGGGAACTGAACAGAAAGCTTTGATTTTCCTTTTTGGAGGAGGCTATAAGTGGGGGAGCTGTTCCTGCTCCTTGGCCATACAGTCAAATCATAATAATTCTTTCTGTCACCGGCCACCACTAGAGGGAGCTTGTAGTATACAGAATTAGGAGTTGTGCCCGCCAGAATACAGAGGGGTGCACAATTTTGCTTGTCTTTAGGTCAAAATCACCTACATCATTAAGCTGTTAATATGCACTTAAGGGGCTCATATTACATGCCAACTATATTTGCAACAGTCGTAAATTCATTATCTACAAAAAAAACCCACAATTTTAAAGGGGTATTCCAGTAATTTTAAGTTATCCCTTATTAGATCAATGGGGTCCTGATACTGGGACCCCACAATCATGAGGATGGGGGTTGTTACAGGGCATCCTGGAATGAACAGCGCAACAGGTCAAGCATGCACACTGATGCCCTATTCAACTCTATGGGACCTGCTGGAAATAACCGTGTGCTGTATTTAGCTATCTCCAGCTGTGCCGTAGAGATAAATAGAGGGGTAGTGCACATGCCTCGGAGGCCTTGCAGGGTGCAGGATCCTGTTTTTGTGATTGGTGGGGTTCCAGCAGTAGGACGCCCACTGATCTAATAGTTTTCTCCTGTCCTATGGATAGGGAATATGAAGAAATTACCAGAATATCCCTTTAATTTGACTATTGGGATTAAAGGGAGTCTGTTACCAGGAAAGCCACTGTTAAACCAGGCACACTGCCTTGTACGGAGAGCTCAGCTGAATGTAATACCCTTCACTTAGCGATCCATTGCTTCATTCTGTACTTTTAATAGATAAGCAAATGAGACGTTAAGTGCACCATAGCAGTCCCAAACCACTCCGTGCACCCTCGCTCCTCCCTCTACTTCTTGACTGACAGAGCCAGATGAGATGACTGAACAAAAACACAGCCCTGTCAATTAAGAATAGTGAGGTTCTGGCAGAGGAAGCAGGAGGAGCAAGGGAGCATAGAGTGGTTTGTGCCTCCTATGGTGCACTTAAGTGCTCATTTGCATATGGATTAAATGCACCTTTTCCCCCCCAGAATGAAGAAACGGATCTCTAAGTGAAAGTTAGCATTATTCAGCAAAGCCACCTCTACAAGGCGTTGTGCCTGATTTAACAGTGACTTTCAGGGTGACAGATTGCTTTTAAGCAGTGACATTTATATGTAAAAGCATTGTGCAATGGATAAAGAGATTTTCCTCTAAAAATACTTACCTAGAGTGCTGCTGTCAACACTGCAGTTTGAGAAAGACACTTCTGACACGTCAGGATCTTTAATATACCTGCAAGTGTCTTCTGGAGCTTCTGGATAACACAAGACAAAATAAACATTGATATTCATAGAAGAATGTTAACTAGAACAACGACACCAAGTAAAGGGGAACTCTGCTATGGATTCCAGTGAGTCACTTTCCACCAATTCTACATAATTAGAGGCCCCTGATTCTAGGAATTGATGAAGTCTCTTCTCTGTCTTACAGACGTAACTGGTTATCATTTTCATAAAGAAAATACTCCTCCCCGCGGACCTCACGATGACGGGTTAGATGTTTCTACAAATGTATATAAAATTCCTGCTTCAATAGGGGTATCCAACCACAGACATTTAGGGCATATCCACAGGTTATGTCACACTACAGAAAACATGTGCATGGCCCTATGGGAGTAACAGAACAGTCGAGCCAGTGGCCACCTAAATAGAAGGAATTGAGTTTTGTAACCCACCGTTGTGAGGACAGATGAATGTCCAACAGGTGATTATTTTCCATGGTAGGAAAACTGGACTACGCTTACCAGTATTTCTTTTTTCATGAATCTGCCATGACGGTGCTTATGGTGAGATGACCCTCCTCCCACCAGGTAGGTACAGGAAGAATAAGAAGAAATAAGATCATTCTCCAGTTCCTCCTCAGTACTTACGCTGCTACCAACAGTCCTGTTTCAAATCCAGAGTAAGGCCCCATTCAGACGACCGTGTTTCACAGCCGTATACGGGCTGTGAAAGCCCGGCCTGTGCTGCCCCAGAGGACGGGAGCGCACGGCATCACGCCGTGTAGAGTGTTTCACTGTACGGCGGCGGCCTCAGGAAGCACACGGCGTCATAGCAACCAATGACGACGTGCGCTCCCATCCTCTGGGGCAGCACAGGCCGGGCTTTCACGGCCCGTATACAGCCGTGAAACACGGTCGTCTGAATGGGGCCTAAGCCTATAATTCTTAAAGGGGTTGTGTCACTTCAGCAAATGGCATATATCATGTACAGTACATAAAGTTAAAGGGGTTGTCCGGGTTCAGAGCTGAACCCGGACATACACTTAATTTCATTGTTTTCAATAACAGACTGCCAGGCGGAGGCTTCCGCACGGCAGTGTGTTCGGTGACGTCACCGGCTCTGATGGGCCAGCTTTAGCGCTGCCCTTGCAGTTTTACTGGCTAGGGCAGGGCTAAAGCCCGCCCATCAGTGCCGGTGACGTCACCGGGCTCACTGTTGGGCGAAAGCCTCCGCCTGGCAGAGCCTGGTTCGTCACCGGAACTGGACTAAGTGCCTTTGCCCTGCGCGATTTAGCAGGCTGCCTGGGTGAAATTAAGGGTATGTCCGGGTTCAGCTCTGAACCCGGACAACCGCTTTAATACAAGGCAATTACTAATGTATTGTTATTATCCATATTGCCTTCTTTGCTGGCTGGACATTGCTCGCTTCCAGGGGTTATGATCTCCGCTGCAGAGCTGATATGAAGTGGACGTTCTTGCACAACATAGGAAAAAGCACTAGCTTCTTTGATGGTCGGGGCTGTGGGAGTGCACATAGGATGGCTCTTTTTCCTATAGTGTGCAAGCATGACCACCGCTGCCAGAATGCAGGGTGGTCGTAACCATGGAAACGAGAAGGATTTGAATTAGACAGAAAAATGAATCTAGACAGCAAAGGAAGCAATATGGATAATAACAATACATTAGTAACTGCCTTGTATTAACTTTCTCTACATAATAAATGCCATTTGCCCAAGTGAGACAACCCCTTTAACAAATGTACGACGGTTAAAACAGGCCGCTGCCCAACAAATCTGCTCCATGGTAGTATCATAGTCCTGGTTGAATGTGCCTTCAAATTAACTGTGTCAAATTATCTTCCGTATCCACAGCCTTACAGGCCTCACAAATAGCCAATTTTATCCAACGAGCTAATTAACATTGAAACTGTATGAAGAGGAAATCTGAAATCTCCCCAGTCTGGTACCTTCAAAATACTGCAGAACACAACATCTAACATGAAAAGTCTTTTCTTTCTCTGATTTTCACAAAAGGAAGGAAGAAAGATCTTGTCCTGCCTATGAAAATCTGAAATAACTTTGGGTAGAAAGGGATAGTCAAACCTCCGCACTATCCTATCATCAGAAACTCTAAAAAGATGTCCTCTACTCCTCAGATTCTGAATGCTCTCTACTCTAAAAGCTGAGGTAAAGGCCACCAAAAACACTGTTTTAATGGTTCGGAACTTCAAAGAAATTTCCAGGAAGGGCTCAAAGGGAACATATTTTAACCCTGACGACACCAAATTTAATTTCCTAGGGGGAACGATAGACCTAAGCATAGGTCTTTATCAGCCCACTTCAAAAAAGACAAACAACCCATGGATGATCCATAATCCTCATCATAAACTGTGATTAAGGCAGAAATCTGAACTCTTATAGTACTGGGATGCACCCCTTTGTTAAAGCCTGCCTGTAGAAGATTCAACTGAAATAAAAATTTCTCCGGGGAAACCTCAGATTGTACCACATGCAATATCTGTTCCAAATTTTAAAATACATTTTTGAAGTGACCTCCTTTGTACTGGTCAACATGGTATTAATCGCCTCATCCGATAAGGCCCCTAGCCCTAAGAATCAGCCTTTCAGCATCCAAGCTGGTAAATGAAGCCTGTCTACCTGAGGATAGGTAGAGGGATTGGGCCCTGAGAATGAAGGTTCCTGTTCAACGGTAGAGACCATGGTCCCTCTAGATACATCATCTTCAGTGGAGGATACCAAGATCTTTTGGTCTAAATAGATGTAATTAATATGACTCTGGCCTTCTCTTCCCAAATTTTCTTCAAAACCAGGCAGACATAGCAGAGCTGGAGAGGGTTCAGAGGAGGGCAACTAAAGTAATAACTGGAATGGGTGGACTACAGTACCCAGAAAGATTATCAAAATTAGGGTTATTCACTTTAGAAAAAAGACGACTGAGGGGAGATCTAATAACTATGTATAAATATATCAGAGGTCAGTACAGAGATCTCTCCCACGATCTATTTATCCCCAGGACTGTGACTGTGACGAGGGGCCATCCTCTGCGTCTGGAGGAAAGAAGGTTTGTACACAAACATAGAAGAGGATTCTTTACGGTAAGAGCAGTGAGACTATGGAACTCTCTGCCTGGGGAGGTGGTGATGGTAAGTTCACTAAAAGAGTTCAAGAGGGGCCTGGATGTATTTTTGGAGGGTAATAATATTACAGGTTATAGTTACTAGAGAGGGGTCGTTGATCCAGGGAGTTATTCTGATTGCCTGATTGGAGTCAGGAAGGATTTTTTTTCCCCTAAAGTGAGGAATATTGGCTTCTACCTCACAGGGTTTTTTTTCCCTTCCTCTGGATCAACAGGATAACAGGCCGAACTGGATGGACAGATGTCTTTTTTCGGCCTTATAAACTATGTTACTATAAAGTGAAAATTTTAAGCACAGGGAATAGACTTCTGTTCTTCTGCTCCAATCCACTAAACTTCCTGGACTGATTTCTGTATAACTGACCCCATATATAGAATTTCTACCTCCAGACCTCAGATCAGAAGTTGAATGTAGCACCACTCATGCAGCAACACGCCAGGGTCCTGGATGAGAAGCAGGCACTTACATCAGAGTGGCGTCCTCTGCCACAGCAGAGCTTATCAGGCAGTGACAGCTAAAGAGGCCGAAGGGATTCCACGAGTGCCTGGTCACCATGTGCTGTCCAACTGGCTGACGCAACATTGGGCTGTGGGAGGTGAGGCACATCCGAGACCTCCAGATGCAGGCCTGAACACCACAAAGTTACCACTGCCAGTAACCTTCAGGGGAACGCAGAAATTCCATTCCGGCCCCATCACCATCCCCTGCATGGCAGACATGCACCAATCCAATTACCACAAACCTGTTTGCCCATCACAGGAACAGACTCACAGCAACTGCTGTGGTGCCATGATGATCCTTTCCCTACCTGAAAGGGACAGAAAGACACCGAAGAGGAGCATCTAATTTATTCCTTTTGTCCTGCCTGGAGGGGGAAGAGTCATCTCAACGTAAGAGCCGTACAGGAGGATTCACGAAAAGGAAATTTAAAAGAATAAGGGTTTATTTTCGTTTTCCAGCAAGAAGACTACAAGGAAGGTGACTGCAGTACTGTCCACTTTCATAAAGGCCTTAGAGGCTGCAGGCCCCAAACTTCTATTGATATGGACAAATAAATACCGTTTCTGGGAATATTCTCATCGTTCTCTATAATAACAGACGTCTCCTTCACAGACAGCGCTAAAGCAACTTCCAAATCCCGCTGATACAGCTTATCCTCCAAAGGAAGCCTGAAACATAGAAAGTCGCTAATTATATCATACAGCAGCGCAAAAAAACGAATATATACCTCAACACTTTTCTTATATCGCTGTATTGCCCTAATGCCAGCCTCACAGTAACCCCATACTGAGGCCCGCCACATGGTCTCCTCCCTGCTGTCAGCAGTCAGGAAGTTACATAAGAGGCCTCCTAGTGGCTGTTTTAGGTAACTACCTCACTAAAAACCAGGGCAGGAGAAGGATGACCGTCAGTGTTCCACTACTGCTCCGTCTTGCTGAGGAGCGGATAAGGTCGTGTTCACATATCAGTTATTTGATCAGTTATTTCCATCAGTTGTTGTCAGCCAAAACCAGGTGCGGGTTAAAAACACAGAACAGGTGCAGATCTTTTCATTATACCTGATCTCTGTGTAGTCTCCACTCCTGGATTTGGCTGACAATAACTGATGGAAATAACTGATCAAATAACTGATGTGTGAACACAGCCTAAGCATGACACTAGGGTTGGGCGATATCAAAAATATTCCCACGATAACGATATTAAGAAATTTATCGCGATAACGATATATATCGCGATAAATGCCCATTTAAAAAAAAAAAACTGTTGGGGCCACAAGGAGACATTATACTGTATGGGGGCAGCTACAAGGGGACGTTATACTACATATGGGGAGATGTTACAGGCTGGAGCACTACAGGGGGAGACATTACAGGCGGGAGCACTACGCAGGGGGGAGACATTACAGGCGGGAGCACTACACAGGGGGAGACGTTACGGGCTTGAGCACTACACAGGGGGAGACGTTACAGGCGGGAGCACTACACAGGGGAGACGTTACAGGCGGCGAGCACTACACAGGGGAGACGTTACAGGCTGGAGCACTACACAGGGGGAGACGTTACAGGCTGGAGCACTACACAGGGGGGGAGACGTTACAGGCGGGAGCACTACACAGGGGGAGACGTACAGGCGGGAGCACTACACAGGGGGAGACGTTACAGGCTGGAGCACTATACAGGGGGGAGACTTTACAGGCGGGAGCACTACACAGGGGAGACGTTACAGGCGGGGGCACTACACAGGGGAGATGTTACAGGTGGAGCACTACACAGGGGGAGACATTTACAGGCTGATAAGGGCCCATATCATCATTTTTCCTTGGAGGACAAAATGCCACCTCAGCCCCGGTTGTAGGGATTACACTGTATATTATACAGCATGGTGTAGGGATTACACTGTATATTATACAGCATGGTGTACGGATTATACGTATATTATACACATGGTGTACGGATTATACTGTATATTATCAGATGTGTACGGATATATACAGGTTATACACATGGTGTACGGATATACTGTATATTATACAGCATGGTGTAGGAATATATATTTACAGCATGGTGTACATTATACTGTATATTATACAGCATGGGTAGGGATTACACTGTATATATACAGCATGGTGTATTATACTGATATAACAGCATGGTGTACGGATACTATACAGCATGGTGTGGATATACTGTATATATTATACAGCATGGTGTACATGGATATACTGTATATACTATACAGCATGGTGTACGGATTATACATGTGTGTATATTATACAGCATGGTGTACGGATTATACTGATTATATTATTACAGCATGTATTGTACTGTATACATGTAACTGGATGTATATACACTGTATACGGATTATATTTACAGCATGTGTGTGGTACGGATTATACTGTATATTATACAGCATGGTGTAGGGATTATATACTGTATATTATACAGCATGGTGTACGGATTATACTGTATATTATACAGCATGGTGTACGGATTATACTGTATATTATACAGCATGGGTTATATACTGTATATATATACAGGCATGGTGTACGGATATACTGTATATATACAGCATGGTGTACGGATTATACTGTATATTATACAGCATGGTGTACGGATTATACTGTATATATACAGCATGGTGTACGGATTATACTGTATATTATACAGCATGGTGTACGGATTATACTGTATATTATACAGCATGGTGTACGGATTATACTGTATATTATACAGCATGGTGTACGGATTATACTGTGTATTATACAGCATGGTGTACGGATTATACTGTATATTATACAGCATGGTGTACGGATTATACTGTATATTATACAGCATGGTGTAGGGATTATACTGTATATTATACAGGCATAGTGTACGGATTATACTGTATATATACAGCATGGTGTACGGATTATACTGTATATTATACAGCATGGTGTACGGATTATACTGTATATTATACAGCATGGTGTACGATTATACTGTATATTATACAGCATGGTGTACGGATTATACTGTATATTATACAGCATGGTGTACGGATTATACTGTATTATACAGCATGGTGTACTGATATATACTGTATATTATACAGCATGGTGTACGGATTATACTGTATACATTAATACAGCATGGTGTGTACTGATTATTATACTGTATATGTATATACAGCATGGTGTACGGATTATACTTATATACTGTATTATACTGTATATTATACAGCATGGTGTACGGTACTGTATTATACTGATTATACTGTATATATATATACTATACAGCATACATGGTACGGATATTATACTGTATATTATACAGCATGGTGTACGGATTATACTGTATATTATACAGCATGGTGTACTGTAACATTATACTGTGTATTATACACGCATGGTGTACGGAATTATACTGTGTTATACTGTATATTATACAGCATGGTGTACGGATTATACTGTATATATTATATATACAGCATGGTGTACGGATGTATACTGTATTTAATACATGGGCATATACGGATATGTATATTGTATATATATACAGCATGGTGTACGGATTATACTGTATATTATACAGCATGGTGTACGGATTATACTGTATATTATACAGCATGGTGTACGGATTATACTGTGTATATATACAGCATGGTGTACGGATTATACTGTATATTATACAGGCATGGTGTACGGATTATACTGTATATATATATATACAGCATGGTGTACGGATTATACTGTATATTATACAGCATGGTGTACGGATTATACTGTATATTATACAGTATGGTGTATGGATTATACTGTATATATATACAGCATGGTGTACGGATTTATACTGTATATACATGGTGTATGAATTATACTGTATATTATACACAGCATGGTGTACGGATTATACTGTACATTGTATAGCATGGTACAGGGATTATAATGTATACTGTACAGCAAATGCATGGCGGTTACACCATGCTGGACAATATATCCCCTGTGCCATGCTGTACAATATACAGTATATACACAGTGTAGAGGTATACTGTATATGTATTGTGTTGCATAGAGTATACTCACACACAAACACACATGAATACTTACAGTTACTTGGCCCTTGGGGATCTCAGACGCCACTTCCACACTTTGGAGGGGGCTGCGGCCTTGTTCTCTCTTCTTTTTCCTGTTGCCGCGCTGCACTGGTTCTCCATGTCCAGAATCGCGGCATTAGGGAGAAGGCGGGGCCTGCTGGGAGCGCCGCACAGGAACGTCCTGACGAGCTAACGTCAGGACGTTAAGGGAAGTATGGTGTATGCCTGTTCCGAGCCCACCACAGCAGGGCTTCCCTATCGGAACAGGCATACACAATAAAATCCAGGCTGCGGCAGTGAGCGGGCCAGGACAGGCCGTCAGCGGAGGCATGAAGTAAGCTGCGCGGCCGCGCGCCAGCGCAGCTTACAGGGAACACTGGCAATGATGCCATACTCTCCGCCCCTCAATCCTGTGCGGTGCTGTGCGGCGTCTATCACGGGCCCTTCTTGACATGTAAGCACTAAGCAGTGGACAGGATGTGGATATTTTAGAAGCGGTTTGCACACATGCGACCGCTCCTATTACGTCATTAAACACCGCGGTTATTAGGAAATGGTGATATCGCTATATCGCCATTTCTTAATACCGCGGTATACCGTAGACACCGGTATATCGCTCAACCCTACATGACACTCCACACAGTGACTGAGAGATGGCCTGTTGTTCTAGGTAGACTCGCCTCTTTTTCTGGGAATTGGTTGGCGTGACCTCTTCTTTGGGAGTTTTCTTCGCTGGTTTTTCCTTTTTCTCTTTCTTTGTCTCCACTCGAGCCTTTTTACTTACAGGCGCAGAAGAGGCAAAATCCTCATCTGTGGGGAAAAAAAGATAGAATGTTTGGCGAACAATCCCATTTTGGAAAGTGACAGCATATCGCTAGCATATGTTACTATATGCAGGTAGACCAAAATCCGCCGTGCAGCCCTTTTGTTCTCAGGATCAGTACGGGTTCCCCACCGCCACCATTATATCCTGGCGATATTCCATCACTTTATAAGACGGGATTAACCCTTGAATAACAGACAGCCACACACTGCAGCAAATCGTTTATAACACCAGATGTTTTCATCTGTGCACGGGGAGATGCAGCGGCGGCCGTGCAGGCTTTAGAAGCGACGTGGGTGCAGGGGAGTGAGGTAAGTATAAATCAGGGGTCAGATAACCTCTTTAAGTGTGTCAGAACTTTATGTGATATAGTAGAAACAATTCCATCATGTCGCAATGGCAAGACGCTGTAATTGAAGAGGTCCATGAGTGCAATCCTTTGCCACACCACCAATTCAAAAACTATGTATAGCACCCAAATCTCTTTAAAGAGAATAAAATATATGTAAATATATGACACTTCTATGACCACTGTACACAATATACACTGGGTCTCCTCTTTAAGCCCTATTAGGACATGTAAACATCACAGAGCGCTGTCTTCCTCTTGGGACTTAAATGGAAACTCTCACCTCAAAAATACAGTGTAATCTGCAGGCAGCATGTTATAGAGCAGGAGGAGCAGAGCAGGTTGATGTATAGATTTCTGGGAAAAGATTCAGTAAAACTTGTGTTTCATCCATTTACAGAGGCTCTGTCACCAGGGTCAGCCCTATACAACCAGGCATATGACCTGATAGGGTTGATGAGGCTGAGTAAATTGATACCTTTCTATTGATTGCCAGCGTTCAGGAGAAATTAAAGCTTTTATTTTTATGTAGATAAGCTATTGGAGCACCAGGAGGTGGGCTTATGCGGTTTAAACATTGCTCCAGCAACGTCCCTGGTGCTCCATACTGACGCCCCCCTCCTCTTAGATTGACAGCACTAGTGTAGCACTGATCTCTCAGGCCTGTGCACTGGTTCCCTAGCATGGAGCATGAGCACCATATCTTCTGTTGCTTGCCAATCAGCTAAATAATTAGTGCGCATGCGTCGGTGACATCACTGAAGATGAAGCTGACGTGATTTGATGTTTATGTGTCTGATGTTTATGAGGGTGGAGGTTTCAGTATGGAGCACCAGGGGCATCACTGTAGCAGAGCTCAAACCGCATAAGCCGCCTCCTGGTGCTCCAATAGCTCATTTGCATGAAAACAAGAGCGTTAAAGGGTTATTCTCATTTTAGACAATGGGGGCATATCGCTAGGATATGTCCCTATTGTCTTATAGGTGCGGGTCCCACTGCTGGGACCCGCACCTATATCCAGAACGGAGCCCCCAAACTGAATGAGGGCGCACTGCGCATGCGCCCTCCATTCATTTCTATGGGGCCGCCGAAAATAGCCGAGCACTGGCTCGGCCACTTCCGTTGGCTCCATAGAAATGAATGGGAGCGGTGGCCGCGCTTGCGCGCCCATTCATTTCTATAAGCGCAGGGGGGAGCTGCGCCTGGTGGTCGCCAGTCCTCCAGGCGCAGCGCTCTCCGCTCCGTTCTGGATATAGGTGCGGGTCCCAGCGGTGGGACCCGCACCTATAAGACAATGGGGGCATATCCTAGCGATATGCCCCCATTGTCTAAGATGAGAATACCCCTTTAATTTCTCCTGAACGCTGGCACTGGAAATCAAAAGAAAGGTATCAATTTACTCAGCCTCATCAACCCTATCAGGCTATATGCCTGGTTGTACAGAGTTCATCCTGGTGACCTTTGACGTCTGGGAGGCGGTCCCATCAGTGATTGACCGCTCTCTCGGTATACATAGTCATAGAGGGAAGGCTGTCAATCACTGATAGGACTGACTCCTGGACTTCAATAACAAGAATGAGCAGGAATATAAATGAATGAAATACAAGTTATACTGAATCTTTTTCCATAAAACAATATATCAGCTCAGATACCATGTTCAATGTGTCAGGTTCCCTTTAGGGTACATTCACACGTCCGCAAAATGGGTGCGGGCCCATTCCGGGGGGGGGAGGGGGGGGGTTGGTCTGGTGCTGATTGACTGAATCACACATATAACAAATATAACATAATATAACACATATAACAAAACATACATATGAAAATGTAGAACACTGTATAATTATTACATTTAAAATGGCTTGTAAAGTTTCACACTACTGGCATAGTTCTGGCAGGCTTTTCCGGCAGAGATCAGCCTGCTGGAACTATGTGGATCCGACATTGCTGGATGTTACCGGAATGCCCACTTGACCCCATTGATTATGCAGCGGTATTTGTTTGGCTGAATGCTGTCATCTTCAGCGGTTCGCGGACGGATCTCCCCAGGACGGCATAACAGACAATGGGTCCGAAGGGCAGTTTAGTAACATCTGCCAACGTCGGAACCAGATAGCTTTGGTAGGCTGTTCTGTGCCGAAACAGCCTGCAGCAACTATGCCAGCAATGTGAAACAGGCCTTACATATTACATTCTTATCTGCTTGCCTTTATTTCAGGCTGGCATAAAAACTGTACCTCAATTTGTTGCATAAAACTGAGGGATGATGTAAATTAGGGAAGAGACTGGTGGTCACTGGACTCTGCTGATGTCTTACTGACCACTCTCCCTCCCCCTCCCCAGGCGCAGTACACTTGACAGGAAGAGGAACCTCTGGGCTCCCATTTTATTTTCCCCCTCCCTCCATATCTCCCTCTCACCCTCAATGACACTCCCCTGGTCCCTCATCTATATTTTCATTGGTGGGGCAGTGGCTGACAATCTTAGAGCCCTCCCTGGCTCCCCCTTCCTCAGCCATTTCAGTGGTGGCAGTGGCTGCCGTTACAGTGGGAAGGAACGGTCCCCCTCCTTCCCGCTGTGTGGCCGCTGATGAGTGCATAGTCTGCGCTTCAGTGCGCTTACACCCACCTGATCTCTTCTCCTCCATGTACCCATGGCCCAGCAGCAAACCTTCCAGGGCCCGGTACTGGGCCGTGGCCCGGTCGTTAGAGACCACTGCTCTTATGAGGGATAACTTTAATACTTGCCAAAACTCCTTGAAGTTTCCACTTACCATCATCTTCTAAGTCCAAAAATTGGGAATAATCCACTGATTTTTTATTCCTGAAAAATATAATGTATATTTTACATTGTAATAGATGTATTATAGAGTACAGTACACCATTCACAAGCTACACAAACTGCAGCAATCCACATATGTACCTACTAATTTAGCCCCACCCCTCAATACTCTGGCCACACCTCCAACATTTACCCTGGCTATCATCTCAAGACGATAACCTGTCCCTTTAATGTCCAGACAGTCGTGCCTTAAGCAGGATTTACAGGAGCCGACTGTAGGGAATGAAGCGTTCCTTCCTGACAGTTGGCAGCTCACTCAGTGAAGAACGTCATATTTACATGCAGTGATCCCCTCCACAGTATGAGGATGAGGGGTTGCTATTGTGATCCCACGTCCTAATACAGAATCATGGTTTCTGAGCAGCAGATCACTGTTTAGACTTCATGGTCTGCTGCCCAGGAACAATGATTGATGTGCATGCGAAAACAGCAGGATCACCAGACAAATGAGCGTTTCGCTCGTTCATCGGTAGCACATTTACATGGGCAGATTGTTGGGAACAAGCGTTCGCAGGAAAGGTCATTCCCGATAACCTGCCAAATTCTCGAGCCGTGTAAATTCACCTTCACAGGGGATATCCGCATCTGGACACTTTTCGACTCCTTGCAAAAATAAAACAAGTACTAACTCACACCTTCCAACTTTTTAGACTGTCAGAGAGGGACACTTATGGTTCATTGTGTGAAAGACCCATTTTCCTATACGTAGATCTATACACTTTAATCGTTTTCTCTTACGAAACGGCGCAAAAATAATCTGAATATAGAAATTTCTGTAATCCCAACTGCATCAAATAATGAAATATACAAAATGGGCTCAAATATACATAGAGGAATCAGCTAAACACTTTCTGGGTCAATATTGTGAATGTATAAATGAAAATCTATACCGCAGATCAAAAAGAGGGACTTGGGTCAAAAATAGGGACTGCCCCTCCAAAAGAGAGACACTTGGGAGGTTTGCTAACTATCTAAATTCTCGTTCTGCTCACCACCATAGTGGTGTAACATCTTAGGGCTGCCATTGGACAACAGCATCCCATGACATCAGTAGATATGGATGTGACATCACTGCAGCCTAAAGATCCAGGGTGGGGACAGAAGAATACAGACACTGAGTACATAAAGTTTTATTTTTTTCCTGTATGGACCTGGAGAAACATTTTAAGGCCTCATTTGCACAGGTATAAGTTTTATATGTATAATATATGTATGGGAAGCTCCTGAATACGGAGTCAATATCATACAATGAGGCAATCCAAACAGCTCACTCACCTGGCAGGTCTGTCCATAGTGCTGAGGTAATATGCACATACCCTGTCTGAATATCACCCTCTATTAGAATTCATTACTAGCCCGGAGACCCCTCCACCGCCAGCCCTGTCCCCGGTAATCCAGCGGCCACTGAACTCAAACCTCCCGCGCAATTTTCGTCTCTGACTATTCACATGCGCACATTCGCCAAAAAACACCACTGTAAAAATATTTGCCTATTCTCCTTAGCACTGTAAGTATAGTTTATAGACTGAAAGCTAAATCACAGTTCATCGTCTGTACAAATATTCGTTTTATGACACACCTGGCCATTAACTGAAAACGGCGAATCTGCACGGAATAACTTTACGCAGTGTGATCACGTGGTACAGACGGCCCTCTTCTTCCGCTTTCCCCGTAGCCTTGGTAATCTTATGTTGTTCACGTGACTAATCACATGACAGTACCAAAGACTCACAGGCCTGCTGAAGTCTTGTAACAATCAGCCAGACACCTACTGGCCACAACCGGGATTGAGCATATTGCTGCAGCCAGCAGCGCTTGCATTTGGAATACTTGGGTCAGGGGCGGACTGGGAACTTAAAGTGGCCCTGGAAAAAATACTATAACGGCCCCATTTTGTAGTTGGGTCCAAACTGATGTAAGGCAGGGTCAGCAATACCATATTGTGGCACATTATACCACCCCAACAGAGTCAAATACCACAGTCCATAACAAAATACTGCCAGCAGCACAAAATAAATGCCTAAAAACTTCCACTGGCTGGCCATGAAGAGGACCCAGATGGTCTCCTGGGCATTGGCCCACTGGGAACTTTCCCTGTAATGTCTATGGCCAATCCGCCCCAGACTTGGGTTATCCAGCAAGTCAAAAAAAAAAAAAGAAGTGATATTCACCACACCAATCCCTTGCCACCCTCATAACAATTCAAGGGTCCATTGTTCCAAACAAGAAATGCCCGCTCAGTGAAGCTCTGAACCACCTCACTCAGTGAGGGGGCATGTGTGAGAACTAGTGTTGAGCGAACTTCTGTTTTCAAGTTTGGCGTACAAGGTTCGGGTTATCTAAGAATTCCGTTACCGCAGACCACCATAACTTATGGTCCGTGGTAGTGAAATCCATAACGGAATTCTTAGATATCCCTAACCCGAACCTTGTACGGCAAACTTGAAAACAGAAGTTCACTCGACACTAGTGAGAACCAATGGGGTATTGCTAATTTTTATTTTTTTTATAATCCAGTTTGATCTCTTTCCATCATATACCTCCCTCTGGAGAACCCCTTTAACAGCTGTAGATAGAAATTGTGCCAATCAACAAAGACCAGAATGAGCCCACGGCCCCATATAGTAATTATTTAATTCATAAATGATGCGATAAACAAGTTAAATTCTGCTCAAAAGCTAGCTGTCACACTCCGTCTCCTCCATAAACTCCACTCAGGACCAATTGGCAACCAATTAACAACTCTTATCTCCTCAGGGACAAAGACCTGGACATACTGAATTCCAACATAGCCATCCCCCCCCCTCCCCAGCAAGCCAGTACAGATATGCTTTCTTCTCAATACACTTCTTATTATCAGCTTGACCCACAATCATTGCTGGCCCAGAGCTTTACTTTAAGGGTCTGTTCACAAGTCTGCATGTGTTTAGCGGATCCGCAAAACACAGACGCCGGCACTATAGAAATGCCTTATCTTGTGGCTGCGGACAAGAATAGGACATGTTCTATTTTTTGTGGGGCCGCGGAACGGAAGTGCCGATGTGCACAGCACACTGTGTACTGTCCGCATCTTTTGCGGCCCCATTGGAAATGAATGGGTTCCGCACCTGTTCTGCAAAATTGCGGAGGCATTCATAGGGATGTGTGAATGGACGCTGAAGGTCATCTGTCGGCAGATTTGTACCTATGAAACCAGCTGACCTGTTACATGTGCACTTGGCAGCTGAAGACATCTGTGTTGGTCCCATGTTCATATGTATGTGCCTGCATTGCTGAGAAAAATGATGTTTTATATATGCAAATGAGTCTCTTAGCGCAACGGGGGAGTGGCTGTTACACCTAGAGGCTCTGCTCTCTCTGCAACTGCCGTACCCTCTGCACTTTGGTTGTCAGGACCAGGCAGTGAACACATCATCATGCCTGGCCCTGACGTCTCCTAAAGTCAAATTGCAGAGGGACGTGACAGTTGCAGAGAGAGCACAGCCTCTAAGTGTAATGGCAATGCCCCCTTTATAATTTTTATCAGGAATGCAGGCACATATGAACATGGGACCAACACAGATGTCTTCAGCTGCCAAGCGCACATGTAACAGGTCAGCCAGTTTCATAGGTAGAAATCTGCTGACAGATGCCCTTTATAGAGGTATTCCAATTAAAGTCTTTTATCCTGAACATTGGGATCGCTGCTGATTGGAAGAACGGGGATCCCATGTCTCAGCTTCTGCTCTGAATCAGGTCAAAGTGGAAGAGGCATATTGGAGGGTGGTAGGAAGGACACTACAGCGCCCCATAAGGCTATATCCACATCTGCTTTGGAGGCTCCGGCCCAGATCCCCTCATATTTGACAAGAAATATAACGCAACACGCAGCATTTTTTTCCCCTTACAACATACACCTCTGCAGAACCTGATGGACCCCACTGTTAGTCACTGGCATCCATTGAGTGCCTGTGGAGTCCACTGCGCAACAGATCTGGTAATCCATTGTGGTTTATTACAAGATACCACACATAGGATAACAGAGCAAGGCTGGCCTCAGACTAACGTCCACCAGGCACATTTCTGCTGATAACTCTCACAGGGGGATCAGAATATACAATGAGACCGGCCTTACTCCTCTTCTGCATGGTAGGACCTAGCATACATGAGCTATCGTAAATGACCATGATCCTGGGAAAGGACGCTGTTCCACTGGCTTGAAAGGTCAGCTCCGTAAAGGTGCAGCTGGAGAACTTCAGAATTTTAGGGTCTGTATTACAATGGCAGCACCCTCGCTTCAACTGAATCCAATCACCATAGGATTAAAGGGGTATTCCAGTGGTGACAAGTTACCCACAATCCACAGGATGGTGAATAACTATTAGATCAGCAGGCGTTCAAAAGATGGGATCCCCACCAATGACAAGAATGGCAACCATGCGCACTGCCACTCCATTCATTTGAGGGGGATGCAGGGTCCCCATTCTCTAGATTGCAGGAGGTCCCAGCAGTAGAACCCCCACTGATCTAACAGTTATCCCCTATCCTGTGAATAGGGGATAATTTGTCACAACTGGAATACCCCCTTAGGTTACAACTTTAATATGGACATTTAAAAGTGGCCACAGCTTCCTGTAGGCTAGAGGCCAGACCTGTGCCGCAGGACCTCAGTGGAACCTAATGCAGACTGAACCCCTATGAATCAGTACTCAATGGGGGAGATTTATCAAAACTGGTGCACAGCTTCTTTGGAAAATGAAAGGCTCAATCTGATTAGTTGCTATGTTTTGCTAAATCTCCCCAATGAGTATGTAACAGCACAAGAGTACAACCATTCCCCCAGTCACCATAATCATTAATACAGACTAATCTTTATTCCGATCTCAGTACAACTTCTCATCCAGGACAACTTCTTGAAAACTTTGCACATAATTCAATAGTCATTTTGCAGATAAATAGTCATATAACAGCTTTAATAAATTAAAATACAATTAAAGTCATTCTGATCAATTACAAAACACACACATTCTATGTCTAAAACATTCAGATAGAAATAGCTTTGGTTGTATTAAGTTAGTGTTTTCCGAGACCTAAATACTGGTGACCTTCTGATGGTCTTAGCTCATTTCCATTCAAGTGAATAGGACTGAGCTGCAATACCAAGCACAGCCACTATGCAATGTATGGCGCTGTGCTAAGTACACTATGAAGAGGCTGCAGAGCTCATCCAAGAACTGTGGCCACTAGCTGATTAGTGGGGTTCTGGGATTCGGACCCCCAAAACATAGTATAGTAGAAGGAAGGCTGCATAACTGTTCATTGTACAATGAATAGCCTTTATTCACAAGACTGGATGATCCCTTTAAGAAGTCAGACCTGTGTCCCTGAAGGATGAATTGAGGAAATGCTATGACGCTGTGAGTATAAGTCAGACCTCATCCTTATTAATTAGGCAGCAGCTCACATTTTGGACCCTGGAAAACAGATACTCTACATAATGGGTCCGCCAACACTATGGGGAGGTAGATGATGGTCTCTTTTAAAGGGGCACTTAACCTTTTAAGGGCGATTTTTCAGTTTTTGCAGTTTTCACTCCCTTCCTGCTCAGAGCCAACATTTTTCTTATTTTTCCATTCATGTAGACATATGAGGGCAAATGCAATTCCGCCATAGTTTTATGGGTTTTGTTTTTATAGTGTTCCCTATGCAGTAAAACTGACCTTCATGCTCCAGGTCAATACGATTACAGCAATACCATATTTATATGTTTTGTTTTTTTTGTATTTTAACACTTAAAAAAATAAAAACTTTGGAAAAAAGAAATAAATTCTGAACCCCATAACTTTTTATACTTCTGTCTACGGAGCTGAATGATCGCTCATCTCTTACGGGTGATCTGTAATTTTTATTTATAATATTTCGGAATGTGTATGACTTTATGATCACTTTTTATTCATTTCTTTAGGAAGTGAATGTGCGGCGCTGGTTGGGAAGGGGTTAAGTCCAATGACATGCATGCTGCCCCAGCCTTACAGACGATGACTGAGTTTTTTTTTTTTTCAATGCACAATGGGGAGAGGACTGTAAGTTAGTGTCTGGAGAAGCATATACTATGCTGCCCTCAGATATCAGCTAACAGGGTGGGTCACACTGTGTGATCTCCATTGACTGATATCTAGAAGCGTCACTAAATTCAGTAGCATCACTGTAGTGATATGAATTTTGTGGGATATATATACTGTATATATATATATATATATATATATATATATATAGGCAGTTCTGTGGCTCTACCAACAAAAGAAAGGTGCTAAGCTTATGCAAAGCATGTCCGGGGTGTGGGCGTAACCTAAAGTTTAATTGTCATTTCAGTTTAAAGAGTCTTCTTAGCAAAGCTCTAACTGAGTATTACTAAGGAAAATTTGTCTTCAGTCTTCAAGTGTAACAAGTCAGATAGGAAGGGAGATGGGCAGTTATAGTGCACAAGTACATAGTCCAGGAATAGGGCAGTGAAAAGAGGCGGCTGGAAGTATCTGTATGTTACACAAAGGTGTCTTCAGCGCTCAGTAGAACTGAAGACAGAAGACAGACTCTCCTTAGCAACGCTGTTAGAGCTAGAAGAAAAAAAAATCTTTCCCTCATAAAGTATATTACAAAAATGTTTAACATTCCTGTCACTACACTATATTAAATAAACTAAAATGACAGTTACACTTTAAGTGTCCTGTTTTTTTATTCTTTAGATGCGATTTATTTTTTAGTTGCAGTGATGCAGTAAATACAGTGGGGCTTCAAAGTCTGTGAACCCTGCAGAATTTTCTATATTTTTGCATAAATTTAACCTAAAACTGCATTAAATTTTCCTAAAAGTCCTAAAAGTTGATAAAGATAACCACATCAAACAAATGAGTCAAAAATATTTGAGGAAAATGGTCCAATGTCACGTGATTGTGAATGGTACAAGTATGTGAACCTTTAAGATTAACATTTGAAGGTGAAATTAGAGTCAGTTGTTTTCAATCAATCAGGTCTGAGTGGGCGACCTGTTTTATTTCAAGAACAAGGATCTATCAAAGTCTGATCTTCACAACATATTTTTGTGAAAGTGAATCAAGGCAGGAAAAAGGGAGATTTATGAAAACCTCAGAAGAGTAGTTGCTGATGCTCATCCGGCTGGAAATGGTTACAAAACCATTTTTGAAGAGCTTTGATTCCACAAATCCACAGTTAGAAAGATTTTGTACAAATGGAGGAAATTCCTTTATTACCCTCCTTTCTTTGTATGGAGAAATGGGTTAAAATTCCTCCAGGCTGATGTGTAGGACTAATAAACAATTACCAGAAACATTTAGTGGCAGTTATTGCTGCACAAGGTGGTTACACCAGATACTGAAAGCAAAGGTACTTTTGCCACTCACAGAGATGTGATATTGGATAATTTTCCTCAATAAGTAAATGATCAAGTCTAATGTTTTTGACTCATTTGTTTGATTTGATTATCTTTATCTACTATTAGGCTTGTGTAAAAATCTGATTAAGTTTTAGGTCAAATTTAAGCAGAAATATGGAAAATACTGAAGGGTTCACAAACTTTCAAGCACCACTGTAGCAAAAAATATGGATGACATCCCTGTGACATCCATACTGCATCTGTTTTTTAGCAGACCCACAGTTTTTGGATAATGTCCGTGTTGTATGCGCAAATTTATTTTTGCAGCCAAGTATAGGACATGTTCGACCATCCACATGCTTACTGCTTCCGTATGTCTGTTCCACAAAAAAGAATAAATGCAGCTGGCACACAGACCGCATCCATATTTTGTGTGTCCGCGATTTGCAAACTGCAAAATGGATATGGGCATGTGTATGAGGCCTTAGGTTTTCTCTTTCAGTCAGTAGTCAGATTTAATTGCGTCAAAGTGCTCTGTGAGGAGTTAAAGGAGCAGCCCCTCCTCTTCAACATCATATAGAAACCACTCGACCCAGCTATACATTGTCATATGATCATCTTATCCTTTAATTGCCCTCATGGGACAATCCCTTTAATGTTCTGAACTTCATCCGTCAGAAAATGACTCTTCCAAGCTCAAAGAGCACCTGAAAAACATGAAGAGAACATAAATGTATACAAGTGCATATCAATTAATTAGAATATAATCAAAAAGTTTTTTTTTCAGTAATTCAGTTCAAAAAGTGAAACACACATATTATAGAGTCATTACAGAGTGAACTTTTTCAAGTGTTTATTTATGTTAATATTGATGATTATGGCTTACAGCCAAGGAAAACCCAAAATTCATTTTTTTAGAATTATTAACCCAAAACACCTGCAAAGGCTTCCTAAGCCTTTAAAAAGGTCCCTTAGTCTGGTTCTGTAGGTGACACAATCATGGGGAAGACTGCTGACTTGACAGATGTCCAGAAGGCGGTCATTGACACACTCCACAAGGAGGGTAAGGCACAAAAGGTCATTGATAAAGAAGCTGGCTGTTCACAGTGCTATATCAAAGCATATTAATGGTTGAGTGGAAGGCAGTGGCGTAGCTACCGGGGGGGCAGGGGGGGCGACGGCTCCGGGCCCAGTGACTCAAGGGGGCCCATAAAAATAAAAAATCTTACTTACCTGTTCTGCGCTGCGGCTGCCCTCCGGTCCGCGCTCTGCTCTCTTCCCTGGCGGCGCGCACTATGACCTGACGCTGCACGCAGCGTCAGGTCATAGTGTGCGTGGGCCAGGGAAGAGAACGGAGCGCGGACCGGAGGGCAGCCGCAGCGCAGAACAGGTAAGAAAGGTTTTGTATTTTTATCTTATGTGGCTGGGTGGGCTGATCTGAGGTCTGATGGGGGCACAATACGCTGATCTGAGGTTTGATGGGGCACAATATGCTGATCTGAGGTCTGATGGGGGCACATTAAGCTGATCTGAGGTCTGATGGGGCACAATACGATGATCTGAGGTCTGATGGGGGCACAATATGCATATCTGAGGTTTGATGGGCCACAATACGCTGATCTGAGGTCTGATGGGGGCACATTAAGCTGATCTGAGGTCTGATGGGGGCACAATACGCTGATCTGAGGTCTGATGGGGGCACAATATGCAGATCTGAGGTTTGATGGGGCACAATACGCTGATCTGAGGTCTGATGGGGGCACATTAAGCTAATCTGAGGTCTGATGGGAGCACAATACGCTGATCTGAGGTCTGATGGGGGCACAATACGCTGATCTGAGGTCTGATGGGGGCACAATAGGCTGATCTGAGGTTTGATGGGGCACAATAGTCTGATCTGAGGTCTGATGGGGCACATTAAGCTGATCTGAGGTCTGATGGGGGCACAATACGCTGATCTGAGGTCTGATGGGGCACAATACGCTGATCTGAGGTCTGATGGGGGCACAGTACGCTGATCTGAGGTCTGATGGGGGCACAGTACGCTGATCTGAGGTCTGATGGGGGCACAGTACGCTGATCTGAGGTCTGATGGGGGCACATTAAGCTGATCTGAGGTCTGATGGGAGCACAATACGCTGATCTGAGGTCTGATGGGGGCACAATACGCTGATCTGAGGTTTGATGGGGCACAATAGGCTGATCTGAGGTCTGATGGGGGCACAATACGCTGATCTGAGGTCTGATGGGGGCACAATATGCAGATCTGAGGTTTGATGGGGCACAATATGCTGATCTGAGGTCTGATGGGGGCACAATACGCTGATCTGAGGTCTGATGGGGGCACAGTACGCTGATCTGAGGTCTGATGGGGGCACAGTACGCTGATCTGAGGTCTGATGGGGGCCACAGTACGCTGATCTGAGGTCTGATGGGGGCACATTAAGCTGATCTGAGGTCTGATGGGGGCACAATACGCTGATCTGAGGTCTGATGGGGGCACAATAGGCTGATCTGAGGTTTGATGGGGCACAATATGCTGATCTGAGGTCTGATGGGGGCACAATACGCTGGATCTGAGGTCTGATGGGGGCACAGTACGCTGATCTGAGGTCTGATGGGGGCACAGTACGCTGATCTGAGGTCTGATGGGGGCACAGTACGCTGATCTGAGGTCTGATGGGGGCACAGTACGCTGATCTGAGGTCTGATGGGGGCACATTAAGCTGATCTGAGGTCTGATGGGGGCACAATACGCTGATCTGAGGTCTGATGGGGGCACAGTAGGCTGATGTGAGGTCTGATGGGGGCACAGTAGGCTGATCTGAGGTCTGATGGGGCACAATACGCTAATCTGAGGTCTGATGGGGGCACAGTAGGCTGATGTGAGGTCTGATGGGGCACAATACGCTGATCTGAGGTCTGATGGGGACACAGTAGGCTGATGTGAGGTCTGATGGGGCACAGTAGGCTGATCTGAGGTCTGATGGGGCACAATATGCTAATCTGAGGTCTGATAGGGGCACAATACGCTGATCTGAGGTCTGATGGGGGCACATTCTGCTGATCTGAGGTCTGATGGGGGCACAATATGCTGATCTGAGGTCTGATGGGGCACAATATGCTGATCTGAGGTCTGATGGGGCACAATACACTGATCTGAGGTCTGATGGGGACACAGTACGCTGATCTGAGGTCTGATGGGGGCACAATACGCTGATGTGAGGTCTGATGGAGGCACATTCTGCTGATGTGAGGTCTGATGGGAGCACAATATGCTGATCTGAGGTCTGATGGAGGCACAATACGCTGATCTGAGGTCTGATGGGGCACAATACGCTGATCTGAGGTCTGATGGGGCACAATACGCTGATCTAAGGTCTGATGGGGCACAATACGCTGATCTGAGGTCTGATGGGGGCACATTAAGCTGATCTGAGGTCTGATGGGGGCACATTAAGCTGATCTGAGGTCTGATGGGGGCAGGGGAGTGATGTAAAAACTGGGGACACGTTTCCTTTAACATAGGAGTCCCCTTGTTTTTTACTCCTATTAATCCTATATTTTACTGCATTATGTGGTAGAGTATTTAGACTAGGGTATGTAGAAAGTCTATTGTACTGTACTTAGCAGCATAGACGATCTTGCAGTTTATACAGTCATCTTTCTAATACAATATTATAACCACAACTAGTAGTATGTGCCTGTGAAGTTGGAAACGTGCGTTTGGGAAGCCAATAAGTGGGGGCCCCACTCAAGTATGTTTCGCCCCCCCTGTGCTGAACCTCTAGCTACGCCTCTGGTGGAAGGAAAAAGGGTGGTAGAAAAAGCAGCCTTGATAGGATTGTTAAGAAAAGGCCTTTCCATGGGCAACAAGTGTCGCATTCCATGTGTCAAGCCACTCATGACCAATAGACAACGCCAGAAGCGTCTTACCTGGGACAAGGAGAAAAAGAACTGGACTGTTGCGCAGTGGTCAAAGATGTTGTTCTCAGATGAAAGTAAATTTTGCATTTCATTTGGAAATCAAGGTCCTAGAGTCTGGAGGAAGAGTGGAAAGGCCTCAATTCAAGCTGCTTGAGGTCTAGTGTGAAGTTTCCACAATCAGTGATGGTTTGGGGAGCCATGTCATCTGCTGATGTAGGTCCACTGTGTTTTATCAAGACTAAAGTCAGTGCAGCCATCTACCAGGAAATTTTAGAGCACTTCATGCTTCCCTCTGCCGAGAAGCTTTATGGAGATGGAATTTTTCTTTTCCAGCAGGACTTGGCACCTGTCCACACTGCCAAAAGTACCAACACCTGGTTTAATAACCACAGTATCACTGTGCTTGATTGGCCAGCAAACTCGCCTAACCTTAACCTCATAGAGAATCTATGGGGTATTGTCAAGAGGAAGATGAGAGACACCAGACCCAACAATGCAGACAAGCGGAAGGCTAATATAATATTCTAATTTTCTGAGATAATGACTTTTGGGTTTTCCTTGGCTTGACCATATTATCACATTGGTCCCTGTCTCTGAAAAATGGAGTACAAGTAGAAAACCCACAGAGGCAAGAACATATCATGCAATCCCGATTTATACAACCTAGTCCCATGAACCTGTTTATGCTAATATAAGTTCCCAGTCAGAAAGGGTTTACAATTTCCAGATATTTGGGATTCAAATAAGAAATGTGCTATATAGATGTTATCCCTCTCGGATATGAACCCATGACCATACTGAGCCCTCCTGGCCATCAAAATTAGTGTATTACATGGAGGGGTACATACTTTATTAAGGGTGATTACATACACAGCCTTTTTTTGGAAATAGAAGGCCAAGTTTTTAATGCTATTATTTTTAGCCAAAACCAAAATTGGATTCAAAGGAAATTAGAAATGTGAGAGAAGGACTTATACATACAGTACAGATCAAAAGTTTGGACACACCTTCTCATTCAAAGAGTTTTCTGTATTTTCATGACTATCAAAATTGTAGATTCACACTGAAGGCATCAAAACTATGAATTAACACATGTGGCATTATATACTTAACAAAAAAGTGTGAAACAACTGAAAATATGTCTTATATTCTAGGTTCTTCAAAGTAGCCACCTTTTGCTTTGATTACTGCTTTGCACACTCTTGGCATTCTCTTGATGAGCTTCAAGAGGTAGTCACCTGAAATGGTTTTCACTTCACAGGTGTGCCCTGTCAGGTTTAATAAGTGGGATTTCTTGCCTTAAAAACGGGGTTGCGACCATGAGTTGTGTTGGGCAGAAGTCGGGTGGATAGACAGCTGATAGTCCTACTGAATAGACTGTTAGAATTTGTATTATGGCAAGAAAAAAGTAGCTAAGTAAAAAAAAACGAGTGGCCAACATAAGAAATGAAGGTCAGTCAGTCCGAAAAATTGGGAAAACTTTGAAAGAGTCCCCAAGTGCAGTCGCAAAAACCATCAAGCGCTACAAAGAAACTGGCTCACATGAGGACCGCCCCAGGAAAGGAAGACCAAGAGTCACTTCTGCTGTGGAGGATAAGTTCATCCGAGTCACCAGCCTCAGAAATCGCAGGTTAACAGCAGCTCAGATTAGAGACCATGTCAATGCCACACAGAGTTCTAGCAGCAGACACATCTCTACAACAACTGTTAAGAGGAGACTGTGTGCAGCAGGCCATGGTAAAATAGCTGCTAGGAAACCACTGCTAAGGACAGGCAACAAGCAGAAGAGACTTGTTTGGGCTAAAGAACACAAGGAATGGACATTAGACCAGTGGAAATCTGTGCTTTGGTCTGATAAGTCCAAATTTGAGATCTTTGGTTCCAACCACCGTGTCTTTGTGCGACACAGAAAAGGTGAACGGATGGACTCTACATGCCTGGTTCCCACCGTGAAGCATGGAGGAGGAGGTGTGATGGTGTGGGGGTGCTTTTCTGGTGACACTGTTGGGGATTTAGTCAAAATTGAAGGCATACTGAACCAGCATGGCTACCACAGCATCTTGCAGCGGCATACTATTCCATCCGGTTTGCGTTTAGTTGGACCATCATTTATTTATCAACAGGACAATGACCCCAAACACACCTCCAGGCTGTGTAAGGGCTATTTGACCAAGAAGGAGAGTGATGGGGTGCTACGCCAGATGACCTGGCCTCCACAGTTACCAGAACTGAACCCAATCGAGATGGTTTGGGGTGAGCTGGAGCGCAGAGTGAAGGCAAAAGGGCCAACAAGTGCTAAGCATCTCTGGGAACTCCTTCAAGACTGTTGGAATACCATTTCAGGTGACTACCTCTTGAAGCTCATCAAGAGAATGCCAAGAGTGTGCAAAGCAGTAATCAAAGCAAAAGGTGGCTACTTTGAAGAACCTAGAATATAAGACACATTTTCAGTTGTTTCACACTTTTTTGTTAAGTATATAATTCCACATGTGTTAATTCATAGTTTTGATGCCTTCAGTGTGAATCTACAATTTTCATAGTCATGAAAATACAGAAAACTCTTTGAATGAGAAGGTGTGTCCAAACTTTTGGTCTGTACTGTATATACATGCACCACTCCTGTCTCAGGCTCAAAAATTGCCAGCAAAAAACAGGATTTTTGTAAAACTTACCGTAAAATCCCTTTCTTGTGGCTTCATTGGGGGACACAGCACCAGTGGGATATAGGCAGCTGCCACTAGGAGGCGACACTAGACAATCAAAAAGAGAGCCCCGCCTGGCAGCCTATATCCCTCCTACGGACACCAGGCTAGCTCAGTTTAGTTAATAAGCAGTAGGAGCCAAACAGAAAGATACAAACCAGTCTGAACCCGGGGACGAGAACTCAAGGAACAGCAAACAAGCCCGGGAAACAGAACAACCCAGAAAAAAACAGGGTGGGAGCTGTGTCCCCCAATGAAGCCACAAGAAAGGGATTTACGGTAAGTTTTACAAAAATCCTGTTTTCTTGTGCCTATCATTGGGGGACACAGCACCAGTGGGACGTACAAAAGCAGTCCCAGAGGGTGGGGAAAAAGAACAATTCCCAGGTGGCCAGCCTAACGTATGGCGGCCTGCAGAACCCTGCGGCCCAGACTGGCATCAGAAGAAGCCAGGATGTGGACCTGGTAAAACTTGGTAAAGGTATGCACCGAGGCCTAGGTGGCGGCTTTGCAAACCTGGGACACCGATGCATGATGGCGAACCGCCCAGGAAGCTCCCACGGCCCTGGTGGAATGGGCAGTGACCCGGAAGGGAGGGGACCTATCCCGAGAGCGATAGGCCTCAGAGATGGCGGCCGTAATCCAACGTGCAATGGTCACCTTAGAAGCGGCAAGACCCTTGCGGGGACCCTCAGGGATGACGAACAAGGAATCCGACCGACGGAAGGGAGCTGTGAGGGACAAATAGACCCGGATAGCTCGGACAAGGTCCAGACAGTGAAGAGAGCGTTCCCTAGGATGGGAAGGAGCAGGACAAAGAGAGGGAAGAACTATATCCTCATTGATGTGGAATGCCGAAACAACCTTCGGAAGGAAGGAAGGGAGAGGGCGCAAAACCACCTTATCCTTGTGCAGGACAAGATAGGGAGAGCGACAGGAAAGAGCGGCTAACTCAGATACTCGGCGGATGGATGTAACCGCCACCAGAAAAGCGACCTTCCAAGAGAGAAGACGCAGGGAAACCTCCCGCAAGGGCTCAAAGGGGGGACCCTGGAGCACATCGAGCACCAAGTTAAGATCCCAGGGCTCGATGGGGGGGCGGAAGGGGGGATTCAGACGAAGAACACCTTGCAAAAAGGTCTTCACCTGGGAGCGCAGAGCCAAAGCCCTCTGAAAAAGCAAGGACAGGGCGGAGACCTGAGACCGAAGGGTAGAATGGCTGAGACCCTGGTCAAGGCCGGACTGTAAAAAAGAGAGGATCTTAGGTGTGGAGCAAACGAGAGGATGCACACGACGTTGCTCGCACCAAGAAAAAAAGGATTTCCAAACCCGATGGTAAATACGAGCCGACTGAGGCTTGCGGGCCCTAAGCATAGTCTGGATGACAGACTCAGACAGACCCCGAAATCTCAGCACCGCGGCTTCAACAGCCAAGCCGTCAAATTGAGCTGAGGTAAAGTGGGGTGGAAGATCGGCCCTTGAGTAATGGAGGTCTGGCCGCAGGGGAAGACGCCAAGGGGCGTCGGCCAGGAGGTGGATCACGTCTGCGTACCAGGACCGGCGAGGCCAATCCGGAGCGATAAGGATGGCGGGAACGCCGAGAGCCTTCAGCCGTTTGAGGACCCGCGGAAGAAGAGGGAGCGGGGGGAACAGGTAAATCAGGGAGAACTGATCCCAAGGGGTCACCAGGGCGTCCACCGCGAACGCGCGGGGATCCCGGGCCCGAGCCACGTAAGTGGGGAGCTTGTGATTGAACCTGGACGCGAACAGATCCACGTCGGGGAAGCCCCACCGACGGCAAACCTGACGAAACACCTGTGGATGGAGAGACCACTCTCCGTGATCCAGGGACTCGCGACTGAGATAATCCGCCGCCCAGTTGTCCACGCCTGGAATGTGGACGGCAGAGAGAGCCGGGACGAACTGTTCCGCCCAGCAGAGAATCCGAGCGGCCTCCGCCATCACGGAGCGGCTCCTGGTGCCCCCCTGGCGGTTCAGATAGGCAACGGCGGTGGCGTTGTCCGTCTGAACCCGAACAGGGCGACCCCGGAGGAAGTCGGTCCAGCGAGTCAAGGCAAGGAATATCGCCCGAAGCTCCAATATATTGATGGGAAGGCTTGACTCCGGCAAAGTCCACATGCCCTGAGCCGTCAGGACACCGAAAATCGCACCCCACCCGGTCAGGCTGGCATCGGTGGTGACGACCAGCCACTGGAGGGGGAGGAAGGAGCGGCCCTGAAGAAGAGCTGGAGACGTCAGCCACCAAAGCAACTCCCTGCGGACTGCCGGGGAGAGGACGATCTTCCTGTCCAGGGAGAGTGGAGACTTGTCCCACTGGCCCAGAATCGCTCCCTGGAGGGGACGAGAGTGGAACTGAGCAAAAGTGACGGCCTCGAATGAGGAGACCATCTTGCCCAGCACCCGCATGCAGAAGCGGAGCAAACAGGGGGAGCCCGAGCGGAGCTTGGAGACAGCCGAGCGTAGGGAAGAGACCTTGTCGCGAGATGTCGAACAACATCCCCAGAAACTCCATCGAGCGAGAGGGGAGCAGGGACGACTTCCGGAAGTTGATCACCCAGCCGAACCTGGAAAGCAGATCGAGCGTGATCTGAAGGCTGGACTGAGCATCCTGTAAGGTGCGGCCCTTTACCAAAAGGTCGTCCAGGTACGGGATGACCGCCACTCCTCTGGCGTGAAGGAGAGCCATGAGGGGGGCAAGGGTTTTGGTAAACACCCGGGGCGCTGTTGAAAGACCGAAGGGCAGAGCGACAAATTGGAAATGAAGAGAACCGATGGCGAAACGAAGAAAGCGCTGATGACTCAGCGCGATGGGCACATGGAGATAAGCGTCGCGTATATCTATGGAAGCGAGAAACTCGCCCTGGTCCAGGGACGCGACCACTGACCGCAACGATTCCATGCGGAAGTGGCGGAGGCGGACATAGCGGTTGAGGTGCTTCAGATCCAGGATGGGCCGAACAGAGCCGTCCTTTTTGGGGATGGTGAACAGGTTCGAGTAGAAGCCCTGAAAACGCTCGGAGGGGGGGACAGGAACCACAACCCCCTGAGCAAGGAGGTGATGAACAGCGCGGGAAAGAGCCAAAAGCCCTGCAGAAGAGCGGGGGATCCGAGACAGGAAAAAACGAGGAGGCGGAAAGGACGCAAACTCGATTCTGTATCCGGAAGACACCACCTCCCGTACCCACGCGTCGGTGACGTGGGCGAGCCATACCTCCTTGAAGGAGAGCAGACGACCCCCCACTCGGGGAAAAGACCCGAGTGGGGGAAAGCCTTCAGGAAGAAGGCTTGGGGGCAGGGCCCTTGGAAGGGCGGGAGCGCGGCTGCCAGGACGGCCGGGGCTTAAAGGAGGGCTTCCCGGAAGAGGAGGCTGAGGGAGCACCCCTTGAGGACTGCTGACGAGCAGGGGCTTGGAAGGAGCGAAAGCGACTGGAACGCTTCGGAGGCTGGGAGCGCCTGGGCCGGTTCTGTGGCAACAAGGAACTCTTGCCACCGGTGGCGTCAGAGATAATCCTGTCCAACCGCTCCCCAAAAAGCCTGTTTCCTGTAAAGGGAAGACAAGTAAGAGCCTTCTTGGAGGCGGCGTCAGCCGACCACGATTTCAGCCAAACAGAACGACGAATGGCAACGGAGTTGGCCACAGCCCGAGCAGACAGGCGAGCCGCCTCCTGAGAAGCATCACACAGATACTTAGAGGCATGAAGGATCTGTGAGGCTAGAGAAAGTAGATCCTCACGAGGGGCCTCCGAGGAGATGTCACGGACCAGTTGCTTGGCTCAAGCGGAGCAGGCCTTACTGACCCAAGACGCCGCAAAAGTAGGGCGAAGGGCAGAACCCGCCGCAATAAAGACGGATTTGGAGAACGTGTCAATCTTCTTGTCCACGGGATCCGTCAGGGACGCACCGTCCGCTAAGGGGAGGGTGGTAGACTTAGACAGCCGGGAGACAGGGGGGTCCACAGTAGGTGGAACCGTCCAGGCGGAGACTAAATCCGCAGCAAACGGAAACAGAGCTTCTGCCCGCTTAGAGGAGGGAATGCGCCGATCGGGGTGCTTCCATTCCTTGTCCAGGAGATTCTCAAAGTCCTTATGACTAGGGAATACCAGCGGTTGCCGCTTATGGCGACTAAACGAAACTTCGCCTCTGGCCGCAGAGGGAGATTCGTCCCGGATATGAAGTGCGTCCCGTACTGCACGGACCAAGGCTTGCACCGCAGAGGCCAAATGGTCCTCCCTGTCAGACTCTGAGGCAGAGTCACAGGAGTCCCCCGAGACGTCAGAGAGGTGTTGGTGAGAACCGCTAGCAGCGGACCTTTCCGGGGAAAGGTCAGAGGAACACCGGGAAGGTGACCGAGAAGGGGAACGCCGACGCCTCTTGGAGGACCGTCCCCTGGAAGGGGAGTCAGGAGACACCTGAGGAGGGGCCGCAGAGGGGGGCGCCTGGGACGGCAACCGGTCAATGGCGTGGATCATAACCTGAGACAACTTAGAGAGGTCACCGATCGCCTGGGTCAGGGACCTAGCCCACTCGGGTGGGGCCGCAACCGAGCCAGAAGGAGCGGGAGCCTCAGTGGGAAGGGTACCAAGGGTAAGGCAAGGCCCACACAAGGAGCCAGACTGACCGCTAGGGAATTTTTGACTACAGCGAGCGCACGCAAAGTGCGTCGCCACAGCCACCGGAGCATGCTGCCTTGGGGGGTCGTCCCGGGGACCAGACATGGTGAAGGGCCCAACGGACAAGCAATAGCCTGAGGAAAGAGGAGTATCACCCACTGGGTGCCTACCAGATCCTGGAGCAGCAGTGCAAGCACTGGAGAAAAACGCTGCAGACCACTGGAGGAGCCGTATCCCACTGGAGCTGGGCCGTGCGGACCCCTGAAGGCAGAGTAGATCGGCCGAAAACAGTCTCTGGAGCAAAGCCACCGCAGAATGGAGACTGAAGGCAGGCCCACCCACAAACAGGAGGGGGCTTAAGAGGAGAAGGAGCCCGCCGGCGGGAACAGGAAAGGGCCGGCAGAACAGCGGGCGGGCGCGCCGCCCAGCGTGACGTCACTGGGAGGCGCCCGCCCACATGCGGCCTAGCGAGGCGAAAAGCCGCGGCCTAAATTAGGGAAGCGCCCGGCCGAAGGTGCGGCGCGGCGCGCCGCCGGAAGCACAGGAAACACCCGGGGCGCCGCGTCTGCTCCGCACAGAAGGAGGAACAGAGAGACCCCGGACCAGGGGGCAGCCCGGAGAACACGCGGGAGGCCGAGGAAGACCGGAGCACCGCAGCCACCTGAGGAAAAGGCCCTGCATGTGGGCTAGGAGAAGACCGGGAGGTCCCCAGGCAGCTATACAGGGCGCGGGAGAGGGAGGGGGCAACATACTCACCGCTCCGACGTCTTCAGGTGCGCGCAGGGTCACCCCTTCAGTGACCTCGCACCGGAGTGGGGCACTGGCATCCAGCTGCAGGGAGCAGCTACAATGGGGGACGGATGACCGGCGCAGGGAGAATATAACATATTCTCCAGGCACCCTCAGGGGGGACTACGTCTGAAGTGGCTTTCCACGCCGACGGCCCCCTGATAACCTGAAAGAAAAAAGAAATAAATAAAACTAAAAATAAAAAATCAGAGGTGCAAAGCACCAGTGTCTACCTCCTACGGACACTAGACTAAAAACTGAGCTAGCCTGGTGTCCGTAGGAGGGATATAGGCTGCCAGGCGGGGCTCTCTTTTTGATTGTCTAGTGTCGCCTCCTAGCGGCAGCTGCCTATATCCCACTGGTGCTGTGTCCCCCAATGATAGGCACAAGAAAATACTTTGGTGTCCCGCATTTCATATTTCACATAGACCTTCAGCTAATAACTGGAGCTGTGGTGCAAATAACACCACAAAAAATGCAAACACCAGAAAAACACCAGGAATAAACAATGTATGAACCCACCTAATCCAAGAGTGACACTAAAAAAAGATCAGAAAGTTGGATTTCAACTGCCCAGTCCTTTTATTCTCACCACCAGTTGTGTAAGGGGCTGTTTACACCATGTTTTCATCCCACGTAAAAGATATACTGTTGGGAAAATAAAGGATGCAAAATCTATCCCCATCTTGCAGATTCCAGCAAAAAAATGTATACATTAACAGTTTTTAACAATACAACACTGTGGCGACAGATGCCATTGTATGGCATCTGTCTGAGGCATCTGTATAACAAGTCATGTGTATACATTAAACGTGAGATGAAAATGTGAGGTGAACACAGCCTAAGGTGTATGGCCAGCATAAGACACCACTGTAAAATAGTCTTCAGGGGGTTGGTAAACATTAAAATTCAGTTGGACATTTACCTCAATGGTGATAAGTATGACGATCATCCATTCCAGTCGCAGGCCGTGTTTTTCATTTAAATGATTACGCATCAGATCTGTCAGTTCTGTACAGTGCTGCAGTTTTTCATTAATTACCTAAAATACATATAAATAAGACCATTAAAGATAAAGGCAGCATATTACATCACTGACAACACCACCCAGTGAACAATGAAATCAGAAATAGCAGAGATATAAGTGTATAAATTACTAAATTTTACTGAATCTGAGCATAATGTAAGAGGTGTTATCAGTGATTGGTAGCATTCTCTGTGTAAGTGTGTATACAGAGATAGCTGTCAGTCACTGATAGTTCTACACGGGGAGGTGTCATCATTGATTGATAGCATTCTATGTGTAAGTGTGTATACAGAGATAGCTGTCAGTCACTGATAGTTGTACACAGGGTATGTGTTATCAGTGATTGGTAGCATTCTCTGTGTAAGTGTGTATACAGAGATAGCTGTCAGTCACAGATAGTTGTACACGGGGGAGGTGTTATCAGTAATTGATAGCATTCTCTGTGTAAGTGTGTATACAGAGATAGCTGTCAGTCACTGATAGTTGTACACAGGGAGGTGTTATCAGTAGAGTTGATCGAATCCTAAAATATTCGGGGATTCGGAATTCGGCCCGAATCTTCCGCGGGATTCGTGGGTTCGAGCCGAATCACGAATCCCATTAAAGTCTATGGGAGACTTGAATATTTTTGCAGGGGCCAAAGCTTCTGCACAGTCAAGTTTGCCCCAACATGTGAAAACCTCAGAAAAAGATGGAAACACCTTGGAAATGGATAGGAAACACCAGGGGCAGCATGTAGGGATGCCTCTGAGGCTCCCTAATTGCACCATTTTTTCTAAATCTCGCCAATAGTCTGGTGATGACCCCAAGGTAATTTTCAGGGACACGGTAATGGTGACCCACTTAAAAATGCTGCCTGACAACCTGGCGGTGAACCCCTGATTGTCTGTCAATAAGATTGCAGTGTAAAGCATGGTGGTGAGCCTCAGTAATAAGATTGCAGTGTAAAGCATGGTGGTGAGCCTCAGTATGACTTTTTGGATGGAGATTGCATGTGGTCACGTACTCCCTGGAACCCCATAGTCACCCCTTCTCTGATGTGCTACCCCAGAACATTCTCTGCCCCAATTCGCAAGACCTTTTGTAGTCTCAGTGTGCTGACAGTGGGGATTTAGCAGTGTTGTCTGAGGAGGTGGTGGACAATGGCGAGACAAAGGTGTCGGGGGGTGAGGTAGTTGAAAGTAGTGTTGCACGATATATTGAAAACTCGGTACGGTTTCGGTACCTAGTGCGGTACCGAAGCTCGATACCGAGTTTTCTTGCCGTCCGATACATATAACATGGCGCGCGCATCACTTTAATGCGGTTGCCATGTTCTAATATCTGCCGCGCTGCCAGGGCCGGATTATAATTGGAGCACCTGGAGCTACTGCTCCAGGCCCCCTCTCCAATGATTTCATGGGGGGCCCCGCGCCCCCCTCAGACCTCAGATCAGCCCACCCAGCCACTTTAAAAAAAGCATACTTACCTGTTCTGGCCGCCACTGTCCTCAGGTTCCGCACTCCACTGTGTTCCCTGCCGGCGCGCACTATGACCTGACGCAGCGTCAGGTCATAGTGCGCGCCGGCAGGGAACACAGTAGAGCGGGGAGCCTGAGGACAGCGGCGGCCAGAACAGGTAAGTATGCTTTTTTTAAAGTGGCTGGGTGGGCTGATCTGAGGTCTGAGGGGGGCCACAAGACGCTGGTCTGAGGGGGGCACAAGACGCTGACCTGAGGTCTGATGGGGGCACATTGTGTTGCTCTGAGGGGGGCCACAAGACGCTGACCTGAGGTCTGATGGGGGCATAAGACGCTGACCTGAGGTCTGATGGGGCACAAGACGCTGACCTGAGGTCTGATGGGGGCACAAGACGCTGACCTGAGGTCTGATGGGGGCACAAGACGCTGACCTGAGGTCTGATGGGGGCACAAGACGCTGGCCTGAGGTCTGATGGGGGCACAAGATGCTGACCTGAGGTCTGATGGGGCACAAGACGCTGACCTGAGGTCTGATGGGGGCACATTGTGTTGATCTGAGGTCTGATGGGGGCACAAGACGCTGACCTGAGGTCTGATGGGGGCACAAGACGCTGACCTGAGGTCTGATGGAGGCACAAGACGCTGACCTGAGCTCTGATGGGGGCACATTGTGTTGATCTGAGGTCTGATGGGGGCACAAGACGCTGATCTGAGGTCTGATGGGGGCACAAGACGCTGACCTGAGGTCTGATGGGGCAACAAGACGCTGATTTGAGGTCTGATGGGGGCACAATGTGTTGATCTGAGGTTTATTATCCCTGTACAGTGACATCACTGTGTGTATTATCCCTGTACTGTGACATCACTGTGTTTATTATCCCTGTACGGTGACATCACTGTGTTTATTATCTCTGTACTGTGACATCACTGTGTTTATTATCCCTGTACGGTGACATCACTGTGTTTATTATCTCTGTACTGTGACATCACTGTGTTTATTATCCCTGTACAGTGACATCACAGTGTGTATTATCCCAGTACTGTGACATCACTGTGTGTATTATCCCTGTACTGTGACATCACTGTGTTTATTATCTCTGTACTGTGACATCACTGTGTTTATTATCTCTGTACTGTGACATCACTGTGTTTATTATCCCTGTACGGTGACAATACATCACTGTGTTTATTATCCCTGTACGGTGACATTACTGTGTTTATTATCTCTGTACTGTGACATCACTGTGTTTATTATCTCTGTACTGTGACATCACTGTGTTTATTATCCCTGTACGGTGACATCACTGTGTTTATTATCCCTGTACGGTGACATCACTGTGTTTATTATCCCTGTACAGTGACATCGCTGTGTTTATTATGTCTGTACAGTGACATCGCTGTGTTTATTATCCCTGTACAGTGACATCGCTGTGTTTATTATGTCTGTACAGTGACATCGCTGTGTGTATTATCCCAGTGCAGGAAGAGGTAAGTGGTCTGTGTTTGTGTGTTTGTTTTCTATTTTTCAGGGTCGTGAATGCAGAGGACTACGTCGGACCAGCTTTTTTTTTAATAAAATGGTCAGGGGTCTGGGGGAGTGTTTATTTCAATAAAATGTTTTATACTTGTGTGTATTTTTTTTTTTACAATACTACAGTTTTAGTAATCACGGCTATCTACAGACAGCCCTGATTACTAATACTGGGCTTAGTGCTTGCCGGTATGGCAGGCCAGCACTAACCCCAACATCTATTACCTCGGCACCCACCGCCACCAGGGGTGCCGGGAAGAGCCGGGTACCCGCAGGACCGGACCTTCTAAATTGAGGGTCTGGCTCTGGGGCGGCTGCAGGCTGGTACCATTAGGCTGGGAAGGGCCAATAACCGTGTCCCTTCCCACCCTGGTAGTGCCAGGCTGCTGCTGCTGGTTGTATCTGGCTGGCGAAGGAAAAAAGGGGGGGACCCCACGCCATTTTTTTACAAAAATAATTAAATAATTTAAAAAAAAATGGCGTGGGGTCCCCCCCTTTTTTCCTTCGCCAGCCAGATACAACCAGCAGCGGCAGCCTGGCACTACCAGGGTGGGAAGGGACACGGTTATTGGCCCTCCCCAGCCTAATGGTACCAGCCTGCAGCCGCCCCAGAGCCAGACCCTCAATTTAGAAGGTCCGGTCCTGCGGGTACCCGGCCCGTACCTAAGCCCAGTATTAGTAATCAGGGCCGTCTGTAGATAGCCATAATTACTAAAACTGTAGTATTGTAAAAAAAAAATACAGACACACAAGTATAAAACATTTTATTGAAATAAACACTCCCCCAGACCATTTTATTTAAAAAAAAAAAAAAAAAAAAAAAGCTGGTCCGACGTAGTCCACCGAATCCGACGTAGTCCTCTGCATTCACGACCCTGAAAAAACAGGATTTTTGTATAACTTACCGTAAAATCCCTTTCTTGTGGCTTCATTGGGGGACACAGCACCAGTGGGATATAGGCAGCTGCCACTAGGAGGCGACACTAGACCCTCAAAGAAGTAGCCCCGCCTGGTAGCCTATATCCCTCCTACGGACACCAGGCTAGCTCAGTTTAGTTAAAAAGCAGTAGGAGCCAAACAGAATGATACAAACCAGTCTGAACCCGGGAACGAGAACTCAAGGAACAGCAAACAAGCCCGGGAAAAAGAACAACCCAGAAAAAAACCAGGGCGGGAGCTGTGTCCCCCAATGAAGCCACAAGAAAGGGATTTTACGGTAAGTTATACAAAAATCCTGTTTTCTTGTGCCTATCATTGGGGGACACAGCACCAGTGGGACGTACAAAAGCAGTCCCAAAGGGTGGGGAAAAAGAAAATTCCCAGTCGGCCAGCCTAACGTACGGCGGCCTGCAGAATCCTGCGGCCCAGACTGGCATCAGCTGAAGCCAGAATGTGGACCTGGTAAAACTTGGTAAAGGTATGCACCGAGGCCCAGGTAGCGGCCTTGCAGACCTGGGACACCGATGCATGATGGCGAACCGCCCAGGAAGCTCCCACGGCCCTGGTGGAATGGGCCGTGACCCGGAAGGGGGGGGACCTGTCCCGAGAGCGATAGGCCTCAGAGACAGCGGCCGTAATCCAACGCGCAATGGTCACTTTAGAGGCGGCAAGACCCTTGCGGGGACCCTCAGGAATGACAAACAAGGAATCCGATTGACGGAAGGGAGCTGTGAGGGACAAATAGACCCGGATGGCTCGGACAAGGTCCAAACAGTGAAGGGAGCGCTCCCTAGGATGGGCAGGAGCGGGACAAAGAGAAGGAAGAACAATATCCTCATTGATGTGGAATGCCGAGACAACCTTCGGAAGGAAGGAAGGGAGAGGGCGCAAAACCACCTTATCCCTGTGCAAGATAAGATAGGGGGAGCGACAGGAGAGAGCGGCTAATTCAGATACTCGGCGGATGGACGTAACCGCCACCAGAAAAGCGACCTTCCAAGAGAGAAGACGCAGGGAAATCTCTCTCAAAGGCTCAAAGGGAGGACCCTGGAGCACATCGAGCACCAAGTTAAGATCCCAGGGCTCGACGGGGGAGCGGAAGGGGGGATTCAGACGAAGAACACCCTGTAAAAAGGTCTTCACCTGGGAGCGCAGAGCCAAAGTCCTCTGAAAAAGCACGGACAAGGCCTCCTACGGACACTAGACTAAAAACTGAGCTAGCCTGGTGTCCGTAGGAGGGATATAGGCTACCAGGCGGGGCTACTTCTTTGAGGGTCTAGTGTCGCCTCCTAGTGGCAGCTGCCTATATCCCACTGGTGCTGTGTCCCCCAATGATAGGCACAAGAAATAGAAAACAAACACACAAAAACAGACCACTTACCTCTTCCTGCACTGGGATAATACACACAGTGATGTCACTGTACAGGGATAATAAACACAGTGATGTCACTGTACAGGGATAATAAACACTGTGATGTCACAGTACAGAGATAATAAACACAGTGATGTCACAGTACAGAGATAATAAACACAGTGATGTCACTGTACAGGGATAATAAACACAGTGATGTCACTGTACAGGGATCGGCGTCTCGTGCCCCCATCAGACCTCAGGTCGGTGTCTCATGCCCCCATCAGACCTCAGGTCGGCGTCTCGTGCCCCCATCAGACCTCAGGTCGGCGTCTCGTGCCCCCATCAGACCTCAGGTCGGCGTCTCGTGCCCCCATCAGACCTCAGGTCGGCATCTCGTGCCCCCATCAGACCTCAGGTCGGCGTCTCGTGCCCCCATCAGACCTCAGGTCGGCGTCTCGTGCCCCCATCAGACCTCAGATCAGGGTCTCCCCCCCCCCCCTCAGACCTCAGATCAGCCCACCCAGCCACTTAAAAAAAGCATACTTACCTGCCCTGCCGCTGCCATCAGGTTCCGCGCTCCACTGTCTTCCCTGCCGGCGCACACTATGACCTGACGCTGCGTCGTCATAGTGAGCGCCGGAAGGGAAGACAGTGGAGCGTGGGAGCCGAGGACAGCGGCAGCGCGGCAGGACAGGTAAGTATGCTTTTTTTAAGTGGCTGGGTGGCTTGGGGCCTACCGGTCCTCCGGTCCTCTGGTGGGCCAGTCCGACACTGTGCAGGTCCCTACCTTATGTAAATTTAGGTCACATGTCAGCGCCAGCCAATCACTGCTGGGGAGGTATAGGGGCTGTTACATCACAGCAGGCGTTCCCACAGGCTTCCCTTTGATGCTGATTGGCTGAAACAACCGGGCATTTCAAACTTGCAGTGACGCACGAATAATCACGAGTCCGCGCTGCCTCAGGGTGCCAAGCCGAGGCGGGAAATATTCGTGCGAATCACAAATATTGCTGCTTCGATTCGCTCATCACTAGTTATCAGTGATTGGTAGCATTCTCTGTGTAAGTGTGTATACAGGGATAGCTGTCAGTCACTGATAGTTGTACACAGGGGAGGTGTTATCAGTGATTGGTAGCATTCTCTGTGTAAGTATGTATACAGAGATAGCTGTCAGTCACTGATAGTTGTACACAGGGTATGTGTTTTCAGTGATTGATAGCATTCTCTGTGTAAGTGTGTATACAGGGATAGCTGTCTATCACTGACATCCACAGCATGTCAATTGTTTGTGAGGATTTTTTGTGCAAGATCTGCATCAAATCCATAACAAAATCCGCAAATTACACAAGCAGATTTTGTTGCAGATTTTGTGCAGAAACACAGAGAAATCTAAATGGAAATCTGTGTGGAATTTCTGTTTGTAAATATGCACCCGAGAGCGGGGACCGTAAAGCTAGGACAACCCCTTTGAGGGATGTATTGGCAGCAGTACTGACATAAGGGGGAAAATGCTCTTTAAATCTAAAGGGTTAAACCATAAACTGAAATCGCACCTTAACTCTACGGTTTATGCTAAGGAACTGACAAGTTTTATCGTAGAGATGCTCGAGATTTTCTCTGTCCCAGTAGAAATCAGGAGTGATGAGAAGATCCGAGCTCAGGTTTATACGATGTCTGGGGGAAAAAAAAAAGGATTACAACGACATTACTATCACCACCCGTACCAGGGATGTATACAGGGGTTAATCAGGGAGAAGGGTTATACATATCAGCAGACAAAATCTAGATTCCTACACACTTGTTAAGCACAGTGCCCTCATATAAAGGGAATAAATAATGTTACCATGTAGTGTACCTAGCTTATGTTGCCATACACAAAACGGTACACATAAATAATGCTGTCATACTGTTAAATAATCTCAGTTGTTATCTTTAGCTGCTGCCGGATGATGGGGGTGATATTTCCCATACATATAGTATTTGTTCAGTCCATAGAATGGACATCTGTGAGCACCATACCTTTACCTTAGTGCGAACAGCTCCCCAATATTCTGCATTACGTCATCGTGAGACAGCTTCAGTTTTTTTCTGGCTTTCAGCATCTGAAATATGCGGTTAATAGATCTTATGTGCAGAGATACAATAAAGTCCACATTTACATTTCACAGGATATAACACAATAAAATTCTATTCATCCTGTGCTCTGGAAATGTTGAAAGTCTAGAATGGTACAAAAACAATGGAGGATGGCTGTTCAGGTTGCATGATGCACTGTTCAGGGGTCATCTGACTGATCTTGTAATCCCCAGGGCTAGCCAGGGGCGGATTGGCCATAGACCTTACAGGGAAATTTTTCCGGTGGGCCGGTGCCCAAGGGGCTGACCGAGTCCTCCTCACGGCCGGCCATTGGACGTTTCTGGGGATGTAGTTTGTGCTGCTGGCAGTATTTTGTGATGGACTGTGGTAATTTTTTTCTTGTTGCGGTATAATGTGCCACTATGTGGTATTGCTGGCCTCGCCTAGTTGTGTTGGCCCTGCCTTCCATCAGTTTGGACCTGACTACAAAACGAGGCCACTGTTAATTTTTTCCAGGGCCACTTTAAGTTCCCAGTCTGCCACTGATCCGGACTACAGGTATAGTGTCTGATTTCGGCAGGGTCAACCAATCATCTAATGTGTATGGAGGTCTCCCTACTTTTGCCGCAAAAGCAGATGTTGAAAGACATAAAGGTCAGGCATGTTGGATTATAACATGCCCGATCCTTTAGTTCTCAAAGAGATATGCCATCTGCTAGAGCTTCTCTCCCATTCACAACACATGCAGGTGTATGGAGGGCTTGGAAGAGAAAGTTTTGTCTGAATGAGCGTTTGGCCAACAGTTATAGATCGTGTGTATATCCGGCTTAGGGTAGGGTCACATATGTGGTAAACTAAGTTTACCATATGCGGCACAGCCAGATAATGCCACGCACGGCTGGATCCTCATTGACTGTAATATAATCGGATGGTGTAAGGGAACGCATAAAAGCTTCCATTTTATAGCTACCCGTATTTTTCGCCCCATAAGACACACTTTTTTTCCCAAAAAAATGGGGGGGGGGAATGCCCCTGCGTCTTTTGGGGCGAATGCTAATGAGTCATATGGGGGCTAAATAGAGGAATAAGACGTCATATGGGGACTCATATGGGGGCTGAAGTGAGGCATGGGGCTGATATGGGGCTAATTACAGGCATGTTGGGCTGATATGGGGCTAATTTTAGGCATGGTGGGCTAATTACAGGCATGGGGGCTGATGAGAGGCATGAGGCTCATATGGGGGCTAATGAGAGGCATGGGGCTCATATGGGGGCTGATGAGAGGCATGGGGCTCTTATCTGAGGTCTGATTGGGTGTCATTCACATTGGGGTCTGAGGTGAGGTCTGATATGAGGTCTTATTAACATTGGGGGTCTTACTGGGGCTGTTAGCTGAGGTCTGATTAACATTGGGGGTCTGACCTGAGATCTAATGAAAAATATTTTTTTCTTATTGTCCTCCTCTAAAACCTAGGTGGGTCTTATGGGACGGTGAGTCTTATAGGGCGAAAAATACGGTATGTATAACCTGCACTTAGATAGGAGGGCGATTTATGAATATGACACTTTTACTGTGTTTGTGTGTGTATAAATATGTGCACTGCTCTTTATAATAAAGGGCATTACAAGGAACTCAACTTCAGAACTATTAGGAGACCGCATCACATCAGAAGGTCAGTTCTCTGCCAGAACAGATTAGTTTACCACATATGTAAACCTACCCTTAATACAGCAAGCTTGAGCACAGTGCTTAAAAGACTTACCTCAGGAATTGATTGGATAGACTCAACAAAAGTATCCAGAGTCGACTCCCACATTGCCAGCTTCACTGCAAAAAACATCCATTATGATATGACAATAATATACCACAAGTGTGTGTGTGTATGTGTATGTGTATGTGTATATATATATATATATATACACACACACACAGTATATATACACATTTACACACACACATATATATATATATATATATATATATATATATATATATAAATTAGATAGATAGATATAAATATAGACATATATACACTCATTGACAAAAACTAACAGGCTCAGATAGAATTGTCAGATTGCTGCAAAAACCATGCAGTTATGTCTCAGGCAGATATTTAAATGATTGCAGGTTAGGTCCGATTAGACACTAGGTCTTGCCACTAGAGGGCATAAAAGTGCTTCTCCAGCTGTCCTATAAAAAGGCTCTCAGAGGCTACTTTTGGGTAGTCTACCTCTTGGTGAGAGATCACCGACTGCTAGACAAGCCTCTGTGATGCACTCAAAGACACTTTTGACATCCAGCTTAGCATGGCCATGGCCACATGCTCCGCTGCAGCCAATGACTGGCCCACAAGCAGCACGTCACTGCTGAAGCCAGTCACTGGCTGAAGTGAAGCAGTTGACTATGCCCTCGCTAAGCTGCATGTAAACAGTGCGATGACCGGCACATGGACACACCAGAAGCAGAGGAAAAGACCGATGCAGGTAAGTATGAATCTTCATCTTAGGGAGGCAGGCTCCTCATTCCTGGGGGAGCTCTTTCAGAGTTCATCTAATAAGATGGAACTTACCAGACAGGCAAAGTGCATTGGAGAAGGCGAACTTCTCTAGAACGAGATCTTCTGCCTCCAGCTGGGAGTCCAGCACAATTTCTCCTTTCACAAGTCTTGTGTGACCCCTGAGAAAACAGACAATCCATTCCATAACTTATTATATAACAGATTTGTGTGCATACTCTGAACAGTATGAGTCGTCTCAGTCTTACAAGAATAAAGCTTACTCTCCAAAAGTATAGTTTATCTCTTCATTCTCCCAGTGAACCAGGGCCACCTCATACGGCTGGATTTCATGGCGCTCCAGAATTTGCATCACATGTTTCATCTGAAATTCAAAAATACACACAATATATTAACAGGTTAGACAAACCTACAAGGGGCTCCTATAAAGGGGCCTTCCCATCTCATAGAGTGATGGCATGACACATTGGTAAGCTATGCTATCACGTTATAATCAGAGGGCTCTGATCTCTGAGACCACACCGATCCTGAGAACGAAGAGGCTGCAGTGCCTTGACAGCCAGGCAGCCTGGCACCACTATGTCAGAAGAAGACCCACCTCTAAACCAGAGCTGCTGCCCTTTCATTTTCATGATTTTAAAGAGGACCTTTCACCACTCCTGACATGCCTGTTTTAATAGCTCCATGCATTCCCCATGTACTAACAATTCTGGAACATCTATTCTTATGGCTCTATGTTGTGTCATTCCTGTATTATTTGCACTAGAAGTTATGAATGAATTGCTATTTGTCTTTAGTAAAGGAACAGAGGGGAGGTAACCAGTTGGGGGTGTGTACCCGCACAGACTGACTCTAGCCAATCAGTGCTGCCATGTTCAGACTGTGCAGGGACACACCCCCAACTTGTTACCGCCCCTCTGTTCCCTTACTGAAGACAAATAGCAATTTATTCATAACTTCTAGTGCAAATAATAAAGGAATGGCACAACATAGAGACATAAGAATAGATGCTCCAGAATTGTTATTACATGGGGAGTGCATGAAGCTATTAAAACAGGTATGTCAGGAGTGGTGAAAGGTCCTCTTTAAGGGGTCCCAGAGGTTGGAATCCCACATGATCATAAAGAGGTGGCATATCTTAGCAATAGCAATACGCCATCACTTATAGGACACTGTATAATAAAAAAGTTATACAACTTTCTAATATTCTTTATGTTTCAGCTCCTTGTTATTTTCATGATCTCGTCTTGAACCTCATTGTTTATGTCCTGTTCAGAAAGCCGTTACAATTACATTACTATATCCCTAAAAGACCATTTACAGGGACAGATTATTGAGCAGTTATCAGGATTGATCGTTCCTGCATGTGCTCATTCCCAATAACTGGCTTGTGTAAATGTGCCACTGATCATCTGATGAATGAGCAACTCGTTCCTTGGGTGAAGCCATTATGGATGCAGTAGCTAAAAATCGCACAAATTGCTCCCCCGAAACAATTCATCTGTATGGGGACAAACGATAGAAGCAATTGCTCATCCCGATACAGAGAACATGACTGCTACAAGTAAATGCAGCTCTCATCTCTGCTGAGGATCAGGCAATTATCAGGAACAAACAGTTTGTTCCCAATGATTGCCTTGTCAGTCAGCCTGTAGAAAGGGGCCTTAAAGGGGTTGTGCAACAAGGAAGGTGGGGTTGGCAAACCACTAGCTGCCCTCCCCACCCACATTACCGGATCTGTAAAGAGATGACTTACCTGCTTCCTGGTGCTGGCTCCTGGCTCCTTTTCCTCCAGGTCTGTGATGCTCCACAGGGCTCTCTCGCTGAAAACATCTGGCTTAACGTCACCGCAGCCAATGGCTGCAGTGGAGACCGTTTCCCCATGCGTCGTGTGACCATGGCCAGTGATTGGCTGCGGTGATATAAAACCAGATGTTTACAGTATATAGAGGGAGCCAAGCGGAGCATCACAGAGAACGAGCAGGTAAGTAATCTTCCCTTTACAGGTCCAGTAAAGTGGGGAGGTTTGTCAACCCTCCACCCCATTCTTAAACTACACCTTTAATAGTTTGGAGAGATTTTTACTGCTGATAGGTTTGGGTTCCAGAGGATTATCAAGAGTGATATACTGTATGAACCCTATCAGCTGTGTAAGCAGAACAAGATTGTTAAGGCCCTAAGAATGATCTGTTTGTTCCCAATAATTGCCTGATCGTCAGAAGAGGTGAGAGCTACATTTTCATGTAGCAATCATCTCATCTGTATGGGAACAAGGGATTGCTGCTGTGATCGTTGGCCCCTTAGAAAATCCATTGCTTCTGACCCCTGTTTAGAGAGAATGATTTGCTGCCCAGAAATTATTTAGGTGACTGCACCAGGGACACTCTCACCCGTTGAAGGAGTGTTGTGTTCATCCATAATGTGCACCTTTAGACAGGGCAGTTATTAAGAAGGATAGTTCCTAGGAATGCTCCTTCCTGATAATTGCCCCCAATCCTTGGCCTGTGTAAAGGACCCTTTACCCAAGAGCTCTGATACACTGTAAAGGAGCATTTACACGCTCTGACCAAGCAGGCAATTATCAGGAAGGGACCGTTCTTTCCCAATAACCGCCTACTCATCAGTGAAGAAAGAGCTGTACTTACATGCAGTGATCACCTTCATGACGGGAAATGGCTACTGCTATTGCTAGTCCTCATAGAGATTAATTGTTTCTGCAATTCATTTGTCTAGCTCCTGTGTGAGCCTGCAGCACACAGAGAGTGTCATGGCTCCTGATCTTCCCTCACAAAACTACAATCCCCACAATGCCTAGCTTTCCTGCTGTCAGTGTTGATGTTTATTGATTGGTTGCCTGATATTCTAGCCCAGACACACCCCCTCTACTGACCAATCACCAGCACACTGACACTCCCTTTGCTTCATAGGACATTTAGCTAGAGAATTGATAGCAACACACTGAGCATGCTCGACCTGACAAAGGCTCAGAACTACAGGTCAATGCCATGGTAATTTACCAGGAAACACAGTGGTTAGCAGAGGAAGAAAACTACTTATAACTAGTGAACGGTAAATGACATTATATTAAGTAATTATTGATGATGAATTAGTCTAAAACATAAGCTATATTTATGGTAACCGGAATACCCCTTTAATGTGCTGCATGAAAGATCATTTCAACATGCGTTTTGCTTGTTCATCAGGAGATCGGTGGCACATGTACAAGGACAGATTATCGGGAACGGGGGTTTGTAGTAACATCCATTCCCGATAATCGTCTGACAATTGTGCCGTGTAAATCCACCTTAACAGCCATGCATCTGTTGGATATGATTAGGAAATCAGCCCTAATATGTCTCACAGCTGAGAATTTGCTACAATTGCATTCAGTCTATGGATAGAGGTTGTCCTAATGGGACAACCCATTTAAGAAAAAAACATTAATGCACTTACTGTTCTTTCTTCTATGTTCCAAAACACAACTGCCCCTTCCCTGTGTGAAGAAGAGGCTTACAATTAAGAATGCCAATGCGTTTAAGACATTGCACATCATTTTCATAAAGATCTGATGCTGTTAAATATCCAGGACACAAATTCATTGTACACACAGTGAAATTCATTTAATTCAGCATTTGATAATCCAGGATATACGTATATACTTTACATTACCCACGTCCATTGAGTGGACGCTGGAGTCTTTCTTTACGACATTTAGAATAAAGCATTAAAAGGGGATGTCTCATCTGAGACACTGGTGGAATATTGCTAGGATATGCCACCAATGTCAGACAGGTGCGGGTCCCAGTGGTGGGACCTGCACCAGGCTTCAGAACAGGCCCCTGAAATTGAAGGAGACCACAAAGCTTTCTATGGGAGTTCTAAAATAGCCAAATGAGGGTGCTCAGTTATTTCAGAAAGTTCCACAGGCAAGCGCAGACACCGCTCCATTCCCTTTTATGAAATTTATTTAGAAATGAATGGAGGACGGTTGTTCATGGACTGTTGCTCTCTACTCACTTTGAGCCCCCATTCTGAAGATAGAATCTGTTCTGGAATCCGCACCTATCTGACATTGGTGACATATCCTGGCGATATGCCACCAATGTCTCTGATGAGAAAACCCCTTTAAGCAGCATTTTTTATCATTCCTTCTGTGTCTCCATGGTAACAGACTACAAACAAACCCTGTGTAGTTCTATCATACTCCCTTTAGTCTGTCCCATACTTCTTACTACCGTTGAGTAAACTCGTGTTTTAAGTTCAGCAAACAAGGTTCGGGTTATCTAAGAATTCCGTTATGGATTCCGCTACCACGGACCATAAGTTATGATCCTTGGTAGCGAAATCCATAACGGGATTCTTCGATAACCCGAACTTTGTACTCCAACCTTGAAACACAAGTTCGCTCATCCCTACTTCTTACCAACACACATTTGGTAGGTTAACAAGAAGTAGAAGATAGATAGTAATATGACCACAAGATCTGAATACACATGCTTTGGGTGTAGTCTGTTACCATGGAGACACATAGGTCTGCATAGTAACTGTACAAACAAAACAATAAAAACAAAATTTTTAATCACCACTCTTGATTTTTTTTCTTTTAGATGCCCAAGAACAATAAAAAAACGTGAATGAAGGGTTCCAGATATTGGTGACCTATCCTTAAGATAGACTGGGGTCCAACCCCCGGCAGCCACATGATCAGCTGTTCTCAGCAGCCACTGGCACTGGAAATAACCACAGTGGATGGAGACACAAACAGACAGCGCCATCTGCTGTGTAGTGGCCATGCTGAGTTACTGCCATCCGGCTACCATTCTGGTAGTCAATGCGCAGTAACCCAGAGCGGAGCTGTCCTTCCAGCGCCTGCCGAAAATAGTTGTCAGGTGTCGGACCCCACCAATCAGATAATCATGACCTATAGCAGGGGTCAGCAACCTCCGGCACGCCTGCCAGGAGCTGTGAAACTACATCTCCCATCATGCACACTTGCTTGGCTGTTCTCTAAACTCCCATACAAGAGGAAGGAGCATGCTGGGAGTTGTAGTTTCACAACAGCTGGAGTGCTGAAGGTTGCTGATCTCTGTCCTATAGTATTGATAGGCCATCAATATCTAGAACCCGGACAGCCACCTCTAAGTTTGCTCAGGACAATATTCAAAAATAGGACTTTGATCGATTGCTACCTAGATGATGTAACCGTCTGGTGAAAATCAAATAAATCACATGGTTTTAAATAAATCCTTGAGTTTTAATGTGATCCAGAGTATGGAACATTTAAAGGGGCTGCATCCTTTAGTTAAGCCGTTTTAACCCATTTTGACCCCTTCCTGACCAAGCAATTTTATATTTTTGCGTTTTCGTTTTTTACTCCCTGACTTGCCAGAGCCATAACTTTTTTTTTTTTCACATAGCCGTATGAGAGCTTGTTTTTTGCAGAAAAAGTTGTACTTTGTAATGGAACCATTTAATATTGCATACACTGTAGTGGGAAGCTGGAAAAAAATGCCAAATGGGGTGAGATTGGCAAAAATAGTAGATTACACTTACCGGTAATCTTTTTTCTTTGAGCCTATGACAGCACCCCTGGAGAGACCGCCTCCTTCCTCAGGACAGGAAACAGACCACCGGCATCGCTTTAAAAGAGGGACCACCCCCCTCATCTCCAGTCCTTTTTCAAGAACCTCAGGGAACAGAGCTCGTACCAACCACTTAATATCAGAATATTTAGGTAATTCATATACAAACTTATCAATCGCAAGGTAGAGACAAACAAACTAAAGCCTAATACACAAAGATATATTTTTTTTTTTTTTTTTTTTTTTTTAGGGGGGGAATTAATCGGGGTGCTGTCATAGGCTCAAAGAAAAAAGATTACCGGTAAGTGTAATCTACTATTTCTCTCCTCGCCTATGACAGCACCCCTGGAGACTAGGCAAGAAAACCTAGGGTGGGACTACCGCCTGCAATACCTTCCGACCGAAAACAAGGCCGTCATTGGAAGGTAGCTGCAGCCTATAGTGTCGGAAAAAAGTATGTGGGGTACTCCACGTGGCGGCTTTACAAATTTGCTCCAGGGAAGCCGAGGCCCTCTCTGCCCAGGAGGCAGAGATAGCCCTTGTAGAATGGGCCCCAAACCCCTCTGGAGGAATTTTACCGCTAGCTGAATAAGCTAAAGCAATAGCTTGTCTAATCCATCTGGCCACAGTCTGAGATGATGCAGACGAACCCTTCCTAGATCCCTGAAAAAGCACCAACAAATGCGAAGAGGATCTCCAGGGGAAGTGGCCTGAAGGTATTTCAAGAGGCATCTCCTCACATCCAAACAGTGAAACTTCCTTTCTTTGTCATTTTTGGGAGAGGCACAAAAGGTAGGCAGAACTATTTCTTGGGATCTATGAAATCTCGAGGAAACCTTTGGTAAAAAGGAAGGGTCAGGAGAAAACACCACCCGATCTTCCGAAATTACCAAATAAGGAGGATCAATGCAAAGGGCAGAAATCTCACTAACTCTTCTCGCGGATGTGATGGCTAAGAGAAAAGCAAGCTTTAGAGATAAAAGTTTTATGGATATCTCTTCTATAGGTTCAAAGGGATCCTCCATGAAGGAAGATAAGACTAGGTTTAAGTCCCACGGAGGAACCTTTGACCTACAGATTGGAGACAATTTTGAGATGGCAGTGACAAATCTTTTAACCCAAGGATGACTGGCCAGTTTATACTCAAATAACGCACTTAAAGCCGAAATCTGGACCTTCAAGGTGCTAGGTCTCAGCTTTTTCTTCCACCCCTCCTGCAGAAAATCTAGAATCAGGGGAATGTCGGGAACAGCTAGAACATCCACAGGCCTATCCGCAAATCTGAAAAAAATCTTCCAGACTCTGAGATAGATCTCGGAGGTAACCTTCTTACGGCTGGCCAAAAGTGTAGTAATGACCTCGTCAGAGAGACCCCTACTCTTCAGGATGTTCCTCTCAAGAGCCAGGCAGTCAAGTGCAGGTTTGACACCTCCGGATGAACTACCGGCCCCTGAGAGAGAAGCCCCTTCACCTCCGGAAGCACCCAAGGGGAGGCAATCGACATCCTGCGCAACCCCGAAAACCAGACTCTTCTTGGCCAGAAGGGGGCGATCACAATAACTAGGGCCTGGTCCTCCTGAATCTTTTTTAGGACTCTTGGCAACAGTTTCAGAGGGGGAAAGGCATAGAGAAGCCCCCTCCCCCAGGGCTGAGCGAAAGCATCTACTGCCACCGGACGATCCCGCGGGGAAAGGGAAAAGAAATCCTCCACCTTTCGGTTTTGTCTTGTGGCAAATAGATCTACGGTTGGTAACTGCCACCGGGACACGATCAGAGAAAATATTTCCTGATTTAGAGACCATTCCCCTTGACAAAGGCGGTGACGGCTCAGAAAATCCGCCTTTACATTCTCTTTCCCCTTCAGGTGAACTGCGGAAAGAGAAGTGAGGGAGCCTTCTGCAAACTGAAAGATCTTGTGGGCAAGGTACATTAGAGGCTGTGACCTGGTGCCCCCCTGCCTGTTGATGTAGGCTACCGTGGTCATATTGTCGGAATAGATGCGAACATTTCTTCCCTTTAATTCTTGGTGACACTGCAAAAGGGCCATGGAAACTGCCTTCAATTCCCTGAAATTGTGGGACTGGGACCGGGAGGGGAGATCCCAGACCCCCTGAAACAGGGAAGACCCCAGATGAGCCCCCCATCCCCACGGGCTGGCATCCGTGGTTAAACAGAGGACATCCTTCCTGCTCCAGGGAACTCCCCTCTCCAGATTTCGGAGATCTAACCACCACTCCAGGGATAAGAGAGTCTGAGTAGAGAGGGTGAAAACCGAGTCTAGAGACGGGAGATCCCTGTCCCAAACCTCCAGGATCTGAAGCTGGAGTAGTCTCGAGTGGTATTGAGCCCATTCCACTCCCGGAATTGCTGCTGTAAGAAGGCCCAGTACTGACATGGCCGACCTTATGGAAACCTCCCTGAGTGAAATCAATCTCTGGACACTGTTTCTGATCAATACCCTTTTTTGAACTGGAAGAAACGACATCTGGAGATTTGAGTCTAAGTCTATTCCCAGAAATTTGCATTTCTGAGAAGGAGTCAGACACGACTTTTCCAAATTTAGCTCCCACCCCAGACTCTGCAGAACCTCCGAGAACCAGGCGATGTGGGACCGAAGAGCCTGGGCTGAACGAGCCACCAGGAGAAAGTCGTCCAGATAAGGGACGATAATCACATCTCTCTCTCTGATGTGAGCCATCATCTCTGATACTACTTTTGTAAAAACTCTCGGCGCTTGGGACAGGCCAAAGGGAAGGGCTCTGAACTGAAAATGTCTGTTCTCCGACTTGACCTGTACTGCAACTCTTAGAAACCTCTGGTGATCTAGGTGAATAGGGACGTGGTAATAAGCGTCCCGGAGGTCTATCGACACCATGAAGCAATGGGGAAAGAGGTAATTTAGAGTCGATCTGATGGATTCCATACGGAACTTCTCGTACACCAGGTTTTGATTCAACAGTTTTAGGTTTATTATAGTGCGAAATGAGCCATTCGGTTTGTTTACCAGAAAGAGTGTCGAATAAAATCCCTCCCCTCTTTCTAGGACCGGGACCTCTACCAACACTCTTTTTTGTAGCAGGGACTCTATTTCTGACAGAAGCGCTGATTGTTTTTTCAGGGAACTTCTGAGGTCTGTGACCACAAATCTCTGACACGGGGAGGATCGAAATTTTAGCTTTAATCCCTCCCTTATGACAGATAGGATCCAATCGCTGTTGGAAATCATCTGCCACTGGTGAAAAAACAGAGACAGACGACCCCCAACAGGAGGCCTGGCGTCATTGGGATTGCTTCTTTGAGGCTTCTGAGCCGGAAAAAAGGAATCCTTTAGACCTTTTTGTATTTACAGGGAACTGCTTGGCCCTATCTTTTGACCTAAAATTTTCCCTGTTAAACCTAGGCTTAAAGGATCTCCTAGGGGCTTGCTGACTAGTAAAAGGGAAGCTTTTATTTTTGTCAGATGCCTTCTCTAGCAGGTCATTCAGGACTGGCCCAAATAGGAATTCCCCCTCACAAGGGATAGCGCACAATTTTGCTTTAGAGCTAACATCACCGCTCCAGCTCTTAAGCCAAACTGCCCGCCGAGCGGAGTTGGAAAGAGCTGAGGCCCTAGCGGACAGCCTAAGGGAATCCGCTGAGGCATCAGCCAAAAAATTAACAGCGTTGGAAATAGTAGGGAAAGAAGCCAACAGCTGATCCCTAGGGGTGCCCCCTTTAATGTGAGCTTCCAATTCCTCCAGCCAGACTTTTAAGGATCTGGCGACGGAAGTGGCCGCAATGGCTGGTTTAAAAGCGGCCGCTGAAGCCTCCCAATTTTTCTTAAGGTAGACATCTGCCCTCCTGTCCATGGGGTCCCTCAAGGAACCCATATCGTCAAAGGGTAAAGCCCCCTTCTTAGACATTTTTGCTACCGGAGCATCTAACTTAGGGGCTCTGTCCCAGGAAGCTGCAACGTCCTCATCGAACGGATACTTCCGCTTGACAGACCCAGGAATGTAAAATTTTCTGTCCGGCTTTTTCCATTCTTTTGTGATAACGGCCTGCACATTTTTGTGGACATCAAACACTTTCTTCTTCCTAGGTCCCAGACCTTCAAACATAGAGTCCTGCACAGATAAGGGGGCTCTCTGCTTCTCCAGACCCATCGTGACACGAACCGCCTTAACTAATGTATTAATACCATCGGCGGAAAACAGCGGTTTACCCGCAAATTCAGAGTCTGAGGAGTCTTCAGAAGATGCATGCTCCCCCTCCTCCTCTAACCCCGAGAGAACATCACTGTCACTAGAGGGAGCCACAGAAACAGTAGCGGAAGTACTAGGCTGACTTTTAAGTAATCCGCCGACTGATTCCTTAACCTCCTCCCGAATCATAACTCTAATGTTCTCCATCAAGGAAGGGGATTCCTCTTCCACGAGCTTGCTCACACATCCTTGGCATAATGGTTTTTGCCAGGTAGAGGGAAGCCTCTTCTTACACACCGCACACCCCCTTTCCTTAGCTTTAGAGCTCTTCCTAGAGGACTCTTTAGGAACCTGGACATATACACAAAATAGCCCCATAAAATAATGCACATTAAAATTTTCCTGGGGGGGGAGCCCCTCTTACCCCACCAGGTACCGGTTCATTGGTGGTTTCAGTGGGCTCAGCGCGCTGGGTCTGCTCCATGTCTTTAGGCAAATGTGGCCAATGGAGAAAGGATTCGCTCAAAGGCACGCCGGCCCGAGCAGGAAGCCGGCTGGGTTTTTTAAATTGCGCGCGTCCTTAGGCCCCTCCTACTTCCGGCGCGTGGAACGCATATTCCTCCACCGCCCGGAAGTGACGCGCGAGGCGGCCGGCATGCGGAACACGGCCCACAGAGGCAGCGGCTCCTTGAGGAGACTTATGCCGCCCGAGGTAACCCTCCAGCCACCAAAATTAGGCCTGGGCCCTCGCAGCTCCTCACAGCACCTCTGGCGATACCGGAACTGTCCCTTAGGACAGGAAACAGAACTGGAGATGAGGGGGGTGGTCCCTCTTTTAAAGCGATGCCGGTGGTCTGTTTCCTGTCCTGAGGAAGGAGGCGGTCTCTCCAGGGGTGCTGTCATAGGCGAGGAGAGAAAAACGCAATTCTGCTACAGTTTTATGAGTTTAGTTCTTATGGCGTTTTTTTGTGTGGTAAAAGTGACCGGTTAATGTCATTCTCCAGGTCAGTACTATTACATAAATACCACGTTTGTATAGCTTTTCTTGTGTTTTAATACTTAAAGGGGTTATCCGAGCCCTGAAAAGCCCCCCTCCCTCATATGCCCGGGCCCCTTACACACAATGTACTTACCTCGCTCCCCGGCATCCGCTTCTGCACAGCCGCCGCTGCAACTCCCTGTTGCGTGAATGAAACCATCTGAAGTGTTTGCAAATAGCAGGTGGTGGCGAAGACAAACCTCCCTAGCGTTACCCGCGATGCTAGGGAGGCTCGTCCCTGTCACTGCCTGCTATTGGCTGCATCCCCGACACTGGGTGCAGCGGCGGCCGTCAGAAACGACATGGGTGCCAGGGAGCGAGGTAAGTACACTGTGTGTGAGAGGCCCGGGCATATGGGGGGACATTTCAGGAGTTGAATAATCCCTTTAACCCTAAGGATTTTTCTTCCTTATCTTTCTTGAGCCATAACTTTTTTTTTTTATTTTTCCGTTCACATAGCTGTATGAGGTCTTATTTTTTGTGGGACAAGCTGAACTTTCTAATGCCACTATTTCATATAGCATACATACAGCATCACCAGATTCTGACCCCCATAACTTTTTTATAGTTATATCTACTGAGCTGTGTGTGGACTCATTTTTTGTGGGACAATCTGTAGTTTTTATCGATACCATTTTGGAATCTGTGTGACTTTTTGAACACATTTTATTACATTTTTCTGGGTAAGAGAAGCGATGAAAAAATGGCAGATTGGCCATTTTGACCTTTTTTTTCCATTACGTCATTTGCCGCATTAGAAAAATATTTTTATATTTTAATAGTACGGGTGTTTTCGGACGCGGTGATGCCCATGATGTTTATATTTTTTTGTTATTTATATATTTATTTATTTTTAACTTTTATTTTTTATGTATTTTTAAGTTTTGTTTTTTTTTACTTTTTTATGATTTTGAAGCTCGTATTTGAGCCTACAATATCCATTCTGAACAATCATGTGTCTTTTAGATGCGTTATTTGAACAGAATTGCTCATTTCTTATGATGGCCTGCCAACTGCTGGCCAAAATAAGAATTGCAGCTTCAATACCCTGGGTCTCTTCAGAGAGACCCAGCTTATTGAAATCAATTACTGGCATCCTCATTGGCCACAGAGGATGCAGGTAAGAAGCCCGGAAGCGCGAGCTTCCGGGTTCTTCACCCTTTAGATGCAGTGATCTCACTTGATCACGGCATCTAAAGGCTTTAATGACTGTGATCAGCATTATTGGCGGTCATTAGCCGCGGGTCTCTGCTGTTTGAAACAGCGGAGACCCGCCGGCCATGACGCCTATTGTATGTGCGAGTAGCACCATGTTTTCACTTCGCTCCACGAATGGGTTAATGGTCATCTGTCAGCAGATTTGTACCTATGAAACTGGCTGACCTGTTACATGTGCACTTGGCAGCTGGAGGCATCTGTGTTGGTCCCATGTTCATACATGTCTGCATTGCTGAGAAACATGATGTTTTTAATATATGCAAATGAGCCTCTAGGGGCAATGGGGGTGTTGCCGTTATTTGCGGGCTAATTACAATCAGTAGGATCTGTTTGGCTCCGTTTGGTTTAGTTATGTGCTGTATCCAGCATTTTCATTTAATTTTGTTGTTTTGCTCCTCTAAAGGACCAGAACTACAGACATAACTAGTGTTGGTGTGAACCAAGATTAAGTCTTAAAGGGGCTGTGTCACTTCAGCAAATGGCATTTATCATGTAAAGAAAGTTAATACAAGACACTTACTAATGTATTGCTATAATCCATATTGCTTCCTTTGCTGGCTTCATTCATTATTCCATCACATTATACACTACTTGTATCCAGGGGTCGTGACAGTAGATGCTGCGCATGTATGCCTATGGTCCTGGCTACCAGAAAGTCACTTTTTCCTATGGTGTACAATCCGCTTCTGGATTGCCAGATGGTCATACCCCTGGAAACAAGCAGTGTATAATGTGATGGAAAAGTGAATCCAGCCAGCAAAGGAAGCAATATGGATTATAACAATACATTAGTAAGTGCCTTGTATTAACTGTCTCTACATGAACAACCCCTTTAAGCCATGTCTTAAACAGGGGTCAGCAACCTTTGGCACTCCAGCTGTTGCAAAACTACAATTCCCAGAATGGTCCGTTAGTTTCTATGAGAGTTCTGAGAAGAGTAGAGGAATTTTACATGCTAGGAGTTGTAGTTTCACAACAGCTGGAGTGCCGGAGGTTGCCTAACCCTGGTCTATAAGCTTATTATATACAAAGCTGGTCTTTTTGGATCCCTGTAGAAGGAAGTGCTGGTACATTTATATCTATATATGGGCCTTCTATATATGTATCTGTGGGTCTCCAGATATGCCCCAATATGTGGTGCCCTCTGATGCATATGATGCCCCCTATATATATTATATTGTGCCCCCAGTTGCTCCTAATGTAATGTATATATCCCCCAGTTTTATATGCATTTATCTATATACATATAAACTGACCCTCCACCCTGCATCCCCCTGGAGGCACATACCAGCGCACTTGCAGGAGGGAGACGCCACCCTGATGACAGTCTCGGGCACATCAAAGGACAGAGGATTGATAAGATCATCTACCCTTTGTCACACACCTCTGGTATCAGCTGTTCACAGCAAGGCTTGCTATGAACACGGGTGTTGGTCTCCTCCAGGCCAAAGCCTTGCATTGTAAAGGTTTATTACACCTGATTGATATCTGGTGTCATTTTGTGCAGACCCCAAACAGGTAGTTAAAGGGAGTCTGTCACCTCCCAGGCCCCTATAAGGCTACTTTCACACTAGCGTTTTTAAATTCCGGTATTGAGTTCCGTTATAGGGGCTCAATACCGGAAAAAAACGCTTCAGTTTTGTCCCCATTCATTGTCAATGGGGACAAAACTGAACTGAAGACAACGGAATGTTCCTGAAAGCATTCCGTTCCATCTTCAGACCGGAGAACAAACCGCAGCATGCTGCGGTTTGCTCTCCGGTCCAGGCATCCGCACCAAGACGGATCCGGAATGACCCCCAATGCAAGTCAATGGGGACGGATCCGTTTGGTGTGGACACACCAGTAATCCGGATCTGTCCTCCATTGATTTCCAATGGGGGGTCATTCCGGATCCGGCATACATACACACAGACATACATACAAACAAACATACAGACATACATACAAACATACATACATACTCACATACTCCCGGGACGCCGGCAGAACGTCTTCACGCGCCTCCTGCGCGCTGCGATGACATTTCCCCACTGCGCCCAGCAGAGGGCGCTGTGGGGAATCGTCATCACTGCGCGCAGGAGGCGCGTGAAGACGTTCTGCCGGCGTCCCGGGAGTATGTGAGTATGTATGTATGTCTGTATGTATGTCTGTATGTTTGTTTGTATGTATGTCTGTGTCTTGTTTTAATGTGTGTCATGTGTGGGGCCGGAGCGCTGCTCCGGCTCCACACATGTATAGCGTTAGCACGGATCCGTTGGCACCCTTTAGGTGCCGGATCCGTGCTAACGCTAGTGTGAAAGTAGCCTAAAGCACTAAAATAGCCCCATAGCACATGCTCTAATAAATGCAACGTTACCTTTTGCGGCTTCTTTTGACCTTCAGAAACGCCAAAAACGCACTTTTAATGGTATGCAAATGAGGTATCGGAAGAGCCCGGAGGCGGGGTTCACCGGGCTCGAGCCCGGGCTCCTGTCCTTATTTGAATGAATTCCCCGCCCCAGCTACTTGCCGCACCCGCCCTCCACGTATCTCGGGTCCTCCCTTCCTTCCATACAAATCCCGCGCCTGCGCAGCCTTCTGCCGGGACGGCGCATGCGCACTAGGTACGGCGATGCCGTGCCCAAAGTGGGCATCACAGTGCGCATGCGCCATCCCGGCAGAAGGCTGCGCAGGCGCGGGATTTGTATGGAAGGAAGGGAGGACCCGAGATACGTGGAGGGCGGGTGCGGCAAGTAGCTGGGGCGGGGAATTCATTCAAATAAGGACAGGAGCCCGGGCTCGAGCCCGGTGAACCCTGCCTCCGGGCTCTTCCGATACCTCATTTGCATACCATTAAAAGTGCGTTTTTGGCGTTTCTGAAGGTCAAATGAAGCCGCAAAAGGTAACGTTGCATTTATTAGAGCATGTGCTATGGGGCTATTTTAGTGCTTTATAGGGGCCTGGGAGGTGACAGACTCCCTTTAAGGACTTGCTAAACCTGTTTCTATAGCATGGGCCATCCACACCTCTGCCATATGGAAAGCCACCTTCCCCCCACTACTCATGAGGGATAAAAAGTCCAGCATTTTAGGGACAGGGAGAGGAGCTTTGACCTCCACTGGGCAGAGGAGCTTTGACCTCCACTGGGCAGAGGAGCGTGGACTCCCACTAGAGAGAGGAGCTTTTGACCACCAGAAGGAGAGGGGACACCACAGAGGAAGGAAGCCAAGCAGCCCCTCCAGAAACAGAGACTGGCTAAGTACCCCTGGAACTCCCTGTTACCCCTAATTATCCCCAAACTCCTGACCTCTGCAGTGCCTTTATCACTGCAGATAACCCCTTGCATTCCCCTGTAACCCCTATACCCCTAATTATCCCCAAACTCCTGACCCCTGCAGTGCCTTTATCACTGCAGATAACCCCTTGCATTCCCCTATAACCCCTGTATTATAAGTAACCACTTTTAGGGACAGCTAGTATTAGGCTTGGGAGGGTGCTGCTATAAGTGTGAGTGTGTATTGTTTAGTTAGTATTGCGGTTGGATTTAACGGGCTTGTGTAGTGTAGTTAGGGATTATTACTGTATTGTTAATAATTAATAAATATTGTTATTATTTATAATACAGTGTACAGTGTTTATTGTTTTGTAACGTGTATTTTGAGTCCCTTTTAGGTTGTGTGAAAGGCAATAGAGTAGCACTTAGGCATAAATAGGCGGAACTAGCGGAAGCGGGTTTTGCCTATTTATGAATATTAATTATTGGTACGTCCCAAAATACCAATAATTAATATCTCCTTTTACAATCCCTAAATGTGGTTACGTCACCACCGAGGCCCCGATTGGCTCCTGAGATCAGGTGACATTTTATCAGCATGGACACTTCATCACAATGAATTGTAAACTAAGGACCAGTAGGGATCTTGAGGGCCACAACATGAGAATTAATTAAAACTGCAATGGTAAGTATATTATAAGAATTGTATAGTATTTTTACATAAATAAATCATAATAAATCCCTCTAATTTTAAGAATTTTATAAAATTTGCCAACGACCAGAAGAAAATGTCCAGTGGTACTAACAAATTACCTGAAGAAAAATATCAGTCCAGAATCCAGTTCCTTAGAGACATTCTCCACTCCTACCAGCAGCACATTAGAGGCATCTGGAAGAGATGTGAAGAATAATACAATTATTACAGTGTAGGGTCTCCAAAATGTATGTTATAATACAGCAAGCAGAGGTAGAGATTCAGGAAAGTAGCTGTGGGAAACAGCTGAGATGCATTATCAAGCACCACCCATGGACATTGTTTTCTTCATTTCTGAAGAAGGAGAAGAAGAAAATAATGCAGACAGTTCTTTTAAAGAAACACTAAACCTGGAAATGAATACTAAAAGTAAAGAAGAAACATGGCTGACCCTACTACTGGAAGCACTGGATTTCATGGGAGGAAGTGCTGGGATTTCCTCTGGAAGGGGAATTCTCCTCAGGATAGGTAATCAGTACCTTGGACCCTCGCCCATATGTTTTTTTATGTCTAAATAGTAACATAGTAACATAGTTTGTAAGGCCGAAAAAAAGACATCTGTCCATCCAGTTCAGCCTGTTTTCCTACAAGTTGTAGTGTAAAAATAAATTTTTTTTTACATCCCCATATTCTGACCCCCATAACTTTTTTATACTTATATCTAATGAGCTGTGTGGGGGCTCATTTTTTGAGGGACAACGGATAATTTATTACCCGTTACGCCATTCGCCATATTGAAAAAATATTTTGGTATTTTAATAGTACAGGCATTTTTGAACGTGGTGATGCCCATGGTGTTTATATTTTTTTATTTAAGAATTAATTTCATACAGAAAGGGGATGACTTAAACTTTTATATTTTTTAAGTTTTTATATATTTCATAACAGTTTTTTAACTCTTTTTATGGTTTTAAAGCTCGTATTTGAGCCTACAAAACTTTTTTTTTTTCCTTTTTAAATTCTGAACCCTCATTCATGATTTGAGAAGAATCGCTAATTTCTTATGTTGGTCTGCTGGCCAAAATAAAAATTGCAGCTTCAATACCCTGGGTCTCTTCAGAGACACCCAGCATATTGAAAGCATTTACCGACATCCTCATTGGCCGCAGAGGATGCTGGTAAGAAGCCTTCCGCCCGCTCCCGGGTATTTCAACCTTTAGATGCTGTGGTCATACTTGATCACGGCATCTAAAGGCTTTAATGACGGCGATTTGCATTATTGCCTGTCGAGATCATTAGCTGCGGGTCTCTGCTGTTAGAAATAGCATGACGCCAGCTGCACGCGCAAGCAGGTGCCATGTTTGCACTTAGCGATGGGGTTAAAGGGAACCTGTCAGGTTAAACATGGTGTCTGAGCTACAGGCAGGATGTTATAGAGCAGGAGGAGCTGAGCAGATTGATATATAGTTTTATGGGAAAATATTAAATAAAACTTGTTATTCATTTATTTAAATCTACAGCTTTGAAGACAAGGAGGCAGTCCTATCAGTGACTGACAGCCTTACCTCTATGACTGTGTATACAGAGATAGCTGTCAATCACTGACTAAAGACAAGGAGACGGTCCTATCAGTGATTGACAGTCTGCCTTCTAGTACTGTGTATATGTATATAGCTGTCAATCACTGATAGGACCGCCTCCTGGACTGGAATGAGCAGGAATTAAAATGAATGAAATATAAGTTATACTGAATTTTTTCCCAGAAAACTATCTATTAATCAGCTCCGCTGCATTCTGCCTGTAGATTAATTCACATTTTCATGGTGACAGGTTCCCTTAAATGCTCCAGGTGTTGCTTTAAATGGAGGCACCTTACAAGGTTAAAGGGGTTGCACGTAAGTTCTGCAGCTCCTATGAAAAGGATGCATTTAAGGAGTAGGAAGCCCCGTTGGTCTGAGTATATGCTGTCAAGTACCCAGGGTCATATTTGGCATTTCTAGGGCAAAGTTGTGTCTGGTAGCCACCAATGGTCCCCTAGGCCCCACTCTCAACATAGCAGTGCAGCTTGGGCACTTCTGCCACTGCTCTACAGCTCGGAAGGGCTCCCTGTCGTGACTCTGTGGCCAGCAGGGGGCACCAAGCATTTCCTGGTTTGTGTGATGATAAAATCCACCCCTGTATATACCATGTTATATTCATTTGTGTCTGTCAGCAACGACTTACCCCGAGGCAAGCTTGGCAGTTCACTGTACCCGTGTGATGCCAAATCGTGACACAGCGTGCCCAGGTGAAATTCATCAGCTGTTGCAAAAGCGGTGCACTGCAGCATATCCTGTAGACAGCAAAGGAAGAAGTCACAGCTCTAATACCATATACAAGGCATAAAGGGGCAGGTTTACTAAACCTGTAGAAGACGTAAACTTACACAAGCTGTCTGGACCTGCACCAGATTTATCACAGGGCTCAGGCTTGATGATACACAGAAAACGGGGGGCCCAATAACCATATCAGGAACAAAAAATCCCATAGAAAAACTACACTGAGTGCGCTTGGCAGTTGAAGACATCTGCATTGGTCCCATGTTCATATGTGCCCGCATTGCTGAGAAAATGATGTTTTTTTTTTTTTAATGTATGCAAATGAGCCTCTAGGAACATCGGGGGCGTTGCCATTACACCTAGAGACTCAGCTCTCTCTGCAACTGCCGGGTCCTCTGCACTGTGATTGACAGGACCAGGCAGTGTAAATGTCATCACACCCGGCCCTGTCTTCTCCTAAAGTCAATCAAAGAGCACGGGGGCGTGGCAGAGAGAGCAAAGTCTCTAGAGGCTCATTTGCATATATTAAAAACATCATAGTTCTCAGTAATGTGGACACATATGAACATGGGACCAACATAGGTACAAATCTGCTGACAGGTGCCCTTTAATAAATAATCTTTATTCAAGAAAAACATAATTAAAAGGGGTTTTCGAAGATTTTAATACTGATGACCTATCCTCTGGATAGGTTATCATCTGATCGGTAGGGTTACGACACCCAGGACCACCATTAATCAGCTGTTTGAGAAGGCAGCGCCCTTCTCCCAGCTTTCCCTAGGTCGAGTAAGGTCACGTTCATCTGTCATGTGGTCTATGGGCAGCTCAGCCCCATTCAAGTGAATGAGACTGAGCTGCAATACCCAGCACAGCCGCCATATAATGTATAGTGCTGTGCTTGGTAAGCTATGAGAAGGCAGCAGCGCCTGACACCTAGGACCCCTGCTGATCATATACCGATTACCTATACTGAGAATAGGTCATCAGTAAAAAAAAAAAAAAAAAAATTACATAAAAATGGAGTGGTCAAATGTGGTACAGTGATTAACACTTTTCACTGACTTTTGACACCAGAACTTGGAATTTTGGCGCAGAATCACATTTTAAACCCCAATCTTATTCAAACAAGTTGAAAAAATTGGAGAAACCCTAGTTCAGTAATGGTGAACCATTTAGAGACCGAGTCCCTACAGTGTAACCCAAAACCCACTTATTTATCGCAAAGTGCCAATGCGTCAATGTAATACTACAGTCCAGTATAGTATATCTTCCATGTACTTTATCATGTAGCTATAATATCCTGCCTACATTCAGTGCGCTGCCTGTGCCGTTCATAGTGCACCCTGCGCTGATAAATGGCAGGAAGTCTAAGGCATATTGGTACACAAGAGACTTTTTCCAGGGCGCTGCCAAATACCCCCAAAGGATGCACAACCCCCCTTCACTGACATATTACCTCAGTCTTTGACAGACAAGGCAGATTAGATCTTGATGGCTGCTTGGTTCTGGATGACTTCATAGGCCTCTTGGTGACGGTTTGTTTGGATGCTGACTCTGAATATAATCTACTTGTGGACAGTTTCTTCTGAGGGACATGATTGTGGCTCCAGCATTGAGGACATGAGAAGGACTTCTGGAATGGAGACATATAAGTGATGCCCGGATGTAGGTGTCTTACAGTGAGTGCAGGAGGTACCTCAGGTATAACACTGGTCTTTGTCCTTCCAGTAAAGAGTCTGTGCTGAACCTCCACGTATTGTGGATTTCTAGTCCGACACATTTGTGCTAGAAGATTTGGAGCCTTTCGTAGTAGTCCGCTCATGGTATATCTCATCGAGCTGGAAGAAAAAATACAGGTATTCTACCCAAATTACCATATAGCCTATGGCGCTCTACCTGAATATGTCCTCCACTCATAGGACAGGAGATAACTGCTAGGTACCCTCTATGAGCCATCTCTTCATTTTCTATGGGGCTCAGCGCTGTACTTGGCTATCTCCCACAGAGAATGAATGCATGCTCAACCTCACGATCCAGTCACATGATGGTCACAGAACCCCTGGTTTCGTGATGAGTGGGGGGACCCCACCAAACCAACACTTGTGGACAGGTGTACATTTCTATCCTGGCACAGCCCCTTTAAAGAGGACCTACTGACATGACTGTTTAAGGCCTCTTTCACACTGGCAGCAGCAGGGATCCGTGATAACGCTAGCTCATGTCTTTCGCCGGAAGTCCACTCCCAACCCATTCACTATAATGGGGGCGGGCCGTAGGTCAAACTGCAGCACGGCAAACATATCGAGAGGCAACCAGACAAAAACTACAGCATGCTGCGTTTTTTGTCTGGCCGCCTCTTGGCTTGTTTGCCGTGCTGCGGCTGGACCTCCGGCCCATTCCCATTACAGTGAATGGGGCTGGAGTAGACTTTCGGCGGCACAATGAGCTAGCATTAGCACAGATCCAGCAGGCTGTTCCCCTGCCGGAACAGCCTGTCGGACCCTGCTGCCGCCAATGTGAAAGTAGCCTAACTAAAGCCCCTATGAAATAACTCTGGATATTGTTTCTTTTTTCGACCTTTGACTTGTAGTGTTCCGCTGTTACTCCTCCTAGAAATTTATTAATAAATTCTCATTATCCAAGGAGTGTATCCCTATGCACTGTCAGCATTGACTGGATGGCCTCCTTCTCAACTGGTAAAGCCTCATTCACACGTCAGTGTTTTGGTCAGTGATTTCCATCAGTGATTTTGGGCAAAAACCAGGTGCAGCTCTAAACACAGAACAGGTGCAGATCTTTCCCTTATACCTTATGTCTGTGGAGGCTGCAATCCTGGATTTGGCTTAAAATCACTGACAGTTGTCAGTTTATTTATACATTTCTGGCAGGAATAACAGAGGAAGAACATAACAGAGCTGAATGGTCGTTCCCATTTAATGTCTGTACTTTCTGTTAACCAGAGTATCACAATGACCTGACAGCAAGCAGAGATCTTGAAAATGGTGAGACATAACATGTACAAAAGTTATAGAAAGCTGCAATTTTTATTATACTGTACATCATCAGTACAATCCCTGTCCAGATGCCCTATTTAGATATATGGAGGGTGATCTATGATGAGACTCCTACCCTATGGAAAGGAAAATTGGCAAGTAAAATGGACATCCACTGTGGGGGACTCAGCCCTCTACTTGTTCGGCCATTCATTCAGAATGGTCGCCATGTAATACTTTATTTTATAGGAGACATGTATAGACAGACATACCTTCCCCCGTGACAACGACCAACTGCACAGTCAATCATGAGGGATCCCTTAAATAGTCAGCATAGTTTTATCCTGCCACAAAGTAGATGGGGTTTGGGTTGGGCAGTGTCCTGTTTTTGAATTGCAGCCAATGGAGGTTATGTCGTCATGGCTGATAATGTTAGATGACCTTGTGCTCTCATGTGCAAAGCCCAATGAGATTCCATGATATTTTTTACTATTTACCGCACATGCAGTCTGTAAAGAGAGAAACAAATTCTCCATCACGCTACACGGCACAGAAAGGAATCGAACCTGCGACCTTCACGCGACAAGACGCAACGCTTACCTGCATGAGGGAAACCCCGCCCACTCTGGCTCTCCCAGCCCCGCCCCTTACCGTTCTTTCATATTGGCTACAGACGCTTCCCTCTAGCCGCCGCTCCCTTGTTATTATCAGGCGCAGATTCGATGTTGGCACCTGCTGAATTTTTTTACTTCGAAAGAAAAGTATTATGAAAAATTGTATAAAATGTGTTAGATTTTTATGTTAATCGCTTTTGGAGGGAGATAGACTCAGGTGAAAAATCAAACAGTGGAAATGACGAATGTGCGGGGAAAGAGAGGGTGATAGTTGTCAGCTCCGGCAACCTGCTGCCGCTCCTGGCTGTCCCTGTAATGACTGCTGAGCCGGGAGGTGAGACCGGGCTGTGACTGCGGAGGGATACGTGTGACGGGCGCGTTAGTTCTGTGTGTTGGGCATGTAATTATATACTGTATAACGTGTGCATTGTGTGAGCCCATATGAAAAGCACTGCTTTTCTGCTGACACTGCCTTTCAGGACTGACACTTTCTGGCTGCACAGTGTGTGGAGGCACTCTCTGCCAGGGACTATACATTGCTCCACACTTTCTGACTCTTTATGGGGACACTCTCAGGCGGTGTATGGGAGGACCCAAGCTGGCACAGAGAAATCTGGTAGGTACTATGCATAGGCGCACTTTCTGGCTGCATGATGTATGGGGGGCACTCAGCGCCAAGGACTGTATATTGTTGGCAAAAATATATAGTCCCTAGCAGAGTGCCCCCATACATTATGCAGCCAGAGTGCCATCATAAGCAGTACCAAAGTGTCCCTATACACAGCGCGTACCAGAGTGCTCGTTTTTACACAGTGCCCGTCTCAGTGCTCCCGTATGCTGCCAAAATGTGCCCCCATATAGTTTCAAAGCGTGCCCTGGGCCACAAAGTATGCCGCAATATACAGTCCTTGGCAGAGTGCCATCATAAGCAGTCCAAGACGAAGTATCCCTATAAAAGAAAATGTCTACCAGATTCAACAAGAGCGTGCTCCTGTGCACTGTGCCTCCATATAGTACTAAAGTGTGCCCTCATGAAGAGCCCCATGAGGGCACTCTGGCACACTTTGGTACTCTTGTTGAATTTGGTAGACATTTTTTTATAGGGGTACTTTGTCTTGGACTGCTTATGATGGCACTCTGGCTGCATAATGTATGGGGGCACTTGGCTAGGGACTATATATTGGTGCACACTTTCTGACCCCACTGGCACACTGTGATACAATATGGGAGCACTTTCTGGCTGAATCTGGTGGGTGCTGTGTATAGGGCAGTGGTGGGCGAACCTATAGCACGGGTGCCAGAAGCAGCACTCTGAGCCCTCTCTGTGGGCACCTGCACCCTGGAAAAAGTCCAGTTGTACCAATATGCATTAGACTTTTCCTGCCATTCATCAGTGCAGGGCGCACTATGAACGGCACAGGCAGAGCATTGAATGTAGGCAGGTTATAATAGATAAATGGTAAAGTACGTGGAAGACACTATACTGGTATTCAAGTTAAATTGCTGTGTTGGCACTTTGCGATAAATAAGTGGGTTTTGGGTTGCAGATTGGGCACTTGGTCTGTAAAAGTTTCACCATCACTGGTATAGGGGCACATAGTCTGGCACTTCTTATGATGGCACTCTGTCACTAACATTAAGTATAGGCGCGTTCTCCAATGCGGTGGGGGGTGGGCACAACATCAGTGATACACTATCGTGTCCTGTATTAATGTCAGGTTTATACTTGGTTGACAGCCCCTGTTAAAGAGGTACTCCGGTTGTGGTAAGTTATCACCTATCCACAGGATAAGAGATAACTATTAGATTGGTGGGGGTGATACTGCTGGGAGACCACTGAAAACAGAGCAGCAGATCAAGCATCCACACTGCCTCTCCATTCATCTCTGTGGGAAGTGGTAGCCCCCCCCCCCCAATCTTATATTTGCCCCCTATGCTGTTAGTTACCCAAAAATAGTTAAGAACTCTATTTTTTCACAGTGTTCGTTATTTGAATTTATTCAATAATTCTAATTTCACGATTTCTGTTGCAGGCCCTCCTCTACTGAAGATACTAAATGCCTTAACTTCGTGTTTCTTCTTGCACAGACTATACGCCCAGTAAATCAACAAGATGGAGGCTCCCTGCCCGCTCTCTGCCAAATTTGAAGGGTGTGTGTCTGTTTGAGCAGCCGTGTTACATCAGGGCATGTGTTCTCCTGCGTGAGCTCTCAGGAAATTGCCAAATTCAGGAACTCATCTGCCTGATCCTGAGTCACCACAGTTTTTAAAGTAACCAACATCCATATAATTCAGGGAAAAAAGTAACTGCCCCCTAAAACTCAGGGACTGGTTGCACCACCTTTAGCAGAAATAACTGAAGCATATGCTTGTGGTCAAGGGATTTTAGCCCTCTCCTCTTTGTAGACCTAGTATAATAAGCTGATGACCAGGACTCCAACATCAAGTGTTCATTTTCCACCCTCAAAAGTCCCGAAGGCTTATTCATTGTGGGTTTTAAGTAATTATTCAGTGTTTCTAGCATACATTTTTTTCCTTCCATATGCTCTCCTTGGTTCTGATAATCAGTTCTGCTGGAGGTTGGCTCTGAACAGAATCGGCCTTCTCCCCCCTCTGGCAGCACCTCCCCCCCTCTGGCAGTACCATTATGAGGACAGTGATACTGTTGAATTCAGGAGGGCATCTGTGGCTGCTGGCCATATGCATACGGGAAGTACCTGATGCTCCTAGCATTAATTAGTGCAGAGAGCATCATATCGTTATGTACCTTGCCAATGGCCATGAGGAGGGCTCAGGTGGCCTCATGGGCATCGTCCCATCCCTGTACGGTATATGGCCAGTCCGCCCCTGCTTCCCCCACAGAGCCTTTGCTGCTCCTGACAAGCTGGCTTCTTTCTAATAAGCAGAGGATGTCTGTACAGAGACCTGGTCATCGGGGTTGCCAAGTTTATTTTTCTCTTTCTGGAAAATGTATCTAAAAATCTTATACAGATAAGTTTTTACGGATAAACCGCAAAACTGTAGTGACTTCTAAATCAGTAGTAATATAGATCTGTAGCTTAGAATTTATTTTTATGGACACTGGGAAAAAGTCCCCCATTGTTACTGATTGTCCTTGAAATTAGAAATGGTGTTGGCAACCCTGCTGGCTGTGAGAGGGAGTGAGCATACGTGTCCACCAGCACTTGGCTTATTAGGTTTAGATGCGCATTGCTATACACTTTGAACACCAGGTGGTGCAATACTATGTAAGTAAAAGTCACTGGATTGGTTGTACATGGAAAACATAGTTCATTTTTTATGATCTCTGTGTTAAATATATTTACTGGTGGTACAACCCCTTTAATAGGCTTGATTTTGGGACCCTGGTTTATTATCACTAATAGGGTATTTCTTGCCTGGCATGAAATCTTCCAGTCCATAAGTTCTCCTCCTCCAGGAGCCTGTCTGGTTTTGCGCCATTCTTAAAAAAAATAATAAAAAAAGCCCAAACAAGTGTTGAAGTGTTGTATTTGCAACCACCTCATGCGTTACCTTCTACCTATTGAGGATAGACCATCAATTGCTGTAGCACAGACAACCCTTTTGAGTGCTCAATTACCTTACTCTTGTTAAACTGAAAATATAAAGGCTCCTTCAAGAGCATCTGTCCGCATGATCAACACTATTAAACTAGGAATACTGCCTGGAAGGGCTGGTCATGCTGAGTAAAATTAGATATTTCTTTAGGGTGAATAGTTGACAAGATATATAACTTTTTATATTTTTGCAAAAGACCTATTTCCAGCACCAAGGGGCTGGCCATAGCATTAGGAGCACCACTAGCACAACACCCTTGTTCACTGTGTACTTCCCTCTTCCCCTTTGATTGACAGAGCTATACATCCCATCTGGCCCTGTGTTCTTGTGCCAGCAACGATTTGGCTCATTGACTCGGCCCTTGCACAGGGCATCAGATTCTGCTTCCCGAACTTGTGATGCAGAAGATCCTTTACACAAGTGCCAAGTCAAATCAGTGACTCTGTCTCTGCACAGTGGATCTGATGAGCGCTGCTTTCCAAGCTCAGCGCCTGTGCAATGGGTCTTCTGCTTCTCCCCAATCTCGCAAAGCAGCATCTGATCCACTGCGCACAAGGGCGTTGTGCTAATGGTGCTCCTAGCGCACTGGCCAGCCCCTTTGGTGCTCGAAATAGGTCATTTTCATAAATATAAAAAGTTACATCTCTCTGCAGCTATGCACCCTAGAGTAAGGCTCCATTCACACGTCCTGTTTTTCTTTCCTGATTCGATCCTGATCCTGATCTGGATCCATTCATTTCAATGGGTCCTGAAAAAATCAGGATCGAATCAGGAAAGAAAAACAGGACGTGTGAATGGAGCCTAAAAGAAATGATCAACGCTGCAAGGTAATATGCCTGGTTTAGTAGGGTTGATCATGCTGACAGATTCCACACCTTGTGATTGATGGCCCTCAGTTGTCTCTGCATTCTTGGCAGATAAATCAGATATGTTCATTGCATGTTACATATTGTACTTTTTATTTTCAGGACGTTTGCGTACAACACAGTGAAAGACAGACTGCCGCAGATTCTAACAAAAGTGATAGACACTGTACATCGGAATAAACATAAGTTCTTTGAGGCTCATGGAGACGTGAGTGAATTTACTCTACATTAAATTTATTAAAGAGGTTGCCAGAGACTGTAATACTGATGACCTAGCGCAATAAATCCGGCAGGCAAATCTGACGACAGGCTACTCCAGCATAGCGTAGTGGCAAGAATCAGCCAAACAAAAAACATTGCGTGCATCGTTTTTTTGTTTCGCCTGAATCCCGGCATATTTACCAGGTAGCGGCCAAATCTCCTCCGGACCCCATTATAGTTAATGGGACGGGTGGGCATTCTGATAACATCCGGCACTGCTGGATCTGGAGGTTTTACTGTGCTGCAAATGTGAAGCTAGCGTTACACCAATATTTTATGCCATAATTATTAAATTTGGCACATAAGACTCCTACAGTATTGGGCACAACCGCTACTTATTTAGTGAAGCACAAAAAGTGTCTAAAGCTTATAATAAATCAGTCACAAGGCATGCATGCTAATTATTTGCTGCTTTTTGAGCCCAGATTGTGGTGCTTTTGGCTAAGTAAATCTCCCCCATACAGGGGCAGGATGGGAACTTATGGGAAAAAATACTAAAAGTGGCCCCGTTTTGCAGTTGGATCCAAATTGATGGAAGGCAGGGCCAGCAATACCATATTGTGGCACATTATACCACCAAACAGTGCCAAATACCACAGTCTATCACAAAATACATCCCCTAAAACTTCCACTGGCCGCCTGTGAGGAGGGCCTAGACGACCCCCTGGGCATCGGCCCACCATGAACTTTCCCTGTAAGGTCTATGGCCAATCCGCCCCTGGTCACATAGCTTCTCCAGGTTTGCAGCCTCACTGTTGGGCCATGTATCTCTATAATTTTCTGCTGCCAGTGATACCCTTTAGGATTGGGCATTGCCAGACCATATTCCCCTCTCTTATCACCTTGCAATGTCTACGGCAGCTGAGGGAAAGAAGTTATATGACTTTCCCAAGCGACCAATCTAGTGGAGCCCAGTTTCCTCCAAAAAGAGAGCCGCTCTTTCTGGCTGCTTTCCATTTTGACCAAGAGGTGGAGATTCTGAACTGTGGACCCTCAGAATTCCCTAATTGCGTGTATGAAACCTGGGAAGCCCCTTTAGACTTAATAGGTCAGCTTTGTTTCAGGAAGGAATGGAGGCAGAGAAGAAGGCTTTGTCTTTCTTTTCCAAACTGCGGAACGAATTGCAAACCAACAAGCCCATCCTGCCGCTGAACGACGAGAAGCCGGACACACAGATCTGGAATCAGTACCTGGACTACCAGAAAACGCTCCTGAGCAATGGTGAAGAGCCCAGCTGGTTCAGGTCCCCTTGGCTCTATGTGGAATGTTACATGTATCGCAGAATTCAGGAAGGGATGTTGCTGAGGTGAGAAGTGATGATGTCTGTGGATGGTTTGGTTTAATGATAATGATTGCATAGCACCGACTTTAGTTTAATGGACACTGAAAGCTCATTTACCCCAAAATTAAAACCTTCAACTAGCCTAGTTAGGAAAATTCCATGTGTTGTCATAGCTTTAAATAAGAAACTAGCTGCCTGCAGCCACCACTAGAGGGAGCTTACTGCTCAACTCCTAAAACACTATGCAAATAGCTCCCTCTAGTGGTGGTTGCCAGCATTCAGAATCTTAGTATAATGTTTATAGAATGACTTATTAATCCTTCTTAAAGGGGTTTTCTGAGATTTTTATACTAATGACCTATCCCGGGACCCCCTGCAAATCCGCTCTGTGAGCGCTGCAGCTGTCTCTCTGCTTTCCATAGGCCAGAGATGACACTTTCATGTGTCACATGGCCTTGTAGCAGCTGAGTCCCATTCAAGTGAATGGGGCTGAACGCAATACCAAGCACAGCCTGTATACAATGTGCTTGGTAAGTTGCGAGAAGGCAGGCCGGTGCCTTCACAAAACAGCTGATAGGCGGGGGTCCTGGGTATCAGACCCCAACGATCAGATACTGCTGAGGACAGGTCATTGGAAAACCTCTTTAAGACTTCTGTGTGTGAGTAAATGTGTTTAGACGTCTTCTTTTTGCTATAAATGTAGGAGCTTGTAGTTTATAATGATAACCTTGCTGCATGCATGATCTTTTTCCTCTTTGCTATGGTGAGCTTTCTGTGCAATTGTGGTTGCACACAGCAGCCAATTGAAACCTGCTTAGCAGAAGTGTAAAGCATGGGGGAGGATCGAAGCAACAGTCTTTAGTTTGTGAGGATGCAGGAGATGCGTTTCAGACTTGCTCAGACTGTGATGTAGAATGCAGCTGAGTTCAAGTCAATGATCGTAGCTGTGACATAAGAGCAGCTGGGACTGAAGTTCTAAGTAAGCCTTTGTGACAGTGTCTTATGTTTTCACACAGCCCTCCAATATCTGAATTTGACGTCTTCAGGGATGTGAAGAATGAAAGTTTCTTTCAGTCCCAGCAGGCGATGTTGGCTCTTTGCGTTCATCTTCAGGAGCTTAAAGGGAAGATGAATAGCCTTAGTAATGATGAGGTCCGGGATGAGATCCACAAGCTGCTGCAGGTGGGTACTGCCAATCACACGAGTGGCAGAAATGATTGCATCCCATTGGGACGACTCTTGGCTAGTTTTTTTGTGGAACAAATTGTACTTTTTAATGGCATAATTTGATGCCTTAAAGCAGGGACCCCAGTAACCTTCGGTACTCCAGCTGCTGTGAAGCTAACATGCTTGGCTGATCTTATAACGTCCATAGAAATGAATAGAGTATTCTGGGAGTTGTAGTTCCTAACACCTGGAATACACCTTTATTAAGCGTTTTTCAGGCATAGATTGCAGCACAACGGTTAATTGCACCGCAATCTACGGCTTTTCCTCACTCACGCAAGGTCTAAAAAAGTGGGTGTGAACGGGAAAGGGACAGGCCGGCAGGTTATCTACATTTAGAAGCGGAACTGGGTGCGCCAAAGTTATGTAGAAGCCGGCTCCTTTACCTAATTTTAGCGATCCACTGCCAGCACTGGCGCTTTATTCCTAATATGCAAATGGCAGAAATGCATTTTTTCTTGTGCCTATCATTGGGGGACACAGCACCAGTGGGATATAGGCAGCTGCCACTAGGAGGCGACACTAGACAATCAAAAAGAGAGCTCCGCCTGGCAGCCTATATCCCTCCTACGGACACCAGGCTAGCTCAGTTTTAGTCTAGTGTCCGTAGGAGGTAGACACTGGTGCTTTGCACCTCTGATTTTTTATTTTAGTTTTATTTCTTTCTTTTTTCTTTCAGGTTATCAGGGGGGCCGTCGGCGTGGAAAACCACATCAGACGTAGTCCCCCCTGAGGGTGCCTGGAGAATATGTTCATATTCTCCCTGCGCCGGTCACCCGTCCCCCATTGTAGCTGCTCCCTGCAGCTGGATGCCAGTGCCCCACTCCGGTGCGAGGTCACTGAAGGGGTGACCCTGCGCGCACCTGAAGCCGTCGGAGCGGTGAGTATGTTGCCCCTTCCTCCCCCTGCGCCCTGTATAGCTGCCTCTGGGGACCTCCCGGCCGGTCTTCTGCTGGCCCACATGCATGGCCTTTTCCTCCGGTGGCTGCGGTGCTCCGGTCTTCCTCTGGGCCCCGGTTCCTTCCGTGGCCTCCCGCGTGTTCTCCGGGCTGCCCTGGTTCCGGGGACTCTCTGGCTCCTCCTTCTGTGCGGGGCAGACGCGCCGTTCTTCCGGCGGCGCGCCGCGCCGCACTTTCGGCCGGGCGCTTCCCTAATTGAGGCCGCGGCTTTTCCCCTTGCTAGGCCGCATGTGGGCGGGCGCCTCCCAGCGACGTCACGCTGGGCGGCGCGCCCGCCCGCTGTTCTGCCGGCCCTCTCCTGTTCCCGCCGGCGGGCTCCTTCTCTTAAGCCCCCTCCTTTTTGTGGGTGGGCCTTCCTTCAGTCTCCATCCTGCGGTGGATCTGCTCCAGAGACTGTTTTTAGCCGGTCTACTCTGCCTTCCAGGGGTCCGCACGGCACAGCTCCAGTGGTATACAGCTCCTCCAGTGGTCTGCAGCGTTTTTCTCCAGTGCTTGCACTGCTGCTCCAGGGTCTGGTAGGCACCCAGTGGGTGATACTCCTTTTTCCCCAGGCTATTGCTTGTCCGTTGGGCCCTTCACCATGTCTGGTCCCCGGGACGACCCCCCAAGGCAGCATGCTCCGGTGGCTGTGGCGACGCACTTTGCGTTCGCTCGCTGTAGTCAAAAATTCCCTAGCGGTCAGTCTGGCTCCCTATGTGTGCCTTGCCTTACCCTTGGTACCCTTCCCACTGAGGCTCCCGCTCCTTCTGGCTCGGTTGCGGCCCCACCCGAGTGGGCTAGGTCCCTGACCCAGGCGATCGGTGACCTCTCTAAGTTGTCTCAGGTCATGATCCACGCCATTGACCGGTTGCCGTCCCAGGCGCCCCCCTCTGCGACCCCTCCTCAGGTGTCTCCTGACTCCCCTTCCAGGGGACGGTCCTCCAAGAGGCGTCGGCGTTCCCCTTCTCGGTCACCTTCCCGGTGTTCCTCTGACCTTTCCCCGGAAATGTCCACTGCGGGCGGTTCTCAGCAACACCTCTCTGACGCCTCGGGGGACTCCTGTGACTCTGCCTCAGGGTCTGACAGGGAGGACCATCTGGCCTCTGCGGTGCAAGCCTTGGTCCGTGCAGTGCGGGACACACTCCATATCCGGGACGAATCTCCCTCTGCGGCCAGAGGCGAAGTTTCGTTTAGTCGCCATAAGCGGCAACCGCTGGTATTCCCTAGTCATAAGGACTTTGAGAATCTCTTGGACAAGGAATGGAAGCACCCCGACCGGCGCATTCCCTCCTCTAAGCGGACAGAAGCTCTTTTTCCGTTTGCTGCGGATTTAGTCTCCGCCTGGACGGTCCCACCTACTGTGGACCCCCCTGTCTCCCGGCTGTCTAAATCTACCACCCTCCCCTTAGCGGACGGTGCGTCCCTGACGGATCCTGTGGACAAGAAGATTGACACGTTCTCCAAGTCCGTTTTCATTGCTGCGGGTTCTGCCCTTCGCCCTTCCTTTGCGGCGTCTTGGGTCAGTAAGGCCTGCTCCGCTTGGCCAAGCAACTGGTCCGTGACATCTCCTCGGAGGTCCCTCGTGAGGATCTGCTGTCCCTAGCCTCACAGATTCTTCATGCCTCTAAGTATCTGTGTGATGCTTCCCAGGAAGCGGCTCGCCTGTCTGCTCGGGCTGTGGCCAACTCCGTTGCCATTCGTCGCTCTGTTTGGCTGAAATCGTGGTCGGCTGACGCCGCCTCCAAGAAGGCTCTTACTTGTCTTCCCTTTTCAGGAAACAGGCTTTTTGGGGAGCGGTTGGACAAGATTATTTCTGACGCCACCGGTGGCAAGAGTTCTTTGTTGCCACAGAACCGGCCCAGGCGCTCCCAGCCTCCGAAGCGTTCCAGTCGCTTTCGCTCCTTCCAAGCCCCTGCTCGTCAGCAGTCCTCGAAAGGTGCTCCCTCAGCCGCCTCTTCCGGGAAGCCCTCCTTTAAGCCCCGGCCGTCCTGGCAGCCGCGCTCCCGCCCTTCCAAGGGCCCTGCCCCCAAGTCTTCTTCCTGAAGGCTTTCCCCCACTCGAGTCTTCCCCTCGGGTGGGGGGTCGTCTGCTCTCCTTCAAGGAGGTATGGCTCGCCCACGTCACCGACGCGTGGGTACGGGAGGTGGTGTCTTCCGGATACAAAATCGAGTTTGCGTCCTTTCCGCCTCCTCGTTTTTTCCTGTCTCGGATCCCCCGCTCTTCTGCAGGGCTTTTGGCTCTTTCCCGCGCTGTTCACCACCTCCTTGCTCAAGGGGTTGTAGTTCCAGTCCCCCCCTCCGAGCGCTTTCAGGGCTTCTACTCGAACCTGTTCACCGTCCCCAAAAAAGACGGCTCTGTTCGGCCCATCCTGGATCTGAAGCACCTCAACTGCTATGTCCGCCTCCGCCACTTCCGCATGGAATCATTGCGGTCGGTGGTCGCGTCCCTGGACCAGGGCGAGTTTCTCGCTTCCATCGACATACGCGACGCGTATCTCCATGTGCCCATCGCGCTGAGTCATCAGCGCTTTCTTCGTTTCGCCATCGGTTCTCTACACTTCCAATTTGTCGCCTTGCCCTTCGGTCTTTCAACAGCGCCCCGGGTTTTTACCAAAACCCTTGCCCCCCTCATGGCTCTCCTTCGTGCCAGAGGAGTGGCGGTCATCCCGTACCTGGACGACCTTTTAGTAAAGGGCCGCTCCTTGCAGGATGCTCAGTCCAGCCTTCAGATCACGCTCGATCTGCTTTCCAGTTTCGGCTGGGTGATCAACTTCCGGAAGTCGTCCCTGCTCCCCTCTCGCTCAATGGAGTTTCTGGGGATGTTGTTCAACACCGAGACGGCTCGGGTTCTCCTGCCTCGCGACAAGATCTCTTCCCTACGCTCGGCTGTCTCCAAGCTCCGCTCGGGCTCCCCCTGTTCGCTCCGCTTCTGCATGCGGGTGCTGGGCAAGATGGTCTCCTCGTTCGAGGCCGTCACATTTGCTCAGTTCCACTCTCGTCCCCTCCAGGGAGCGATTCTGGGCCAGTGGGACAAGTCTCCACTCTCCCTGGACAGGAAGATCGTCCTCTCCCCGGCGGTCCGCAGGGAGTTGCTTTGGTGGCTGACGTCTCCAGCTCTTCTTCAGGGCCGCTCCTTCCTCCCCCTCCAGTGGCTGGTCGTCACCACCGATGCCAGCCTGACCGGGTGGGGTGCGATTTTCGGTGTCCTGACGGCTCAGGGCACGTGGACCTTGCCGGAGTCGCGCCTTCCCATCAATATATTGGAGCTTCGGGCGATATTCCTTGCCTTGACTCGTTGGACCGATTTCCTCCGGGGTCGCCCTGTTCGGGTTCAGACGGACAACGCCACCGCCGTTGCCTATCTGAACCGCCAGGGGGGCACCAGGAGCCGCTCCGTGATGGCGGAGGCCGCTCGGATTCTCTGCTGGGCGGAACAGTTCGTCCCGGCTCTCTCTGCCGTCCACATTCCAGGCGTAGACAATTGGGCGGCGGATTATCTCAGTCGCGAGTCCCTGGACCACGGAGAGTGGTCTCTCCATCCACAGGTGTTTCGTCAGGTTTGCCGTCGGTGGGGCTTCCCCGACGTGGATCTGTTCGCGTCCAGGCTCAATCACAAGCTCCCCACTTACGTGGCTCGGGATCCTCGCGCGTTCGCGGTGGACGCCCTGGTGACCCCTTGGGATCAGTTCTCCCTGATTTACCTGTTTCCCCCGCTCCCTCTTCTTCCGCGGGTCCTCAAACGGCTGAAGGCTCTCGGCGTTCCCGCCATCCTTATCGCTCCGGATTGGCCTCGCCGGTCCTGGTACGCAGACGTGATCCACCTCCTGGCCGACGCCCCTTGGCGTCTTCCCCTGCGGCCAGACCTCCTTTCTCAAGGGCCGATCTTCCACCCCACTTTACCTCAGCTCAATTTGACGGCTTGGCTGTTGAGGCCGCGGTGCTGAGATTTCGGGGTCTGTCTGAGTCTGTCATCCAGACTATGCTTAGGGCCCGCAAGCCTCAGTCGGCTCGTATTTACCATCGGGTTTGGAAATCCTTTTTTTCTTGGTGCGAGCAACGTCGTGTGCATCCTCTCGTTTGCTCCACACCTAAGATCCTCTCTTTTTTACAGTCCGGCCTTGACCAGGGTCTCAGCCATTCTACCCTTCGGTCTCAGGTCTCCGCCCTGTCCGTGCTTTTTCAGAGGGCTTTGGCTCTGCGCTCCCAGGTGAAGACCTTTTTGCAAGGTGTTCTTCGTCTGAATCCCCCCTTCCGCCCCCCCATCGAGCCCTGGGATCTTAACTTGGTGCTCGATGTGCTCCAGGGTCCCCCCTTTGAGCCCTTGCGGGAGGTTTCCCTGCGTCTTCTCTCTTGGAAGGTCGCTTTTCTGGTGGCGGTTACATCCATCCGCCGAGTATCTGAGTTAGCCGCTCTTTCCTGTCGCTCCCCCTATCTTGTCTTGCACAAGGATAAGGTGGTTTTGCGCCCTCTCCCTTCCTTCCTTCCGAAGGTTGTTTCGGCATTCCACATCAATGAGGATATAGTTCTTCCCTCTCTTTGTCCTGCTCCTTCCCATCCTAGGGAACGCTCTCTTCACTGTCTGGACCTTGTCCGAGCTATCCGGGTCTATTTGTCCCTCACAGCTCCCTTCCGTCGGTCGGATTCCTTGTTCGTCATCCCTGAGGGTCCCCGCAAGGGTCTTGCCGCTTCTAAGGTGACCATTGCGCGTTGGATTACGGCCGCCATCTCTGAGGCCTATCGCTCTCGGGACAGGTCCCCCCCCTTCCGGGTCACTGCCCATTCCACCAGGGCCGTGGGAGCTTCCTGGGCGGTTCGCCATCATGCATCGGTGTCCCAGGTTTGCAAAGCCGCCACCTGGGCCTCGGTGCATACCTTTACCAAGTTTTACCAGGTCCACATCCTGGCTTCAGCTGATGCCAGTCTGGGCCGCAGGGTTCTGCAGGCCGCCATACGTTAGGCTGGCCACCTGGGAATTGTTCTTTTTCCCCACCCTCTGGGACTGCTTTTGTACGTCCCACTGGTGCTGTGTCCCCCAATGATAGGCACAAGAAAACAGGATTTTTGTAAAACTTACCGTAAAATCCCTTTCTTGTGGCTTCATTGGGGGACACAGCTCCCACCCTGTTTTTTTCTGGGTTGTTCTGTTTCCCGGGCTTGTTTGCTGTTCCTTGAGTTCTCGTCCCCGGGTTCAGACTGGTTTGTATCTTTCCGTTTGGCTCCTACTGCTTATTAACTAAACTGAGCTAGCCTGGTGTCCGTAGGAGGGATATAGGCTGCCAGGCGGAGCTCTCTTTTTGATTGTCTAGTGTCGCCTCCTAGTGGCAGCTGCCTATATCCCACTGGTGCTGTGTCCCCCAATGAAGCCACAAGATAGGGATTTTACGGTAAGTTTTACAAAAATCCTGTTTTTCACAATTTCACCCAAGTAACACCCATTTTTTAATGCAAGATATGGTTAAAAAGGTTTTCCGACATTTTTATACTGATGGCCTATCGTCAGGATAGGTAATCAGTATGATCGATGGGGGTCAGACACCCAGGACCCCCACCAATCAGCTGTTTGAGAAGGTACTGGCGCTCCTATGAGACAACACATGTCACATGGCCTCAGAGCAGCTCAGTCCCATTCAAAAGTAAATGGAGCTGAGCACAATACCAAGCACAGCCACTATATAATAGACAGCACTGTGCTTGGTAAGCTGCGAGAAGGCCGCGGCACTCACAGGACCGCCGCTGCCTTCTCAAAACAAGTTTTGGAACCCATTGATCAGATATTGATAACCTATCCTAAGAATAGTGGGGAAAAAAACTCGGAAAACCCTTTTAATCAAAAGGTACCATTGGAAAATCATACAACTATGTGAACAGGAAAGTAAAAAAACATTGGCCTTGAAAGGCTAGGAGGAAAACAAAAAATGAAAATTGGCTTGGTTGTGAAGGGGTTATGGTTAATACAAATACCAGAATGACACACAGGTTCTGATTTAGATATTAACACATATGTTTCTGTGTTTTTCACTTGAAGGTGTCTCTATGGGGAAACAAGTGTGACCTTTCAATATCCGGGGGTCAAGACAACTCCCAGAAAACCAGTGTTCTGTCTTCACTTGAGGATTTCAAAGCATTTATACTGGTGGATGATATGAATTCTCTCTGGAACATCCTCTCAAGGAACAGAGATGGGAACACCGAGTCAAGGACAAGGGTTGACATAGTCCTAGATAATGCTGGGTTTGAGTTAGTCACTGATTTTGTCTTGGCGGATGCCATGCTGTCTTTTAACCTGGCCACGGAAGTTCATTTCCACGGGAAGGTCATGCCGTGGTATGTCTCAGATACCACAAAGCGTGATTTTGACTGGACAATTCAGCAGTGTCTAGCCATCAACAACAAGTGGATGTCAAAGTGCGGGCAGACCTGGAAGGAAAGCCTGAAGAAGGGACGCTGGGTCTATCATGAACATCTTTTCTGGACCCTGCCCCATGAGTTCTGCACCATGGCTGAAGTGGCTCCCGATTTATACACTGAGCTGCAGAAATCTGATTTAGTCTTCTTTAAAGGAGACTTGAACTATAGAAAACTTACTGGAGACCGGAAGTGGGACTTCACTGTGCCCTTCTCTCAGGCACTCCGATCCTTTCACCCCGCTCCATTGTGCAGTGTTCGAACCCTGAAGGCCGACGTGCAGGTGGGGCTGCAAGCAGGGGTCGGAGAACGACTCTCAGCAATGGAGACAGACTGGATGATATCTGGCAAATATGGCATCATCCAGTTTAGTCCTGTAGTTTGATGCAGTTTTCTTTTTCTAGTCCCATCTATGCTTCTGTTATTATGGCATGCTGCCTATGTCTGTTAATGCTTTAGTAGCTGAGCGTCAGCAGCCGATGTTGAGCTTCAGTTTACAGCAGTCTCGCTTGTGATTCCGACAGATGAAAATGAAATTAGACTTGTGCTCTTAATGTAATATCTACAGATGAGCTATAGCTTTAAACCATCTGCCTAATAGCGTGTAGGTCCGTCTTGTGCTCCTAAGACAGCTCTGATCCGTCAAGGCATGGGCTCCTCAAGACCTCTAAAGGTGTCCTGTGGTATCTGGCACCATGGCGCCTGCAAGTCCTGCAAGTTATGAAGAGGAACCTCCATGGATTAGAGATGCATCAATTAGCCTTTAAGTCCTTTGACCCAGTCACCAGTTCACAGATTGTCCTTCTTTAGACCACTTTTTGCCATTTGGCAGATGCTATGACCCAGTCGTCTAGCCTTTACATTTTGGTTAGTCAGATCCTTATGCTTGGCCATTTACCCTGCTTCCAACACATCATCTCAAGAATTGACTCTTCTATTGCAGCCTAAGGCGTCATACACACGACCGTATGTGTTTTGTGGTATGGACATACAGATGTGCTGCCCTCATTTGTTGCAGCCCCATTGATATGAATGGTTCCTCATCTGATCGGATGCAGAAAAAAATATATGTTTGTGTGTATGGGTCCCAAGGGCTGCCCATACACAGTGCGGGTGACAGCAGGATCCAGATTCAGAACTACGCTCCGGCCCCATTCAATGTAATGGGGGGCGGACCACGGATCCAGACGCAGCACAGCAGCCGAAACAAAAGTACAACAGGCATAGAATGCGCCTTGAGAGTTTATACATGAATCTTCTAATATTTTTATACATGATACAGATGCATTTCATATTCACAGGTTTTTTGGCATAATATTTTTTTTTCCATCTCCTCTCCATAGCCTAAGGATAACTGAACGATTTTTGTGGAATAGGCCAAATATATGGAAAGGGACCTACACCCGTTATTGATGACTCTGGCCAACAGTCTGTGTTATTCACTAGGCGTGCAAGAAATATATTCTGATTAATTTTCTTGTTCTGATGTGTAATAATATTATTAGGCTGAAAAAATATATTTTTAACTATCAAGCTGTGGTCGTTGTCATTTATTTTTACTATGTTGAGATTGTTTGAGATTTATATCTTTTAAAAGAAAGTGACAAATACTGGGCTGTACAGCAGAAGGTGCCAAAATGATTCCCCCCTGTTCTGACATCACTTTCTGCTCTGCAGATACTAAGGCTTATGCACGTGACTGTATGTATTTTGCGGTCCGCAAAAAATACAGATGCTGTCCGTGTGCATTCCGTATTTCACGGAACGGACAATAATAGGACGTTCTATATCTTTGTGGAACAGACATACGGAAACGGAATTGCGGACCCATTGAAATGAAAAGGTCCGCAAAAAAAACAGAATGGATATGGAAAGAAAATACGTTTGTGTGCATGAGGCCGTACCTCAATATGTCCTGTTTCATGCTGCCTGCACATAATACTGGGAAGGGCGTTTTGTGGCCTTTTTGTGCACCTCTGCGTTTTAAAATGGTTTTCTGAGATTTTTATACCGATGACCTATGCTCAGGATAGGTCATCAGTATCTGTTCAGTGGGGGTCCGACACCTGGAACCCCCGCCGATCAGCTCTTTGAGAAGGCAACAGGGCTCCTGTGAGCGCCACAGACTTCTTTCTGCCGGTCAGTGACGACACGTTCATGTGTCCCAGGGCCCACAGGACTGCCGGTGCCTTCTCAAACAGCTGCTCGCCGGGGGTCCAGATATCGTACCTCCACTAATCAGATACTCATGACCTATCCAGAGGATAATTCATCAGTAAAAAAAAAATCTTGGAAAAACTGTCATCTGTTTTTTGTTTTTGCACACTTTTTGCGGTAAAACCACAAGAGCCAGGTTCTAACTGAAATTCCATGGGAAATATGAAATGCAAGACACATGAGTATTTTTGCTGTTTGTGTTTTTTTTTTTTTTAATTAAGTGGCTTATGTGGGGGAGGGGACTTTTGAAGTTGTTTGAAGGAAAAAGGGTCAGAAAAAAGCATGGTTCACACATTTGTTTAGAAAAAAGTGTCATAAAAACCACATGTGGTATGGTTTCTATCATGCCATTTTTTTTTTAATAAATGGAAAACACCAGAGCAAAATAACGCGTGTAGCTACGTTAGTAGTGCAAGCCCTCTGCTCCCCTGATACTCCTGTCTGGACCAAATGCAGAAGCAAGTAGTTCAAATGTAGTGGCTGAGGAAGAGAGACTGGGAAAAGTATTTCTCATGAGGTTTTCAGTAGTAGGACCTACACTAATGTTACATGTATCACCTTACAGTGAATAGTAACATAGTTTATAAGGCCGAAAAACGAAATCTGCCTATCCAGTTCAGCCTGTTATCCTACAAGTTGATCCAGAGGAAGGCAAAAAAACCCTGTGAGGGGAAAAAATTCCTTCCCAACTCCAATCAGGCAATCAGAATAACTCCCTGGATCAACGACCCCTCTCTAGTAACTATAACCTGTAATATTACCCTCCAGAAATACATCCAGGCCCCTCTTGAACTCTTTTAGTGAACTTACTATCACCACCTCCTCAGGCAGAGAGTTCCATAGTCTCACTGCTCTTACAGTAAAGAATCCTCTTGTATTTTTGTGTACAAACCTTCTTTCCTCCAGACGAAGAGGATGTCCCCTCGTCATGGTTACTGTCCTTGGGATAAAGAGATCATGGGAGAGATCTCTGTACTGACCCCTGATATATTTATACATAGTTATTAGATCTCCCCTCAGTCATCTTTTTTTCTAAAGTAAATAACCCTAATTTTTATAATCTTTCTGGGTACTGTAGTCCACCCATTCCAGTTATTACTTTAGTTGCCCTCCTCTGAACCCTCTCCAGCTCTGCTATGTCTGCCTTGTTCACAGGAGCTCAGAACTATACACAGTACTACATGTGAGGTCTGACTAGTGATTTGTAAAGTGGCAGGACTATGTTCTCATCACGGGCATCTATGCCTCTTTTGATGCAACCCATTATCTTATTGGCCTTGGCAGCAGCTGTCTGACACTGGTTTCTGCAGCTTAGTTTGCTGTTCACTAAAATTCCTAGATCCTTTTCCATGTCAGTGTTACCCGGTGTTTTACCATTTAGTATGTACTGGTGACTTGCATTATTCCTTCCCATATGCATAACCTTACATTTGTCCTTGTTAAGGCTCCATTCACACGTCCTGTTTTTCTTTCCTGATTCCATCCTGATCCTGATCTGGATCCATTCATTTCAATGGGTCCTGAAAAAATCAGGATCAAATCAGGAAAGAAAAACAGGACGTGTGAATGGAGCCTAAACCTCATCTGCCACTTCTCTGCCCAAGCCTCCAGTCTATCCAAATCCTTCTGTATCTTCTAAGTTAATTACTTTACACAGTTTAGTGTCATCTGCAAAAAATATTTTACTGTGCAAGCCTTCTACAAGATCATTAATAAATATATTGAAGAGAATAGGGCCCAATACTGACCCCTGTGGTACCCCACTAGTGACAGTGACCCAATCTGAGTATGTACCATTAATAACCACCCTCTGTTTTCTATCACTGAGCCAGTTACTTACCCACATACAGACATTTTCTCCCAGGCCAAGCATTCTCATTTTATATACTAACCTTTTATGCGGTACAGTGTCTAATGCTTTGGAGAAGTCCAGATATATGACATCCATTGATTCGCCACAATCCAGTCTACAACTTACCTCCTCATAGACACTGATTAAATTGGTTTGACATGACCGATCCCTCATGAAGCCATGCTGATATGGAGTAATTTGCTTATTTTCATTGAGGTACTCCAAGATAGCATCTCTTAGAAAACCCTCAAACAGTTTACCCACGACAGATGTTAAACTTACCGGCCTATAGTTTCCGGGCTCTGTTTTTAGACCCTTTTTGAATATTGGCACCACATTTCCTATGTGCCAAAGCAACAATGTTATTCTGTCAGGTCTATTGGTTAATACTAAGTCCAGTATGGCTGTCCCTCTAGTCGGGTCCTAAACCAGTTGGGAAAGGTAATTGGCGGCAATCATAATGAGGTCGTTATTATGGGGGACTTCAACTACCCAGATGTAGATTGGGAAACTGAAACCTGTATATCTCGTAAAGGAAACAGGTTCTTGGCAATAACCAAAGACAGGTTATTGCCAAGAACCTGTTTCCTTTATGAGATATACAGGTTTCAGTTTTCCAGTCTATATCTGGGTAGTTGAAGTCCCCCATAATAAAGACCTCATTATGATTTGCCGCCTCATCTATTTAGTTTAGAAGTAGATTTTCTGTGGACTCTGGTATATTAGGTGGTTTATAATAAACTCCTATTAGTATTTTATTATTTTTTTTGGCTCCATTTATTTCTAACCACAGTGACTCCATATCTTCATGTCCCTCACTTATATCTTCCCAGAGTGTGGGCTTTAGACAGGACTTTACATAAAGGCAGACCCCTCCCCCTCTCCGGTTTTGGTGATCCTTTCTAAACTGCCCAGTCATAGCTATCATCCAGCCATGTCTCAGTTACTCCCACTATGTCATAGTCCTCCTCACACATAGGGCTGGGCGATTAATCGAATTAATTCGATTAATTCGCCAATTGAAAGCCTCACGATTTGTGGCGCCTGCCAGATAAAATAAAAAAAAATCTCTCACCTGTCCTGCGCCGCGGCTCCGCTCCGGTGTCCGGTGCTCCTCTTCTTCTCCGGGGCCGCACTGCACTGTCCTGACCGCGTACAGCGTCAGGACGTAGTGCGCGCACTATGACTTGACGCTGCACGCAGTCAGGTGACAGTGCAACGCCGGGAGAAGAAGACTGAGGAGCGCCGGACCTGGAGCGGAGCCGCGGCGCAGGACAGGTAAGGGATTTTTTTATTTTATTCTTATGGTGGCCTAGTGGGCTGTTCTGAGGGCTGAAGGGGGCACTAATGTGGGCTAATCTGAGGTCTGAAGGGGGCACTACTGTGGGCTGATCTGAGGTCTGAAGGGGCACTACTGTGGGCTGATCTGAGGTCTGAAGGGGCACTACTGTGGGCTGATCTGAGGTCTGATGGGGGCACTGTGGGCTGATCTGAGGTCTGATGAGGGCACTACTGTGGGCTAATCTGAGGTTTCAAGGGGACACTACTGTGGGCTGTTTTGAGGTCTGAAGGGGCACTACTGTGGGCTAATCTGAGGTCTCAAGGGGGCACTACTGTGGGCTAATCTGAGGTCTCAGGGGAGCACTACTGTGGGCTGATCTGAGGTATGATGGGGCACTGTGGGCTGATCTGAGGTCTGATGGGGCACAATGGGCTGATGTGGGGTCTGATGGGGCACAATGGGCTGATGTGAGGTCTGATGGGGGCACAATGGGCTGATGTGGGGTCTGATGGGGCACAAATGGGCTGATCTGAGGTCTGATGGGGTATAGTGGGCTGCATCTGAGGTCTGATGGGGGTATAGTGGGCTGATCTGAGGTCTGGATGAGGGCACAGTGGGCCTGATCTGAGGTCTGATGGGGGTATAGGTGGGCTGATCTGAGGTCTGATGGGGGTATAGTGGGCTGATGTGAGGTCTGGTGGGGGCACAGTGGGCTGATGTGAGTCTGATGGGGCACAGTGGGCTGATGTGGGGTCTGAATGTGGCACAGTGGGCTGATCTGAGGTCTGATGGGGGTATAGTGGGCTGATCTGAGGTCTGATGGGGGTATAGTGGGGCTGATGTGAGTCTGGTGGGGCACAGTGGGCTGATGTGAGGTCTGATGGGGGCACAGTAGGCTGATGTGGGGTCTGATGGGGCACATGGGCTGATGTGGGGTCTGATGGGGCACAGTGGGCTGATCTGAGGTCTGATGAGGGCACATGGGCTGATCTGAGGTCTGATGAGGGCACAGTAGGCTGATCTGAGGTCTGATGGGGGTATAGTGGGCTGATGTGAGGTCTGGTGGGGGCACACTGGGCTGATGGTGGGGTCTGATGGGGCACAATGGGCTGATATGGGGTCTGATGGGTACAATGGGCTGATCTGAGGTCTGATGAGGGCACAGTGGGCTGATGTGAGGTCTGATGGGGCACAGTAGGCTTTTTTTTATTTATTTTTTTATATTTTTAATAACATAAGGAAATCGAGATTTAAATCGTGAATCGTCCAAAATTTTAAAAAAAATTGAGATTTTTTTTTTATTTTGGCCATATCGCCCAGCTCTACTCACACATCACTAATTCCAGTTCACATGTTTTATTAGTCAGGCTTCTGGCATTAGAGTACATACAATTAAGAGGTTGATGTATTTTTTAGGTGATAATTTTATTTATATAGCGCTGATCCGCGTTTTGTGGACCGCAAAATACATACAGTCTTGTTATCAAAATGTTCACCCATATGATTTTCAATGAGGTTCAAAATTCAGTATCTTTTCATCGTCCAGAGCCTGTTTTTTCTGTTATAGAGCTTCACATCCCATATGTCAGCATTCTGCTATACATTGAACAACATCATAAAACAGAGTACAGTAGCTTCCCCTAGTGGTGACTGCAGGCACACATTGCATACGAGGGCATCTCAATATATTGGAATATCATTGAAAAATGAAAGGGGTTGGCCTCTTTCTGATTATTGTTGACCAATGTGTATATAGGATGATTATATGACACTTATAAAGCCTTTGTTGAAATTTTGCACAATTTTCTGTATTTCATAAGGTACACGTCATTTGTACTGTCCACAGAGGTCTTGTCCATAAAATGGCTGCTGAAGGATGGTCATGTGACTAGGAAAATCACCTCCATGCGATGTCTCCTCCATCCAAATACGCTGCACCTTCACTAAACTCCCAACAGAACAAGTACAGATGGCAGGGACAGTGTATCTGAATGTAGGAGATGTTACATGGAGGTGATTTATTTGGTCACATGACCCTCCATCAGCAGACATTTTATGGACAAAACCTCTGTGTGGACAGCACAAAAGACTTTGTGTACCTTATGAAAATGGTGCAGAATTTCAACAAAGTGTCATATAATCATCTTCTATACACATTGGTCAACAATAACCAGAAAGTAGCCAACCCCTTTAATTTATTTGAGTAATTCAATTCCAAAAGTGACACATATATTCTATAGATTCATTACACACAGAGGGATCTATTTCAAGTGTTTATTACTATTAACGTTGATGATTATGGCTTACAGCTAATGAAAACCCAAAATCAGTATCTCAGAAAATTAGAATATTATATGAGACCAATTGAAAAATTATTTTGAATACAGAAATGTATGTCCAGTAAATGCTCTCAATACTTGTTTGGGGCTCCTTTTGCATGAATGACTGCATCAATGCAGCGTGACATGGAGGCGATCAGCCTGTGGCACTGCAGAGGTGTTATGGAAGCCCAGGTTGCTTTGATAGCAGCCTTCAGCTCGTCTGCATTGTTGGGTCTGATGTCTCTCATCTTCCTCTTGACAGCCTCAGATTGTCTATGGGGATTAGGTCAGGCAAGTTTGCTGGCCAATAAAGCACAGTGATACTGTGGTGATTAAACCAGGTGTTGGTACTTTTGGTAGTGTGGGCAGGTGCCAAGTCCTGCTGGAAAATTAAATCAGCATCTCCATAAAGCTTGTCAGAAGAGGGAAGCATCAAATGCTCTAAAATGTCATGGCAGATGGCTGCACCAACACCAGCAGATGGCATGGCTCCCCAAACTATCACCAATCAACTTGGACTGTGTGTCTCTCCACTCTTCTTCCAGACTCTGAGACCTTGATTTCCAAATTAAATGCAAAATTTACTTTCATCGGAAGACAGGAATTTGCACCACTGATCAACACTCAAGTCCTTTTTCTCCTTAGCCCAGGTAAGGCGCTTCTGGCGTTGTCTATTGGTCATGAGTGGCTTAGTACAAGAAATGCAACAGATGTAGCCCATGTCCTGGATACGTCTGTGTGTGGTGGCTCATGAAGCACTGACTCCAGCTGCAGTCCACCCCTGGTGAATCTCCCCCAAATTCTTGAATGGCCTTTTCTTGACAATGCTTTCAAGCCTGCGGTTATCCTACTGCTGGGAAGCCGACCGATCATGAGAATGAGGCCCCTATCCTCATGATCGGTGGGGGTCCCAGCAGTAGGACCCCCACGGATCTGATAGTGGTGGGATAGGATAGGGGATAACTTGTATCTACTGGAATACCCCTTTAATGTACTTGGATACAGCACTCCGTGAACAGTCATCTTCTTTAGCAGTGATCTTTGTGGCCTACCTTCCGTGTGGAGGGTGTCAATGACTGTCTTCCGGACAACTGTAAGTCAGCAGTCTACCCCATGATTGTGAAGCCAAACTGAGGGCCATTTAAAGGATTATGAAACATTTGCAGGTGTTGATTACCTGAGAAGCTACAATATTGAACTTTTTCACAATATTCTTTTTTTAATCATAGATTTTTGTTGAGTTTTTTCTTATTGTGAACAACAAGTATTTAGTATACAATTAATGAATTACCAAGGATGGTCTAAGAATATCAGTATAGAATACAAATTGCATATTCATTACAGTCATAATAGCATATACAGTACAGACCAAAAGTTTGGACACACCTTCTCATTCAAAGAGTTTTCTGTATTTTCATGACTATGAAAATTGTAGATTCACACTGAAGGCATCAAAACTATGAATTAACACATGTGGAATTATATACTTAACAAAAAAGTGTGAAACAACTGAAAATATGTCTTATATTCTAGGTTCTTCAAAGTAGCCACCTTTTGCTTTGATTACTGCTTTGCACACTCTTGGCATTCTCTTGATGAGCTTCAAGAGGTAGTCACCTGAAATCGTATTCCAACAGACTTGAAGGAGTTCCCAGAGATGCTTAGCACTTGTTGGCCCTTTTGCCTTCACTCTGCGCTCCAGCTCGCCCCAAACCATCTCGATTGGGTTCAGGTCTGGTGATTGTGGAGGCCAGGTCATCTGGCGTAGCACCCCATCGCTCTCCTTCTTGGTCAAATAGCCCTTACACAGCCTGGAGGTGTGTTTGGGGTCATTGTCCTGTTGATAAATAAATGATGGTCCAACTAAACGCAAACCGGATGGGATAGCATGCCGCTGCAAGATGCTGTGGTAGCCATGCTGGTTCAGTATGCCTTCAATTTTGACTAAATCCCCAACAGTGTCACCAGCAAAGCACCCCACACCATCACACCTCCTCCTCCATGCTTTACGGTCCGAACCAGGCATGTAGAGTCTATCCGTTCACCTTTTCTGCGTAGCACAAAGACACGGTGGTTGGAACCAAAGATCTCAAATTTGGACTCATCAGACCAAAGCACAGATTTCCACTGGTCTAATGTCCATTCCTTGTGTTCTTTAGCCCAAACAAGTCTCTTCTGCTTGTTGCCTGTCCTTAGCAGTGGTTTCCTAGCAGCTATTTTACCATGAAGGCCTGCTGCACACAGTCTCCTCTTAACAGTTGTTGTAGAGATATGTCTGCTACTAGAACTCTGTGTGGCATTGACCTGGTCTCTAATCTGAGCTGCTGTTAACCTGCGATTTCTGAGGCTGGTGACTCGGATGAACTTATCCTCCGCAGCAGAAGTGACTCTTGGTCTTCCTTTCCTGGGGCGGTCCTCATGTGAGCCAGTTTCTTTGTAGCACTTGATGGTTTTTGCGACTGCACTTGGGGACACTTTCAAAGTTTTCCCAATTTTTCGGACTGACTGACCTTCATTACTTCATTTCTCGTTTTTCTTTACTTAGCTGCTTTTTTCTTGCCATAATACAAATTCTAACAGTCTATTCAGTAGGACTATCATCTGTGTATCCACCTGACTTCTGCCCAACACAACTCATGGTCCCAACTCCATTTATAAGGCAAGAAATCCCACTTATTAAACCTGACAGGGCACACCTGTGAAGTGAAAACCATTTCAGGTGACTACCTCTTGAAGCTCATCAAAAGAATGCCAAGAGTGTGCAAAGCAGTAATCAAAGCAAAAGGTGGCTACTTTGAGGAACATAGAATATAAGACATATTTTCAGTTGTTTCACACTTTTTTGTTAAGTATATAATTCCACATGTGTTAATTCATAGTTTTGATGCCTTCAGTGTGAATCTACAATTTTGATAGTCATGAAAATACAGAAAACTCTTTGAATGAGAAGGTGTGTCCAAACTTTTGGTCTGTACTGTATATACTTCATCCCCACTACATACCCCCCTCCCACGAGACATGTACAGTGAGAAGCAAATCAAAACCATAGATGTCTCATTGGAGACCCTCTCGGGGCTGCGGCTTTACAACAGTCATACCTCCCACCATGGCACCCATCCGTGATCTTCTCCTTCCAGAACTGTTATAAATATCCATATGGACAATGCTTTCCAAAGTGTGTGCAAGATCCCCTTAGTGAGTGCCAGACAGGGGCTACATACTCCAGAGCGATCGATCCAGGAACCCCATATAGCCTCAAATTTAGAAAGGCAGTTGCGCTTTGTGTATACCCCCTTTCTAACCTGATAACTATATTCAATAGATATGAGTAATATGCATGATAACTTTTCATTTGCAGGTACTGTAGCTTTACAAATGGCTATGGGTTGTGTTACATGTGAAACGTACAGGTCACAGATGATCGAGTGAGGCACGGGCTCCATTGATGGCAGGACAGGACAACATATTTATGGGGTAGTCTGACGCACCTTGTGATTGTGTGTACAGAATGCCAGCTGTAGCTGTGACTGGCTGCAGTACTCGCCGGCTGGTCTGTGAGAACGGATTTGGGTCCTGCCAGTGATCTACAGTCATGGCCAAAAGTTTTGAGAATGACACAAATATTATATTTTCACATGATCTGCTGCCCTCTGGTTTTTATGTGTGTTTGTCAGATGTTTTTATCACATACAGAAATATAATTGCAATCATATTATGAGTAACAAAAGCTTATATTGACAGTTAGAATGAGTTAATGCAGCAAGTCAATATTTGCAGTGTTGACCCTTCTTCTTCAGGACCTCTGCAATTCTCCCTGGCATGCTCTCAATCAACTTCTGGACCAAATCCTGACTGATAGCAGTCCATTCTTGCACAATCAATGCTTGCATTTTGTCAGAATTTGTAGGTTTTTGTTTGTCCACCAGTCTCTTGATGATTGACCACAAGTTCTCAATGGGATTAAGATCTGGGGAGTTTCCAGGCCATGGACCCAAAATCTCTATGTTTTGTTCCCTGAGCCATTTAGTTATCACCTTTGCTTTATGGCAAGGTGCTCCATCATGCTGGAAAAGGCATTGTTGATCGCCAAACTGCTCTTGGACGGTTGGGAGAAGTTGCTCTCGGAGGACATTCTGGTACCATTCTTTATTCATGGCTGTGTTTTTAGGCAAGACTGTGAGAGAGCCGATTCCCTTGGCTGAGAAGCCACCCCACACATGAATGGTTTCAGGATGCTTTACAGTTGGCATGAGACAAGACTGGTGGTAGCGCTCACCTCGTCTTCTCCGAAAAAGCTGTTTTCCAGATGTCCCAAACAATCGAAAAGGGGATTCATCAGAGAAAATGACTTTACCCCAGTCCTCAGCAGTCCACTCCCTGTACCTTTTGCAGAATATCAGTCTGTCCCTGATGTTTTTTCTGGAGAGAAGTGGCTTCTTTGCTGCCCCCCTTGAGACCAGGCCTTGCTCCAAGAGTCTCCGCCTCACAGTGCGTGCAGATGCACTCACACCTGCCTGCTGCCATTCCTGCGCAAGCTCTGCACTGCTGGTAGCCCGATACCGCAGCTGAAACACTTTTAAGAGATGGTCCTGGCGCTTGCTGGTCTTTCTTGGGCACCCTGGAGCCTTTTTGGCAACAATGGAACCTCTCTCCTTGAAGTTCTTGATGATGCAATAGATTGTTGACTGAGGTGCAATCTTTCTAGCTGCGATACTCTTCCCTGTTAGGCCATTTTTGTGCAGTGCAATGATGACTGCACGTGTTTCTTTAGAGATAACCATGGTTACCAGAGAGAAACAATGATGCCAAGCACCAGCCTCCTTTTAAAGTGTCCAGTGGTGTCATTCTTACTTAATCATGACAGATTGATCTGCAGCCCTGTCCTCATCAACACCCACACCTGTGTTAATGGAGCAATCAGTGAAACGATGTTAGCTGGTCCTTTTAAGGCAGGGCTGCAATGATGTTGAAATGTGTTTTGGGGGATAAAGTTCATTTTCTAGGCAAATATTGACTTTGCAAGTAATTGCTGTTAAGCTGATCACTCTTTATAACATTATGGAGTATATGCAAATTGCCATTATAAAAACTGAAGCAGTAGACTTTGTAAAAATTAATATTTGTATCATTCTCAAAACTTTTGGCCATGACTGTACACTGTGAATCACAGGCCTGTTATCTTGACATGCACCATCTGTAGCCTTGTTTGGGAGTTCTGTGCTTGAGGAAAACGCTTAGGCCAGATGAGCGAGTTCAATGCGAGAAACGCGCCTCGTGTGTGATATCTCACCTCTGCCAGGATTGCACAGAATTATAATGATTTATAATGCTGTGTGTCCCTGCTAGACCTGTAACCTAATGGATTACATTCATGGCATTATGTCACAACAATTCAGTAGATTCCAGGTCAAGCAGGGACACACAGCATTATAACTGTGCAATCCTGTCAGAGGAGCAGAGGTCAGAACAGGAAATCATGCTTACATTTGCAGTTTGTTTCTCGCATTAAACTCGCTCATCTAAAACTAGCCTTAACTGGAGGAGTCCCTGGAGGCATTATGAGCTGTTGAGGACCTCTATCTGCAGAATGTCTGCACTACAGACTGATGAAGGCCCTTCAGTATACTGTTGTGGTGACCAGACACAGACTCAGAAAGCCCCACCGAGTGCCATAAACATAAACACATCTGTGGACCACAGTCCATGAAAACCCAGGCTGCCGTCCTGCTGAGTGCATAGCGTCATTGGTTGCTATGACGCCGTGCGCTTCATGCTGCCGCCGCTGTAGAGTGATACACTCGTATGATGTATACGAGTGTATTACTGTACAGCGGCGGCGGCACAAAGCGCACAGCATCATAGCAACCAATGACGCTGCGCACTCAGCAGGACTGCAGCCTGGGTTTTCATGGACTGTGGTCCACGGATGTATGAATGAGGCCTAAGAGAGACTGCAATCAACCCACTATGTGCCCTCGCTGTTCTGTACCCAAAGCTTTGTGCCTTTAATTGGGTATTCCATCTGGTCATTTATGGCGTATCCACAGGTTAGGCTATAACTGTCCAATAGGCATGGGTCCTCTTATCTTGAGAACAGGGACCCATCTTGCGCCGCTCCATTCACTTCTATGAGACTTCTAAAAATAGTGGAATAAGGGCGCTCAACTATTTCATAACTCCCATAGAAGTGAATGGAGAGAGGTGCACACGGGCAGCCAAATCTCCATTCACGGCAGTGCAAGAACAGTCCCTGTTCTAAAGATAGGAGTGAATCCCAGAGGTAGGAGCGGCACCTATTGGACATGGCATGCATACCTCCCAACGGTCCGGGATCCAGCGGGGCTGTCCCGGTATGGGGGAGGAATGTCCCGGTTTCTGGCAGCTGTCCCTGCGTCCATAGGGATGGACGGCTCGCTGCTTCATCTGTCATCCCTCCCGTCCCCCCTGCAGGCTCTCCATACCTCTGGTCTGGGTGGGGGTGGGGCCGGCAGTCAGCCTTGGCCCCACCCCCTCCACAGACCAGAGCAGCGGATGCATTGCATTTACCTTTGTAGTGCACCATTTTCGGTGAATTTTTATATTACAGGGGGGCACAATGTGGGCATATTACTGGGGGGCACAGCTGGTCATATTACTGGGGAGCACATAACTGGGCATATTACTGGGGGCACAGCTGGTCATATTAATGGGGCACATAACAGGGCATATTATTGGGGGCTCAGCTGGGCATATTACTGGGGGCACATTACTGGGGGCACATAACAGGGCATATTACTGGGGGCACAGCTGGGCATATTAATGGGGGCACATAACTGGGGAATATTTACTATGTAGAGCAGGGGCAGACACAGACAGTAGAGGGCCCCTGTGCAAAGAATGTGCCTGGGGCCCCACAACTTGCAAAACATACAGGGTAAGGCTACTGTCACACCTGTAGCACTACGATTCGGCCACCTGATTCGTCAGAGAATACAAGGAATTGGCCGGACAAAAAATCCGACATGCAGCGGTTTGTGTCCCACTGATTCTCTGCATTTTTGCCAGATTGTGTCCGGATCTCTGCCGGACCCCATTATAGTTAATGGGGCCGGTGGGCATTCTGCATCTGGCAGGCTGTTCTCTGCTGGAACAGCCTGACAGAATCACTAACTCTGATGTGAAAGTAGCCTAATACAGCGCCACATACTGCGTTCATCCAGTGATGTCTCCTTTGATGTAGAAATTCTGTGTCCTCATCTTTTCCTTTCAGCCATCTCTTCTCTCTGCAGAGTTTGACAGACATCTTAGTTTCTTACATTTCCACCATTCTCCCACCTTCTTGAACACCCCATCCTGCCACCCCCCAATACTGTGCCCGCTGTGCTCCCCAAAACTATACTGAAGAAACAGTCCCCCTGCAAATACTAGTTACACACAGATACTGCAGCCTTCAGTAATTAGTGGCACAGAGTGCCCTAAAAAATTACTGCACCCAGGAAATAGTGCCCCTGACACTAATAGTGCAAACATAATGTCCCCCAAAAATAACTGCGCTCAGAAAACAGTGTCCCTGACACTAAAGTGTAACCAAAATGTTCCCCAAAAATAACTGTGCTAAGCTGATACCGTGACAGGGTGCCCCCCACAGTAATAGTGCTCCTCAACGTCGCCAATAGAAATAATTAGTGCCCCCAGTACAGCCAATGTCCCCATAATGCCCTCATAATGTGTGCCAATGCCCCCTACTGTGTGACCAAAATACCCTCTTAGTGCCCCCAGTTGAGCCACATAGTGCCCTATAATTTGCACCAGTATAAAATACTCCTATATAGTGCCCCCTTAGTGCTCCTCCCCTTGTCTCCATGGTGCCTGACATAAGGTGCCAGTATAAAATGCCCCCATAACGTGTGCCAGTATAATGACCCCAATAGTGCTCCTCTTCTCCCCTTCTTCATAGTGCCCTACATGTGTGCCAGTATATAAGATAGGGCCCCTATAGTGCTCCTCCCCCTCTATAGTGCCCCCATGAGTGCCAGTATATAAGATAGGGCCCTAGTAGATGCCCCTATAGTGCACCTCTCTCCCCCTTCTCCATAATGCCCCCCATGTGTGCCAGTATATAGGATAGTGCCCCCATGTGTACCAGTATATAAAATAGGGCCCACCATAGTGTTCCTCCACCTCCATAGTGCCCACATGTGTGCCAGTACATAATATAGTGTCCCCCCATAGTGCTCCTCCCCCTCCATAGTGCCCCCCCATGTGTACCAGTATATAAAATAGGGCCCCTATAGTGTTCCTTCACTTCCATAGTGCCCCCATGTGTTCCGGTATATAAAAGAGCCTCCATATTGCTCCTCCCCCTCCATAGTGCCCACATGTGTGCCAGTACATAATATAGTGTCCCCCCATAGTGCTCCTCCCCCTCCATAGTGCCCCCCATGTGTACCAGTATATAAAATAGGGCCCTCTATAGTGTTCCTTCACTTCCATAGTGCCCCCCATGTGTTCCGGTATATAAAAGAGACTCCATATTTCTCCTCCCCCCTCCATAGTGCCCCCCATGTGTTCTGGTATATAAAAGAGCCCCCATATTGCTTCTCCCCCTCCCTAGTGCATCCTCATATGTGCCAATATATAAAATATTGCCCCCATAGTGCTCCTCCCCCTCCATAGTGCCCCCACTGTGTGCCAGAGCGCCCTTAGCATATTGTAAATTAAAAAAATAAACACTTATACTTACCTCCTTGTCCCTCTCAGCGATGTGATGCAGGCCTCTTCCGGCCTGTGTCCCGCGCTGTATGGCTCGCCGGCCTCTGATAGTCTGCAGGCACTAGGCCTGCAGTCAGGGGCGTAGCTAAAGGCTCATGGGCCCTGGTGCAAGAGTTCAGCTTGGGCCCCCCCTTCCCTCAGTACTTTGAGTGTCTTCTTATGTGGCACAAGGGTCTTTGGGCCCCCTCAGGCTCCTGGGCCCGGTAGCGACTGCTACCTCTGCATCCCCTATAGCTACGCCCCTGCCTGCAGCCTATCAGATGAACAGAAAAGGGAGACGCCTCTCCCTCCCCTGCCCCAGCACTGAGGACGGCGATACAGATGAATATAGAGATGAGCGCTTCCACAATGGAAGCGCTCATCTCATACTGATGCCTGCAAGAAGGGCCCCCTCCCGCCCTGGGCCCCTGTGCAGCCGAAGTGGCTGCACAGGCGGTATGTTCGCCCCTGGTGTAGAGCAGTAAGGGGACTGGGTGGGATTAGGTGTATAGTTATGTTTTGGGTGGAGTTACAGGCGTGGTCTAGTGCTGAAAAAATGTGCCCCTCTTTGTTCATTTACAAAGTTGGGAGGTATGGCCATATACTGTGTGGGTATGACACAACATCCAGGGGGAAATAGTACCCCTTTAATAACCTCTGTAGCTGCCATGCTATCTGCCTTTTATGCACTTTGAAACCATCAAGCATTGCATTTATTGTGACAGTAACCAATAAGCATTGTGTTCCTGTTGGGGGGAGAGATTCCTTACAAAACTGTTAATGGCGGCTACTGCCTGTCACCCAGCTTTTCCTGGGCAGGGCACAGATAAGTCACCTTTTTAATTTTTAGGGAGAAATGTTACTTTATCTTTATTATACTTTAAATTATATATAAATATTCAGCCAAAACAATGTATTTATCAAAGAAGTACTTTATGAAATAAAAAAAAAATTGAGATATACTTGGAGAACAGTAGGTTTCGCGTCTTGACCGCTAGGTGGAGCCTTTGCGCTGTGTCAGTGTGAAAACGAGTTCTGCACGGCTTCCGTAGTTCGCGCTGGCTTGTGGGATCTCGGTCAAGATGGCGGTCATTATCCTTTGCAGGACGGCCGGTGCCCGGGCAATGTCACGTAAGTCACACGGAGATAATGCAGAAAACGCATTTGGAATAACGGAGTACAGGCGTTATATCCACTGGCGGATCACTGCGCGCCGTGTCACCTGCTGATTAGCTGCTGGTCCTTGTAGTTCCACTACAACTGGAGACCTGCAAGGTTCATGCCAACAGTCCCCCCTGACGTGCCATAGTGTCACTTATAACCTTCATGTATCTGTATTGTGACAGGCGAACATACCCCACAGCCTGGATAGAGACACACCTTACTGACAAACGGAATGGTATCACCCATGTTTTCATACTTTTCTAGGAGGAATACTGGAGGAAGGGCACAGCAGAGTTCTTTAAAAAAAAAGATATCTACCAAGAACAAATTAGATATCCTGTATCATCTCTGCAGATATTTAAGAAAAGGGATACTGTCCAGTCAGTCCAATCTGTTGCGAAGCTGCAAAGTGATCTTTGGTTGCATGTCAAAGTCCCCGTATATATGACACTAAAAATGCTGGGACTGTATGTGAATGAACCATCATACCACTAATTAAAATTTGTAAATGCTTCTAACAAGCGCTGATCGACATGCTGTTGGGTACATTATCTGCCCATATTAGAAGACCCTTGTATATGTCATCCATATACTAGAAGAATGTGGTAAACACATCCTGGACTGATCCAGAGTTACATCCTGTATTATACTCCGGAGCTGCACTCACTTTTCTGCTTTCTGCTGGTGGAGGCACTGTGTACATACATTACTTATCCTGTACTGATCCTGAGTTACATTCTGTATTGTACTCTACAGCTGTACTCACTGTTCTGTTGGTGGAGTCACTGTATATACATTACATTACTTATCCTGTACTGATCGTGAGTTACATCCTGTATTATACTCCACAGCTGCAGTCCCTATTTTGCTGGTGGAGGCACTGTGTACATATATTACTTATCCTGTACTGATCGTGAATTACATTGTGTATTATACTCACTATTCTGCTGCTGGAGTCACTTTGTACATACATCAGTTATCCTGCACTGATCATGAATTACATTGTGTATTATACTCCAGAGCTGTACTCAATATTCTGTTGGTGGAGTTACTGTGTACATACATTACTTATCCTGTACTGATCCTGAGTTACATCCTGTATTATACTCCAGAGCTGCACTCACTATTCTGTTGGTGAAGTCACTGTGTACATATATTACATTACGTATCCTTTGTTGATCAAGATTTACATCCTGTATTATACTTCAGAGCTGCACTCACTATACAGCAGGCATTAGAGCTGAAATCTCCCAGCATTCTCTGCTGGTTCATTGTCTGCAAAGCCTTGTGGCAGTTATTTGCATACTACATAGAGGCGGTCCCAGTTACACGACTGTGTGCCTATGTTGTCGCGCGTGATCCACAAGATGCGGTGAAAGATAGGACGTGTCCTGTGTTTTGCGGTGCAGAAACACGGACCCAGATTCTCACAGAAACACATAGAAGACCTTCCGCGGGCTTCTGGGTCCGTGCCTCCATGCTACAAAAGATAGAACATGTCCTTGAAGTCAGTGGGTCAACACCACGGTGCAGGGCACACACGGCTGATGCCCATGTTTTTCAGACCTATTTTTTTGTGGTACACAACACAGGCGTAGCGGTCCCATGGTGGTGTGAATGGGGGCTTAGGGAAGATAACCCTTATTCTGGAGATGAGTGGGACCTGCATCCAATAAGATGATGCAGGAGGAGAACACCTTCTGTGGTGTCATCCATTCACTTCCAGGAACACGCAGCAGGGATCTCTCCAGCGACACCGCCCTGCCTTATACGAGGAAGAGCCGCCATTAATGTTCTCTTTCTTGTTTGTCCTAGGTCCTCAGATCTCATCGCTGGCCGTCTCTGTTCCCGTGGTCCTGCAGCAGAGGAGCGTCCACCATGCTGTTATTCCCCACGGGAAGCCTGGCCGCTCTGCAGTCAGCGGGGTGGTGGCCACAGTCTTTGGAGCCACAGGGTTCCTGGGACGATACGTTGTCAACAGGCTAGGTAACTTGTACTATAGCGTTAGCCTCCCAGGGTCCCTGTATTAACCCCTTCATCGCCAGAAGGTTTCCGTCCCAAATAACCAGACACTTTTTTAACGCACGGTGGTTTACCAGCCTTTACTGCTTTTTATTGGTTCTACTACCGAAGTAATCTTTGTGCATCATTTTTTGTGACTCAAAGGCCTGTTTTTCAGTAAACTTCTTTTTGCATAGTTTCATGAGTGAACAAAAATAAAAAAGTTTTTTTTTATCAAATTTTTTTTCTTCTTTATATTTGCAAAGTGTTAGGCCTCATGCACTCGACTGTATTTTGCATATGTGTGCTCTCCACAGTTTTTGCAATTGCACACTGACCCATTAGTTTCTTAGTAAATGACCCCCACAGTTTTTCTTTTCTTTTTTTTTATCACTATCCAGAAATACGTTTATATTAGGCATATTTCTTCCGCAGGGTGGGCCAGTCTCATTCATCACTTTCTACGCCTGTTCTAGGTTTAGAAATGGTCTAAATGTACGCCAGCAAGGAAGCTGGATTACAGTTAGACCGGTGCTGGATGCGCCAAAGTGATTTAGCCGCCGGCGCTTCTTATAAACACTGGTATTAATAAATGACCCCCTTTGTCATTACAGAGGAAATCCGTCCCCGGGGTGACATTAGTCCCTGGCAGACCTGATATGCCATGCTGGGAGGACCACTGGGTGTAATGGAGCCAGCGACCATGCCAGAAGCTTCTGTTCAGCCAATAGCAGTCCTGTCGTCTCCCGCAGGTCCCATTTACAATGGCACGAGGGATCCTGAACAGATTATAGAAGATTTTTTTTTTTCAATATTAGTTGTTCATAAGTTTTAAAAATAATAGCATTCATCCATTTCTTGTCTCGGTGTAAACCAATATAAGGGCCCGTTCACAAGGCATTTTTATTTTTTTTTGGCGCAGACACCCACATGGAAATCTTTCCAGCGGTCGCATGGTCTCCCATTCACATCATTAGGAGGCAATGCTGAAATTCGCAAAGCAGCAGTTTAAAGTCGCAGCGAGTACAGAACTGTCCGTTCTCAGCGCGGCCGTAGCTTTAATCAGCAGCTCCGTGTTCTTCAGTGCTGCCTCTTATTGAAATGATTGGGAGGCAGAGACCATGCACCCTTCAGCAAAAAGGGGATACCCACCCCACGATTCCAGAGCCTAAAAACCCTATGCGAACAGGCCCTGACCACATATCGGCTCTCACAGATGCTGTTGGGCAGCACTAGCCTCTGGCACATAAAGGGGGCCTCTAAGCAGTGAGACGGCCCCTTTAATATGGTTCATATCAGTTGTCATTATGTTTGATTTTGTAAACATATTGGGGGTCATTATTCTAGCTGTGCTTTCCCCCAGTTTTCTGGGTGCTGGTTTGCGACAAAATTTTGGACTTTTTTGCTTTTTCTGACCCCCTTGACACTAGTAGGTGGGAGGAGATGGTCCACACCCGACATCTACTGTAGGTCCTGGCTGGAGTAGATTCCATTTCTGCTGCACAGACATCAGAAGACGTGACACATTTTTTAGTAGACATGCTCCTCTTCATTTATTGGTTAGTTCTTCCACCAGGGTTTTTTTTTTTGTTAGGTTTTTTTTTATACTAAGACTGGTGTGTCTGGTTTTTAGTACGTGACCCCCACATTGATAAAAGGGGACGACCAAGGGATCCATAATGTTACTCGTGATTATTTGATCCTAGAGGGGACATTTTTTGTCCTACCACTTACAGAACTTTGTGTTTGATTATCTTATTTGTTGTTTCAGGACGTGTTGGCTCACAGGTGGTCCTACCGTACCGATGTGACCCGTATGACATCATGTATCTCCGACCTATGGGAGATCTGGGCCAGTTAACATTCATGGTAAGTGCCAAAAAGCACTTTTCCTAAATGGAGTCTTTCACCAATATTACTAACAGCACTGCCTCACAGAAGATTGCAGACACATCCCAGACATACCTGTGTGCACTGTGTGTCTGTATTACATGTCCAGGAAAAGCACTTTTATTCTGCAGGAAAACAGCTCCCAAGTGCCCAAAGCAAACCAGACTGAAGAGGGGAGGGCTGCTTTAGCTGCTCATATCTTGGGATTGGTAGCAGATAGAAAAATGGTTCTGACCTTCTATGAAAGCTGTCATTCTAAGCTTTTAAATGATACCAAAATTACAGCATTACATCCAAAAGCATTACATCCACTATATCAGAAGATATATTTGTTAAAAATCGAATCTGGAGAGAAAGCTGTTTTTAGTTTCACTTTCAGCCGGGCACTTGGGAGCTGTTTTCCTGCAGAATAAAAGTGCTTTTCCTGGACATGTAATACAGACACACAGTGCACACAGGTATATCTGGGATGTGTCTGCAATCTTCTGTGGGCAGTGCTGTTAGTTATATAGGTGAAAAACAGGTGAAAGACTCCCTTTAAACTACAGCCAAAAATGATGATATTGGGAGTTGCAGATTTTAGTGATGTATCTGAACAGGCAGTATGGCCACCCTATGCAGCTTCTGGCAAGGAAGGAAACCGTAACTGACCTTTACTCTAGGAGACCCCAGTTAGTTTTCGGGACGAGTTTGCATACGATCTAATACAAGCTCCTGCACAAATGATCTTTTCAGGAATGGGACCCAAAAAACAAAGACTCCACCAGGCAAGCTCTCCAGAACTCCAATGTGGTGATTAACCTTGTGGGCAAGGAATGGGAGACGAGGTAAGAGATTCTTCATCCTTTTTCACTCACTTGCTAGAAGCTGTCCCTCCACTAGTCATTTCACTGCTCTCAAGGACCACATCTCTGAAGATTTGTGGTCTTCTACCTGTAGCTCTTCAGCTCTTACAAACTGCAGCTCTCAAGATGTGCTGATAGCTGCAGGAGGAGTTTGGGATGGTGGGGCGTGTGTGTGTGTGTGCACGCTCCCATCCTATTTAAGTATATTGGGGTTACAGGAACAGCCAAGCTTCCACCTCCATCTCATGCAACTTACATTGAACTCTCTGGTGGAGTTTGTAATTTGTGAACTGTAACCAAAAACCAGAAGGTTAGGTCTTTCATGATTGTCGTCGCATCGTTCAGTTTATGTAATGTGTGGCTCTGGTGGTACAGAGCGAAAGTTGCCATATAACCCTAGCCTTAATCCTCCCCTGGATACAATGAGGCAGCCCTGTTAATGTAACTGAGAATGAGGACACTCTTCAGGTGAATGGGGCTGATCTGCAGTAACTGGTACCATCTATAGACAAGAGAAATGCTGCTGCCCTATGTTACTTACTTTACACTCGCTCTACAGCACTACGTCTCCAACCTCCAGATCTACCCCTCTGTGCAAACCAGAGATAAATCCCACCATGACTTAGCTATAAGTCCATAGAAGTCAAGATTTTCAAGGCTCAAAAAACCTTTCTCGGTCGTCACATTGGGGGACACAGGACCATGGGTTATATCTTGCTGCCACTAGGAGGCTGACACTAAAAAACAACTAATAAAGTCGGCTCCTCCCAGCAGGATATAACCCGTCTACTGGCAGAAAACTAACCAGTTTAGTTTAGTGTCAGTAGGAGGCAGACACAGGTCTGGGGTTCCCCAGTTCCTTGTCTGTTTTTTATTTTTATTTTTTATTTTTTTCTTACAGGTCTGGGATAGCTGGGTGTCCTAGACCCAGCTTCCCTCCCTATGTGACCAGGGCACAGTCCTTATTATGGAAGGACTGTCAACCCTGGGTCACAACGGCCGGACCCAGCGCCCAGGGAACCGGAGCCCCTCCTTATTCCCTCCGCGGACCACCCATCCGCCCCGTTCCTCTGCTGCTCAGCCTTCCAGAGCTGCAGCAGTTCAGAGGACCTCTGTGCCGGCAGAAGACTTCGGAGGGTAAGTGAGCTACTTCTCCCCCTCCCCCATGAGTTTGCGTTCTCTGCTCCTTACTGAGCTCCGGCCGAAGATTCCCCGCGTCGCGGGCGCCATTTTCTCTGCTGGATGCCGGCCGGTGACTCGCGCAGGCGCCGCCCCCTCTTCTCGCGCGCTCTGACGTCATCCGGCCGGGCCAGCCTCCCCGGTTCCCGCGTTTTTTTCTCTGTCTGTGGCGCGAGTCTTCCCTGGTCACCTCGTGTCTTGCCTGACCTCCAGCGCAGCATCTCGCTGCCGTGGATCGATAGCCTCCACCTGGACATCGCCTCTTCTCCAGACAGCAGCTCCCCCTGGGCTTCCTGCGTCTTCTTCTCTGCACTAGTGCATGGCTGTTCCTCTCCTCTGAGCTCCAGCGCAGCATCTTCTCCTCAGTCCTTCCTGGTGAGTCCTCCTCTGTTCCTCCATATTCTGTGCTGTGTTTCCTTTGCCCCGCTCTAATAGGTTCCATCTACTTTCTTCCAGCTTCTGAGTATGTGCTCTTCTGGGACCCTTGTCCGCTAGGGGGCTGGCTTTTTTGTACTTTCTGCTAGGCTATTTTTTTCTCTGTCTGATACAGGCTCTAGAGCTACTCGCCGTCCTGCGGCGCAGCCTTCCTCGGTGACATATTATTTTTGTCCCTCCTGTAAGTCCAAATCCTCTACCGGCCATCCTCAGCCCCTTTGCCCTGCATGTTCTGCTAGCTCAGACTCGCCTCTGCCTGCTGCCCAGAACGCCCCCACTGGCCTAGAGGCAGTAGAACCTACTCCGGCTTGGGCCCTTGCTCTCTGCCAGTCCGTCGCCGATTTGTCTACGGCTTCCCAAACCATGGCTTCCGTCCTTGACCGTCTTGCCTCTTCCCAGGCGTCCCTCGTTCGTTCTCAGGTTCGCGTGCCTTCTCCCGGTCCCTCCTTCAGCTCCCGTCAGACCAGGGATCGCTCTCGCAAGCGTCCACGTGCCGCTCCTTTCGCTCCTCTTCAGGATCTCCCGATCCCTCTCCAGCTGCTGCGGGTACTTCTCCTGCACGCGATCGTTCGCTTTCTCCGGGGGAACTCTCTAGCTCGGAGTCCCATTCCTCTTCCCCTTTAGAAGATTCTGGTAACTCTTCGTCCACTGTGGACAGCTTCGTTTCTGCCATCCGGGACACTTTCCAAATTGCTGACAGTCAGAGTTCACCTTCAACGGGAGAAGTCTTTTTTTTCTAAGAGCTCCCGGCGGGTCCGTCCTACCTTTCCCTCTCACAAGGAGTTTGATGCTTTATTTGAAAAGAACTGGAGCTCCCCTGATAAACGTTTTTCTGTTCCTAAACGTATTTCCATACTTTATCCCTTTCCCTCTGAACAGATTGAGAAATGGTCATCCCCACCTTCTGTGGATCCCCCTGTCTCCTGCCTGTCCAAGTCCACCACGCTCCCCTTGGACAACGCGGCCTCCCTGAAGGATGTTACGGACAACGTAATGGAATACCTCGCCAGGTCCGCCTTTCAGGCTGCGGGTTCCTCTCTTCTTCCCACCTTGGCCTCTACCTGGGTTTCCAAGGCAGTTTCTACTTGGGCTTCACAGTTGAAGGAAGGTATCCTGGCGGGAGCCTCGGCACAGGATCTTACTGACCTCGCTCAACAAATTCAGGACGCAGGTCAATACCTCTGTTCCGCTTCTCTCGATGCAGCGGGCTGTGCCGCTTCGGCCTCGACAAATATCGTAGCCATCCGCCGCTCTCTCTGGCTCCGTGAATGGCGCGTCCAAAAAATTGCTCACCGGCCTTCCCTTCACTGGCACCCGACTTTTCGGAAAATGGCTTGATGAGATCATTTCGGAAGCCATGGGAGGTAAAAGTTCCCTCCTTCCTCAGCAGCGTCCCAAGTGCCAGGATTCCCACCGTAAGGCAGGTTACTTCCATTCCTTTAAGTCCCTCCCTCCGTCACGTTCCTCTCGCCCGACGACCTCGCAGGCGAAGAGGCCTGTTTTCTCTAAGCCACGTTCTTCTTGGCAATCGCGTCCCAATGCTTCACATTCCACTTTCAAATCCGGTGGCGCCAAGACGCCTCCTTCCTGAGGGTCCCTCCTTTCCCGACTCTCTTCGGGTGGGCGGTGATCTTCGGCTTTTTCAGGAGGTTTGGCTTGCTCAGGTTCCGGATGCTTGGGTGAGGGACGTGGTTGCCCACGGATACAAGATAGAGTTTACTTCCCGTCCCCGCGACCGCTTCTTTCTGTCTCGCTTCCCTCGCTCTCCGGCCCTGGCGGCGGGTTTCCACCAGGCTCTAATCTCTCTTCTTTCCAAAGGCGTGGTGATTCCTGTTCCTCCTTCGGAGCGTTTCAAGGGGTTCTACTCCAACCTCTTTGTGGTTCCAAAGAAGGACGGTTCGGTTCGTCCAATTTTGGACTTAAAACTTCTGAACCGGCACGTCAGAATATCCTATTTCCGAATGGAATCCCTCCGCTCCGTGATAGCGGCAATGGAACTGGGGAGTACATGTCGTCGGTGGACGTTCAGGACGCCTATCTGCACGTACCCATTTTTTCCCCCCATTAGCTTTTTCTACGCTTCGCAGTCGACCGGGATCATTTTCAATTTGTGGCCCTGCCTTTCGGGTTGGCCTCTGCCTCCCTGAGTGTTCACGAAGGTCATGGCGGCCGTCATGGCGATTCTTCGGGCCCGGGGGGTCTCGGTGACCCCCTACCTCGACGACATTCTCATCAAGGCTCCATCCCGGTCTCTCAACCTGGAGAGTCTCCACCTCACCCTGGACACCCTCTCTCGGTTCGGTTGGCTCCTCAACCGCCCCAAGTCAAATCTATCTCCCTCACAGACCATTCGGTTCCTGGGGCTCTCCTTCGACTCTGCGAGAGCTCGCGTTTTCCTTCCGGAGGACAAGCTGTTATCCCTTTGCACGGGGGTTCGGACCCTCTGTTCCTTTCACTCTGTGACCCTCTGGTTCTGCATGAGGGTTCTGGGGAAGATGGTGGCCTCGATGGAAGCAGTGCCCTTTGCCCAGTTCAGGACTCGTCCGCTCCAGCTCTTCCTGCTGTCGCGGTGGGACAGGTCCCTTCCGTCGCTCGACCACCTCGTTCGCATTCCGGCTCGCCTGTGGGAGGAGCTTCAGTGGTGGCTTCGGTCTCCTTCTCTCCTCAGCGGCCGCTCCTTTCTCCCTCTTCGGTGGCAGGTGGTGACGACGGACGCCAGCCTCCAGGGCTGCGGCGGCGTTTGGGGACACCGGACCGCGCAGGGTTCCTGGTCCCCTCCGGAGGTCCTCCTCTCGATAAACGTACTGGAACTCCGAGCGATTCGGCTCTCCCTTCTCCATTGGCAGTCCGACCTGCTGGGACTTCCCGTCCGCATACAGTCGGACAACGCCACCGCCGTGGCTTACATCAATCGTCAAGGCGGAACTCGCAGCAATGGAGGAAGTGGCGCTGATACTCACCTGGGCGGAAGACCACGTGCCGGCGCTGTCGGCGGTTCATATGCCCGGAGTCGAAAAATTGGGTGGCGGACTTTCTGAGCCGCACACGGGTGGATCCCAACGAGTGGTCTGTACATCCCAAAGTCCTCCGCCAGATCTGTCTACGGTGGGGGACGCCGGACGTGGACCTGATGGCCTCCCGACTCAACAATCAAGTTCCGCAATTCGTCAGCAGAACCCGGGATCCCGCCGCCGTCGCTGCAGACGCCCTGGTGATCCCCTGGAACCAGTTCACCCTCCCCTACCTCTTCCCTCCTCTTCCGCTCCTGGCGAAGGTGATCAAGAAGATCAAGGCGGAGGGCATTCCGGTCATTCTGGTGGCTCCGGACTGGCCCAGGCGCGTCTGGTACGCGGATCTTGTCTCCCTGGCCGTCGACGCCCCCCTGGCGCTTACCGGACCGCCAGGATCTCCTCTCTCAGGGCCCCGTTTACCACTCGCATTTTCGGTCGCTACGTTTAGCGGCCTGGCTGTTGAGACCTATATCTTAAAGTCTCAGGGCTTCTCCGACGCAGTGGTGCGGACCATGATTCGGGCCCGGAAGGCTTCTTCCTCGCGCATTTACTATATCGCCTGGAAATCTTATTTAAGATTTTGCGAGGCTTCCTCTGCCCCCCCCTTTGTCCTTTTCGGTCTCGCGTCTTCTTGCCTTCCTTCAAGCAGACCTGGATTCTGGTCTCGCCTTACGTTCTCTTAAAGGCCAGGTCTCTGCTCTCTCTATTTTCTTCCAGCGCCCTCTGGCTTCCCTATCTCAGGTAAAAACCTTCTTGCAGGGCGTTGCAACTTGCTCATACTGTCCCCCCGTATCAGGCTCCCACTTCTCCGTGGGACTTGAATCTTGTCCTTGATGCACTCCAGTCGTCCCCTTTTGAACCGCTCAGGGACGTTTCCTTGGCCATGTTGACCCACAAGGTGGTTTTCCTCGTGGCGATCACTTCTATTCGTAGAATATCGGAGCTTGTGGCTCTTTCTTGCCGCTCTCCTTTCTTTGTTTTGCATCAAGATAAGGTGGTACTGCGTCCTTCTCCTTCTTTCCTGCCTAAGGTGGTCTCCTCTTTCCATCTTAACGAGGATATCGTCCTCCCGTCCTTCTGTCTGTCTCCTGTCCATCCTCGTGAACGCTCTCTTCACCGCTTGGATGTGGTGCGCGCTCTCCGCACCTATCTTGCCCGCACGGAACCGTTCCGTCGTTCTGAAGCCCTTTTTGTCATTCCTGACGGTCCCAGGAAGGGGCTTGCGGCTTCTAAGGCAACGCTGTCCCGTTGGGTTCGTCTAACCATTTCGGAGGCGTATCGCAGCAAGGGCAAAGGGCCTCCTCTTCAGGTGTCGGCTCCGCACCTATCTTGCCCGCACGGAACCGTTCCGTCGTTCTGAAGCCCTTTTTGTCATTCCTGAGAGTCCCAGGAAGGGGCTTGCGGCTTCTAAGGCAACGCTGTCCCGTTGGGTTCGTCTGACCATTTCGGAGGCGTATCGCAGCAAGGGCAAAGGGCCTCCTCTTTGGGTGTCGGCTCACTCCACTCGGTCGGTGGGGGCGTCTTGGGCGGTGCGCCACGGTGCTTCGGCCTTACAAGTCTGCAAAGCCGCCACGTGGTCTTTGTTACACACGTTCTCTCGGTTTTACCGGGTGAACACTTATGCCTCTGCTGATGTGAGTTTGGGCCGCAGAGTCCTGCAGGCTGTGGTGGCTCCTTCGGTCTGAGGTTTATTTTTTGGGGTTTGTTTCCCACCCTGAGGGACTGCTTTTGGACGTCCCATGGTCCTGTGTCCCCCAATGTGACGACCGAGAAAGTAAGATTTTTTTGCTTACCTGTAAAATCTTTTTCTCGGAGTCTTCATTGGGGGACACAGCACCGACCCTTTTCCTGGTTTCTGAGTTTTCGTTATCTGGCCGGTTGGTAGTTCTTGGCTTGAGTTAGACTGTTATTGGCCGGTTGGTAGTTCTTGGCTTGAGTGTTAGACTCCTATTGCTTTTCACACACTGGTTAGTTTTCTGCCAGTAGGCGGGTTATATCCTGCTGGGAGGAGCCGACTTTTTTAGTTGTTTTTTTTAGTGTCAGCCTCCTAGTGGCAGCAAGATATAACCCATGCTCCTGTGTCTCCCAATGAAGACTCCGAGAAAAAGATTTTACAGGTAAGCAAAAAAACTTACTTTTTCAAGTCCTTTGCAAAGGGGTCTTAGGCCTCGTTCACACTTTAGTGTTTGGTCAGTGATTTCCATCAGTGAGTGATTTGTGAGCCAAAACCAGAAATGAGGCCTACACAGAGATAAGGTATAATAGAAATATCTTCACCTGTTCAGTGTTTAGAGATGCACCTGGTTTTGGCTCACAAATCACGGATGGAAATCACTGACCAAACATTGAAGTGTGAACGAGGCCTTATTCACAGTCAGTGTTCTGTCAGTGATTTCCATCCAGTGATTTTGAGCCAAAACCAGGTGCATCTCTAAACACAGAACAGGTGCAGATCTTTCCCTTATACCTTATTTCTGTGGAGGCTCCGATCCTGGATTTGGCTCACAATCACTGATGGAAATCACTGACCAAAACACTAATGTGTCAAGAGGGCTTAACATATTGATGACCTATCCCAAGGTCACTAATATCAGAGCAGCAGAGGTCCAACTCCTGCCACCCCCTCTGACCAGCTGTTTTTACTAGCTGCACGGCTGGAACTAGACCGTGGAACTACATTGTGTGGTGACTGTGCCTGGTTAATGCTGCGCTGCTCCCATTCACTTGAGTGGGGTCTGCACTGCAGTGACCAGGTACAGTCAGTACATAGCACCGCTGGTAAAAACAGCAGAACGTCGGACCCTCCCCCATCTAGCATTGATAACCTATCCTACGTTAGTCCTGGAAAACCACTTAAAAGTATTTAAAGTCCACATACTGTGCATAGTAAATTTTGTTACTGATGCTTTTGGGGTTTTGTAATTTTTTTTCCAAAAATTTGCATGCTCAGTGTATGGTGGTTTTATTACTTTTTCCCATAATGTGTGGACAGGAAGTCTAATTTTCTATGCATTCCTATGGGAGCCTCACTTTCAGTCTCATAGTAATGAATAGACCAATGACTGGCTTCCTGTCCTGGGTCAGTTGGAGGTCAGGGAGTTGGTCACATGACCCAGCTACAATAAGAAGGTTTTTACTCACAATTACTTTCTCTTATAAGAAAATTACATTCACTACAGATTATATCATGCACCTTTCTAACAGGTCAGAGAATAAAAATTTTTGCGGGAGTTATTCATTAAGGTATGTTTTTTTCTCCATTTTAGGAATTTCAATTTTGAGGACGTGTTTGTCAATATCCCAAAAGACATTGCATTGTTGGCTCGAGAAGCAGGAGTAGAGAAGTTCATCCACGTCTCCCATCTCAATGCTGACATGAAAAGCCCTTCAAAGTTACTGAGGAACAAGGTGAATTGAATCCTTTAAAGAAACGCTAAACCGAAAAATTAATGTCTGTAGCATTATCTGCATGACCCTGACACACGGTCTTACAATTACAATTGCCGTTTTTAGAACCTATTGAAGTCTATGGGGCTATTCACATGGCCATCACTCTTCTCTGCCGAAGGACCTGTGTTACAAGCGTGATGACGTCACCATGCGCACCCAGTGATCGTGCTGGGAGCTTATGGTGACGTCATCACTAGGCTTGAGTGAATCAAGCTTCAGATCATAGATCTTCCCCGCTCACACCAGATCTAAAAAAGTGGGTGTGGCGGGGAAGGAGATGGACCGGTAAGCCCCTTTTTATTAATTTTTTTTCTATACCTGGTTTAGCTGGTAATAAAAAAATTTGTATATTTCTCTGTATACAGCTCCTGTATAGACCTATGTGTCTCTGTGGTTCTAGATTACAAGCCACGTGTAGTCTGACCCCCTTTTTTATTTTCTGTAGCTTAGCAGAAGAGTAGAGTGACAAATGAGCTTTATACACAAAACGGGAGGAGCTATACCTAAAGGGGGTCATTTATTAAACATTGGCGTTTCAGATGCCAGAACCCTGCTGGTGGAAGATCTGACTAGTTTATTAAGAGGTACAGATCAGTGGCGGAAAATCCAAGGTCACAAAATGCTTTCACAAAATCCCCTTTTGTGGCTTTTTATGCCACAAAATCCTGAAAATGACCGCCACTTAGCCGCAAGCATTTTGTGGACTGCACATGGCCGGCACTATGATAGAAATGCCTATTCTTGTCCGTGGCTGCGGACAAGCATAGGACATGCTGTATCTTTTTTGCGGGGCTGCGGAAGTGTGGAGGCGGACAGCACGTGGTGTGCTGTCCGCATCTTTTGCGGCCCCATTGAAATGAATGGGTCCGCACCTGTTCTGCAAAATTGCAGAAGGCATGCGGACCCATTTATGTGGAGGTGTGAATGGAGCCTTAGGGTCCATTCACACGTCCTGTTTTTCTTTCCTGATCCGATCCGCAAATCATGCGGATAGGATGCGGATCCATTCATTTCAATGGGTCCTGAAAAAATGCGAACAGCACTCTGTATACTGTCCGCATCCGTTGTTCCGTTCCGTTATGCAGATCCGCAAATAAGATAGAGCTTGTCCTACTTTTATCAGCATATGCGGTCCATGGTCCCATTATAGTCAGTGGGTCCGCAAAAAATGCGGATGATATGCGGAATGCATCAATATGTCATCCCCATATCATCCGCAATTGCGGATCCGTTTCCAGGAAATAGAAAGAAATACCCTACCAATATATATTCCTCCTTCTCATTGCATTGAGACATTTACTGCTGGAAATGTGTAGTGTGAAACCCATCCTACGTGATCCGTGCAGCTCTCCATTAGTTCTGCCGTTATATTACTATAACTGTAAATTGCTTTGTCGTCAGGCGATGGGAGAAGCAGCTGTGAGAGACATATTTCCTGAAGCCACCATCCTGAAGCCTGCAGAGATTTTTGGTCGGGAAGACAGGTTCCTCAACTATTACGCAAGTATGTCCATGCCTTATTTTGCAGTTTCTTGAATACTGTGCATGGCCTCGTTGGGTAACGCTCCCAGGGGCTAGAAGTGAGAAAAGCTGTTTAGTGGCATCACTAGGGATTGTCTCATCCCTTTCCTTATAGAGGAGTGAAAGGCAAGGGGACCCGAGAAGAGACCCTTTTCATTAGAATCTAATTGTATCAGAACTCAAGGCTCCTTCACATTTTACCTGACACTTCTTCAACAGTCCCATGGAAGTGAGTGGTGCAGTGGTGATGCAAGCGCACTACTGCTCCATTCACATGGGGACTCGTGAGTTGGGCCTCACCCTATCTAAAAAAAAACCTGTGCCAATGTCAGGAGGTCAGAAAAACAGATAAATTATACAGGACCTATCATGCCCTCACGGAGCTACAACTGGCTGGATACCTTTGCCTCGGTATCTAACCTAACTCCAGCGTGTTTTTGATTCTCCGAGCGTTCCCCATTCACACTCTTTTGCTTAAAGGCTAAAAGGTAATTACAGCACAGGAGACACGGTGGCAAAGGTATACATCCAGTGACAGGGGTTGGCCAGTTTAGACTTATCTTTCTATAAATGCCATAAACAGTCATGTTTGTTCAGTCCAAGCATAGTGTCCCCCAGATGTGATAGTAAATGCCTCCTTGTTCCCCGTATTGGCGGTGTAATCATACAGACCAGGCATCCTCGTTGTCTATAGGATGCAAGATGGTGGCGGTCACTTCAAGTGGATGCGTCTGGTGCATGCACAGATACAGAATCTGCTGCCTGTATCTGCAAGTGCCATTCAGCATCTGCACTGAACTACTGGACATCAGGAACAGTCTGAGGAAGTGGTCACATGAGCAAATCACGTGACCAGTGCCATCTTGGATCCTATGGATGCAGAAGATGCCCAGTCTGTATGTTTATACCACAGATCCCTGGTCTGCTGGGGGATAGTACAAAGGAATATGTTCATTGAGCAAACATGACTGTTTATGGCATTTTTAGAAATGTACATCTAAATTGGACAACGCCTTTAAGAAATCTCTGGTCTAAGGTTTCATAGTTGCATCCCTGGTAGTCTAAGGTAATGTCCCCTTTCCTTGGTGGTCCAGGAGCTCAATCTATGGCTTCCTGCTTTATCTCTGCTTGAGTGCAAATAGCTTTGGGTTCTTCGATGTCATTTGTTTGACAGGACTTAAAGGGGTTGTCCGGTTTCAGAGCTGAACCCGGACATACCCTTAATTTCACCCAGGCAGCCTGCCTGATAGCATCGGAGCATCCTATGCCCCGATGCCCTCCTTTGCCCTGCGCTAATTAGCGCAGGGCAAAGGCATTTTGCCCGGTTCCGGTGACGAACCGGGCTCTGCCAGGCGGAGGCTTCCGCCCAGCAGTGAGCCCGGTGATGTCACCAGAGCTGATGGGCGGGCTATGGCGCTGCCCTAGCCAGTAAAATGGCTAGGGCAGCGCTAAAGCCATTACAGCCGGTGATGGACATCACCGAACATACTGCCGGGCAGAAGCTTCCGCCCGGCAGTGTGTTGTTATAAACAGAAGAGCCCTTGCCCTGCGCGATCCAGCGCAGGGCAAGGGAGGGAATTGGAGCATGAGATGCTCCGATGCTAACATCAGGCAGGCTGCCTGGGTGAAATTAAGGGTATGTCCGGGTTCAGCTCTGAACCCGGACAACCCCTTTAACTTTGAGAACACTGAGAAACATTGGCTTAGGGTGGTGGGGAGTGTTATCTGGGATAGAAGGGGAGGCCCCAACAATTTGGCTGGGCCTGCAGTAATAATATCAGTGTCTATGACCGGGCAGAGTGTGTTATGAGCAGGATCATGTAGGAAATCTTCAGGGGTTTTGGCGCCCTTTTTCTTTTTATACATCTTATTGTCCACAAACTATGGCATTTGACTTTTTATTTTAACCATTTGTGAATTTTTGTGTGTAGACATGCGGTGGTTTGGAGGTGTGCCCCTAATATCTCTGGGTCAGAAGACTGTGAAGCAGCCGATTTATGTGAGTAGCCATATGATGCATTAGGACAGTTCATTTGGATGCTGTGGTGAATGTCTCTTGGGATTTTGTAGATGGCTGGATGATGAGGCTGGAGTAAGAACTGCAATAATGCTGCTGTTCTTTATGCAGGTTGTGGACGTGGCCAAGGCTATTGTGAATATTATCAAAGATCCTGACTCTGCAGGGAAGACATATGCTCTAGCTGGGTAAGGCGGGCACTGACTAATTTTTTAATCAAGAATTTAATGTATTTAGTACAGAATCCTTGCCCCCCACCCCCCTTCCCACAGAATGCTATACTTGTGCGACATCTCTGATCGTGTGGGCAGGACCGCTGAAGCATTGTCTTGTCCTTTTTACCCCAGTAACATGATCACAAGGGCTAACTAGGAAATAGTGACAGCCTCTGACCTAATAATCTGTGTATCACTACTTGTGCAGGCAGTAATGTACTGTATTATAGCCATACAAAATGTTATAGTCAATATAAAATGTTAAAAAACAATGATAGGGAGCGGGGAGCCAGTGTGAGGGGCACCGGCATGTGGGGAACGTTTTTTAGTCTCGGATAAACCCTCTAAAGGACTTTAAAGGTTTTCTGTCACCACAGTTTTCGCTATTAAATAGGCTGACATTATACATGTGCAAATGTCACCTGAATTTTACTCTGATATTCTTTTTTTTTTAAGTATGCTCCCGTTTTTGTGCAATTATAACTTTTAGCATTTGGACCGTTCGCCCACCTCATTCCACGCCCTTGTACTCTTGATTGACAGGGCCAGGCCAGCGTTGGTCTCTTCCTGCCAGCCCTGTCTGCAGGGGAAATCTCGTGACTGCGCTGCCCCGTTCAGTATTCGGCGCAGGCGTAGTGAGAAAGCTGAAAGCTGGCGAGCTCCTTCACTCACTTCACCTGCGTCGAATACTGAACGGGACGGCGCAGGCGCAAGATTTCCCCTGCAGACAGGGCTGGCAGGAAGAGACCAATGCTGGCCTGGCCCTGTCAATCAAGAGTACAAAGGCGTGGAATGAGGTGGGCGAACGGAGCCTCTAGGAGCAGGAGCAACACCCCTTCCTACTCCTAGAGGCTAATTTGCATATAATAAAAGTTATAATTGCACAAAAACGGGGGGCATACTTAAAAAAAAAAGAATATAGCATAGTTAAATTCAGGTGACGTTTGCACATGTATAATGTCAGCTTGTTTAATAGCGAAAATTGTGGTGACAGAAACCCTTTAATAAAAGAAATCGCAACACAAAAGAAATTCAAAGATATTTACTTCAAATCAAATTTTTAAAATCAAAGTTTCAATGACTTATTTTACACCGGCTTCTGATGTCCCTACACAGCTGGAGGATGCACTTAATTTATGATGTGGTGCAGGCCTTTTCATAAATTAGGGTGCACCTAGATTATAGTCTTTTCCAGCCCCTCCTGGAGTAGATTTTAGTCGTCATTTACACCATGATAGTGAATGAGTGAATGTGCCAGGGCCAAAGGTCCCATCTGCACTACATTCCCACCACTCCCTCTTTTTAGAAAGTGGCAAGGGTGACATATGAATGCCACTTGTGCCTACATTTAGGCGCATTGGCATTCAAAAAGCCTTTCTTTACCCAAGTTTTAGTCATAATAGATGACCCCATTATTTCTTGCCACACTTATCAGTTTTAGCCTTTTATTTTAATGGATAACATCATATGGAAGGAGAAGGTCAATCGTTGGATTGATTTTTTTTTTTATCCTTTTTTCTGTGTATATACCGAAAAATGATACCTACATTTTAACAGCTCATCCTTTTAAACAGCAAGGTCTTCTTAAAGAGTATTCTGGTTTATTCTGTCACCTCATTTTCACCTATATAACTAACAGCACTGCCCCACAGAAGATTGCATACACATCTCAGACATACCTATGTGCACTGTGTGTGTGTATTACATGTCCAGGAAAAGCACTTTTATTCTGCAGGAAAACAGCTCCCAAGAGCCCGGCTGAAAGTGAAAGTAAAAATGTCTTTCTCTCCCGACTCGATTTCTAACAGCTATATCTTCTGATATACTGGACAGCTGGAAAGCTTGGAATGCCAGCTTTCAAAGAAGGTCAGAACCATTTTTCTATCTGCTATCAATCCCAAGATATGAGCAGCTGAAGCTGCCCTCCCCCCTCCAGTCTGGTTTGCTTTGGTCACTTGCAGCAGCAGAGCCGGGCACTTGGGAGCTGTTTTCCAGCAGAATAAAAGTGTTTTTCCTGGACATCTAATACAGACACACAGTGCACACAGGTTTGTCTGGGATGTGTCTGCAATCTTCTGTGGGGCAGTGCTGTTAGTTATATTGGTGAAAAACAGGTGAAAGACTCCCTTTAAAAGTTATCACCTATCCACAGGATAAGGGAACATTATTAGGTTAGTGGGTGTCCTACCACTGGGACCCCCACCAATTATGAGAACGGGTACTCTGTAACCCTCAAAGTCCCCCGAAATGATCAGACCGGCAATCCAAGCATGCGTACTGCCACTCCAATCATCCCTATGGGAGTTCCTGAGACAGCTAACTCAGCTATTTCCAGAACTCTCATAGAGATGAATGGAGTGGCAGTTTACATGCCCAATCTGCCGTTCCGGTCATTTCCGGGGGCTTCAAGAGGTATATGGTACCCATTCTCGTGATTGGTGAGGGTCCCAGCGGCCACCGATCTAATAGTTATCCCCTATCCTGTGCATAGTGGATAAGGTTTAACCGAAATACCCCTTTTAAAATGCAAAAAGTTAATTTTGCAGGATAAGAAAAGACAAGAACAAAAATATTTCTCTTCAGTCTTATGGAACTGAATGGGTTTTCTGAGGATCCTGCTGGCAAACATCTCACTGTTGCCCATGTTATAGGGGTAACTCTGTGCATCACAGAGGGCAAAACCATGACTAACAGCATTATTATAAATCCCCTGCCATCCATGTTCCCCAGCAAAAAAAGGGGTTATCATCATGAGGCAAGGCCTTAAAGTACCGCTCCCACAAACATTTTTATTCTCTGGCCCCTTAGTAAGTTACATCATGTGACCAACACTGTGACTCTCCAGATGACACAGCGTGTTATGTGTGGACAGGAAGTCAGGGAATGGAGAAACTGACGTCTTGTCCACACATAAGATACTTAGGGGAGATTTATCAACACTGGTGTAAAGGAAGACTGGCTTAGTTGCCCATAGCAACCAATCAGATTCCACCTTTCATTTTTCAAAGCTCCTTTTGAAAATAAAAGGTGGAATCAGTCCATCAGTATCAGTTCAGAAGGGGTCCGATATTCGTCACTCTCTCCAATCAGCTCTTTGTTGGTGCTGGGGTGCTCATGTAAGCGCTGCAGCATCTGTAATGTTTACATTGCTCTGTGTGATATTCATACTCGGATCGCTGGATTTGTCCATAGTATTCACTTTCAATACTGCAATACTCGCACGAGTGCTAAAGCCACTTCAAAGCCTTGATTTGGACAGGGTGCCAGGGATCGGACCCTTACCATCTGATATAGATGGCCTGTCCTGAGAAGAGGCAATCAATATTATAAAGCAGGATAACCTCTTTACAGAGAACCTGTCACCTCTCCTACTTGTTTTTCCATTAAAGGGGATCTGTCATCAGATTTGTACCTATGAAACTGGCTGACCTGTTACATGTGCACTTGGCAGCTGAAGACATCTGTGTTGGTCTCATGGTCATATGTGCCCGCATTGCTGAGAAAAATGATGTTTTGATATATACATATGAGCTGTTAGGAGCAATGGGGGCGTTGCCATTACACCTAGAAGCTCTGCTCTCTCTGCAACTGCTGCCTCCTCTGCACTTTGAAAGGGCCCTCTTAATTAATCAAAGTGGAGAAGGCGCGGCAGCTGCAGAGACTGATGAGCCTCTAGGTGTAACAGCAACGCCCCCATTGCTCCTAGAAGCTCATTTGCATATAATAAAACATAATTTTTCTCAGCAATGCGGGCACATATGACCATGGGACCAACACAGATGCCTTCAGCTGCCAAGTGCACATGTAACAGGTCAGCTAGTTTCATAGGTACAAATCTGCTGACAGATGCCCTTTAAATAACAATTATTATGCTATTACTCTGTCATTCCCACTGGAAATGTATGCATACATTGACAACTGGATGTTACCATGTCTCATGAACAAAATGGCGTGTCCCCACATAGTCTAAGGGCCCTTGCAGATGAGCGTGAGACATGCATGTCTCCTGCATCGCAGGCCCTGGCTTGAACTCCCGGCGCTGAATGGGGTTACATAGTATCATAAATCAGTATAATGCTATGTAACCCCGTTCAGTGCCGGGAGTTCAAGCCAGGGCCCGCGATGCAGGAGACGTGCATGTCTCGCGCTCGTCTGCAAGGGCCCTTATACTGACGGCACTTATTGGACAGGGCCAGACTGTGAGAGCAACCCCATAGACAAGGGGTACTGGTAACATTTATTCCCACAATTCCAGGAGGAATACCAGAGGGGCGCATAATGCAGAGTTTTAAGAAAAGATGTGAATTATTCTATGAAAGATTCATGTATCTACTAAAACAAACATGTCAGACCCGAGAGGTCCTTTTCAGAGTGGTACACTGAGTATACAGAATCTTTATGGCTTATTTAGATGACGGCTTCATTTTCTTTTTCTGCAGGTTCTTTTGGTCAAGCACAGAGAGCCAGGGAGCGGAAAATGAACAATTAAGCCGTACTTTTCTCTTCCATAAATCATAGCTGTGTAATGGACTGGTGACATGTCCATTTCATAAGTTGTTTTCTCCCTGGATGAGTGCGGTGATGTTAATTCTTAATTGTACAGAGTGCTCTTAGTGCTTGTACAGCAAGGAGCTGACTGTGCTGACCCGCGACATCCATTTAATAGAGAGGTCAACTTGTATGTGTCATGGGTGACGCATCTGTCGACTGCGGCAGGGCACGCTGTGCCATCCTCTTCAGCTGTAGGTAGTGGCCCTGGCTGCCATTATACATCACAATTTGTCAGCCTGATCCGAAGGACTATGGAATCTTACCGCCAGCACTAAAGCCATATTTACTCTGTGTGAAAGCTCCCTGCGCATGTGCCAACCGCCGTTGATGTAGGCCCCGATCCACTCAACTGGGGCCAAAAGTGTGTTCTTACCTCCTTTGGAGTGATGGGTGTTGGCTTACTTTTTTCTGTATCAGAATGCACAGCAGACTGCGCTTCCCTATACCATGTGCTACCATAAAGTAAAGCACACGTATAGAAGAAATGTAGTGCCGCCATGCCCTCACACCAGCTGGACAAAACTGGTGCCTCGTAGTGATGTGCTTGTACCCTGCTGGGCATTAATGTCACTGCTTCTGTTCTCCCTTTTAGACCTCACCGGTATCTTCTTCATGACATGGTCAAATACATCTTTGCTGTTGCGCACAGACCTTTGCTACAATACCCGATGCCTCGCCCCATCTATCAGTAAGCATATCATTGTTATTTACTTTAGGGAGGGGTCAGAAACTAAATAATTTAAGGAGGAACCTAGCCCAGAGCTGCATTCACAGTTCTACTGAAAAACACAGCCAGTTTGTAGACAAATGCACCCCCAGCAGTCTAACTAACCTCCTGTAATGCAGGGGCAGATTAATGTATATTACCCATTGTAAATAAAAGAAACCGATTTATTTTTATCGCTGAATGCAAATCACTTTGGCAAGCAGGGAATACTTTGTGATTTCAGCTCTGGAGCCTGTAGTGATTACAGCTGATTAGTACATGTACAAATAATATAGTGTATTTGAAAAGTTATATTTTATTCTATAGGTAAACAATCAGATGCTTTCAAAGGTGGACATATACAGTACTTTAAAGAGTCACTGTACTTTCAACGACTTAATATAAATCAGTAGTACAAGCGACCACAAGAAACTTTGTAATATGTCATATCAGTGAGAAATGTTTAGTCTTGTTATCAGCTGCTTACCTCCCCCTCCCTTGCTAATTGCTTTTCACTTTGAAAAATGCTTTGACTTCCATGGCAAGACATAGCAACTCCAAGAAGTATCATGTTACATATGTCAATACAAATCTTTAGAGAGGGGAGGGGGAGGAGTGAGCAGCAGCATGAGTGAGATGGGACTCAGAGACTCTAAAGAGACTGCACAGCTAAATAGGAGATTTATATCTCACCACAAGTGCTAAATTCTCAACCAATACAGGTCAGTACCTCTCTGTAATGTCCTTCATGATCCTGGGGCATACTTTTTTTTTTGCTCATATACACACTGTACTATTGAGCAATGTAAAGTTTATTGAAAGGTTATGTGCTCTTTAAGGAATGTGTCTAGTTTGGGTTTACATATGGGTCTCCAGTACAGTAGTGCCTTTTTTTGCAGAAGCACAGATCGGTACGGTATTTTTGTTATTTTTGTGTGCATAATTGGATTCAAGTTTCAGATGAGCAAGACTTTTGCATCCAGAGTTAGGGCCACTTTAAACAGGCCAAGGGTTGACCCTATTATCAGGATCGAGCATTGGTATGAACACTGCTTCTAGATATTTGCCTTGTGTAAATGTGCCGCTGATTCCCCAACAGATGATCAAACCCTTATTTCTCAGGTGATTGCATCTTTGACCTAAAATGTTGCTTGCTCTGCAGTACCTATGTGAACAGGGGATGTGCTGCAGACAATATGCAAACTGAATGGGAGTTGAATGATCATTTGTCCCCCATTCAGTTTTCATAAGGCCACATGAACGTCCCTTTAAACGATTGCTGATTGATTTATATATCATTGATCGACGCTCGTTATTGGCCTGGAATTGGTCCATGTAACCCTGGACCTTTATTCTTTAAAAGGGTAGTTCACGTAGACAACCCCTATCTGAATTCCCTTGGGAGTGAGACTCTAAGTATCAATGTCTCCCACTCCAGTGACCCGGTCTGTCCATTCATTACATGACTGGCCGATATGTGTTACTACATTTCCCTCCATATCTATCCGCTGATTCCCCAGCAATGTTTGTGTCTGGGGTCCAACTGCTGAGGCTCCCACCAATCACGAGAACCGGGGCCTCTTGTACAAATGCTCGGCAATCAGCGGCAGTCCCATATAGTTGAATGGAGTAGCAGCGTACATGCGTGACCACTGCTTCATTCAAACACAGGGGGTCCGATCAGAACTGGCCCGAGCTTTTGGAACCCCACCAATCAGATACTTGCTGTATAGGGAATGTGTGCCCCTTTAAGGACCTTCTGAAGCATTTTTAGAACTTTGCATTGTGCCATTCCTTGACTTGACAGCCGTGTGAAGTGATTTCTATTTAACAACCCTCTGTGTTTCCTCTCTGTAGTCTGATCGCAAGGTTCTTTGAATTAAATCCATTTGACAAGTGGACAAGCCGGGACAAAGTGGATCGAGTGAGTCTGCACTTTTTTTTTATTATGGACACATTGGGACAGATAGATTTACTATCTTATCTAAAATGTCGACAGTGTAAGGCCTCTTTAACTAGCGGCAGTCCGGATCCGGCAGGTGAAGGGTGCCGTCGGATCCGGACTGCCGCAGGGACATGTGTGGGGCCGGAACCGCGTTCCGGCCCCACACATGTCACACAGTACCATATACAGACATACACACAAACATACACACAAACAAACACATACATACTTACATACTCCAGGCAGGCAGGCCGCACGTCTTCATGCCCAGGAGGCGCGCTGCTATGATGATTCCCCACAGCGCCCTCTGCTGGGCGATGTAGGGAATCGTCATAGCGGCGCGCCTCCTGGGCATGAAGATGTGCGGCCTGCCTGCCTGGAGTATGTAAGTATGTATGTGTTTGTGTGTATGTCTGTATGTCTGTCTGTGGTGACGGATCCGTCCTGAACTCCATTGAAAGTCAATGGAGGGCGGATCCGTTTACCATGTTGGTCACACCAAACGGATCCGTCCCCATTGACTTGAATTGGGGGTCATTCCGGATCCGTCTTGGTACGGATGCCTGGACCGGAGAGAAAACCGCAGCATACTGCGGTTTGTTCTCCGGTCTGAAGACGGAACGGAATGCTTTCAGGAGCATTCCGTTGTCTTCAGTTCAGTTTTGTCCCCATTGACAATGAATGGGGACAAAACTGAAGCATTTTTTTCTGGTATTGAGCCCCTATGACGGAACTCAATACCGGAATTTAAAAACGCTAGTGTGAAAGTAGCCTAAGGCAGTCTAAACATTCACCAAATTTATCACAGTCGCTCAAGCTGGATAGTAAGTTTTGTGCACGGCTAGACACTTAGCTTAAAGGGGTTGTATACCCCTAATTTCACCCAGGCATCTCATGCTCCGATGTTTTTTGTTTACATTATACACACTGCCGGGCAGAGGCTTCCCCCCGGCAGTGTGTTCAATGACGTCACCGGCTGTAATGGGCCTTCTTTAGCGCTGCCCTAGCCGTTTTAATGGCTATGGCCGCGCTAAAGCCCGCCCATCAGCGCCAGTGACGTCACCAGGCTCACTGCTGGGCGGAAGCCTCCGCCCGGCAGAGCCCGGTTCGTCACCGGAACCGGGCTAAATGCCTTTGCCCTGCGCTAATTGCTCCGATGCCCTAGTCAGGCGGGCTGCCTGGGTGAAAGTAAGGGTAGGTCCGGGTTCAGTTCTGAACCCGGACAACCCCTTTAACTTTATACCACCTATTAGTTGTCTTGCTTTGCAACAAAATTCTTTGTCACACCCAGCTAGTTTATAGATTCAAAACCAAAGATGAGAGAGCTAGTTACATAGACACCTCCCACAGAGCTAGTTACATAGACACTCCCCTATCACTGCCCCTAACACCCAGCTAGTTTATAGCTTCTCCCACCAGCTAGTTACATAGCCACTCCTCCTCTATCACCTAACATCACCCAGCTAGTTTATATCTCCTCCCACCCAGCTCATTACATAGGCACTCGCCTATCACTGCCCCTAACAACACCCAGCTGGTTTATAGCTCCTCCCACCCAGCTAGTTACATAGCCACTCCTCCCCTATCACCTAACAACACCCAGCTAGTTTATAGCCCCTCCCGCTCCAGCTTTAACTTCTGAATTCCCCCCCAAATGAAAAATATTACTATGGCCATATACGGTCACAAAATAAAATGATGTTGGTGTTATTAAAGGGGTTATCCAATTTCTCAAACCCCCCCCCATGTGCCGGGCCCCTCACAGGTAATATACTTACCCCGGTCCCGGCGCTGCTCTTGGTTCCCGCACCGCCGCTACTGCTTCTCCCTGTACACGGATGAAAACATCCAGTGTCGGGTGGGCAGCAGCCAATGGCAGATGGGGATGAGCCTTATATTTTTTTAAGTATTTTCACTTTAAAAAAAAAGTGTCAGAATTGTTTCCCGTTTTGTGTTTCGGCCATTTTGACATATTTATAGTATTAGACAGTTGGAGTATACTAAGTACGGTACATTCATACTTTTAGTTAGTGACTCTGTCTTGTCCACTATAGACTGCCTTTGTGCATCATTATGTGTCATCCTCTCATCTTTGGTTTTGAATCTTTGGCTTTCCAGCTTTTGCAAACCTACAGCTCCCAGCATTCCCTAGCCAAAAAGTTTTTGAAAAAAAGGCTCAGAATGGTGTAAAATTATAAAAAAAAAAGACGCTAAGCCAGTAAGTGACTGAGGTGGTTCTGAGCAGCAGCAGGTGATTGGTTGACCGATCATTTCCTGTGTGTTGAGAGGGACCAGAAAGTAGAACCCAGTCAGGACAGGGAAGTGTGGTAGTGGGAATGGGAAGGGATCAGTAAGGCAAGTATCCCATATTTTTTTTTATTGCATTTAATTCTAAGCCTCTTTTCAAAAATTCTAACTAGATAGAGAACCCCTTTGAAGTTTCACAGCTGAAGAGCTTCAGGGTGGGAGTCATTGTGTTAGACCTTGTCAGTTGCTCTTTGTGTAGTATCCTGTACTTCGGACATTACTATAGGACCATAGGTGTCCATTATTTATTATTGTACCCATAGATGTTGAGAGTGATGATACGACACTTACATAGGACCATGGATAACACAAGTCTTTATGGTTTATTCCCTAGTTCCATATTACAGACAAGAAGTACCCAGATCTCCCCGGCCTGGAAGACCTCGGCATCGTTCCAACACCTCTGGAGAACAAAGCGATCGAGGTCCTACGTCGTCACCGTAAATACCGTTGGCTGGATGCGGAGTTGGACGTGGCTAAGCCGGCCACCCCTGTGAACTTCTAAGGACACATTGCCGAGCTTGTTCTTTATAAGGATTGACAGTTGTGCTTACACCTTGTGTACATAATAAACTATTACAAAACCATATTGTCCACTTTATCTTGGGAGGGGGTTTCCAGCCTTCGTTTGGTGTTTTTGCACACATACCGTTCATGGTGCTGGTGCACCTTACGGTTAGTGCCACTGCTATTTAGGGGTTGGGGCAGAGGTAGGAGTGGTTAACCCAGCCCTGGTACCTTAGAGGGCTCACTGGTACCTCTGCCACTAGTATTATAAATGAAAGGTAGAAGGCCACATTACAGATTTTGTGTTGGGGCGCAAGAGCTTCTTCTTTATGGCTAGGAGATGAGAACTTTGGACAGGTGAATCTCCCCTTTAATTCTTCATTCCCATAAAGAGTATATGAAACATGTCTTCTACAACGGAGAAGCCCTTTACGGCCCTCAACAGCATTCTGGTGTCATGATCCATTTGGGTATAGGAGTATCTGGCACCTTCAATCGGACAGCAACAATTTACAGATTTGCATGTTGCCAGTATTTCATTGTAAAGCAGATTAGGGTTTCTGGTGGATCCTAGAGGTAAGGCAAAAGGGGGTCACAGGAGGTGAGTTGCTGTAAAAATAAAAGTATTTATTATGGCAGCTCTAAGTTTCTTTGGAAAAGGAAGAAGGAATCTTGTAGAGAATGTAGATTGAGCTTAAAGGGGTTGTCCGAGTTATGGAAAAAATATATAACACTGTAAATCTGATGGGCTGCAATATATAACTAAGTTAAGCAAGTTTTAGGCAAAAAAAATCTATATTTCCTCATTTCCCTGGTTCTCTTCTGGCCTTTGTTTAGCTGCAGTAATAACAATCTCTGCCCCTCCCCCCCTGCTCTGCAAAGGGAGTGAATACGAGAGCTGCCCTGAGTGACATGTCTGCCTTCTAGGATACTCAGCAGCATGTTGTATGTGTAGGACTAGAAGTACCAGCTGTACTATGATAATGCTGATACACACAGGAACTTCCCCCTACCTGTCCTTGTGCAATACAATTCCTCTGTCAGCTCCTGTGCCCAGCATTTGTCTCCTCACTGCCTGCAGTGTAAAACCTTGAGCCCTCAGTGTGTTCTGGCTGAAGGGGTTAATGTTTTATCTGAAGGAATCCAGGGAGAGAGCAGATAGCAGCCCGGCAGTGCAGGGGGCGTGGCCAGTGACGTCTCCTGTACAAACATCACAGAGCAGGGAGATAAGCTGACATCACAGGTCATGTGACCCTCAGTGAAATCTGAGAAACCAGCAGCTTTAGAAGCACAAAGTGTATGGGAAAGTTGTTATACTTGACAAGTTAGTAACATACAAAGAACAAAAAAATAACTCTGACAACCCCTTTAAGCCAAGTTCACACTTCAGTTATTTGATCAGTTATTTCCATCAGTTACCGTGAGCCAAAACCAGTTGTGAAGTCTTCAGAGATCAGGTGTTTTGGGCTGGTTTTGGCTCACTGTAACTGATGGAAATAACTGAAGTGTGAACTCAGCCTTAGGCCCCATTCACCTCTATGGGGCCGGGAGCCGCAGCACGGAGCTAGCTCCGTGCCACGGCTCTTTTGAAGCATGTCCTATACTTGTCCGTGCCCACGGACAAGTATAGGCATTTTCAATGGGGCCGCACGGCGTGTGTTCCGAGCGCTGCGGAACACCCGCCAGGCGGCCCCTGTATATTTGCGGGCCCGCAAATATACGGTTGTGTGAATGGGGCCTTAGGGCTCATGCACACTAACATATTTTTTTTTCCGTTCCATTTTTTTTACAGGTCCGTATGAGGAACCATTCACTTCAATGGGTCCACAAAAAAAAAACGGAAATTACTCCGTGTGCATTCCGTTTCCATATGTCTGCAAAAATAAAATAGAACATGTCCTATTCTTGTCCATTTTGCAGACAAGGACAGGCGTTGTTACAAAAAAACGGATGCAACATGGATGTCACACTGATGTCATGTTTTTTTTTTTGCAGATCACAAAATACATTTTTTTTTTCTGCTTGCACGTTGTTGGCCACTAGGTGGCAGGCTGGAGCTCACCAGCTCACTGTTAGCAGTTCTCTTTTCCATATCCATTCACTTCACCATATCTTTCATCTGACTATACAGGGATGGGTAGACCTTGTGAAAAAATGGCTATGCCGTTTTTTTTTTTTTTTTATTTAGAACTGTCAGTGAACGGTTTTCAAGAATTCTGCTTACTGTCAGTGAATGGGAACATTACAGATCAAGAAAATTAGTCCTAATTATGTCCAGCTGACAAAGATACACAACTTGACTACTGTTCCATGTACCTAAACATAATCAGAAGAGGTTTTTTAAGCCCCTGGATGTGAACAAGGGTGTTCCATGTACCTGACAGCAAGCAGAAATCTGAAAAGATTAAAGGGGTTCTGTAGTTCTTTAAAACTGATGATCTATCCTCTGGATAGATCATCAGCCTCTGATCAGTGGTGGTCCGACACCCGGGACCCCCGCCGATTAGCTGTTTGAGAAGGCAGCTGTGCTGCAGGAGCCATTCAAGTGAACAGAGCTTAGTCCCGCCCAGGCCAGTGATACTAGTGATGTCACTGGCCTGCGGTAAACACACAGAAGGCCACGGCGCTCCTACAGCGCAGCTGCCTTCTCAAATAGCTGATCGGCGGGGGTCTACAGAACTACAGAACCCCTTTAAACATTTTCAAACTGTAGGGCTTTTTATCAATGCAGTTATGTAAGTTTTGCCGTATTTATTAAGCCCTTTGACAAATTTTTAGACATGGCCGAAAAGGGTGTAGTTCACATGGCAGGCCTCTGCAGCATCTGAAGAAATAGCAGAGGTATAGAGTTTAGGGCCACAATTTGGTGCAGAGGTGACATTTGTACCTAAAAAGTCCCTATTTTAGGCTTCATTCACACGACCGTATTTTGTTTCCGTGTCCGTTCCGTTTTTTTTGCGGATCATATGCGGAACCATTCATTTCAATGGGTCCACCAAAAAAACGTAAGGTACACCGAGTCCATTTAGTTTCCGTATGTCCGTATTTCCGTTCCGCAAAAAAGATACAACATGTCCTATTCTTGTCCGTTTTGCTGATCCTCAAAAAAACGGAAACACGGATGCCATACAGAACGTCATCCGTTTTTTTTTTGCGGATACGCAATTTGCGAACAGCAAAACACATACGGACGTGTGAATGAAGCCTTAATGGGCTAATGATGGTTGGGGCCTTTTATTGATTTTGCTTTGGGTCGCAGGAGCTTCAAGGTCTCCTCCAGCTTTGAGGTCAAACTTGAGGTAAAGTCCCCATTCAGGAAATCTGTAGAGGGTCACATTCATCCAAACAGTTTTAGGAAAAGCCACTCATAGCTTTGGATTGATCCTTATAAGACTCACTCTTGAGATAGTGAGCATGCTTTTCAGGCTTACGCCAAAGATTTAGTTTCAAAGTCTTGGATGCTGAGTCTTGCACTTCCTGTGCCAAGTCACCCGCTTGATTTATCCAAGGAGAATGCTGGCATCTTTGAGGAGCATTAAGATCCAAGAACAGATACAACCACTGGCCAGCGCCATGTCCGGCCATCATCTGCTCTGTGTAACTGAAGTATATATGTAACCTCACACAAGCCTATCCAGTTCACAATCTCCTCTCATATCACTTACAACAGTTCAAAGTTGTTTTGCTGTGATCATGTTGAAGAGTCCTTCCTGTAGATGACACCAGTAGAAGCTTCTTACAGTAGATCAGCTATTCCAGGGCAAAAATAGAAGCACAAATGAATAACTTCCGCATATATACGGCAGCATAAACAAGGTTTGTGGAGGGGCACCTTAGCTTTACCAGAGGGGAAATGTCTTCCATCTGCTCATTGTGATTCCATATAAAAGCATCTGGTGTATACATTACAGGGACTACAGTAGCAATAAACACTTCATTTACATGTGTAGGTATATGAGTCAGCAGGGCAGAGAAAAAAAAAACTACATTTCTATTTTTATATATTAACTAGCTGAAGGACCCGGCTTCACCCGGGTATATTTAATTTATTTCATTTACTGTTTGTGTGTGTGTGTCGTTAAAAGATATTGAGAGTGACCTCTACAGCGGCCCTCCCCTTTAACAGTGACCTCTACAGCAACCCGCCCCTTTAACAGTGACCTCTACAGCGGCCAGACCCTTTCACAGTGACTTCTACAGCGTCCCGCCCCTTTAACAGTGACCTCTGCAGCGTCCCGCCCCTTTAACAGTGACCTCTACAGCAGCCCGCCCCTTTAACAGTGACCTCTACATCAGCCCGCCCCTTTAACAGTGACCTCTACAGCAGCCCGTTCTTTTAACAGTGACCTTTACAGCAGACCGCCCCTTTAACAGTGACCTCTACAGCAGCCCGCCCCTTTAACAGTGACCTCTACAGCTGTCCTCCCCTTTAACAGTGACCTCTACAGCATCCCGCCCCTTTAACAGTGACCTCTACACCTGCACGCCCCTTTAACAGTGACCTCTACAGCAGCCCACCACTTTAACAGTAATCTCTACAGCAGCCCGCCCCTTTAACAGTGACCTCTACAGCAGCCTGCCCATTTAACAGTGACCTCTACAGTTGCTCGCCCCTTTAACTGTGACCTCCACAGCAGCTAGAGTGGCCACTGTCTTCACCCCAGAAAGCCAGACCTCACCGGCCACTCCCCCAAACATAATAAACAGCGCCCCCAGTTCCCATGAAGACACACCACTAAACATGAGGCCACACCCCACTGGCTCCGTTAAGACACGGAGGAGAAGCTGTCTGAGTATGAGCTATTGAAAGGGTGGACATCCCTGCATCTGTCCAGGCACTGCGCTGGACGGAGAACAGGTAGCCAGAAAACTGGACTGTCCAGCCTAAGCCGGACATCTGGCCACCCTAACATCAGCCTGGCCCTAGGGTGGCCAGAGGTCTTGTTTTAGGCTGGACAGTCTGGCTTTCAGACTCCCTGTCCTCTGTCATGTGCAGGGCCTAGATGGACACAGGGATGTCCTTTTGAACAGCTCACTCTCAGCAGCAGCACTGTGCAGTCTGAGCATGAGCTGCAGGGAGAAAGTCACCCTCCCCCCACCCCTACAGCTGACAGAAGGTGATTTTTACCTATATTTTTAATCCCGGTCAAATGCGGCATGGAAGGGGCGTGGCCTGACTGAGTCAGGGGCATGACTTAGTGGGATCTGGGGGTGGTGCTTTTAAGTCCTTCTTTTGACGGTGGCCTGAATTACAGATCGATGCCATAGTAATTTAGGAGGAAGGTGGGTAGCAGTGGAAGAAAACATCTTTTATTACTACTGAACGGTAAATATGTGAAATTTACATTATATGAGGTAATGATTGATGATGAGTTAGTCTAAAACATAAGTTATAGTTATGGTAACCAGAATACCATAATATCATTGTCATACACAGTGCTCTGCCTCTTTAATGCAGATCTACAGCAGTGAACTGGCTAGGTTGTCATAGAAACCTGGTGTGTGGAGACTGCCTGTGAGCTTCTATTGGCTGATAAGGGTCATGTGACCAGGCTACTATTGGCTAATGCATTTTTTGGGAATATCTCAGGAACGGTACGTCCTGGAGAGCTGAAAACTGTTCTAAAACCTTCCCGGACACCTGATGTACATGTGTGCCAAATTTTGTGATTGTAGCTGCAGCGGTGCGGATTCCTTTAGCGGACATACACACACACACATACACTCAGCTTTATATATTAGATATTTCAATGTAATAAAAAGGTTAAACTTCAACTTTTGTGAATTTTCCTGTATTACACAATTCATATCTAGAATGTGTGCTGCCGTTTTAATTTTTGCCTCAGGCAGCACAAAGGCTATGTGCTTCCCTGCTCCTGGCCACAAAGCACTGAGGGAAGAGGGGCCCAAGCTGAACTGAACTCTTACACCAGGGGCCATGAGCCTATAGCTACGTCCCTGTACATAGACATTACACCCCTATCATTGCCCTTAATAACACCCAGCTAGTTTATAGCTCCTCCCACCAGCTAGTTACATAGACACCCCCCTATCACTGTCCCTAACACCCAGCTAGTTTATATCTCCTCCCAGCTAGTAAATAATAAAGGGCTGCATGGACATGGCCATTTCACCACAGCCAAGAATGGAAGACAGAAGCAATAAAGTAAAAAAAGTATTACAAAATTACAGCTACCTTCATAATTATTATTTTAAAGGATCTTGGTGCAAACAGGAAAATCCCTTTAAGTTTGAACTTACTTTTAGACAGTATTAGTAATGGCGGGTTAATACATTTTAACTAAGGTAAGGACAACCCCTTTAATGTGTATGGGGAAGTTTCAACCCTCCCCTGCCAATGATAAGGAGGAGAATGACTGGACAGGTTGACTTTTAACATGACCAACTCTTTGTTGCTGTGGCTTATCCTCTTCTACCCACTGCATACACATGCATGTTCGGCATATGTATGGGGAAGTCGGGAGGAATAGCTGTAAACCGAACAATATCACAAGACACATGACATCATAGATACCACATGGCAACCAGGGCACATGACATCATAGGCACCAAATGACATCACAATGGGTGCAGGATGCACAAGGTTCTAAACCAGAATCATCTTGGTTCATTTCAGCTTGAAGAGGACACATCCACATCCGGTCTGAAGCATCTGAACAGAACAAGTCCAGGAAAGTACGTAGCTCTTCACTCAGTGCTGTAAGATTGTAAGCTCTGAGGAGCAGGGTTTCTATTGTTCTATTAGACTGTAAGATCCGAGGAGCAGGACATGTGTTGTGTATTAGATTGGAAGCTGTTAGAAGCAGAGCTTGTATTGCATATTAGACTGTAAGCTCTTAGGATCAGGGCATGTACTGTATATTAGACTGTAAGCTCTGAGGAGCAGGGTTTCTATTGTTCTATTAGACTGTAAGATCCGAGGAGCAGGACATGTGTTGTATATTAGACTGTAAGCTCTTAGGAGCAGACCTTGTATTGCATATTAGATTGTAAGCTCTAAGGATCAGGGCATTTATTGTATATTAGATTGTAAGCTCTAGATTGGAGCAGGTTGTCTCTTTCTTTCCAGGGTCAGCTCTCCGGAGCTTTATATTACATACATATATACAGCAATATGCAGCAGGACAGATGTGATCCAGGGAGATATCCGATCGCCACATCTGGGGTCAGGAAGGAATTTTTTTCCCCCCTGAGGTAGAACTCTCCAGGGGGTTTGTTCGCCTTCCTCTGGATCTTTGGATCTGGTGGCTCTCATGTCAGGACAGTTTTGGACTGGTCTGAATGACTGCAGCAAGTTCTGTGGTCTCCACCGGTCTTGGCCTGAGAGTCACTATGATCCCTGTTTATTTTATTAAAGGGCCAGTAATATTTTATTACAATGTTGCTTATTGCTATTCCAATAAAAAAATATTTGAAAAAAATGATGTATTGTGGTGTTTGATTTTGTCTGGATTCTTCATATAGTGACCATAATGAGAGTGATTATTGCTGCTCAATATTCTAAAACTAGACATAGCTGCTGATCCAGCATATAATAAATTACATCATCTTCAAATCACATGGTGGCAGCTACTACAGGACCTAGAACTATAGGGGACTCCATTATAATAAAGTGTATCTTCTCCTAAACACATGGAGGCAGCTGCTGCAGGACCGGGAACTATAGGGGGATCCATAACAATAAAGTGTATCTTCTCCTAAACACATGGAGGCAGCTACTACAGGACCTAGAACTATAGGGGGCTCCATTATAATAAAGTGTATCTTCTCCTAAACACATGGAGGCAGCTGCTACAGGACCTAGAACTATAGGGGGCTCCATTATAATAAAGTGTATCTTCTCCTAAACACATGGTGGCAGCTGCTACAGGACCTAGAACTATAGGGGACTCCATTATAATAAAGTGTATCTTCTCCTAAACACATGGCGGCAGCTGCTACAGGACCAGGAACTATAGGGGGCTCCATTATAATAAAGTGTATCTTCTCCTAAACACATGGCGGCAGCTACTACAGGACCTAGAAGTATAGGGGACTCCATTATAATAAACTGTATCTTCTCCTAAACACATGGCGGCAGCTGCTGCAGGACCAGAAACTATAGGAGACTCCATTATAATAAAGTGTATCTTCTCCTAAACACATGGAGGCAGCTGCTGCAGGACCAGGAACTATAGGGGGCTCCATTATAATAAAGTGTATCTTCTCCTAAACACATGGAGGCAGCTGCTGCAGGACCAGGAACTATAGGGGACTCCATTATAATAAAGTGTATCTTCTCCTAAACACATGGAGGCAGCTGCTGCAGGACCAGGAACTATAGGGGGCTCCATTATAATAAAGTGTATCTTCTCCTAAACACATGGCGGCAGCTACTACAAGACCTAGAACTATAGGGGCTCCATTATAATAAAGTGTATCTTCTCCTAAACACATGGAGGCAGCTGCTGCAGGACCAGGAACTATAGGGGGCTCCATTATAATAAAGTGTATCTTCTCCTAAACACATGGCGGCAGCTGCTGCAGGACCAGGAACTATAGGGGGCTCCATTATAATAAAGTGTATCTTCTCCTAAACACATGGAGGCAGCTGCTGCAGGACCAGGAACTATAGGGGGCTCCATTATAATAAAGTGTATCTTCTCCTAAACACATGGAGGCAGCTGCTGCAGGACCTAGAACTATAGGGGGCTCCATTATAATAAAGTGTATCTTCTCCTAAACACATGGCGGCAGCTGCTGCAGGACCAGAAACTATAGGAGACTCCATTATAATAAGTGTATCAACACATAAACACATGGAGGCAGCTGCTGCAGGACCAGAAACTATAGGAGACTCTATTATAATAAAGTGTATCATCTCCTAAACACATGGCGGCATTTGCTGCAGGATAGGGAACCATAGGGGACTCCATTATAATAAAGAGTGTCTTCTCCTGACCTTTCTAAAAGGCACATGCATTTCCTTTTGGTCCCAGCCTATCGCGATCTTTCCTAGGGCATTTAAGGCATCCTCCCACTGGGTCAGATGTCTAAGCAATAGGTTCTAGTAAATTTCCTGCACAGTAGGGCCATTGTCTTCTTTGCCATGTGAAAATCAGAGGGGCCACTTAGATAACACCCTTAGGAGTAGCCCCGAGCCAAATCTGTTGAGTGACACAGCAGATCCACATCTGCTTGACAGGGCCCTTCCTTTATCAGAGTTTGAGGTGCAAGGTAGGTGTGTCATGTGACTCTTTTTGGTCATCCTAAATGGCTGAGAGGTCTTCTAAAGGGGGAGCTTTGGGGATAAACACCCTCATAGGCAGTTTTGGTGACTGTTTTATCTTGCAGACCATGTCCTGGTAACAAGTTTCCTTTAAATAATACAAAAAGTTTCTTTTGGATACATTTTAAGTAATACAGATCCTTCGCCAACATTGATGCACATTCTCAAAGAGAAATGAACGCTTTGTGCCCAGGTGTGCCAGGACTGTCACGTAGACCTTCATTTTCAGTCCTGATATGTATTTTGGCTTTAATCTTTGGCTTGTTGAGCGGCCATTTTCCATTCATTTTTATTTTAACTATATGAGGTTTCTTCATCATCCAACTTAACATTTCATTAAGTTTTCCCTAGGAAGTGAGGTATTGCCAAGATCTGTGCAGTAACATCTGTATTTAATTTCAATTCAACCATTTTTGCTCACTTCTTGCATCAATAAAATCAGGGGGGGAGCTATGGAGTGGCAAAGGTAACAGTCACGCCTGGCCCTTCTGCCTGAGAGGATTTTTCATTGGGGTCCAGGAGTTTTAAATTATGACTCTGAATTAAAAAAAATCTAATCTACATAGTAGTAACATACTCCTGGTCACCCATGATGTAGGTGCCAATGTTTTAAAAAGTCAAAATAGTTTTTTTCTCCTCCCCAAGATAGTCAGCAACGTCATGTAGAATGTAGGACATATCATTAGTAAGGTTTACAATTGATTATTTGTGAATCACCCATAAAAATGCGCCCTGGTGGCAAGGGATTGGTTCCTAATCAGTTTCAAATGGGGCTGTCTTCTGCCACCCTCTGGGGTCCATTATTGTGTTACAGCCTGTTCCCAGGTCCTCTGGTACTCTGGAAGTCTAGTCTGACTCTGTATGAACCACGACACACCGTGTTGCAACCGTGGGAACCGTGGCACTGAAATGGAGGTTGTTTCAGATCCTGATGATGTAGCATTCTGGTACCACAAGCAGTTGGATTTCATTGGACATTGCTTTGTGGGAGAAAGCAGCCCTCCATGTGTTGCGTGTAGTGTTGAGCGAACATGTTCGGCCGAATACACTATTCGGCCGAACATGGCGGTGCTCGGGACCACGCGGTATTTGGCCGAATACCGCGTGTGCTCAAGCGCCATGCTCGAGTCGCCTCCCCGCACGCTAATTAGCCAATGTGGGGAGGTATGGCATTCAGTGTAATGCCAGTAGCCATGTTAGCTACTGGCATTACACTGATTGGCTGGCCGGGAACACGTCATCAGGTGCTATAAAGTACCCGGTGACATGTGACCCGGCCAGTGTTAGACAGGGAGAGCTGCAGCAAGGAGGGACAGAGAGTGTAGGGAGAGAAGCACGCTAGGCAGGGATAGAAAACGATCAGAAAAGACCCAAAAGCCCTTTTAAGGGCTATTATATCTGGCACAAACTTTTTTTTGTTATATTTGAGGACTTTGAAGGTGTTGAAAATAGCGCCAGGTGGCCTGCTATTAACGCCACAAGCGCTGCTGCAGCAAGGAGGGACATACACTGTAGAGAGAGAAGCACGCTAGGCAGGGATAGAAATCACTCAGAAAAGACCCAAAAGCCCTTTTAAGAGCTATTATATCTGGCACAAAACTTTATTTACTGATATTTGAGGACTTTAAAGGTGGTGAAAATAGCACTAGGTGGCCTGCCATTAATGCCACATGTGCTGCTGCTGCTGCATGCTGTAGGATACTCTCTGTATACTATATACCTGACATACTTTGCTATAATTTCTGCTGTTAAGCCCACAGTACTTCTTTTGTGTCTTGCTGTATAACATTTGCGTATTGGTAGAATTTCTATAGGCAGGGTTAGTATCATTGTTCAAAAGTCCATTGTGAAATGCGTCTTTTTTTAATTTTTTTGGGTGGCAAAAAAACCCCAAGTGTGCTCTGTCAGTATCGCTAGGTGCACAGAGTATTACAACCATTCAAAAGTTTCTGTAGCTGACATCCGTATTTAATACCGTTAATTTAGGCCGCAGTTCCTCATTTGCTGATGCAGTTCAATTTTCCCAAGGAGGGAATTAAACAATAGGAATAGGATTTGGGTAGGTAGAAAGATTGTCGCTGTTCCAAAAAGAACAAAGTCCATTGTGAAATATGTCTTTTTTTTATTTTTTTGGGTGGCAAAAAAACCCCCAAATGTGCCGTCAGTAACGCTAGATGCACAGCGTATTATAGCCATTCAAAAGTCTCTGTAGCTGACATCCGTATTTAATACCGTTAATTTAGGCCGCAGTTACTAATTTGCTGCTGCAGTTCAATTTTCCCAAGGAGGGAATTGAACAATAGGGATAGGATTTGGGTAGGTAGAAAGATTGTCGCTGTTCTAAAAAGACCAAAGTCCATTGTGAAATACGTCTTTTTTAATTTTTTTTGGGTGGCAAAAAACCCCCAAGTGTGCCCTGTCAGTAACGCTAGGTGCACTGTGTATTACAACTGTTCAAAAGTCTCTGTAGCTGACATCTGTATTTAATACCGTTAATTTAGGTGGCAGTTCCTCATTTGCTGCTGCAGTTCAATTTTCCCAAGGAGAGAATTAAACAATAGGGATAGGATTTGGGTAGGTAGAAAGATTGTTGCTGTTCCAAAAAGATCAAAGTCCATTGTGAAATACGTCTTTTTTTTTTTTTTGGGTGGAAAAAAAAACCCAAGTGTACCCTGTCAGTAACGCTAGGTGCACAGCGTATTACAGCCGTTCAAAAGTCTCTGTAGATGACATCCGTATTTAATACCGTTAATTTAGGCCGCAGTTCCTCGTTTGCTACTGCAGTTCAATTTTCCCAAGGAGGGAATTAAACTATAGGGATAGGATTTGGGTAGGTAGAAAGATTGTCGCTGTTCCAAAAAGACCAAAGTCCATTGTGAAATATCTCTTTTTTTTTTAAATTTTTTGGGTGGCAAAAAACCCCCAAGTGTGCCCTGTCAGTAACGCTAGGTGCACAGCGTATTACAACCGTTCAAAAGTCTCTATAGCTGACATCCATATTTAATATCGTTAATTTAGGCCGCGGTTCCTCATTTGCTGCTGCAGTTCAATTTTCCCAAGGAGGGAATTAAACTATAGGGATAGGATTTGGGTAGGTAGAAAGATTGTTTCGCTGTTCCAAAAAGACCAAAGTCCATTGTGAAATACATCTTTTTTTATTTTTTTGGGTGGAAAAAAAACCCCAAGGGTGCCCTGTCCGTAACGCTAGGTGCACAGCGTATTACAACCGTTCAAAAGTCTCTGTAGCTGACATCCGTATTTAATACCGTTAATTTAGGCCGCAGTTCCTCGTTTGCTGCTGCAGTTCAATTTTCCCAAGGAGGGAATTAAACAATAGGAATAGGATTTGGGTAGGTAGAAAGATTGTCGCTGTTCCAAAAAGAACAAAGTCCATTGTGAAATATGTCTTTTTTTTATTTTTTTGGGTGGCAAAAAAACCCCCAAATGTGCTGTCAGTAACGCTAGATGCACAGCGTATTATAGCCGTTCAAAAGTCTCTGTAGCTGACATCCGTATTTAATACCGTTAATTTAGGCCGCAGTTACTAATTTGCTGCTGCAGTTCAATTTTCCCAAGGAGGGAATTAAACTATAGGGATAGGATTTGGGTAGGTAGAAAGATTGTCACTGTTCCAAAAAGACCAAAGCTGTATAACTGCTGTATAACGTTAGTGCTTTCAGAATATTGGACAATCGTTTTAAAATTTTCTGATCATACAGTTAATAAAAATCTGCAGTACCGTAGTTGTGACCAAGTTGCATATATACTATACAATATGCGCAAGGCAAGCACTAAGGGACAGGGAAGTGGGCGTGCTGCTGATGGTGAACGCAGAGGCAGGCGCGGTGAAACTGTGCCTGCTGGCAGAACCCGAGAAACAAAGTCATCCAAAACTCCTAGCTTCGTGTCACAGTTTGCAGGGCGGTAGTTTGATAGCCAGAGCACCCTCTATTCGTCTTCTCAGCGCCAATTGAAGGAGGAGGAGGAGATGGTTGCCACCTCTACACAGGGTAGGCATACCACGTTTACACCATCTCTTCGGCGTGGATAGGCTGAAGAGGAGGAAGAGGATGAGTAGGATATTGAGAGTCATGCTCCTGGTGGGAAGAGCAAAGCCTTGTCTGTTGGGACTCTGGCACCCATGGCTGACTTCATGCTAGGCTGCCTTTCCTGTGACCCGCGAGTTATACGCATATTAGGCAACATGGATTACTGGTTGTTCACCCTTCTCGACCCCCGCTACAAAGAGAACTTCCCATCTCTCATTCCTGTGGTGGAGAGGACAAGTAAAATGGTGCAATACCAGAAGGCCCTTGTCGAAAAATTGCTCCACAAATTTCCATATGACAACGCTGGCGGCAGAGTATGTTGTTCCTTGGCCACCCGAAGAGGGGAGAAGAGGGGAACACACAGCAGTTCCAACAAAGGCAAGGCGACACTCTCCAAGGCCTGGGACAGTTTTATGACACCCCGCCAGCACCCTCACCCTGATGAGCGGCCTAGTGTGACAAGGAGGGAAAAGTTTTGGAAGATGGTAAAGGAGTACGTAGCTGACCGTGTCAACGTCCTCAGCAATCCCTCTGTGCCATATAATTATTGGGTGTGTAAGCTGGACACGTGGCACGAACTGGCGCTCTACGCCTTGGAGGTGCTGACCTGCCTTGCCGCCAGCGTTTTGTCTGAGCAGGTATTTAGTGCCGCTGGGGGTATAATTACCGATAAGCGCATCCGCCTGTCAACTGACAATGCTGACAGGTTGACGCTTATCAAAATGAACAAGGCCTGGATTGCCCCTGACTTCTCTACTCCACCAGAGGAAAGTGGCTTAACATGAAGGAACCTTAAATCTGGCTTTTAGGGTGTATTGAATACACTGTATGATCATGTACCCCTTCCTCTTCTCGTCCTCTTCCTTCTCTTCTTCCATCATATGAAACAGCTTATTAGGCTGCCCTCGAAGTCCACCAGCTGGGCCTGCACCTGAATTTTTTAGCCGGTCAGCTCACCAGCTGGGCCTACAACATAATTTTTTGGCCTGTCAGTTAACCAGCAGGCACTCAACCATAATGTTTTAAATGCTTAGCTCACCAGCTGGGCCTGCAACATAATTTTTTGGCCTGTCAGCTCACCAGCAGGCACTCAACCATAATGTTTTACACGCTTAGCTCACCAGCTGGGCCTGCAACATAATTTTTTGGCTTGTCAGCTCACCAGCAGGCACTCAACTATAATGTTTTACACGCTCAGCTCTGCTACATGACACTTCTGTTTCAGACGTTCAGCTATGCGGCATGTCTCCCTTAAATTTTTTTGTCAGTCAGCTCGGCAGCAGAGTGTCACCCTTAAATTTTTTGGACAGTCAGCTCAGCATTAGCGTGTCACTCTTAAATATTTTTAACGGTCTGCTCTTCTGCAGAATGTCACATCAAGAATATCATTTTTTCGACGGTCAGCTTGGCATTAGCGTGTCACACTTAAATATTTTTAACGGTCTGCTCTTCTGCAGAATATCACATCAAGAATATCATTTTTTCGACGGTCAGCTTGGCATTAGCGTGTCACACTTAAATATTTTTAACGGTCAGCTCTTCTGCAGAATGTCACATCAAGAATATAATTTCTTCGACGGTCAGCTTGGCATTAGAGTGTCACACTAAAATATTTTTAATGGTCTGCTCTTCTGCAGAATATCACATCGAGAATATCATTTTTTCGACGGTCAGCTTGGCATTAGCGTGTCACACTTAAATATTTTTAACAGTCTGCTCTTCTGCAGAATGTCACATCAAGAATATCATTTTTTCGACAGCCAGCTTGGCATCAGCGTGTCAAACTTAAATTTGGGACAGTTTGATAAAGTGCGGTGGTAGCAGCATGGAATCCTATTCCATTATTCAGAACTCAAGTATTGAGTCGACCCGGCTTGGTTTGAACACTCTAATTTTTTAAGTAAACGATTCCGGCCCCCAGGACACTCAACGAACAGCATCGGGGAGGCGCCGAGAGGCAGGGGCTCCAACAGGTGGAAGCTCACCTCCCTGCAGACAGCCAACTCGATCCCAAGATCAAACTTCGAGCTTTTTAAGTGCAGCAACTTAGATAAACGCTATTGGACCTGGAATTACCGCGGAGAGCAAGAGTGTAACGGCCGACGCGGCACAAGCCGCTGGGGGGGCCCTGGTCTCCCGTGGCGGATAGAGAAAAAAGAAACAGTCGTCAGCGACTCTTAGCGGTGCGGTGTCCCTTAAATTTTTTTTTTCGGTCAGCTCGGCAGCAGAGTGTCACTCTTAAATTTTTGGGACGGTCTGCTCAGCAGCAGAATGTCACCCCTATTGTTTTTGAGTGTCAGCAGCAGGCCATCAATGATAATTTTTCACGGGTGTGTCTGATGGGTGTATTGGAGTGCCTGATCCTTGTAATTTTTGGCAGCCCTTTCCCTTAGTGCAGGGGTAGGGAACCTCCGGCTCTCCAGCTGTTGTGAAACTACAACTCCCAGCAAGCATACTCGCTCTGCTCTTCTAAGAACTCTCATAGAAATGAATGAAGCATGCTGGGAATTGTAGTTTCACAACAGCTGGAGAGCCGGAGGTTCCCTACCCCTGCCTTAGTGCATAGGCTTTATGAGTGTCGGAGTCCCACAATTATACCACAATGTGAATGAGGCCCTCCTTTATATCATATACCTGTTGTATGGGAGTGCCTCATCCGTGTAATTTTTGGCAACACTTGCGCTTAACGTACACATAAATCTATGTTTCCTAACAATATTTCCTGTAAAATCGATGTTATCTTGGGTTTTTTGGGGGTATTTTTGTCATTCCGTGAAAGTGGTGTAATAGTCGTCCATCATCTTTAATAGCAGCGACTTCGGTGTCCAAGATGCATCCAGAGATCCTCCCCATGCTGTTACCTAACCATTTCTGTGGTGTTTCCACCTTTTTCTGACGTTTCCCTATGGACCAGACACCCTCCCCTCATCCGAGCAGGGGGTGCCTTGTCTTCTCCCATTGACTTCCATTATACTCGGGTGCTCGGCCGAGCACTCGAGCACCACCTAGTGTTCGGCCAGAGCACCCGAGCACCCGAACATCGGGGTGCTCGATCATCACTAGTTGCGTGGTAGCAGTGCCAGGACTAGGCAGTTTGGTGCCCTAGGCAAACTAGTCAAATGGCGCCCCCCAAATTGGCCCCGCCCATTATTATAAGCCCCTTCTAAATATAATAGGCCACTCCCAGCAAACACTGTACAGCTGAAATGATATTGTTGAGTCCCGCCTGTACACATCATACAGAGAGGGGAGGACGTGTCCTGGCTGCACTGCCTGCCTCACATTATACAATAGACAACAGCAGGCTACAGCAAGGAAGCTCCTTCCCTCTCCTCAGATCCTGCTCAAGGCCTGTGGTTCCCCACCACCATCTGCCACCCACCCGTGACCTGCTGCCCCCCTTGGCTGTCCTCACCCAGCTCTGAATCCTCCTTCTGCAAATGGCAGAGGGAGGAGCCGGAGCATCTCCTCTCCTACATAGCGCCCCATACCTCTTACATCCAGTGATGTCACCTTTGTTGTAGACGTTCTCTTTCCTCATCTTCTCCATTTGGACCAGACCGCCATGAAGATTTTTCAGCCATCTCTCGTATCTGCAGAGATACAAACAGACATTAGTTTCCCACATTTCCATCATCTTCACATCTTCTGAACACCTCATCCTGCCACCCCCAATACTGTGCCCCCTAATACTATACTGCAGAAACTGTCCCCTGAAAAATACAACTACCACACACATAGTGCCCCCTAAAACAATTATTGGCACAGAGTCCCCTAAAAAATAACTGCGTCCGGACACTAATAGTATAAAGATAATGTCCCCCAAAAATAATTGTGCTAAATTGATACTGTGCCAGGGTGCCCCCCAAAGTGACAGTGCTCCCCAAAATCCCACCAATAGAAATAATTATCTGCCAGAGCACACTTAATAGTAATGCCCCCATAGTGCCCATACTAGACATCGGGTTCCCCATAGCCCCCAGTAGTAGTAAAGCTCACTATAATACCCCCAAGTAGTAATAATTCACCTTGTAATATGACAGAACAAGAAATACCCCCGCATAGTGCCTGCAGTTGAGCTAATGTCCCCATAATGTATGCCAGTATAAAATACCCCTATATAGTGCCCCAGTAAATGCCCCCATAGTGTCCCCTATAATATGCCAGTATAAAATGCCCCTTCTTGCTGCCCCCACCAGATGCCCCTATAGTGCTCCTCTCCCCCATAATGTGCCAGTAAAAATTGCCCCATTAGTGCCAGATGCCATAGTGCCCCCTATAATGTGCCAGTAAAAAAATGCCCCTTTAGCGTTACCAGATGCCCCCCATAGTGCTCCACTCCCCCGTAGTGCCCCAAAATAATGCCCCTATAGTGCCACCAGATGCCCCATAATGCCTCCCATAATGTGCCAGTAAAAAATGCCCCCTTAGTGCCAGAAGCCATAGTGCCCCCTATAATGTGCCTGTAAAAAATGCCCCTTTAGAGCCACCAGATTCCCCCATAGTGCCCCCAAATGATGCCCCTGTAGTGCTCCACTCCCCCATACTGCCCCCAAATAATGCCACCAGATGCCCCATAGTGCCGCTCTCCCCTATAGTGTCTCCCATGTGCCTATAAAAAATGCCCCCTTATTGCCACCAGATGCCATAGTGCCCCCATAATGTGCCAACAAAAAAGGCCTCTTTAGAGCCCTCATAGTGCTTCCCTCCCTCATAGTGCCCCTATAGTGCCACCAGATGCCCCATAGTCCAGCTCTCCCCTATATTGCCCCCCCATAATGTGCCCAAAAAAAGGCCCCCAGATGCCCCCACAGTGCTCCTCTCCCCCATGGTTTTTATTACTGAGGAGGGCGCACTGCGCCACCAATGATGATAACTACGTTTAATACAACTACAGGAGGCGCGTGCCGGCGCAGGATCACATAGCCTGCACCTGATCTGTATTATAGGGAGCTGCAATCAGTGGTAGTTAACCCCTCATGTGCCGCACCCGCCTTCTGTAGTTGTATTAAACGTAGTTATCATCATTGGTGGCGCAGTGCGTCCTCTCCAGTAATAAAAACCCCAACCAGTATAATGTGTGTGCCCCCATCAGACCTCAGATCAGCCCACTGTGCCCCCATCAGACCTCAGATCAGCCCACTGTGCCCCCATCAGACCTCAGATCAGCCTACTGTGCCCCCATCAGACCTCAGATCAGCCTACTGTGCCCTCATCAGACCTCAGATCAGCTCATTGTGGCCCCATCAGACCTCAGATCAGCTCATTGTGGCCCCATCGGACCTCGGATCAGACAATTTTGGCCCCATCAGACATTAGATCAGCCCACTGTGCCCCCATCATACCTTAGATCAGCCCACTGTGCCCCCATCAGACCTTAGATCAGCCCACTGTGGCCCCATCAGACCTCAGATCAGCCCACTGTGCCCCCATCAGACCTCAGATCAGCCCACTGTGGCCCCATCAGACCTCAGATCAGCCCACTGTGGCCCCATCAGACCTCAGATCAGCCCACTGTGGCCCCATCAGACCTCAGATCAGCCCACTGTGGCCCCATCAGACCTCAGATCAGCCCACTGTGCCCCCATCAGACCTTAGATCAGCCCACTGTGGTCCCATCAGACCTCAGATCAGCCCACTGTGGCCCCATCAGACCTCAGATCAGCCCACTGTAGCCCCATCAGACCTCAGATCAGCCCACTGTGCCCCCATCAGACTGTGCCCCCATCAGACCACAGATCAGCCCACTGTGCCCCCATCAGACCTTAGATCAGCCCATTGTGGCCCCATCAGACCTCAGATCAGCCCACTGTGCCCCCATCAGACCTCAGATCAGCCCACTGTGCCCCCCTCAGACCTTAGATCAGCCCACTCTGCGCCCATCAGAATAAAATAAAAAAATCTCTTACCTGTCCTGCGCCGCGGCTCCGCTTCGGGTCCAGTGCAGTTCTGTCCTCCCGGCGCTGCACTGCACTACGTAGTGCGTGCACTACGTCCTGATGCTGTACGCCATCAGGACAGTGCAGAGCCACCCGGAAGACAGAAGAGCGCCGGAGCGCAGGACAGGTGAGATATTTTTTTTATTTTATCTGCCCCATGTCCTCTGATACTAGGCTGCGCAATAGCGCAGCCTAGCATCAGTAAATGCGGTCGGGTCCAGGCGCAAATGGCGACAAGACTAAAAAGTCTTGTTGCCATTTGTAAAATCTAAGTCGCATTTGCGACCATCTGGAGCCCTGCTGTGGCTGCGCCCCCCTCCAGATGGCGCCCTAGGCGGTCGCCTCCCCCGCCTACCCCTAGTCCCGGCCCTGCGTGGTAGATATGTCAGCTCTGCTGTTGGTCTGAGAAGTCTCTCATTTTTCTGGGAGAGTTGGCAAGTATGACAGTGTGCATAAGGCCTAACTTGGAGCAAACTGACTTACTAGACTAAGAGACTACATAGATTGTCATCACTCACATCCATTCTTTTCCCCATAATCTAAGTTCTCCACAAACTACAGCCAGTTTCATAAGAAATTAAAGGGGTTATCCCACGAATAATGTAAAAAATTAATATCAGACATCATATAGTACATGACAATACCTTTCTAACAAAACTAGAACCAGCCCTGTACCTCACATGCATCCAGAGATCTCCCCATTCATTGCTCTGCTAGATTTATATCAAGCTGACAGCTCAAGAGGAGTGTCTTTTCTGCTGCAGCTCAGGGGGCATGTCTCAGCTCTCCCTATCACAGCTCAGGAGGCAGCTGGAAGATGAAACTGAGCATGTGCGGCCTTCTCAGTGAGCAGGTCAAAGAAATAAGAAATTAAGTGGCACTATACAGAAACATTTTATTGAATAACTCAGTAGCTATGCAGAATTTTTAATTACATGCAATTACAAAAGTATTCAGATCCAGGTGCTGGTTTGAAAACTGTAGAATATTTTTCGTGGGACAACCCCTTTAATGAATCATTTAATGAGCCCGGAGAACCTGGAAAAAATCCACATAGACACAGGGAGAACATGAAAAATCAACACTGCGAGCAGGGGTGCACCTAGCCTTCTGATGCCTGAGACGAAAACTGAAACAGCAACCCCCCAATGCCAATTTCTTAACCTAACCCTGCCACAATAAAAACGCTCATTGCCCATGGCTCGTCCGCTGCCCCCCCTTTTTTATTTATGATTTAATATTTTATAGGTATATCAGAAGCTCCTGGGCCCCAATGCCAAATCTGGCCCCCCACCTACCATGTGTGAAATCTAATACTAATGTTATCTTACGTGGTAGAGAGGTCTTTGGAGCTCCTCAGGCTCTAGGACACTTGTGCGACTATTACCCCTTTACCCTTTATAGCTACATCCTCGGTTTTCATTATCATTACTGTCACAGGGATTAGCAGTAATGTAGGAGCTATAATAGAGCTATAATAGACTGAGCACTGGGTATAGAGACTATTTCACAGCCCTGCTACATGGGCCGGTGAATTTAACCTTTAACTCATTTCCCCTGTGTCTCCCCAAGGAGAAGTAAACTACTCTTTTCCACTGGATGTCTAATTTGGCCAGCTCTGCAAAGTAAAGCTGTAGCATTTGTAGTTGATGCTGAGCCAAGGAGACAACAGCCGACAGGAAAACCCTTTAAACCAATGGGTGACTAATGCCAGAGGCTATATTAGTTCTAATAACAGTAAACACGAGGAGGAACATATGGCTAAATCCCTGGAAATTTTGCACGAAATCTTATTATGATAGATATTAGATAGTTATAATATGATAGATAGATAGATAGATAGATAGATAGATAGATAGATAGATACTGTAGATATGAGATACATAAATAGATGATGACGAAAAAACGTGGTCTAAAATGGCAGAAAATTGCTCAGACCCCATAACAGCAATCCCCAGCAAAAATGCATACAATGGAGGATGCCTGCAGCGGACCACATGTACCACAACAACATCCTACACAAGGTAACAAATTGTGTGGATGTGGCAAACTATATAATCAAACAATCACTAGTAGAGGTGCACTGCGGCGGTAATGCAATTGACAATATATGGCTAAACCCTCACACTGATGTTAAAATGAGACTATCGCCAATATATTCCTATATCAAGAACTTACCGGAGCCCGAGCACCGCATCAAGGTATCTTCGATTGGCTCGGGACCTAACGCTAACCTACCTTGCCGTTGGGCAATTGCGGAAGGAGCATATAGGCCGACACACAGCAACCTACTCCTCGTTACCTCCAGCGTGAAATCACATATACAATGGGAGGAGGGAGGAGACTATGAGCCTCACCTACCAATGACTCATGTGACTCAGGCTACACAGGTGCACCAGAATGTTACCATGAGATGTAAGTAATGGTACATTCAGACCTGGAGTTGCCACACCTCCAGGTATAAATGTTAAAATACAAATCACAGAAAAAAACTCCAGGCAGGCCTGCATGTGTCTTTTACTGCCATAAAGCCCAGATTGGTGGAGTGCTGCAGTTATGTTTCACCTTCAGGAAATTACTCCAATCTGCACATAGGATCTTTGGAGTTCAGCCAGAGTGATTATTGGGTTCTTGGTCACCTCTCTTACCAAGACGTTTGTCTCTCAATTACTTTTTTTAGTTTGTTGGGGTGGCCAGCTCTAGGCTCCTGGTTGTTCCAAACTTCTCCCATTTAAGAATTATGGAGGCCACTGTGCACTTGGGAAATTTCAGTGCAGCAGGAATTGTTTTGTACCCTTCTCCAGATCTGTGTCTCCACCAAAACTGTCTCTGAGCTCTACAGGCAGTTCTTTCCTCCTCATGGCTTGGTTTTTGTTCTGGTATGCATTTTCAGCTGTGAGAACCTATACAGTGGTCCCTCAAGATATAATCCTCAGGATACAATATATTCAACATACAATGGTCTTTCCTGGGTACTACATGTTCTGTGCTTCCTTCTGTCTGTGTTAGGATGAGCTTCCCCTTTGGACACTACTGTAGGTCAGCTGTGGCTTCATGTTATTTTTTTTGGTACATGTATGTACTATGCAAGACCCTGAAGAAGTTCCTGCTCTCACCATAGAAAGTGGTTTACAGTAGAGATGAGCGAATCATGCAAAAAATTATTCGCCGAACATTCACCGAACTTTTCCTAAAATTCGTATATTCGACGAATAGATTCGTTGTATTTGCATACAAAATATACGTTATTATGTGCTATTTGCGAATATTCGCTCACTAATAACGAACGTTCATTTTTCAAAAGGTACGCAACTTTATACGCTTTTAATCTATACACTGTTGCGTACGAATATAAGTCTTGCGAACATTATAAATAGCTAAGCTAACATGATTCCTTTCTGGATCTATATTAAAAAATAACTTTTATTACTCCACTAGTAAAAATATTATAATATTATCATAAACAACTATATTACCCTATATGTGCTTTATTTGTTAAGAACACACATAGCAGCTAGTTGTGATCCTATTTATATGCACGTGCGCCCTAGGGATTACACAAAGTGCTGTGCTATTTTTGTGTATATATTAGGCCAAAACGATTTACCTTCAGGGCATTCAACTTCATGCCCATAGGTACAAATACCAATATTTCTGTTTGGTCAATTACTACACAATGATTGATATCCTTTTGAATAGGACTGGAATTCGCCGCTAGTCTATATCAGTGCTATATTGCGATCCTAGATCACGTCTGATCTGGGTCGCTCCAGCATCTGTATTTTAGTATATACTTTGAGGCTACTGCTCATTTATCTCTGCCCCAACACTAGTATGCAGCAAAGACCAGTCACCTTTCCCAGGGAACACCGATTTTATTTTTCTGCCTTGACTTATTCGGATGTCTAATACATGCCGATGGTCACACTCTAGTTGCTATAGCTGATTAAAACAAAACAAAAAAAGTGAGCTCCCCCAACATGTTTCGCCACGGATGTGGCTTCGTCAGGGGCTAGGAGCTATCAAACCCGATTGTATGGTGTAACGATCCTTTATACTCTTATCGGTACCTCCCCACTGGGGGGGCCCTCCAATCACCAATCTATCGGGCTCTAAACAAACTTAGCAGGAGATACGATTGGTAGTCCACATGATCCTCTATCATGATGGTATTGGTCAGGGGTATATTCCTCCCTTATCGGAGATAGGTCTCTCCGTTACTTACCAGGTGCGCATGCCCATGGACTCTGATAATCTCAATCCCTTTTCACTTCACTGCGCATGTCAGCCCTAGAGTGTTCGGCTGTATGCGCATGACGAGAGACTTTGAGGTCTTTTTTCTCTTCCATGTTTCTCTGCGCATGTCATTCTTTTTTAAGTTCTTTTTTAAGTCGGGAGAGATCACCCACTGCGCATGCCCTCAGACTTAGTCTTTTTCACCACCTATTTTTCACTGAGTATTCAGATGAGGCCATTTGTAGAAAGACCATATCTATGTGTACATTGATACTTTATGAGATGGATAGTTGCCATTAAGTCACTACAGATTTTTATAGTCACTTATTATCTTTCCATACATCACTACAGATCTTTATAGTTGCTTATTAATATATGGATAGACATTTCCATCTTAATTTAATATAATTGTATCTCAAATTTTGTAATCATTATTATTATGTATTCTTATTTCACTTGTCTATTAGATTAATCTTTCAAAGACTAGCCTCACTTGTTAGAACAATACATACACATTTAAAGTATATCGACCTCAATGTGTACATATTGATCCAATCTCCAATTAATAAGCTTGCAATTGCACCATAGGGTACTAAATCTGAAACTACTCTTACTTATGATACTTCTATTATTAATTGCTATTATTCTTCAATTATTTATTATTTTATAGTTCCCTTATTTTTCTCTATTATTATTCGGGGGAGGCGATATAGACAAAAAATTGTTGCAAAGTGAGGCACGCTGGATTCATCGGCTTAAAACTATGACCCCGAGAGGCCTAAATGAGGGTTTCACCTTTGCACCTTTTATTTAGATATTAATATATCCATCTGAATGAACATTCCTAATAACGCTTTATAAATCCTGATGTAGTGACCAAATGGTCTCAAACTATACGAATAATAATAGAGAAAAATAAGGGAACTATAAAATAATAAATAATTGAAGAATAATAGCAATTAATAATAGAAGTATCATAAGTAAGAGTAGTTTCAGATTTAGTACCCTATGGTGCAATTGCAAGCTTATTAATTGGAGATTGGATCAATATGTACACATTGAGGTCGATATACTTTAAATGTGTATGTATTGTTCTAACAAGTGAGGCTAGTCTTTGAAAGATTAATCTAATAGACAAGTGAAATAAGAATACATAATAATAATGATTACAAAATTTGAGATACAATTATATTAAATTAAGATGGAAATGTCTATCCATATATTAATAAGCAACTATAAAGATCTGTAGTGATGTATGGAAAGATAATAAGTGACTATAAAAATCTGTAGTGACTTAATGGCAACTATCCATCTCATAAAGTATCAATGTACACATAGATATGGTCTTTCTACAAATGGCCTCATCTGAATACTCAGTGAAAAATAGGTGGTGAAAAAGACTAAGTCTGAGGGCATGCGCAGTGGGTGATCTCTCCCGACTTAAAAAAGAACTTAAAAAAGAATGACATGCGCAGAGAAACATGGAAGAGAAAAAAGACCTCAAAGTCTCTCGTCATGCGCATACAGCCGAACACTCTAGGGCTGACATGCGCAGTGAAGTGAAAAGGGATTGAGATTATCAGAGTCCATGGGCATGCGCACCTGGTAAGTAACGGAGAGACCTATCTCCGATAAGGGAGGAATATACCCCTGACCAATACCATCATGATAGAGGATCATGTGGACTACCAATCGTATCTCCTGCTAAGTTTGTTTAGAGCCCGATAGATTGGTGATTGGAGGGCCCCCCCAGTGGGGAGGTACCGATAAGAGTATAAAGGATCGTTACACCATACAATCGGGTTTGATAGCTCCTAGCCCCTGACGAAGCCACATCCGTGGCGAAACATGTTGGGGGAGCTCACTTTTTTGTTTTGTTTTAATCAGCTATAGCAACTAGAGTGTGACCGTCGGCATGTATTAGACATCCGAATAAGTCAAGGCAGAAAAATAAAATCGGTGTTCCCTGGGAAAGGTGACTGGTCTTTGCTGCATACTAGTGTTGGGGCAGAGATAAATGAGCAGTAGCCTCAAAGTATATACTAAAATACAGATGCTGGAGCGACCCAGATCAGACGTGATCTAGGATCGCAATATAGCACTGATATAGACTAGCGGCGAATTCCAGTCCTATTCAAAAGGATATCAATCATTGTGTAGTAATTGACCAAACAGAAATATTGGTATTTGTACCTATGGGCATGAAGTTGAATGCCCTGAAGGTAAATCGTTTTGGCCTAATATATACACAAAAATAGCACAGCACTTTGTGTAATCCCTAGGGCGCACGTGCATATAAATAGGATCACAACTAGCTGCTATGTGTGTTCTTAACAAATAAAGCACATATAGGGTAATATAGTTGTTTATGATAATATTATAATATTTTTACTAGTGGAGTAATAAAAGTTATTTTTTAATATAGATCCAGAAAGGAATCATGTTAGCTTAGCTATTTATAATGTTGACTTTGAAAGATTCCGGATCGAGGGCTGATTTAAATTATGTAAGTCTTGCGAATGCACGCACAACGCTAGGTCGTGGCGTATGAACCTCAGAGTGAATTTTGCAAGATGGCAACGGCAAGCAGGCGTTCGTGTCCATTCAGCTCTGAAGAGCTAAAGTACATGGTCCAGAAGATGGACAAGCTGGGCTATGATGGCAGTGGCACCCATCAACACCCGCACCAAGAAAAAAATAAAATAGTGGAGCGGGTGATACAAGGCCTGCGCCATCACTGTCAGAGTGAGCGGACCCCGGGCCAGGTCCAGAGGAAGTGGTCAGACCTCAAATTGAAGTGCCCAGAGCGGCTAAGGCTGATCCGGGATGAGATATGAGAGGGTGAGTAACCAAAAATATTTGATAAGTAACATGTTAAAAAATTTACTGTCTGTATTGTATATGTACCAGTGCCATTAAAGAAAACTGTATAGGACAACGTGGGAGTGCGTAGTGCGCTGCAGCAATTTTCTTTCATGCTAGGCCACGCCTCTAACTCCACTCAAAGGCTAGGGCTACACGACGACATTTGTCGCACCAATGTCGCGCGACAATTTTTATAATGGAAGTCTATGGTGTCGCACTGCGATATGCGACATGCTGTGACTGCGACACGACAGTCGCAGAAAAGTCCATCCAGGATGGGTTTTTCTGCGACTGTCGTGT